>CM073469.1:48179417-48779417 GCA_037074535.1 Gleditsia sinensis
AGAACTCATTAGAAACACTAAAAAGCTCGTTTCGCGAGATTCCGTCTTGTCGGCGATCTAATAGTGCAGTCGAGAGACACTACGTGCCATTTTCGTGCATCCGGATGACGGGGAGAAAAATTCAAGAAACTTGTGTCGTTGTGATGAAGAACTCATTAGAAACTCTATAAAGTTCGTTTCGCGAGATTCCGTGTTGCCGGCGTTGGAATCGTGCAGGTGAAAAACCCTACGTGCCACTTTTTTGCATCCGGATGACGGTGAGAAAAATTCGAGAAACTTGTGTCGTTGTGATGAAAAACCCATTAGAAACTCTATAAAGTTCGTTTCGCAAGATTCCAAGTTGTCGGCGTTGGAATCGTGCAGTTGAGAAACCCTACGTGCGATTTTCGTGCATCCGGATGACGGTGAGGAAAATACGCGAAACTCGTGTCATTGGAATGAAGAACTCGTTATAAACTCTAAAGCTCGTTTCGCGATATTCCGGCTTGCCGGCACAGGAATCGTGCAATCGAGAAACCCTTCAGGCCACGTTCGTGCGTCCGGATGACGGTGAGTAAAATACGAGAAACACGTTTCGTTGGAATGAAGAACTCATTAGAAACTCTATAAAACTCATTTTGCGAGATTCTAACTTGCCGGCGATGGAATAGTGCAGTCGAGAAACCCTACGGGCCACGTTCGTGCATCCGGATGACGGTGAGGAAAATACGAGAAACACGTTTCGTTGGAATGAAGAACTCATTAGAAACTCTATAAAGTTCGTTTCGCGAGATCCCGAGTTCCCGGCGATGGAATCATGCAGTTAAGAAACCCTACGTGCCATTTTGGTGCATCCGGATGACGGTGAGGAAAATACGCGAAACTCGTGTCATTGGAATGTAGAACTCATTAGAAAATCAATAAAGCTCGTTTCGCGAGATTCCGACTTGCCGGCGATGGAATCGTGCAGTCGAGAAACGCTACGTGCCATTTTCGTGCATCCGGATGACGGTGAGAAAAAATTGAGAAACTTGTGTCGTTGTGATGAAGAACTCATTAGAAACTTTATAAAGTTCCTTTCGCGAGATTTCGAGTTCCCGGCGATGGAATAGTGCTGTCGAGAAATGCTACGGGTCATGTTCGTGCATCCGGATGACGGTGAGAAAAATACGAGAAACATGTGCCGTTGTGATGAAGAACTCATTAGAAACACTATAAAGTTCGTTTCGCGAAACTCCGATTTGCCGTCGATGGAATCGTGCAGTTGAGAAACCCTACGTGCCATTTTCGTTCATCCGGATGACGGTGAGAAAAATTCGAGAAACTTGTGTCATTGTGATGAAGAACTCATTAGAAACACTAAAAAGCTCGTTTCGCGAGATTCCGTCTTGTCGGCGATCTAATAGTGCAGTCGAGAGACACTACGTGCCATTTTCGTGCATCCGGATGACGGGGAGAAAAATTCAAGAAACTTGTGTCGTTGTGATGAAGAACTCATTAGAAACTCTATAAAGTTCGTTTCGCGAGATTCCGTGTTGCCGGCGTTGGAATCGTGCAGGTGAAAAACCCTACGTGCCACTTTTTTGCATCCGGATGACGGTGAGAAAAATTCGAGAAACTTGTGTCGTTGTGATGAAAAACCCATTAGAAACTCTATAAAGTTCGTTTCGCAAGATTCCAAGTTGTCGGCGTTGGAATCGTGCAGTTGAGAAACCCTACGTGCGATTTTCGTGCATCCGGATGACGGTGAGGAAAATACGCGAAACTCGTGTCATTGGAATGAAGAACTCGTTATAAACTCTAAAGCTCGTTTCGCGATATTCCGGCTTGCCGGCACAGGAATCGTGCAATCGAGAAACCCTTCAGGCCACGTTCGTGCGTCCGGATGACGGTGAGTAAAATACGAGAAACACGTTTCGTTGGAATGAAGAACTCATTAGAAACTCTATAAAACTCATTTTGCGAGATTCTAACTTGCCGGCGATGGAATAGTGCAGTCGAGAAACCCTACGGGCCACGTTCGTGCATCCGGATGACGGTGAGGAAAATACGAGAAACACGTTTCGTTGGAATGAAGAACTCATTAGAAACTCTATAAAGTTCGTTTCGCGAGATCCCGAGTTCCCGGCGATGGAATCATGCAGTTAAGAAACCCTACGTGCCATTTTGGTGCATCCGGATGACGGTGAGGAAAATACGCGAAACTCGTGTCATTGGAATGTAGAACTCATTAGAAAATCAATAAAGCTCGTTTCGCGAGATTCCGACTTGCCGGCGATGGAATCGTGCAGTCGAGAAACGCTACGTGCCATTTTCGTGCATCCGGATGACGGTGAGAAAAAATTGAGAAACTTGTGTCGTTGTGATGAAGAACTCATTAGAAACTTTATAAAGTTCCTTTCGCGAGATTTCGAGTTCCCGGCGATGGAATAGTGCTGTCGAGAAATGCTACGGGTCATGTTCGTGCATCCGGATGACGGTGAGAAAAATACGAGAAACATGTGCCGTTGTGATGAAGAACTCATTAGAAACACTATAAAGTTCGTTTCGCGAAACTCCGATTTGCCGTCGATGGAATCGTGCAGTTGAGAAACCCTACGTGCCATTTTCGTTCATCCGGATGACGGTGAGAAAAATTCGAGAAACTTGTGTCATTGTGATGAAGAACTCATTAGAAACACTAAAAAGCTCGTTTCGCGAGATTCCGTCTTGTCGGCGATCTAATAGTGCAGTCGAGAGACACTACGTGCCATTTTCGTGCATCCGGATGACGGGGAGAAAAATTCAAGAAACTTGTGTCGTTGTGATGAAGAACTCATTAGAAACTCTATAAAGTTCGTTTCGCGAGATTCCGTGTTGCCGGCGTTGGAATCGTGCAGGTGAAAAACCCTACGTGCCACTTTTTTGCATCCGGATGACGGTGAGAAAAATTCGAGAAACTTGTGTCGTTGTGATGAAAAACCCATTAGAAACTCTATAAAGTTCGTTTCGCAAGATTCCAAGTTGTCGGCGTTGGAATCGTGCAGTTGAGAAACCCTACGTGCGATTTTCGTGCATCCGGATGACGGTGAGGAAAATACGCGAAACTCGTGTCATTGGAATGAAGAACTCGTTATAAACTCTAAAGCTCGTTTCGCGATATTCCGGCTTGCCGGCACAGGAATCGTGCAATCGAGAAACCCTTCAGGCCACGTTCGTGCGTCCGGATGACGGTGAGTAAAATACGAGAAACACGTTTCGTTGGAATGAAGAACTCATTAGAAACTCTATAAAACTCATTTTGCGAGATTCTAACTTGCCGGCGATGGAATAGTGCAGTCGAGAAACCCTACGGGCCACGTTCGTGCATCCGGATGACGGTGAGGAAAATACGAGAAACACGTTTCGTTGGAATGAAGAACTCATTAGAAACTCTATAAAGTTCGTTTCGCGAGATCCCGAGTTCCCGGCGATGGAATCATGCAGTTAAGAAACCCTACGTGCCATTTTGGTGCATCCGGATGACGGTGAGGAAAATACGCGAAACTCGTGTCATTGGAATGTAGAACTCATTAGAAAATCAATAAAGCTCGTTTCGCGAGATTCCGACTTGCCGGCGATGGAATCGTGCAGTCGAGAAACGCTACGTGCCATTTTCGTGCATCCGGATGACGGTGAGAAAAAATTGAGAAACTTGTGTCGTTGTGATGAAGAACTCATTAGAAACTTTATAAAGTTCCTTTCGCGAGATTTCGAGTTCCCGGCGATGGAATAGTGCTGTCGAGAAATGCTACGGGTCATGTTCGTGCATCCGGATGACGGTGAGAAAAATACGAGAAACATGTGCCGTTGTGATGAAGAACTCATTAGAAACACTATAAAGTTCGTTTCGCGAAACTCCGATTTGCCGTCGATGGAATCGTGCAGTTGAGAAACCCTACGTGCCATTTTCGTTCATCCGGATGACGGTGAGAAAAATTCGAGAAACTTGTGTCATTGTGATGAAGAACTCATTAGAAACACTAAAAAGCTCGTTTCGCGAGATTCCGTCTTGTCGGCGATCTAATAGTGCAGTCGAGAGACACTACGTGCCATTTTCGTGCATCCGGATGACGGGGAGAAAAATTCAAGAAACTTGTGTCGTTGTGATGAAGAACTCATTAGAAACTCTATAAAGTTCGTTTCGCGAGATTCCGTGTTGCCGGCGTTGGAATCGTGCAGGTGAAAAACCCTACGTGCCACTTTTTTGCATCCGGATGACGGTGAGAAAAATTCGAGAAACTTGTGTCGTTGTGATGAAAAACCCATTAGAAACTCTATAAAGTTCGTTTCGCAAGATTCCAAGTTGTCGGCGTTGGAATCGTGCAGTTGAGAAACCCTACGTGCGATTTTCGTGCATCCGGATGACGGTGAGGAAAATACGCGAAACTCGTGTCATTGGAATGAAGAACTCGTTATAAACTCTAAAGCTCGTTTCGCGATATTCCGGCTTGCCGGCACAGGAATCGTGCAATCGAGAAACCCTTCAGGCCACGTTCGTGCGTCCGGATGACGGTGAGTAAAATACGAGAAACACGTTTCGTTGGAATGAAGAACTCATTAGAAACTCTATAAAACTCATTTTGCGAGATTCTAACTTGCCGGCGATGGAATAGTGCAGTCGAGAAACCCTACGGGCCACGTTCGTGCATCCGGATGACGGTGAGGAAAATACGAGAAACACGTTTCGTTGGAATGAAGAACTCATTAGAAACTCTATAAAGTTCGTTTCGCGAGATCCCGAGTTCCCGGCGATGGAATCATGCAGTTAAGAAACCCTACGTGCCATTTTGGTGCATCCGGATGACGGTGAGGAAAATACGCGAAACTCGTGTCATTGGAATGTAGAACTCATTAGAAAATCAATAAAGCTCGTTTCGCGAGATTCCGACTTGCCGGCGATGGAATCGTGCAGTCGAGAAACGCTACGTGCCATTTTCGTGCATCCGGATGACGGTGAGAAAAAATTGAGAAACTTGTGTCGTTGTGATGAAGAACTCATTAGAAACTTTATAAAGTTCCTTTCGCGAGATTTCGAGTTCCCGGCGATGGAATAGTGCTGTCGAGAAATGCTACGGGTCATGTTCGTGCATCCGGATGACGGTGAGAAAAATACGAGAAACATGTGCCGTTGTGATGAAGAACTCATTAGAAACACTATAAAGTTCGTTTCGCGAAACTCCGATTTGCCGTCGATGGAATCGTGCAGTTGAGAAACCCTACGTGCCATTTTCGTTCATCCGGATGACGGTGAGAAAAATTCGAGAAACTTGTGTCATTGTGATGAAGAACTCATTAGAAACACTAAAAAGCTCGTTTCGCGAGATTCCGTCTTGTCGGCGATCTAATAGTGCAGTCGAGAGACACTACGTGCCATTTTCGTGCATCCGGATGACGGGGAGAAAAATTCAAGAAACTTGTGTCGTTGTGATGAAGAACTCATTAGAAACTCTATAAAGTTCGTTTCGCGAGATTCCGTGTTGCCGGCGTTGGAATCGTGCAGGTGAAAAACCCTACGTGCCACTTTTTTGCATCCGGATGACGGTGAGAAAAATTCGAGAAACTTGTGTCGTTGTGATGAAAAACCCATTAGAAACTCTATAAAGTTCGTTTCGCAAGATTCCAAGTTGTCGGCGTTGGAATCGTGCAGTTGAGAAACCCTACGTGCGATTTTCGTGCATCCGGATGACGGTGAGGAAAATACGCGAAACTCGTGTCATTGGAATGAAGAACTCGTTATAAACTCTAAAGCTCGTTTCGCGATATTCCGGCTTGCCGGCACAGGAATCGTGCAATCGAGAAACCCTTCAGGCCACGTTCGTGCGTCCGGATGACGGTGAGTAAAATACGAGAAACACGTTTCGTTGGAATGAAGAACTCATTAGAAACTCTATAAAACTCATTTTGCGAGATTCTAACTTGCCGGCGATGGAATAGTGCAGTCGAGAAACCCTACGGGCCACGTTCGTGCATCCGGATGACGGTGAGGAAAATACGAGAAACACGTTTCGTTGGAATGAAGAACTCATTAGAAACTCTATAAAGTTCGTTTCGCGAGATCCCGAGTTCCCGGCGATGGAATCATGCAGTTAAGAAACCCTACGTGCCATTTTGGTGCATCCGGATGACGGTGAGGAAAATACGCGAAACTCGTGTCATTGGAATGTAGAACTCATTAGAAAATCAATAAAGCTCGTTTCGCGAGATTCCGACTTGCCGGCGATGGAATCGTGCAGTCGAGAAACGCTACGTGCCATTTTCGTGCATCCGGATGACGGTGAGAAAAAATTGAGAAACTTGTGTCGTTGTGATGAAGAACTCATTAGAAACTTTATAAAGTTCCTTTCGCGAGATTTCGAGTTCCCGGCGATGGAATAGTGCTGTCGAGAAATGCTACGGGTCATGTTCGTGCATCCGGATGACGGTGAGAAAAATACGAGAAACATGTGCCGTTGTGATGAAGAACTCATTAGAAACACTATAAAGTTCGTTTCGCGAAACTCCGATTTGCCGTCGATGGAATCGTGCAGTTGAGAAACCCTACGTGCCATTTTCGTTCATCCGGATGACGGTGAGAAAAATTCGAGAAACTTGTGTCATTGTGATGAAGAACTCATTAGAAACACTAAAAAGCTCGTTTCGCGAGATTCCGTCTTGTCGGCGATCTAATAGTGCAGTCGAGAGACACTACGTGCCATTTTCGTGCATCCGGATGACGGGGAGAAAAATTCAAGAAACTTGTGTCGTTGTGATGAAGAACTCATTAGAAACTCTATAAAGTTCGTTTCGCGAGATTCCGTGTTGCCGGCGTTGGAATCGTGCAGGTGAAAAACCCTACGTGCCACTTTTTTGCATCCGGATGACGGTGAGAAAAATTCGAGAAACTTGTGTCGTTGTGATGAAAAACCCATTAGAAACTCTATAAAGTTCGTTTCGCAAGATTCCAAGTTGTCGGCGTTGGAATCGTGCAGTTGAGAAACCCTACGTGCGATTTTCGTGCATCCGGATGACGGTGAGGAAAATACGCGAAACTCGTGTCATTGGAATGAAGAACTCGTTATAAACTCTAAAGCTCGTTTCGCGATATTCCGGCTTGCCGGCACAGGAATCGTGCAATCGAGAAACCCTTCAGGCCACGTTCGTGCGTCCGGATGACGGTGAGTAAAATACGAGAAACACGTTTCGTTGGAATGAAGAACTCATTAGAAACTCTATAAAACTCATTTTGCGAGATTCTAACTTGCCGGCGATGGAATAGTGCAGTCGAGAAACCCTACGGGCCACGTTCGTGCATCCGGATGACGGTGAGGAAAATACGAGAAACACGTTTCGTTGGAATGAAGAACTCATTAGAAACTCTATAAAGTTCGTTTCGCGAGATCCCGAGTTCCCGGCGATGGAATCATGCAGTTAAGAAACCCTACGTGCCATTTTGGTGCATCCGGATGACGGTGAGGAAAATACGCGAAACTCGTGTCATTGGAATGTAGAACTCATTAGAAAATCAATAAAGCTCGTTTCGCGAGATTCCGACTTGCCGGCGATGGAATCGTGCAGTCGAGAAACGCTACGTGCCATTTTCGTGCATCCGGATGACGGTGAGAAAAAATTGAGAAACTTGTGTCGTTGTGATGAAGAACTCATTAGAAACTTTATAAAGTTCCTTTCGCGAGATTTCGAGTTCCCGGCGATGGAATAGTGCTGTCGAGAAATGCTACGGGTCATGTTCGTGCATCCGGATGACGGTGAGAAAAATACGAGAAACATGTGCCGTTGTGATGAAGAACTCATTAGAAACACTATAAAGTTCGTTTCGCGAAACTCCGATTTGCCGTCGATGGAATCGTGCAGTTGAGAAACCCTACGTGCCATTTTCGTTCATCCGGATGACGGTGAGAAAAATTCGAGAAACTTGTGTCATTGTGATGAAGAACTCATTAGAAACACTAAAAAGCTCGTTTCGCGAGATTCCGTCTTGTCGGCGATCTAATAGTGCAGTCGAGAGACACTACGTGCCATTTTCGTGCATCCGGATGACGGGGAGAAAAATTCAAGAAACTTGTGTCGTTGTGATGAAGAACTCATTAGAAACTCTATAAAGTTCGTTTCGCGAGATTCCGTGTTGCCGGCGTTGGAATCGTGCAGGTGAAAAACCCTACGTGCCACTTTTTTGCATCCGGATGACGGTGAGAAAAATTCGAGAAACTTGTGTCGTTGTGATGAAAAACCCATTAGAAACTCTATAAAGTTCGTTTCGCAAGATTCCAAGTTGTCGGCGTTGGAATCGTGCAGTTGAGAAACCCTACGTGCGATTTTCGTGCATCCGGATGACGGTGAGGAAAATACGCGAAACTCGTGTCATTGGAATGAAGAACTCGTTATAAACTCTAAAGCTCGTTTCGCGATATTCCGGCTTGCCGGCACAGGAATCGTGCAATCGAGAAACCCTTCAGGCCACGTTCGTGCGTCCGGATGACGGTGAGTAAAATACGAGAAACACGTTTCGTTGGAATGAAGAACTCATTAGAAACTCTATAAAACTCATTTTGCGAGATTCTAACTTGCCGGCGATGGAATAGTGCAGTCGAGAAACCCTACGGGCCACGTTCGTGCATCCGGATGACGGTGAGGAAAATACGAGAAACACGTTTCGTTGGAATGAAGAACTCATTAGAAACTCTATAAAGTTCGTTTCGCGAGATCCCGAGTTCCCGGCGATGGAATCATGCAGTTAAGAAACCCTACGTGCCATTTTGGTGCATCCGGATGACGGTGAGGAAAATACGCGAAACTCGTGTCATTGGAATGTAGAACTCATTAGAAAATCAATAAAGCTCGTTTCGCGAGATTCCGACTTGCCGGCGATGGAATCGTGCAGTCGAGAAACGCTACGTGCCATTTTCGTGCATCCGGATGACGGTGAGAAAAAATTGAGAAACTTGTGTCGTTGTGATGAAGAACTCATTAGAAACTTTATAAAGTTCCTTTCGCGAGATTTCGAGTTCCCGGCGATGGAATAGTGCTGTCGAGAAATGCTACGGGTCATGTTCGTGCATCCGGATGACGGTGAGAAAAATACGAGAAACATGTGCCGTTGTGATGAAGAACTCATTAGAAACACTATAAAGTTCGTTTCGCGAAACTCCGATTTGCCGTCGATGGAATCGTGCAGTTGAGAAACCCTACGTGCCATTTTCGTTCATCCGGATGACGGTGAGAAAAATTCGAGAAACTTGTGTCATTGTGATGAAGAACTCATTAGAAACACTAAAAAGCTCGTTTCGCGAGATTCCGTCTTGTCGGCGATCTAATAGTGCAGTCGAGAGACACTACGTGCCATTTTCGTGCATCCGGATGACGGGGAGAAAAATTCAAGAAACTTGTGTCGTTGTGATGAAGAACTCATTAGAAACTCTATAAAGTTCGTTTCGCGAGATTCCGTGTTGCCGGCGTTGGAATCGTGCAGGTGAAAAACCCTACGTGCCACTTTTTTGCATCCGGATGACGGTGAGAAAAATTCGAGAAACTTGTGTCGTTGTGATGAAAAACCCATTAGAAACTCTATAAAGTTCGTTTCGCAAGATTCCAAGTTGTCGGCGTTGGAATCGTGCAGTTGAGAAACCCTACGTGCGATTTTCGTGCATCCGGATGACGGTGAGGAAAATACGCGAAACTCGTGTCATTGGAATGAAGAACTCGTTATAAACTCTAAAGCTCGTTTCGCGATATTCCGGCTTGCCGGCACAGGAATCGTGCAATCGAGAAACCCTTCAGGCCACGTTCGTGCGTCCGGATGACGGTGAGTAAAATACGAGAAACACGTTTCGTTGGAATGAAGAACTCATTAGAAACTCTATAAAACTCATTTTGCGAGATTCTAACTTGCCGGCGATGGAATAGTGCAGTCGAGAAACCCTACGGGCCACGTTCGTGCATCCGGATGACGGTGAGGAAAATACGAGAAACACGTTTCGTTGGAATGAAGAACTCATTAGAAACTCTATAAAGTTCGTTTCGCGAGATCCCGAGTTCCCGGCGATGGAATCATGCAGTTAAGAAACCCTACGTGCCATTTTGGTGCATCCGGATGACGGTGAGGAAAATACGCGAAACTCGTGTCATTGGAATGTAGAACTCATTAGAAAATCAATAAAGCTCGTTTCGCGAGATTCCGACTTGCCGGCGATGGAATCGTGCAGTCGAGAAACGCTACGTGCCATTTTCGTGCATCCGGATGACGGTGAGAAAAAATTGAGAAACTTGTGTCGTTGTGATGAAGAACTCATTAGAAACTTTATAAAGTTCCTTTCGCGAGATTTCGAGTTCCCGGCGATGGAATAGTGCTGTCGAGAAATGCTACGGGTCATGTTCGTGCATCCGGATGACGGTGAGAAAAATACGAGAAACATGTGCCGTTGTGATGAAGAACTCATTAGAAACACTATAAAGTTCGTTTCGCGAAACTCCGATTTGCCGTCGATGGAATCGTGCAGTTGAGAAACCCTACGTGCCATTTTCGTTCATCCGGATGACGGTGAGAAAAATTCGAGAAACTTGTGTCATTGTGATGAAGAACTCATTAGAAACACTAAAAAGCTCGTTTCGCGAGATTCCGTCTTGTCGGCGATCTAATAGTGCAGTCGAGAGACACTACGTGCCATTTTCGTGCATCCGGATGACGGGGAGAAAAATTCAAGAAACTTGTGTCGTTGTGATGAAGAACTCATTAGAAACTCTATAAAGTTCGTTTCGCGAGATTCCGTGTTGCCGGCGTTGGAATCGTGCAGGTGAAAAACCCTACGTGCCACTTTTTTGCATCCGGATGACGGTGAGAAAAATTCGAGAAACTTGTGTCGTTGTGATGAAAAACCCATTAGAAACTCTATAAAGTTCGTTTCGCAAGATTCCAAGTTGTCGGCGTTGGAATCGTGCAGTTGAGAAACCCTACGTGCGATTTTCGTGCATCCGGATGACGGTGAGGAAAATACGCGAAACTCGTGTCATTGGAATGAAGAACTCGTTATAAACTCTAAAGCTCGTTTCGCGATATTCCGGCTTGCCGGCACAGGAATCGTGCAATCGAGAAACCCTTCAGGCCACGTTCGTGCGTCCGGATGACGGTGAGTAAAATACGAGAAACACGTTTCGTTGGAATGAAGAACTCATTAGAAACTCTATAAAACTCATTTTGCGAGATTCTAACTTGCCGGCGATGGAATAGTGCAGTCGAGAAACCCTACGGGCCACGTTCGTGCATCCGGATGACGGTGAGGAAAATACGAGAAACACGTTTCGTTGGAATGAAGAACTCATTAGAAACTCTATAAAGTTCGTTTCGCGAGATCCCGAGTTCCCGGCGATGGAATCATGCAGTTAAGAAACCCTACGTGCCATTTTGGTGCATCCGGATGACGGTGAGGAAAATACGCGAAACTCGTGTCATTGGAATGTAGAACTCATTAGAAAATCAATAAAGCTCGTTTCGCGAGATTCCGACTTGCCGGCGATGGAATCGTGCAGTCGAGAAACGCTACGTGCCATTTTCGTGCATCCGGATGACGGTGAGAAAAAATTGAGAAACTTGTGTCGTTGTGATGAAGAACTCATTAGAAACTTTATAAAGTTCCTTTCGCGAGATTTCGAGTTCCCGGCGATGGAATAGTGCTGTCGAGAAATGCTACGGGTCATGTTCGTGCATCCGGATGACGGTGAGAAAAATACGAGAAACATGTGCCGTTGTGATGAAGAACTCATTAGAAACACTATAAAGTTCGTTTCGCGAAACTCCGATTTGCCGTCGATGGAATCGTGCAGTTGAGAAACCCTACGTGCCATTTTCGTTCATCCGGATGACGGTGAGAAAAATTCGAGAAACTTGTGTCATTGTGATGAAGAACTCATTAGAAACACTAAAAAGCTCGTTTCGCGAGATTCCGTCTTGTCGGCGATCTAATAGTGCAGTCGAGAGACACTACGTGCCATTTTCGTGCATCCGGATGACGGGGAGAAAAATTCAAGAAACTTGTGTCGTTGTGATGAAGAACTCATTAGAAACTCTATAAAGTTCGTTTCGCGAGATTCCGTGTTGCCGGCGTTGGAATCGTGCAGGTGAAAAACCCTACGTGCCACTTTTTTGCATCCGGATGACGGTGAGAAAAATTCGAGAAACTTGTGTCGTTGTGATGAAAAACCCATTAGAAACTCTATAAAGTTCGTTTCGCAAGATTCCAAGTTGTCGGCGTTGGAATCGTGCAGTTGAGAAACCCTACGTGCGATTTTCGTGCATCCGGATGACGGTGAGGAAAATACGCGAAACTCGTGTCATTGGAATGAAGAACTCGTTATAAACTCTAAAGCTCGTTTCGCGATATTCCGGCTTGCCGGCACAGGAATCGTGCAATCGAGAAACCCTTCAGGCCACGTTCGTGCGTCCGGATGACGGTGAGTAAAATACGAGAAACACGTTTCGTTGGAATGAAGAACTCATTAGAAACTCTATAAAACTCATTTTGCGAGATTCTAACTTGCCGGCGATGGAATAGTGCAGTCGAGAAACCCTACGGGCCACGTTCGTGCATCCGGATGACGGTGAGGAAAATACGAGAAACACGTTTCGTTGGAATGAAGAACTCATTAGAAACTCTATAAAGTTCGTTTCGCGAGATCCCGAGTTCCCGGCGATGGAATCATGCAGTTAAGAAACCCTACGTGCCATTTTGGTGCATCCGGATGACGGTGAGGAAAATACGCGAAACTCGTGTCATTGGAATGTAGAACTCATTAGAAAATCAATAAAGCTCGTTTCGCGAGATTCCGACTTGCCGGCGATGGAATCGTGCAGTCGAGAAACGCTACGTGCCATTTTCGTGCATCCGGATGACGGTGAGAAAAAATTGAGAAACTTGTGTCGTTGTGATGAAGAACTCATTAGAAACTTTATAAAGTTCCTTTCGCGAGATTTCGAGTTCCCGGCGATGGAATAGTGCTGTCGAGAAATGCTACGGGTCATGTTCGTGCATCCGGATGACGGTGAGAAAAATACGAGAAACATGTGCCGTTGTGATGAAGAACTCATTAGAAACACTATAAAGTTCGTTTCGCGAAACTCCGATTTGCCGTCGATGGAATCGTGCAGTTGAGAAACCCTACGTGCCATTTTCGTTCATCCGGATGACGGTGAGAAAAATTCGAGAAACTTGTGTCATTGTGATGAAGAACTCATTAGAAACACTAAAAAGCTCGTTTCGCGAGATTCCGTCTTGTCGGCGATCTAATAGTGCAGTCGAGAGACACTACGTGCCATTTTCGTGCATCCGGATGACGGGGAGAAAAATTCAAGAAACTTGTGTCGTTGTGATGAAGAACTCATTAGAAACTCTATAAAGTTCGTTTCGCGAGATTCCGTGTTGCCGGCGTTGGAATCGTGCAGGTGAAAAACCCTACGTGCCACTTTTTTGCATCCGGATGACGGTGAGAAAAATTCGAGAAACTTGTGTCGTTGTGATGAAAAACCCATTAGAAACTCTATAAAGTTCGTTTCGCAAGATTCCAAGTTGTCGGCGTTGGAATCGTGCAGTTGAGAAACCCTACGTGCGATTTTCGTGCATCCGGATGACGGTGAGGAAAATACGCGAAACTCGTGTCATTGGAATGAAGAACTCGTTATAAACTCTAAAGCTCGTTTCGCGATATTCCGGCTTGCCGGCACAGGAATCGTGCAATCGAGAAACCCTTCAGGCCACGTTCGTGCGTCCGGATGACGGTGAGTAAAATACGAGAAACACGTTTCGTTGGAATGAAGAACTCATTAGAAACTCTATAAAACTCATTTTGCGAGATTCTAACTTGCCGGCGATGGAATAGTGCAGTCGAGAAACCCTACGGGCCACGTTCGTGCATCCGGATGACGGTGAGGAAAATACGAGAAACACGTTTCGTTGGAATGAAGAACTCATTAGAAACTCTATAAAGTTCGTTTCGCGAGATCCCGAGTTCCCGGCGATGGAATCATGCAGTTAAGAAACCCTACGTGCCATTTTGGTGCATCCGGATGACGGTGAGGAAAATACGCGAAACTCGTGTCATTGGAATGTAGAACTCATTAGAAAATCAATAAAGCTCGTTTCGCGAGATTCCGACTTGCCGGCGATGGAATCGTGCAGTCGAGAAACGCTACGTGCCATTTTCGTGCATCCGGATGACGGTGAGAAAAAATTGAGAAACTTGTGTCGTTGTGATGAAGAACTCATTAGAAACTTTATAAAGTTCCTTTCGCGAGATTTCGAGTTCCCGGCGATGGAATAGTGCTGTCGAGAAATGCTACGGGTCATGTTCGTGCATCCGGATGACGGTGAGAAAAATACGAGAAACATGTGCCGTTGTGATGAAGAACTCATTAGAAACACTATAAAGTTCGTTTCGCGAAACTCCGATTTGCCGTCGATGGAATCGTGCAGTTGAGAAACCCTACGTGCCATTTTCGTTCATCCGGATGACGGTGAGAAAAATTCGAGAAACTTGTGTCATTGTGATGAAGAACTCATTAGAAACACTAAAAAGCTCGTTTCGCGAGAT
The DNA here is from genome assembly GCA_037074535.1 of Gleditsia sinensis. NCBI lineage: Eukaryota > Viridiplantae > Streptophyta > Magnoliopsida > Fabales > Fabaceae > Gleditsia > Gleditsia sinensis. The sequence goes on from CM073469.1 coordinate 48,193,989, forward strand.
TCCGTCTTGTCGGCGATCTAATAGTGCAGTCGAGAGACACTACGTGCCATTTTCGTGCATCCGGATGACGGGGAGAAAAATTCAAGAAACTTGTGTCGTTGTGATGAAGAACTCATTAGAAACTCTATAAAGTTCGTTTCGCGAGATTCCGTGTTGCCGGCGTTGGAATCGTGCAGGTGAAAAACCCTACGTGCCACTTTTTTGCATCCGGATGACGGTGAGAAAAATTCGAGAAACTTGTGTCGTTGTGATGAAAAACCCATTAGAAACTCTATAAAGTTCGTTTCGCAAGATTCCAAGTTGTCGGCGTTGGAATCGTGCAGTTGAGAAACCCTACGTGCGATTTTCGTGCATCCGGATGACGGTGAGGAAAATACGCGAAACTCGTGTCATTGGAATGAAGAACTCGTTATAAACTCTAAAGCTCGTTTCGCGATATTCCGGCTTGCCGGCACAGGAATCGTGCAATCGAGAAACCCTTCAGGCCACGTTCGTGCGTCCGGATGACGGTGAGTAAAATACGAGAAACACGTTTCGTTGGAATGAAGAACTCATTAGAAACTCTATAAAACTCATTTTGCGAGATTCTAACTTGCCGGCGATGGAATAGTGCAGTCGAGAAACCCTACGGGCCACGTTCGTGCATCCGGATGACGGTGAGGAAAATACGAGAAACACGTTTCGTTGGAATGAAGAACTCATTAGAAACTCTATAAAGTTCGTTTCGCGAGATCCCGAGTTCCCGGCGATGGAATCATGCAGTTAAGAAACCCTACGTGCCATTTTGGTGCATCCGGATGACGGTGAGGAAAATACGCGAAACTCGTGTCATTGGAATGTAGAACTCATTAGAAAATCAATAAAGCTCGTTTCGCGAGATTCCGACTTGCCGGCGATGGAATCGTGCAGTCGAGAAACGCTACGTGCCATTTTCGTGCATCCGGATGACGGTGAGAAAAAATTGAGAAACTTGTGTCGTTGTGATGAAGAACTCATTAGAAACTTTATAAAGTTCCTTTCGCGAGATTTCGAGTTCCCGGCGATGGAATAGTGCTGTCGAGAAATGCTACGGGTCATGTTCGTGCATCCGGATGACGGTGAGAAAAATACGAGAAACATGTGCCGTTGTGATGAAGAACTCATTAGAAACACTATAAAGTTCGTTTCGCGAAACTCCGATTTGCCGTCGATGGAATCGTGCAGTTGAGAAACCCTACGTGCCATTTTCGTTCATCCGGATGACGGTGAGAAAAATTCGAGAAACTTGTGTCATTGTGATGAAGAACTCATTAGAAACACTAAAAAGCTCGTTTCGCGAGATTCCGTCTTGTCGGCGATCTAATAGTGCAGTCGAGAGACACTACGTGCCATTTTCGTGCATCCGGATGACGGGGAGAAAAATTCAAGAAACTTGTGTCGTTGTGATGAAGAACTCATTAGAAACTCTATAAAGTTCGTTTCGCGAGATTCCGTGTTGCCGGCGTTGGAATCGTGCAGGTGAAAAACCCTACGTGCCACTTTTTTGCATCCGGATGACGGTGAGAAAAATTCGAGAAACTTGTGTCGTTGTGATGAAAAACCCATTAGAAACTCTATAAAGTTCGTTTCGCAAGATTCCAAGTTGTCGGCGTTGGAATCGTGCAGTTGAGAAACCCTACGTGCGATTTTCGTGCATCCGGATGACGGTGAGGAAAATACGCGAAACTCGTGTCATTGGAATGAAGAACTCGTTATAAACTCTAAAGCTCGTTTCGCGATATTCCGGCTTGCCGGCACAGGAATCGTGCAATCGAGAAACCCTTCAGGCCACGTTCGTGCGTCCGGATGACGGTGAGTAAAATACGAGAAACACGTTTCGTTGGAATGAAGAACTCATTAGAAACTCTATAAAACTCATTTTGCGAGATTCTAACTTGCCGGCGATGGAATAGTGCAGTCGAGAAACCCTACGGGCCACGTTCGTGCATCCGGATGACGGTGAGGAAAATACGAGAAACACGTTTCGTTGGAATGAAGAACTCATTAGAAACTCTATAAAGTTCGTTTCGCGAGATCCCGAGTTCCCGGCGATGGAATCATGCAGTTAAGAAACCCTACGTGCCATTTTGGTGCATCCGGATGACGGTGAGGAAAATACGCGAAACTCGTGTCATTGGAATGTAGAACTCATTAGAAAATCAATAAAGCTCGTTTCGCGAGATTCCGACTTGCCGGCGATGGAATCGTGCAGTCGAGAAACGCTACGTGCCATTTTCGTGCATCCGGATGACGGTGAGAAAAAATTGAGAAACTTGTGTCGTTGTGATGAAGAACTCATTAGAAACTTTATAAAGTTCCTTTCGCGAGATTTCGAGTTCCCGGCGATGGAATAGTGCTGTCGAGAAATGCTACGGGTCATGTTCGTGCATCCGGATGACGGTGAGAAAAATACGAGAAACATGTGCCGTTGTGATGAAGAACTCATTAGAAACACTATAAAGTTCGTTTCGCGAAACTCCGATTTGCCGTCGATGGAATCGTGCAGTTGAGAAACCCTACGTGCCATTTTCGTTCATCCGGATGACGGTGAGAAAAATTCGAGAAACTTGTGTCATTGTGATGAAGAACTCATTAGAAACACTAAAAAGCTCGTTTCGCGAGATTCCGTCTTGTCGGCGATCTAATAGTGCAGTCGAGAGACACTACGTGCCATTTTCGTGCATCCGGATGACGGGGAGAAAAATTCAAGAAACTTGTGTCGTTGTGATGAAGAACTCATTAGAAACTCTATAAAGTTCGTTTCGCGAGATTCCGTGTTGCCGGCGTTGGAATCGTGCAGGTGAAAAACCCTACGTGCCACTTTTTTGCATCCGGATGACGGTGAGAAAAATTCGAGAAACTTGTGTCGTTGTGATGAAAAACCCATTAGAAACTCTATAAAGTTCGTTTCGCAAGATTCCAAGTTGTCGGCGTTGGAATCGTGCAGTTGAGAAACCCTACGTGCGATTTTCGTGCATCCGGATGACGGTGAGGAAAATACGCGAAACTCGTGTCATTGGAATGAAGAACTCGTTATAAACTCTAAAGCTCGTTTCGCGATATTCCGGCTTGCCGGCACAGGAATCGTGCAATCGAGAAACCCTTCAGGCCACGTTCGTGCGTCCGGATGACGGTGAGTAAAATACGAGAAACACGTTTCGTTGGAATGAAGAACTCATTAGAAACTCTATAAAACTCATTTTGCGAGATTCTAACTTGCCGGCGATGGAATAGTGCAGTCGAGAAACCCTACGGGCCACGTTCGTGCATCCGGATGACGGTGAGGAAAATACGAGAAACACGTTTCGTTGGAATGAAGAACTCATTAGAAACTCTATAAAGTTCGTTTCGCGAGATCCCGAGTTCCCGGCGATGGAATCATGCAGTTAAGAAACCCTACGTGCCATTTTGGTGCATCCGGATGACGGTGAGGAAAATACGCGAAACTCGTGTCATTGGAATGTAGAACTCATTAGAAAATCAATAAAGCTCGTTTCGCGAGATTCCGACTTGCCGGCGATGGAATCGTGCAGTCGAGAAACGCTACGTGCCATTTTCGTGCATCCGGATGACGGTGAGAAAAAATTGAGAAACTTGTGTCGTTGTGATGAAGAACTCATTAGAAACTTTATAAAGTTCCTTTCGCGAGATTTCGAGTTCCCGGCGATGGAATAGTGCTGTCGAGAAATGCTACGGGTCATGTTCGTGCATCCGGATGACGGTGAGAAAAATACGAGAAACATGTGCCGTTGTGATGAAGAACTCATTAGAAACACTATAAAGTTCGTTTCGCGAAACTCCGATTTGCCGTCGATGGAATCGTGCAGTTGAGAAACCCTACGTGCCATTTTCGTTCATCCGGATGACGGTGAGAAAAATTCGAGAAACTTGTGTCATTGTGATGAAGAACTCATTAGAAACACTAAAAAGCTCGTTTCGCGAGATTCCGTCTTGTCGGCGATCTAATAGTGCAGTCGAGAGACACTACGTGCCATTTTCGTGCATCCGGATGACGGGGAGAAAAATTCAAGAAACTTGTGTCGTTGTGATGAAGAACTCATTAGAAACTCTATAAAGTTCGTTTCGCGAGATTCCGTGTTGCCGGCGTTGGAATCGTGCAGGTGAAAAACCCTACGTGCCACTTTTTTGCATCCGGATGACGGTGAGAAAAATTCGAGAAACTTGTGTCGTTGTGATGAAAAACCCATTAGAAACTCTATAAAGTTCGTTTCGCAAGATTCCAAGTTGTCGGCGTTGGAATCGTGCAGTTGAGAAACCCTACGTGCGATTTTCGTGCATCCGGATGACGGTGAGGAAAATACGCGAAACTCGTGTCATTGGAATGAAGAACTCGTTATAAACTCTAAAGCTCGTTTCGCGATATTCCGGCTTGCCGGCACAGGAATCGTGCAATCGAGAAACCCTTCAGGCCACGTTCGTGCGTCCGGATGACGGTGAGTAAAATACGAGAAACACGTTTCGTTGGAATGAAGAACTCATTAGAAACTCTATAAAACTCATTTTGCGAGATTCTAACTTGCCGGCGATGGAATAGTGCAGTCGAGAAACCCTACGGGCCACGTTCGTGCATCCGGATGACGGTGAGGAAAATACGAGAAACACGTTTCGTTGGAATGAAGAACTCATTAGAAACTCTATAAAGTTCGTTTCGCGAGATCCCGAGTTCCCGGCGATGGAATCATGCAGTTAAGAAACCCTACGTGCCATTTTGGTGCATCCGGATGACGGTGAGGAAAATACGCGAAACTCGTGTCATTGGAATGTAGAACTCATTAGAAAATCAATAAAGCTCGTTTCGCGAGATTCCGACTTGCCGGCGATGGAATCGTGCAGTCGAGAAACGCTACGTGCCATTTTCGTGCATCCGGATGACGGTGAGAAAAAATTGAGAAACTTGTGTCGTTGTGATGAAGAACTCATTAGAAACTTTATAAAGTTCCTTTCGCGAGATTTCGAGTTCCCGGCGATGGAATAGTGCTGTCGAGAAATGCTACGGGTCATGTTCGTGCATCCGGATGACGGTGAGAAAAATACGAGAAACATGTGCCGTTGTGATGAAGAACTCATTAGAAACACTATAAAGTTCGTTTCGCGAAACTCCGATTTGCCGTCGATGGAATCGTGCAGTTGAGAAACCCTACGTGCCATTTTCGTTCATCCGGATGACGGTGAGAAAAATTCGAGAAACTTGTGTCATTGTGATGAAGAACTCATTAGAAACACTAAAAAGCTCGTTTCGCGAGATTCCGTCTTGTCGGCGATCTAATAGTGCAGTCGAGAGACACTACGTGCCATTTTCGTGCATCCGGATGACGGGGAGAAAAATTCAAGAAACTTGTGTCGTTGTGATGAAGAACTCATTAGAAACTCTATAAAGTTCGTTTCGCGAGATTCCGTGTTGCCGGCGTTGGAATCGTGCAGGTGAAAAACCCTACGTGCCACTTTTTTGCATCCGGATGACGGTGAGAAAAATTCGAGAAACTTGTGTCGTTGTGATGAAAAACCCATTAGAAACTCTATAAAGTTCGTTTCGCAAGATTCCAAGTTGTCGGCGTTGGAATCGTGCAGTTGAGAAACCCTACGTGCGATTTTCGTGCATCCGGATGACGGTGAGGAAAATACGCGAAACTCGTGTCATTGGAATGAAGAACTCGTTATAAACTCTAAAGCTCGTTTCGCGATATTCCGGCTTGCCGGCACAGGAATCGTGCAATCGAGAAACCCTTCAGGCCACGTTCGTGCGTCCGGATGACGGTGAGTAAAATACGAGAAACACGTTTCGTTGGAATGAAGAACTCATTAGAAACTCTATAAAACTCATTTTGCGAGATTCTAACTTGCCGGCGATGGAATAGTGCAGTCGAGAAACCCTACGGGCCACGTTCGTGCATCCGGATGACGGTGAGGAAAATACGAGAAACACGTTTCGTTGGAATGAAGAACTCATTAGAAACTCTATAAAGTTCGTTTCGCGAGATCCCGAGTTCCCGGCGATGGAATCATGCAGTTAAGAAACCCTACGTGCCATTTTGGTGCATCCGGATGACGGTGAGGAAAATACGCGAAACTCGTGTCATTGGAATGTAGAACTCATTAGAAAATCAATAAAGCTCGTTTCGCGAGATTCCGACTTGCCGGCGATGGAATCGTGCAGTCGAGAAACGCTACGTGCCATTTTCGTGCATCCGGATGACGGTGAGAAAAAATTGAGAAACTTGTGTCGTTGTGATGAAGAACTCATTAGAAACTTTATAAAGTTCCTTTCGCGAGATTTCGAGTTCCCGGCGATGGAATAGTGCTGTCGAGAAATGCTACGGGTCATGTTCGTGCATCCGGATGACGGTGAGAAAAATACGAGAAACATGTGCCGTTGTGATGAAGAACTCATTAGAAACACTATAAAGTTCGTTTCGCGAAACTCCGATTTGCCGTCGATGGAATCGTGCAGTTGAGAAACCCTACGTGCCATTTTCGTTCATCCGGATGACGGTGAGAAAAATTCGAGAAACTTGTGTCATTGTGATGAAGAACTCATTAGAAACACTAAAAAGCTCGTTTCGCGAGATTCCGTCTTGTCGGCGATCTAATAGTGCAGTCGAGAGACACTACGTGCCATTTTCGTGCATCCGGATGACGGGGAGAAAAATTCAAGAAACTTGTGTCGTTGTGATGAAGAACTCATTAGAAACTCTATAAAGTTCGTTTCGCGAGATTCCGTGTTGCCGGCGTTGGAATCGTGCAGGTGAAAAACCCTACGTGCCACTTTTTTGCATCCGGATGACGGTGAGAAAAATTCGAGAAACTTGTGTCGTTGTGATGAAAAACCCATTAGAAACTCTATAAAGTTCGTTTCGCAAGATTCCAAGTTGTCGGCGTTGGAATCGTGCAGTTGAGAAACCCTACGTGCGATTTTCGTGCATCCGGATGACGGTGAGGAAAATACGCGAAACTCGTGTCATTGGAATGAAGAACTCGTTATAAACTCTAAAGCTCGTTTCGCGATATTCCGGCTTGCCGGCACAGGAATCGTGCAATCGAGAAACCCTTCAGGCCACGTTCGTGCGTCCGGATGACGGTGAGTAAAATACGAGAAACACGTTTCGTTGGAATGAAGAACTCATTAGAAACTCTATAAAACTCATTTTGCGAGATTCTAACTTGCCGGCGATGGAATAGTGCAGTCGAGAAACCCTACGGGCCACGTTCGTGCATCCGGATGACGGTGAGGAAAATACGAGAAACACGTTTCGTTGGAATGAAGAACTCATTAGAAACTCTATAAAGTTCGTTTCGCGAGATCCCGAGTTCCCGGCGATGGAATCATGCAGTTAAGAAACCCTACGTGCCATTTTGGTGCATCCGGATGACGGTGAGGAAAATACGCGAAACTCGTGTCATTGGAATGTAGAACTCATTAGAAAATCAATAAAGCTCGTTTCGCGAGATTCCGACTTGCCGGCGATGGAATCGTGCAGTCGAGAAACGCTACGTGCCATTTTCGTGCATCCGGATGACGGTGAGAAAAAATTGAGAAACTTGTGTCGTTGTGATGAAGAACTCATTAGAAACTTTATAAAGTTCCTTTCGCGAGATTTCGAGTTCCCGGCGATGGAATAGTGCTGTCGAGAAATGCTACGGGTCATGTTCGTGCATCCGGATGACGGTGAGAAAAATACGAGAAACATGTGCCGTTGTGATGAAGAACTCATTAGAAACACTATAAAGTTCGTTTCGCGAAACTCCGATTTGCCGTCGATGGAATCGTGCAGTTGAGAAACCCTACGTGCCATTTTCGTTCATCCGGATGACGGTGAGAAAAATTCGAGAAACTTGTGTCATTGTGATGAAGAACTCATTAGAAACACTAAAAAGCTCGTTTCGCGAGATTCCGTCTTGTCGGCGATCTAATAGTGCAGTCGAGAGACACTACGTGCCATTTTCGTGCATCCGGATGACGGGGAGAAAAATTCAAGAAACTTGTGTCGTTGTGATGAAGAACTCATTAGAAACTCTATAAAGTTCGTTTCGCGAGATTCCGTGTTGCCGGCGTTGGAATCGTGCAGGTGAAAAACCCTACGTGCCACTTTTTTGCATCCGGATGACGGTGAGAAAAATTCGAGAAACTTGTGTCGTTGTGATGAAAAACCCATTAGAAACTCTATAAAGTTCGTTTCGCAAGATTCCAAGTTGTCGGCGTTGGAATCGTGCAGTTGAGAAACCCTACGTGCGATTTTCGTGCATCCGGATGACGGTGAGGAAAATACGCGAAACTCGTGTCATTGGAATGAAGAACTCGTTATAAACTCTAAAGCTCGTTTCGCGATATTCCGGCTTGCCGGCACAGGAATCGTGCAATCGAGAAACCCTTCAGGCCACGTTCGTGCGTCCGGATGACGGTGAGTAAAATACGAGAAACACGTTTCGTTGGAATGAAGAACTCATTAGAAACTCTATAAAACTCATTTTGCGAGATTCTAACTTGCCGGCGATGGAATAGTGCAGTCGAGAAACCCTACGGGCCACGTTCGTGCATCCGGATGACGGTGAGGAAAATACGAGAAACACGTTTCGTTGGAATGAAGAACTCATTAGAAACTCTATAAAGTTCGTTTCGCGAGATCCCGAGTTCCCGGCGATGGAATCATGCAGTTAAGAAACCCTACGTGCCATTTTGGTGCATCCGGATGACGGTGAGGAAAATACGCGAAACTCGTGTCATTGGAATGTAGAACTCATTAGAAAATCAATAAAGCTCGTTTCGCGAGATTCCGACTTGCCGGCGATGGAATCGTGCAGTCGAGAAACGCTACGTGCCATTTTCGTGCATCCGGATGACGGTGAGAAAAAATTGAGAAACTTGTGTCGTTGTGATGAAGAACTCATTAGAAACTTTATAAAGTTCCTTTCGCGAGATTTCGAGTTCCCGGCGATGGAATAGTGCTGTCGAGAAATGCTACGGGTCATGTTCGTGCATCCGGATGACGGTGAGAAAAATACGAGAAACATGTGCCGTTGTGATGAAGAACTCATTAGAAACACTATAAAGTTCGTTTCGCGAAACTCCGATTTGCCGTCGATGGAATCGTGCAGTTGAGAAACCCTACGTGCCATTTTCGTTCATCCGGATGACGGTGAGAAAAATTCGAGAAACTTGTGTCATTGTGATGAAGAACTCATTAGAAACACTAAAAAGCTCGTTTCGCGAGATTCCGTCTTGTCGGCGATCTAATAGTGCAGTCGAGAGACACTACGTGCCATTTTCGTGCATCCGGATGACGGGGAGAAAAATTCAAGAAACTTGTGTCGTTGTGATGAAGAACTCATTAGAAACTCTATAAAGTTCGTTTCGCGAGATTCCGTGTTGCCGGCGTTGGAATCGTGCAGGTGAAAAACCCTACGTGCCACTTTTTTGCATCCGGATGACGGTGAGAAAAATTCGAGAAACTTGTGTCGTTGTGATGAAAAACCCATTAGAAACTCTATAAAGTTCGTTTCGCAAGATTCCAAGTTGTCGGCGTTGGAATCGTGCAGTTGAGAAACCCTACGTGCGATTTTCGTGCATCCGGATGACGGTGAGGAAAATACGCGAAACTCGTGTCATTGGAATGAAGAACTCGTTATAAACTCTAAAGCTCGTTTCGCGATATTCCGGCTTGCCGGCACAGGAATCGTGCAATCGAGAAACCCTTCAGGCCACGTTCGTGCGTCCGGATGACGGTGAGTAAAATACGAGAAACACGTTTCGTTGGAATGAAGAACTCATTAGAAACTCTATAAAACTCATTTTGCGAGATTCTAACTTGCCGGCGATGGAATAGTGCAGTCGAGAAACCCTACGGGCCACGTTCGTGCATCCGGATGACGGTGAGGAAAATACGAGAAACACGTTTCGTTGGAATGAAGAACTCATTAGAAACTCTATAAAGTTCGTTTCGCGAGATCCCGAGTTCCCGGCGATGGAATCATGCAGTTAAGAAACCCTACGTGCCATTTTGGTGCATCCGGATGACGGTGAGGAAAATACGCGAAACTCGTGTCATTGGAATGTAGAACTCATTAGAAAATCAATAAAGCTCGTTTCGCGAGATTCCGACTTGCCGGCGATGGAATCGTGCAGTCGAGAAACGCTACGTGCCATTTTCGTGCATCCGGATGACGGTGAGAAAAAATTGAGAAACTTGTGTCGTTGTGATGAAGAACTCATTAGAAACTTTATAAAGTTCCTTTCGCGAGATTTCGAGTTCCCGGCGATGGAATAGTGCTGTCGAGAAATGCTACGGGTCATGTTCGTGCATCCGGATGACGGTGAGAAAAATACGAGAAACATGTGCCGTTGTGATGAAGAACTCATTAGAAACACTATAAAGTTCGTTTCGCGAAACTCCGATTTGCCGTCGATGGAATCGTGCAGTTGAGAAACCCTACGTGCCATTTTCGTTCATCCGGATGACGGTGAGAAAAATTCGAGAAACTTGTGTCATTGTGATGAAGAACTCATTAGAAACACTAAAAAGCTCGTTTCGCGAGATTCCGTCTTGTCGGCGATCTAATAGTGCAGTCGAGAGACACTACGTGCCATTTTCGTGCATCCGGATGACGGGGAGAAAAATTCAAGAAACTTGTGTCGTTGTGATGAAGAACTCATTAGAAACTCTATAAAGTTCGTTTCGCGAGATTCCGTGTTGCCGGCGTTGGAATCGTGCAGGTGAAAAACCCTACGTGCCACTTTTTTGCATCCGGATGACGGTGAGAAAAATTCGAGAAACTTGTGTCGTTGTGATGAAAAACCCATTAGAAACTCTATAAAGTTCGTTTCGCAAGATTCCAAGTTGTCGGCGTTGGAATCGTGCAGTTGAGAAACCCTACGTGCGATTTTCGTGCATCCGGATGACGGTGAGGAAAATACGCGAAACTCGTGTCATTGGAATGAAGAACTCGTTATAAACTCTAAAGCTCGTTTCGCGATATTCCGGCTTGCCGGCACAGGAATCGTGCAATCGAGAAACCCTTCAGGCCACGTTCGTGCGTCCGGATGACGGTGAGTAAAATACGAGAAACACGTTTCGTTGGAATGAAGAACTCATTAGAAACTCTATAAAACTCATTTTGCGAGATTCTAACTTGCCGGCGATGGAATAGTGCAGTCGAGAAACCCTACGGGCCACGTTCGTGCATCCGGATGACGGTGAGGAAAATACGAGAAACACGTTTCGTTGGAATGAAGAACTCATTAGAAACTCTATAAAGTTCGTTTCGCGAGATCCCGAGTTCCCGGCGATGGAATCATGCAGTTAAGAAACCCTACGTGCCATTTTGGTGCATCCGGATGACGGTGAGGAAAATACGCGAAACTCGTGTCATTGGAATGTAGAACTCATTAGAAAATCAATAAAGCTCGTTTCGCGAGATTCCGACTTGCCGGCGATGGAATCGTGCAGTCGAGAAACGCTACGTGCCATTTTCGTGCATCCGGATGACGGTGAGAAAAAATTGAGAAACTTGTGTCGTTGTGATGAAGAACTCATTAGAAACTTTATAAAGTTCCTTTCGCGAGATTTCGAGTTCCCGGCGATGGAATAGTGCTGTCGAGAAATGCTACGGGTCATGTTCGTGCATCCGGATGACGGTGAGAAAAATACGAGAAACATGTGCCGTTGTGATGAAGAACTCATTAGAAACACTATAAAGTTCGTTTCGCGAAACTCCGATTTGCCGTCGATGGAATCGTGCAGTTGAGAAACCCTACGTGCCATTTTCGTTCATCCGGATGACGGTGAGAAAAATTCGAGAAACTTGTGTCATTGTGATGAAGAACTCATTAGAAACACTAAAAAGCTCGTTTCGCGAGATTCCGTCTTGTCGGCGATCTAATAGTGCAGTCGAGAGACACTACGTGCCATTTTCGTGCATCCGGATGACGGGGAGAAAAATTCAAGAAACTTGTGTCGTTGTGATGAAGAACTCATTAGAAACTCTATAAAGTTCGTTTCGCGAGATTCCGTGTTGCCGGCGTTGGAATCGTGCAGGTGAAAAACCCTACGTGCCACTTTTTTGCATCCGGATGACGGTGAGAAAAATTCGAGAAACTTGTGTCGTTGTGATGAAAAACCCATTAGAAACTCTATAAAGTTCGTTTCGCAAGATTCCAAGTTGTCGGCGTTGGAATCGTGCAGTTGAGAAACCCTACGTGCGATTTTCGTGCATCCGGATGACGGTGAGGAAAATACGCGAAACTCGTGTCATTGGAATGAAGAACTCGTTATAAACTCTAAAGCTCGTTTCGCGATATTCCGGCTTGCCGGCACAGGAATCGTGCAATCGAGAAACCCTTCAGGCCACGTTCGTGCGTCCGGATGACGGTGAGTAAAATACGAGAAACACGTTTCGTTGGAATGAAGAACTCATTAGAAACTCTATAAAACTCATTTTGCGAGATTCTAACTTGCCGGCGATGGAATAGTGCAGTCGAGAAACCCTACGGGCCACGTTCGTGCATCCGGATGACGGTGAGGAAAATACGAGAAACACGTTTCGTTGGAATGAAGAACTCATTAGAAACTCTATAAAGTTCGTTTCGCGAGATCCCGAGTTCCCGGCGATGGAATCATGCAGTTAAGAAACCCTACGTGCCATTTTGGTGCATCCGGATGACGGTGAGGAAAATACGCGAAACTCGTGTCATTGGAATGTAGAACTCATTAGAAAATCAATAAAGCTCGTTTCGCGAGATTCCGACTTGCCGGCGATGGAATCGTGCAGTCGAGAAACGCTACGTGCCATTTTCGTGCATCCGGATGACGGTGAGAAAAAATTGAGAAACTTGTGTCGTTGTGATGAAGAACTCATTAGAAACTTTATAAAGTTCCTTTCGCGAGATTTCGAGTTCCCGGCGATGGAATAGTGCTGTCGAGAAATGCTACGGGTCATGTTCGTGCATCCGGATGACGGTGAGAAAAATACGAGAAACATGTGCCGTTGTGATGAAGAACTCATTAGAAACACTATAAAGTTCGTTTCGCGAAACTCCGATTTGCCGTCGATGGAATCGTGCAGTTGAGAAACCCTACGTGCCATTTTCGTTCATCCGGATGACGGTGAGAAAAATTCGAGAAACTTGTGTCATTGTGATGAAGAACTCATTAGAAACACTAAAAAGCTCGTTTCGCGAGATTCCGTCTTGTCGGCGATCTAATAGTGCAGTCGAGAGACACTACGTGCCATTTTCGTGCATCCGGATGACGGGGAGAAAAATTCAAGAAACTTGTGTCGTTGTGATGAAGAACTCATTAGAAACTCTATAAAGTTCGTTTCGCGAGATTCCGTGTTGCCGGCGTTGGAATCGTGCAGGTGAAAAACCCTACGTGCCACTTTTTTGCATCCGGATGACGGTGAGAAAAATTCGAGAAACTTGTGTCGTTGTGATGAAAAACCCATTAGAAACTCTATAAAGTTCGTTTCGCAAGATTCCAAGTTGTCGGCGTTGGAATCGTGCAGTTGAGAAACCCTACGTGCGATTTTCGTGCATCCGGATGACGGTGAGGAAAATACGCGAAACTCGTGTCATTGGAATGAAGAACTCGTTATAAACTCTAAAGCTCGTTTCGCGATATTCCGGCTTGCCGGCACAGGAATCGTGCAATCGAGAAACCCTTCAGGCCACGTTCGTGCGTCCGGATGACGGTGAGTAAAATACGAGAAACACGTTTCGTTGGAATGAAGAACTCATTAGAAACTCTATAAAACTCATTTTGCGAGATTCTAACTTGCCGGCGATGGAATAGTGCAGTCGAGAAACCCTACGGGCCACGTTCGTGCATCCGGATGACGGTGAGGAAAATACGAGAAACACGTTTCGTTGGAATGAAGAACTCATTAGAAACTCTATAAAGTTCGTTTCGCGAGATCCCGAGTTCCCGGCGATGGAATCATGCAGTTAAGAAACCCTACGTGCCATTTTGGTGCATCCGGATGACGGTGAGGAAAATACGCGAAACTCGTGTCATTGGAATGTAGAACTCATTAGAAAATCAATAAAGCTCGTTTCGCGAGATTCCGACTTGCCGGCGATGGAATCGTGCAGTCGAGAAACGCTACGTGCCATTTTCGTGCATCCGGATGACGGTGAGAAAAAATTGAGAAACTTGTGTCGTTGTGATGAAGAACTCATTAGAAACTTTATAAAGTTCCTTTCGCGAGATTTCGAGTTCCCGGCGATGGAATAGTGATGTGATCATGGAATACCACAAGAAAATACCTTCAATTGGGCCTTTAACTCGTGCAAGAGCTAAGAGGCTGGGAATGAACCTAGTTACCTTGCTGAAAATTGAAGACACTTGAAGAAATGTAGTCAAGAGGCTATACATCTGAATATCCTTTTAATTTCCTCTGAATTTGAATAATTGCTAGTGTATGGTAGGTGATTATGTGCCATGAAGTCATATGTACGTTTTTTTCTTGTAAATGGCAGAATGCATAGACTTTCTGCCATCTAGCATTTATTTATTGTATTTCCTAGGTGCAGCCTTGCATTTATTGCTCTTAGACTTTTAGTCACTAGCATTTATTGCTCTTAGACTTTTAGTCACTAGCATTTATTGCTACTTTTAGACTTGTTGAGGACTTTTCCTTGTAAATGGCAGAAAGCATAGACTTTCTGCCATCTAGCATTTAATTCTTGTATTTTCTAGGTGCTGCTCCTTTATATATAGGATGTATCACACAAGATCAGAGGATGGAATGAGCATTTCGAATTTTCAGTATTGTTCAAGTGTGTTTCTTGAAAATACAGCTTCTCTTATCTAACTTAGGTTAGTGGCGAGAAACTTCTGATTTCTTATCACTCACATCCCTCTAATTCTTGAGTGTGGTGAAATCAGTCCAAATCAGCTTAATTGTGGCGCCCTAGGCTTATCAATTGAGTGATTTGGTTTTCTTCTTTGTTTGTTTCAAGCTAAACCAGAAACGAAGTCCAGTGCTCATCCTCTTCACGTTTTGAGAGCACATCATATTGGTATCAGAGCTTCTGGTTAGTAAACCTGAGTTTAAACACTTAGAGAGTGATCTACCCCTATCAAACACCTAGACCAGCAACCTAAAAAAATCATCATGGCAGAAGGGAGTGATTCTGGAGTCCCTAGAGGGATTAGCCTAGAACAAGCTCAAATTATTGGCCTGCAGAGGAGACAAGAAGAGATTATGGAACAAATGGCTCAACTCACCAATCAGATGACAAGACTCATGGATCTACAGCTAAGACAACCAAGAAGAGAGGAGAATGCTGAGTCTAACGGTGCCGAAGCTGAGTTTGAGGAGGATGAACAACCCTTGCATAGGAGGCAGCCTAGAGCACGGGAGATTAACATCAAAATGAAAGTTCCTCCATTTAGGGGAACAAGTTCTCCTGAAGAATATTTAGAATGGGAACAACGAGTGGAGAAAGTCTTTGAATGTCAAGAGTATTCTGAGATAACCAAATGCCGCCTTGCTGCCCTTGAATTCACTGATTATGCAAATCTGTGGTGGGAGAACTTGAAGAATCAGCGAAGGAGAGATGGTGAAGAAGAAGTGAGAAGTTGGAGGCTAATGAAGAGACTCATGCAAAAAAGGTTTGTGCCTGACTATTATAGGCAAGAACTTTATTTTAGACTTCAAAACTTGAGGCAAGGAGGTATGAATGTGGAAGACTATGTGAAGGAATACGAAACCTTGATGATTAGGTGTGGGCTGAATGAACCACAAGAGCAAACCATAGCTCGATTTTTGGGTGGTCTAAACAAGGAAATTGCTGATCTAGTAGAGTTGCAGAATTATGTTTTCTTTGAAGATGTAATTAAATTAGCCATCAAAGTAGAAAGGCAGAAGAAAAGAGTGTATGGGAGGAACTTTGGGGTGACTAAACCTGTGGGAGGAAAATCATTCCAAACACTTTCTCAAACACCAGCAAAACCTACCAAAGGGGACAGTAAAGAAATGGAGAAAAAAGGATCAACCAGAACTGAGAGTTTTAGAGAAAGGGAGAAAGCAGTAGAAAACCATCCCCCTAGAAGAAGCAGAGATATTAAGTGCTTTAAATGTTTGGGGCATGGCCATATTGCATCAGAATGTCCTAACAAAAGGGTGATGATTTTGAAGGAAACACAAGGGGAGATAGAGAGTGACGATGAGGGTGTTTTGGAGGACGATGATGGGAATGAGTATCTAAAAGAGGCAGAGGTTGTTGAATATGCAGATGAGGGTGAAATTCTGGTTATTAGGCGCGTCTTGAATATCCAAACCAAAGCAGAGGAAGAACAACGAGAGAATATTTTTCATACGAGGTGTACTATTGAAGGCAAAGTTTGTAATGTCATTATTGACAGTGGAAGCTGCACCAATGTTGCTTCCACCACTTTAGTTGATAAACTAAAGTTAACTACCATGAACCACCCCCAACCATACAAATTGCAGTGGCTGAATGACAAAGGCGAAGTGAAAGTCACGAAACAAGTGAAGGTTCCAATCTCTATTGGGAAGAATTACAGAGATGAGGTATTATGTGACATTGTCCCAATGAGTGCTGGACATTTGCTGCTAGGGAGGCCATGGCAATTCGATAGGAGAGCACTGCATGATGGCTACAAAAATACCTATGCCTTTGAGAAGGATGGAAAAAAGATTGTGTTGGCACCACTTAAGCCAATGCAAGTACAGCAAGAGAAGACAGTAAAAGAAGAGCAGAAAGCAAGTTGCTTGGCTACTAAAAATGAGATGAAGAAAACGTTGAATAAAGGTAGCCTCATTCTATTGCTAATGCTTAAGGAGTTTCAAGAGTTAGAAAATGAAGTATCCCCACATGTGAAGAAACTATTAGAAGAATTTAGAGATGTCTTTCCTGAAGAGCTGCCTAAGGGATTACCACCCTTAAGGGGGATTGAGCATCAAATCGATTTGGTACCAGGTGCTGCTTTGCCTAACCGACCTGCCTACCGAATGAATCCCACAGAGGCAAATGAAATTAAAAGACAAGTTGAGGAGCTGATTGAAAGAGGCTATGTAAGGGAATCCATGAGTCCATGTTCTGTTCCAGCATTATTAGTACCAAAAAAAGATGGTTCTATGAGAATGTGTGTAGACAGCAGGGCTATCAACAAGATCACTATCAAATACCGCTATCCAATTCCGAGATTGGATGACATGCTTGATGAGTTACATGGTGCTAAGGTGTTCTCAAAAGTTGATTTGAAGAGTGGCTATCACCAAATTCGTATGAAGGAAGGAGATGAGTGGAAAACAGCATTCAAAACAAAGCATGGCCTTTATGAGTGGATGGTAATGCCTTTTGGGCTATCTAATGCCCCTAGCACTTTTATGCGTCTAATGAATTTTGTGCTCAGATATTTCATTGGCAGATTTGTCGTAGTGTATTTCGATGATATTCTAATCTACAGCCAAAGTTATGATGAGCATGTAGAACATTTGAGGCAAGTATTGGAAGTGCTGAGAAAAGAGAAACTCTATGCAAATCTGAAGAAATGCTACTTTTGTCAAGATCATGTAAATTTTCTTGGCTTTGTAGTATCTCATCAAGGCGTGGAAGTTGATGAAGAGAAAATCAAAGCAATCAAAGAATGGCCTATTCCCAGAACCATAAATGAAGTAAGGAGTTTCCATGGACTCGCATCTTTCTATAGAAGGTTTGTTCGAGATTTCAGCACTATCCTAGCACCATTAACAGAATGTATAAAGGGGGGAAAAGAGTTTGGATGGAATAATGCAGCCCAGAGGAGTTTTGAACTGATTAAGGAGAAATTATGCAATGCCCCTATATTAGCACTACCAGACTTCTCCAAGACATTTGAGATTGAATGTGATGCTAGTGGAGTGGGGATTGGTGCTGTTCTACTACAAGAAAGGCGCCCTATTGCATATTTTAGTGAGAAGCTGAGTGGGGCTTGTCTTAATTATTCAACCTATGATAAGGAGTTCTATTCCCTGATTAGAGCTCTTGAAACATGGCAGCATTATTTGTTACCAAGAGAATTTGTTATCCATACAGATCACGAATCCCTTAAACATTTGAAAGGGCAGAGCAAGCTGAACCGAAGACATGCCAAATGGGTGGAATTTCTTGAAGTATTTCCATATGTTCTAAAATACAAGAAAGGGGAGACCAATGTTGTTGCTGATGCTTTATCCAGGAGGTATGCGTTGCTTTCTATGATGAATGCAAAATTGTTCGGTTTTGAATTTATTAAGGATCAATATGTTGAAGATCCTACACTTGCTAAAACTTACCAAGCTTGTGAAAAAATAGCATACAAAGGGTTTTATAGGCATGAAGGGTTCTTATTTCGTTTGGGAAAGCTTGTAATCCCAGATTGCTCCATGCGGGAATTGCTTGTCCGAGAAGCACATGGGGGAGGATTGGCTGGCCATTTTGGCGAAGCAAAGACATTAGAGATGCTGAAAGAACACTTTTATTGGCCTAATATGATCAGGGATGTTCATCATGTGCTTGAGAGATGTATTGTGTGTAAAAAGGCCAAAAGCAAGGAAGCTGCCCATGGTCTTTACATGCCCTTGCCTGTACCAGATCAGCCTTGGGAAGATATAAGTATGGATTTTGTGCTTGGCCTGCCTAGAACTCAGAGGGGAAAGGATTCAATCATGGTTGTTGTGGATCGATTTTCAAAAATGTCACATTTCATTCCATGCCACAAGTCCGATGATGCTGTGAATATTGCCAATCTGTTTTTCAAGGAAATTGTTCGACTCCATGGCATTCCAAAGAGCATTGTTTCAGACCGTGACTCAAAATTTCTTAGTTACTTTTGGAAGACCTTATGGCGAAAATTAGGCACAAGATTGCTTTTTAGCACTGCATGTCACCCACAAACTGATGGACAAACAGAAGTGGTAAACCGTACACTCTCTACTTTGCTCAGAACTGTCATTAGTAAAAATTTGAAGAATTGGGATGAATGTTTGGCATATGTTGAATTTGCCTATAACAGAAATGTGCATAGTGCTACTAAACGTTCTCCTTTTGAAGTGGTTTATGGATTCAATCCATTAACCCCACTTGACTTAGCACCACTGCCACTTGATGCTCGAGAATGTTTGGATGGAAAACAGAAGGCTGAGATGATCAAGAAATTGCACGAAAATGTTAAAATGCAAATTGAGAAGAAGACCTCAATCTATGAGAAGGCTGCAAATAAAGGGAGAAAAATTGTGCAATTCAACCCTGGAGATTTAGTATGGATCCATCTTCGAAAAGAGCGGTTTCCAAACAAAAGGAAGTCCAAATTAATGCCCAGGGCAGATGGTCCATTTCGAGTCTTAGCAAAGGTAAATGACAATGCATACAAAATAGAGTTGCCTGGTGATTATGGAGTTTCAGCTACCTTCAATGTCAGAGATATTTCTCCTTATTTGCAAGATGAAGAAGATTTGGATTTGAGGGCAAATCCTTCTCAACCAGGGGAGGATGATGTGATCATGGAATACCACAAGAAAATACCTTCAATTGGGCCTTTAACTCGTGCAAGAGCTAAGAGGCTGGGAATGAACCTAGTTACCTTGCTGAAAATTGAAGGAAGTGAGAAGTTGGAGGCTAATGAAGAGACTCATGCAAAAAAGGTTTGTGCCTGACTATTATAGGCAAGAACTTTATTTTAGACTTCAAAACTTGAGGCAAGGAGGTATGAATGTGGAAGACTATGTGAAGGAATACGAAACCTTGATGATTAGGTGTGGGCTGAATGAACCACAAGAGCAAACCATAGCTCGATTTTTGGGTGGTCTAAACAAGGAAATTGCTGATCTAGTAGAGTTGCAGAATTATGTTTTCTTTGAAGATGTAATTAAATTAGCCATCAAAGTAGAAAGGCAGAAGAAAAGAGTGTATGGGAGGAACTTTGGGGTAACTAAACCTGTGGGAGGAAAATCATTCCAAACACTTTCTCAAACACCAGCAAAACCTACCAAAGGGGACAGTAAAGAAATGGAGAAAAAAGGATCAACCAGAACTGAGAGTTTTAGAGAAAGGGAGAAAGCAGTAGAAAACCATCCCCCTAGAAGAAGCAGAGATATTAAGTGCTTTAAATGTTTGGGGCATGGCCATATTGCATCAGAATGTCCTAACAAAAGGGTGATGATTTTGAAGGAAACACAAGGGGAGATAGAGAGTGACGATGAGGGTGTTTTGGAGGACGATGAAGGGAATGAGTATCTAAAAGAGGCAGAGGTTGTTGAATATGCAGATGAGGGTGAAATTCTGGTTATTAGGCGCGTCTTGAATATCCAAACCAAAGCAGAGGAAGAACAACGAGAGAATATTTTTCATACGAGGTGTACTATTGAAGGCAAAGTTTGTAATGTCATTATTGACAGTGGAAGCTGCACCAATGTTGCTTCCACCACTTTAGTTGATAAACTAAAGTTAACTACCATGAACCACCCCCAACCATACAAATTGCAGTGGCTGAATGACAAAGGCGAAGTGAAAGTCACGAAACAAGTGAAGGTTCCAATCTCTATTGGGAAGAATTACAGAGATGAGGTATTATGTGACATTGTCCCAATGAGTGCTGGACATTTGCTGCTAGGGAGGCCATGGCAATTCGATAGGAGAGCACTGCATGATGGCTACAAAATACCTATGCCTTTGAGAAGGATGGAAAAAAGATTGTGTTGGCACCACTTAAGCCAATGCAAGTACAGCAAGAGAAGACAGTAAAAGAAGAGCAGAAAGCAAGTTGCTTGGCTACTAAAAATGAGATGAAGAAAACGTTGAATAAAGGTAGCCTCATTCTATTGCTAATGCTTAAGGAGTTTCAAGAGTTAGAAAATGAAGTATCCCCACATGTGAAGAAACTATTAGAAGAATTTAGAGATGTCTTTCCTGAAGAGCTGCCTAAGGGATTACCACCCTTAAGGGGGATTGAGCATCAAATTGATTTGGTACCAGGTGCTGCTTTGCCTAACCGACCTGCCTACCGAATGAATCCCACAGAGGCAAATGAAATTAAAAGACAAGTTGAGGAGCTGATTGAAAGAGGCTATGTAAGGGAATCCATGAGTCCATGTTCTGTTCCAGCATTATTAGTACCAAAAAAAGATGGTTCTATGAGAATGTGTGTAGACAGCAGGGCTATCAACAAGATCACTATCAAATACCGCTATCCAATTCCGAGATTGGATGACATGCTTGATGAGTTACATGGTGCTAAGGTGTTCTCAAAAGTTGATTTGAAGAGTGGCTATCACCAAATTCGTATGAAGGAAGGAGATGAGTGGAAAACAGCATTCAAAACAAAGCATGGCCTTTATGAGTGGATGGTAATGCCTTTTGGGCTATCTAATGCCCCTAGCACTTTTATGCGTCTAATGAATTTTGTGCTCAGATATTTCATTGGCAGATTTGTCGTAGTGTATTTCGATGATATTCTAATCTACAGCCAAAGTTATGATGAGCATGTAGAACATTTGAGGCAAGTATTGGAAGTGCTGAGAAAAGAGAAACTCTATGCAAATCTGAAGAAATGCTACTTTTGTCAAGATCATGTAAATTTTCTTGGCTTTGTAGTATCTCATCAAGGCGTGGAAGTTGATGAAGAGAAAATCAAAGCAATCAAAGAATGGCCTATTCCCAGAACCATAAATGAAGTAAGGAGTTTCCATGGACTCGCATCTTTCTATAGAAGGTTTGTTCGAGATTTCAGCACTATCCTAGCACCATTAACAGAATGTATAAAGGGGGGAAAAGAGTTTGGATGGAATAATGCAGCCCAGAGGAGTTTTGAACTGATTAAGGAGAAATTATGCAATGCCCCTATATTAGCACTACCAGACTTCTCCAAGACATTTGAGATTGAATGTGATGCTAGTGGAGTGGGGATTGGTGCTGTTCTACTACAAGAAAGGCGCCCTATTGCATATTTTAGTGAGAAGCTGAGTGGGGCTTGTCTTAATTATTCAACCTATGATAAGGAGTTCTATTCCCTGATTAGAGCTCTTGAAACATGGCAGCATTATTTGTTACCAAGAGAATTTGTTATCCATACAGATCACGAATCCCTTAAACATTTGAAAGGGCAGAGCAAGCTGAACCGAAGACATGCCAAATGGGTGGAATTTCTTGAAGTATTTCCATATGTTCTAAAATACAAGAAAGGGGAGACCAATGTTGTTGCTGATGCTTTATCCAGGAGGTATGCGTTGCTTTCTATGATGAATGCAAAATTGTTCGGTTTTGAATTTATTAAGGATCAATATGTTGAAGATCCTACACTTGCTAAAACTTACCAAGCTTGTGAAAAAATAGCATACAAAGGGTTTTATAGGCATGAAGGGTTCTTATTTCGTTTGGGAAAGCTTGTAATCCCAGATTGCTCCATGCGGGAATTGCTTGTCCGAGAAGCACATGGGGGAGGATTGGCTGGCCATTTTGGCGAAGCAAAGACATTAGAGATGCTGAAAGAACACTTTTATTGGCCTAATATGATCAGGGATGTTCATCATGTGCTTGAGAGATGTATTGTGTGTAAAAAGGCCAAAAGCAAGGAAGCTGCCCATGGTCTTTACATGCCCTTGCCTGTACCAGATCAGCCTTGGGAAGATATAAGTATGGATTTTGTGCTTGGCCTGCCTAGAACTCAGAGGGGAAAGGATTCAATCATGGTTGTTGTGGATCGATTTTCAAAAATGTCACATTTCATTCCATGCCACAAGTCCGATGATGCTGTGAATATTGCCAATCTGTTTTTCAAGGAAATTGTTCGACTCCATGGCATTCCAAAGAGCATTGTTTCAGACCGTGACTCAAAATTTCTTAGTTACTTTTGGAAGACCTTATGGCGAAAATTAGGCACAAGATTGCTTTTTAGCACTGCATGTCACCCACAAACTGATGGACAAACAGAAGTGGTAAACCGTACACTCTCTACTTTGCTCAGAACTGTCATTAGTAAAAATTTGAAGAATTGGGATGAATGTTTGGCATATGTTGAATTTGCCTATAACAGAAATGTGCATAGTGCTACTAAACGTTCTCCTTTTGAAGTGGTTTATGGATTCAATCCATTAACCCCACTTGACTTAGCACCACTGCCACTTGATGCTCGAGAATGTTTGGATGGAAAACAGAAGGCTGAGATGATCAAGAAATTGCACGAAAATGTTAAAATGCAAATTGAGAAGAAGACCTCAATCTATGAGAAGGCTGCAAATAAAGGGAGAAAAATTGTGCAATTCAACCCTGGAGATTTCGTATGGATCCATCTTCGAAAAGAGCGGTTTCCAAACAAAAGGAAGTCCAAATTAATGCCCAGGGCAGATGGTCCATTTCGAGTCTTAGCAAAGGTAAATGACAATGCATACAAAATAGAGTTGCCTGGTGATTATGGAGTTTCAGCTACCTTCAATGTCAGAGATATTTCTCCTTATTTGCAAGATGAAGAAGATTTGGATTTGAGGGCAAATCCTTCTCAACCAGGGGAGGATGATGTGATCATGGAATACCACATTTCAAGTTATGACAAGAAAATACCTTCAATTGGGCCTTTAACTCGTGCAAGAGCTAAGAGGCTGGGAATGAACCTAGTTACCTTGCTGAAAATTGAAGACACTTGAAGAAATGTAGTCAAGAGGCTATACATCTGAATATCCTTTTAATTTCCTCTGAATTTGAATAATTGCTAGTGTATGGTAGGTGATTATGTGCCATGAAGTCATATGTACGTTTTTTTCTTGTAAATGGCAGAATGCATAGACTTTCTGCCATCTAGCATTTATTTATTGTATTTCCTAGGTGCAGCCTTGCATTTATTGCTCTTAGACTTTTAGTCACTAGCATTTATTGCTCTTAGACTTTTAGTCACTAGCATTTATTGCTACTTTTAGACTTGTTGAGGACTTTTCCTTGTAAATGGCAGAAAGCATAGACTTTCTGCCATCTAGCATTTAATTCTTGTATTTTCTAGGTGCTGCTCCTTTATATATAGGATGTATCACACAAGATCAGAGGATGGAATGAGCATTTCGAATTTTCAGTATTGTTCAAGTGTGTTTCTTGAAAATACAGCTTCTCTTATCTAACTTAGGTTAGTGGCGAGAAACTTCTGATTTCTTATCACTCACATCCCTCTAATTCTTGAGTGTGGTGAAATCAGTCCAAATCAGCTTAATTGTGGCGCCCTAGGCTTATCAATTGAGTGATTTGGTTTTCTTCTTTGTTTGTTTCAAGCTAAACCAGAAACGAAGTCCAGTGCTCATCCTCTTCACGTTTTGAGAGCACATCAAATAGTGCTGTCGAGAAATGCTACGGGTCATGTTCGTGCATCCGGATGACGGTGAGAAAAATACGAGAAACATGTGCCGTTGTGATGAAGAACTCATTAGAAACACTATAAAGTTCGTTTCGCGAAACTCCGATTTGCCGTCGATGGAATCGTGCAGTTGAGAAACCCTACGTGCCATTTTCGTTCATCCGGATGACGGTGAGAAAAATTCGAGAAACTTGTGTCATTGTGATGAAGAACTCATTAGAAACACTAAAAAGCTCGTTTCGCGAGATTCCGTCTTGTCGGCGATCTAATAGTGCAGTCGAGAGACAC
The DNA here is from genome assembly GCA_037074535.1 of Gleditsia sinensis. Classification (NCBI taxonomy): domain Eukaryota; kingdom Viridiplantae; phylum Streptophyta; class Magnoliopsida; order Fabales; family Fabaceae; genus Gleditsia; species Gleditsia sinensis. The sequence goes on from CM073469.1 coordinate 48,218,624, forward strand.
TACGTGCCATTTTCGTGCATCCGGATGACGGGGAGAAAAATTCAAGAAACTTGTGTCGTTGTGATGAAGAACTCATTAGAAACTCTATAAAGTTCGTTTCGCGAGATTCCGTGTTGCCGGCGTTGGAATCGTGCAGGTGAAAAACCCTACGTGCCACTTTTTTGCATCCGGATGACGGTGAGAAAAATTCGAGAAACTTGTGTCGTTGTGATGAAAAACCCATTAGAAACTCTATAAAGTTCGTTTCGCAAGATTCCAAGTTGTCGGCGTTGGAATCGTGCAGTTGAGAAACCCTACGTGCGATTTTCGTGCATCCGGATGACGGTGAGGAAAATACGCGAAACTCGTGTCATTGGAATGAAGAACTCGTTATAAACTCTAAAGCTCGTTTCGCGATATTCCGGCTTGCCGGCACAGGAATCGTGCAATCGAGAAACCCTTCAGGCCACGTTCGTGCGTCCGGATGACGGTGAGTAAAATACGAGAAACACGTTTCGTTGGAATGAAGAACTCATTAGAAACTCTATAAAACTCATTTTGCGAGATTCTAACTTGCCGGCGATGGAATAGTGCAGTCGAGAAACCCTACGGGCCACGTTCGTGCATCCGGATGACGGTGAGGAAAATACGAGAAACACGTTTCGTTGGAATGAAGAACTCATTAGAAACTCTATAAAGTTCGTTTCGCGAGATCCCGAGTTCCCGGCGATGGAATCATGCAGTTAAGAAACCCTACGTGCCATTTTGGTGCATCCGGATGACGGTGAGGAAAATACGCGAAACTCGTGTCATTGGAATGTAGAACTCATTAGAAAATCAATAAAGCTCGTTTCGCGAGATTCCGACTTGCCGGCGATGGAATCGTGCAGTCGAGAAACGCTACGTGCCATTTTCGTGCATCCGGATGACGGTGAGAAAAAATTGAGAAACTTGTGTCGTTGTGATGAAGAACTCATTAGAAACTTTATAAAGTTCCTTTCGCGAGATTTCGAGTTCCCGGCGATGGAATAGTGCTGTCGAGAAATGCTACGGGTCATGTTCGTGCATCCGGATGACGGTGAGAAAAATACGAGAAACATGTGCCGTTGTGATGAAGAACTCATTAGAAACACTATAAAGTTCGTTTCGCGAAACTCCGATTTGCCGTCGATGGAATCGTGCAGTTGAGAAACCCTACGTGCCATTTTCGTTCATCCGGATGACGGTGAGAAAAATTCGAGAAACTTGTGTCATTGTGATGAAGAACTCATTAGAAACACTAAAAAGCTCGTTTCGCGAGATTCCGTCTTGTCGGCGATCTAATAGTGCAGTCGAGAGACACTACGTGCCATTTTCGTGCATCCGGATGACGGGGAGAAAAATTCAAGAAACTTGTGTCGTTGTGATGAAGAACTCATTAGAAACTCTATAAAGTTCGTTTCGCGAGATTCCGTGTTGCCGGCGTTGGAATCGTGCAGGTGAAAAACCCTACGTGCCACTTTTTTGCATCCGGATGACGGTGAGAAAAATTCGAGAAACTTGTGTCGTTGTTGTAACATCCCGTAATTTTTTAGATATTTTCCTTAGAAATTCTTCACCTTACATATATGCATAGAAATGTTCTAATATTAATGGAATAGGTAAAGAAAGAAAACCTAAGAGGAAATATTAGAAATAAACATGTTAAAGAAAGGTGAAATTCTTAGGTAAAGAAAGATAAATTTTTGTGAAGTAAGTAAAGGTCTTAAAATTTCAAGAAGATCGGATTAGGGTAATTTTTTCTTAATTTAAGAGCAAAAGTTACTAAGTTTAGTATCTCCACCCGTAATTGGGCTTTAACCTATAGACACTTCATATAGAGTTTTTCTACTTCACATGAATTTTTAGCAAGCCAATAGGATAGCCCAAGGAAGAAATAAAACATAGACTTGGACTAGGATATAGAAATTGGACCGGTAGCCCAAAAATCATGAAAATGTGACCAAGCCCATTATGAAAGGTAGAATTTTAACCAAAGTAAGGAAAATGGGCAAGAATGAGCCCAAACCCAAGAGGAAAAATAAAATTAAAATTAAAATTAAAGTGATGAAATATTGGTGTAATCAAGATTAAGTGACATGGCATTAAGACAAAAAAATTTAGCAAGTGGTGTGATTCTACATCCATCATTTTGGCAAGTGGCATAATAATACAAGGCTTTAGGACAAAAACATCTATATCCTACATTCATAACTTTAACAAGTGGGTAATAATACATAGCATTATGACAAAACATCATTATCCTACACAAATAATTTTAATTAAGTAAGGAAAATTCAAGGGCTAGAAATTTGCCACTTAAAAAGGCAAATTTATCATACTTGATTAAGACAAAAGAAAAATGAAATGAATCCCTAAATCAAAGGGATCTTGCCCCATATCTTAAGAACATATCATAATTTTCAAAATACAAATCTCCTTTTCCTATGCATATCTTGACTAAGGAAGAGGAAGACAAGAACATAAGTTGTTTGTTTTCCAAAAATTCAACAAAGTGTATCCTAATTGTGATAAGGTAGACCCATGATCATGAAAGGTGAATTATTTGGTGGTCTATATAAGAAAACCCACCCTTACAACATTAGAATTTCGTCCAAGTAAGGGAGAGCAAAAATAGAAGCAAGGTAGAGTGAGGAAAGGAGAGGAAGAAAGGAAGAAAGAGGAAGGAGAAATCTAGGGGACTAAGTGCTCCAAGTAAGTTTAACAATATTTCTTTTTGAAGAAAACCTTTGAAACTCATAATATTTATATGAGATTTTGATCTTAGAACTTAGATGATTGGTCATGGATGTTGCTATATCATGTTACATATTGATCTTGCATGTGATGTATGTTTGAATACTTAGGTTGGTGTAGATAGTTCTGCATGGGTATGGCTATGGTTGACAGAATTTTAAGCTTCTGTATTTTAATTTCTGGGAACAATCTATAAGGAATTAAAATAAATGGTTAACATAAGAATTAAAGATGTATGTGTCACGGATTTTTACCCACTCGAATCATTCTATTTGGAGTCCATATGAGGTAGCTATGGTCTGATTAGTAGTCAAAGGTCAGAAAATGAATCATCAGGGAAGAATATGTTAGGATAGCTTCGGTAATTTAATTTCTGGGAATTATTGGTAGGGAATTAAAATAAATGGTTAACATAAGAATTAAAGATATATGTGTCACGGATGTTTACCCACTGGAATCATTCCATTTGGAGTCCATATGAGGTAGCTATGGTCTGATTAGTAGTCAAAGGTCAGAAAATGAATCATCAGGGAAGAATATGTTAGGATAGCTTCGGTAATTTAATTTCTGGGAATTATTGGTAGGGAATTAAAATCAATGGTTAACATAAGAATTAAAGATATGTGTGTCATGGATTTTTAGCCACTGGAATCATTCAATTTGGAGTCCACATGTGGTAGATATGGTCCGATTAGTAAGACAAGGTCAGAAAATGGTTCATCAGGGAAGATTATGTTAGGACAGCTGTTGTATTTTAATTTCTGGGAGTTATCTGTATGGAATTAAAATAAATGGTTAACATAAAAGTTATATATCTATGTCTCATGGAAATATACCCACTGGAATTATACAATTTGGAGTTCATATGAGGTAGATATGATCCGATTAGTAAGCAGAGGTCAGAAAATGTTTATTCAGGGAAGAGTATGTTATTAATGCTTTAGTTTTTGAATTTCTGGGAATATTCTGTAGGGAATTAAAATAGCGCGCCAACATAACAATTATAGATATATGGCTCATGGATTTTTAACAACTGGAATAACTCAATGTGGAGTTCCAATTTGGGAGATATGGTCTAATTAGTCAGTAAAGGTCAGAACCTATCCGAGAGGAACTATCCTGTACTTTGAGGGAGTAATATCACCTTCGTTTCTTAATTTTTTTGCTACAATGTTTAACATAATAGTTTTAGATAATTGTTTTATCTTGAAATGGACACTAAGATCACCTACATCAGAGTTAAATTGAGGGAGTTATGCTCTGATTAGTAAGAGAAGGTTAGATAGGATGAAAACCTGCATCAAGAAAAATAAAGGAATAAAATTAGTATTTAAAAAAAAGAAGATGAATCTTAATAAATGACTAGTATAGCCATAGCCATTGCCATTGTATGAACTTCTTACCATCTTAAGTATGAAATTTTGACATGGAAATATTTTATAAAGTGATATTTGAAATGGTTATGTTCATGGCATGATTACCAATGATTTTTGGTAATAGTTATATTTTGATGAACATATTTGTTATTGAAAGCATATTTTTGGCTATCATTGTGAAAAGAAAAGAAATAAGCACGGTCACATGGCAATCCGTGTGGTGCACCAGTAGGGGACGCCCTACCAACGGTTATGATCATGATAATGAGAAAAGAAATAGAAAGTGGGCCATGTCGGACGGAGCGAGAAAAGCCCGTACCGGAGAGTAGAGGATACTCACCCTGACCGGGGTAGCTTGAGATGAGAATAAGTTGATGGCCATCATATGATATTTTGAAAACAGTTAATCATGTCATACATATCATTATAGTATGATTCTTATGTGCATAGATATAATACATTCATGTGACCAAAGATATTTTCTGTAGTTTATACAGCTGAACATGACGTGATGAGCTTTACTGATGAGAATTTATTTTTGAACTTACTGGGATTTAATTCTCACTATATTTCCATATCATGTTCAGAAAATTATTTATGCAGCTTTTGTTTCTAAGGCTCTGGCTTTTAGTGCACATTGGATCGAGTTACTTTATGTTGGGCAGATTTCAGAATCAAATAAGATGTTTGTGGTCGAGTTGGCTCAGATCCCGGTGAAGGTGCAACCACCCGCACCTGTATCTCCGGATTGGTCAACCAAAATAAACAAGATGTAAATATCTATGTGTTTGATATGTTATACGTATGTTTTGATTAATGACATGTATGTGAACTCAATATTGTATAATAATAAAGGAAAAAAAAAAGAGGGTGTTACATAATTGGTATCAGAGGAGGTCGATCCTAGATGGCCAGTGGGTGGATGGTTATCTGAATCGATCTTATAGTGTCTTGAGTATGTTGTGGTTGTGCTGTGTAGGGGATCAGTGACTCATATAGGTAAGAAATTACTAGTGTTTCTTATCTATATGCCGAGGTGGTGTTATGACTGCTGTTAAATATTGTTTTGAAACTAACTATTGGGCTTGATCACCTCAATAGCAGCATAAATTTATTTTTCCCACAGTAGGAAATGGCACCACCAAGGCGGAATCCGGCAAACAATGCGGAGGAAATCTTGCACAACCTTGCCACAGCAATTCGAGAATTTGGTATTGATTTACTCCTTAGAACCCAACTAGTATCTATATCCCTATATAGAATGATATCGATTGAATTTAAAAAAAAACAATTTGTGATTTGTGAAAAGTGCATGTCTAAGGAAAGCTCTGGCAAGGAAAGACTTGGTACTTAAGCGTGTCCATTAGTGACCCACCTCTCTTTCCTGGGAACTTTTCTGGTGCGCTGTTTACATACTACAATTACTATCCAGTTACCTAGATATTAGTGTGGAATTTTAACATGGAATTTACCCTAGTACTCATATAAAATTTTCAAGAAGTTTTGAAAGTGTCGGTTTTATTTGAAAAATCTTAGTATGCTCCGTGGTTGCAGTATTTCCACATCAGAAAAGAATTATTCTAGTTACTGGAAAAAAAAAATTTACAAGACTTGTTAGACAAGGGATTTAAATGCCCTAGTACTTTTATTTGGAGTGCTCTAGTTCTATTTGTGAAAAAGAAAGATGGATTACTATGACTATGCATAGATTGTAGACAGTTGAATAAGGTAACAATGTAGAATAGAAACTCATTAGCTCGTATAGATTACCTGTTTGACCAGTTATAAGGTGTTCAATATTTTTCCACAAATAGATTTGGGATATGAGTAACATTAATTAAGGATAAGAGAAGAGGATGTAGGACTTATTATGGGCATTATGAGTTCTTGGTGATGCATTTAAATTGACAAACCTTTAGCTGCATTCATAAATTTAATGAATAGTAATTAGGTCATCCTTGGAACAATTTGTTATTATATATATGGATGATATACTAGAATATTTCAAAAGTTCAGAGGATCATAAGCAACATTCAAAGATAGTTTTACCAACTCTAAAGGAGTATGGTTGGTAAATATGGTATACAAGTAGAGTCTAAGAAAGTAAAAGTAGTACAATAATAGCTACGTTTTACTACATTTAAAGATGAAGATCCAAATCCAATTTACGCTTCCTGCGGTTATCTGCCGTCCATTCTACTGGAGTAATAGTTAGATCAGGTACATGAACATAGGCTTGTAAAGCATCAATCAACTCCTCAACATTTGAAGCTGAGATGAGAATTTGTCGTGCTGAGTGTGAGATAAACCTCTGTTCCACAGCTTGATCTAGAAAAGATAACAAACCATCAAAGAAGTGATTAACATTTAACAAACCTATTGGTTTGTGATGCATATTTAGTTGTGCCCAAGAGACTATTTGGAAAATCTCCTCTAAAGTACCAAAACCACCTGGTAAGGCAATGAAGGCGTCAGCATTGCTCATCATTCTAGCCATGCGTTCATGCATGGAAACTACCCTATATTCTTCCCCAATTGTCTTCCCTATATTGCTGGATGTAGCTAGAGCTATAGGAATAATACCTAGAACTTGGCATCCCCCTGCATGTGCAGCTGTAGCCACACACCCCATTAACCCACAGTTACCTCCACCATACACTAAATGAATTTTTCTCCTAGCCAGCACCATACCCAGATTTTGTGCTGCTTTAACATACTCCTCATCTTTTCCAGGACTGGAACCACAAAAGACACAGATATTTCGAAACTGACGGAATGTTGTTCCCTCCATAATTTCTATCACCTTAACTTTGAGAATAGACAAAGATACTAATGTAAGTATTTATAGAACTCAGAGAAGGGCATATTTATAATAGCTATGCGAATAGGCCGGGTATTTTTAGAACAACTATGTGAGTGATTGGTGGATATCAACTAAATTAAAAGTAAATAACAAAAAATTTTCAAAAATGACGGCAAGCATGTATATGTACAGTAGTATGACTGTGACACATATTAAGCACATAAAGAGTATAAGATAAGATATCACCAGAAATCTGTCTTTATCTTGTTGTCTTTGATGAAGCATTGATGTTTTGATTCTTGTAGAAAAGTTGTAGGTGATAGCTGTCATTGAAAAAAAAAAAATGCAATCAAATAATTTATTTTGTATTCTCAATGTTTTCGCCAGTCGACTATCATTAAGTCGACTAGCTATTTTGAGAAATTTTAATTTGGACTGGTTAATTTACAGTTGATTGATTACATCTATTTTGAAGCAATCAACTGCATCCTACCAGTTAACTACATATTCTTTGATTTTCACAGACTTTTATAAGCTCAGAAATGTTTCTTTTCCATGTGATATCTTTCCACCGAATACCAATAGATTTAAAGTAGATTTTGACACATATATTCAAAATTTGCGGCCACCGATTTTTGCTGAAATCATAGATAGATTTTGTTTACAGATTTTCAAGAATTACGGCCACCGATTTTAATATTTTTCAATGCTTTGTCAAAACTTTTGACTTTCGCTTTTGGAACCATTCTCTATTATGCTTTTCGTCTGTTTCACTCATTAACGGTTGGCATTAAATGCAAGGTTATTTTCCCTCATTACAATTAAAGATAATTTCTTCTTTTGAAACTTGGTTGTTATGGTGTCTAAGTTGTTAATAGGTTAAAATAATGAAAGGTTTGAAAAGAATGGACGGATGATGGTCTTATGGTGTTTTGACGAATGTAATCAAGAGAATTAGTGGTGTTGAAGTTCTCGAGGAATAAAATATAGGAAGTAGGATTTAAGTTAGTCTTTGAACTCTTAATTTGGAAATATAGAGAATATTCTGAGAACCATGTCCGGAAATAATGTAGGTTATCAAGATATTTGTGTTAAAGGATTATATCATGCTAAATTGAGTCTAGTATCTAGGATGTGAATTATGTTGGAATTGAGAATTCATGTATGAGTAATTGTTAGAAAAAAAAAACACAAATCTTCTTCAAATGATTGGGTGAATTAAATGGGATTGGCATAAGCTAGAATGAGGTGCTTTTGGATATGATAGAAGAAATAATTGAAATTTTTGACAATGAGTTTAATGGTGTTAATAAGCTTGTATAGAATTACTGTGATGAGGTAAGTTGGAATTATTAGACATGCGTCAATGGTACATAAACGTTATTAAAGGTTTGAAGGATTTATTGCTACGTATGTTTAACATATTGATTAAAGGATTTGAGGATAAAAATAGATGATAGAGTAAGATGATGATATTCAGGGGATGATGTTGATATATGAAAAAAAAAATTGACTTGATAGAAGTTTGGAATAAGAAAAGATAGTTACACAATATGAAGGTGTATATGTTCCTTTATATGTGTGTTTTCTAATATCGACCCATAGATATATCCATACGGGCTAGAGGATATCAAATGAAGAACTTATGATTGAAAGAAATCCTTATGGTTAAGTTATATAGCAAAATCACTCAAGTGAATAGACATATTAAAAAGTAAAGATGTCATACAGAAAAGATATCTCTAATTATTTAGGTAATAAGCTTGGTAACTCTGAATAATGTCTTAATTTCATTCCCTACATGTGGTAGGATGGATTGAAATTCGGGGACCGAATTTCTTAAGGGGGGAAGAATGTAACATCCCGTAATTTTTTAGATATTTTCCTTAGAAATTCTTCACCTTACATATATGCATAGAAATGTTCTAATATTAATGGAATAGGTAAAGAAAGAAAACCTAAGAGGAAATATTAGAAATAAACATGTTAAAGAAAGGTGAAATTCTTAGGTAAAGAAAGATAAATTTTTGTGAAGTAAGTAAAGGTCTTAAAATTTCAAGAAGATCGGATTAGGGTAATTTTTTCTTAATTTAAGAGCAAAAGTTACTAAGTTTAGTATCTCCACCCGTAATTGGGCTTTAACCTATAGACACTTTATATAGAGTTTTTCTACTTCACATGAATTTTTAGCAAGCCAATAGGATAGCCCAAGGAAGAAATAAAACATAGACTTGGACTAGGATATAGAAATTGGACCGGTAGCCCAAAAATCATGAAAATGTGACCAAGCCCATTATGAAAGGTAGAATTTTAACCAAAGTAAGGAAAATGGGCAAGAATGAGCCCAAACCCAAGAGGAAAAATAAAATTAAAATTAAAATTAAAGTGATGAAATATTGGTGTAATCAAGATTAAGTGACATGGCATTAAGACAAAAAAATTTAGCAAGTGGTGTGATTCTACATCCATCATTTTGGCAAGTGGCATAATAATACAAGGCTTTAGGACAAAAACATCTATATCCTACATTCATAACTTTAACAAGTGGGTAATAATACATAGCATTATGACAAAACATCATTATCCTACACAAATAATTTTAATTAAGTAAGGAAAATTCAAGGGCTAGAAATTTGCCACTTAAAAAGGCAAATTTATCATACTTGATTAAGACAAAAGAAAAATGAAATGAATCCCTAAATCAAAGGGATCTTGCCCCATATCTTAAGAACATATCATAATTTTCAAAATACAAATCTCCTTTTCCTATGCATATCTTGACTAAGGAAGAGGAAGACAAGAACATAAGTTGTTTGTTTTCCAAAAATTCAACAAAGTGTATCCTAATTGTGATAAGGTAGACCCATGATCATGAAAGGTGAATTATTTGGTGGTCTATATAAGAAAACCCACCCTTACAACATTAGAATTTCGTCCAAGTAAGGGAGAGCAAAAATAGAAGCAAGGTAGAGTGAGGAAAGGAGAGGAAGAAAGGAAGAAAGAGGAAGGAGAAATCTAGGGGACTAAGTGCTCCAAGTAAGTTTAACAATATTTCTTTTTGAAGAAAACCTTTGAAACTCATAATATTTATATGAGATTTTGATCTTAGAACTTAGATGATTGGTCATGGATGTTGCTATATCATGTTACATATTGATCTTGCATGTGATGTATGTTTGAATACTTAGGTTGGTGTAGATAGTTCTGCATGGGTATGGCTATGGTTGACAGAATTTTAAGCTTCTGTATTTTAATTTCTGGGAACAATCTATAAGGAATTAAAATAAATGGTTAACATAAGAATTAAAGATGTATGTGTCACGGATTTTTACCCACTCGAATCATTCTATTTGGAGTCCATATGAGGTAGCTATGGTCTGATTAGTAGTCAAAGGTCAGAAAATGAATCATCAGGGAAGAATATGTTAGGATAGCTTCGGTAATTTAATTTCTGGGAATTATTGGTAGGGAATTAAAATAAATGGTTAACATAAGAATTAAAGATATATGTGTCACGGATGTTTACCCACTGGAATCATTCCATTTGGAGTCCATATGAGGTAGCTATGGTCTGATTAGTAGTCAAAGGTCAGAAAATGAATCATCAGGGAAGAATATGTTAGGATAGCTTCGGTAATTTAATTTCTGGGAATTATTGGTAGGGAATTAAAATCAATGGTTAACATAAGAATTAAAGATATGTGTGTCATGGATTTTTAGCCACTGGAATCATTCAATTTGGAGTCCACATGTGGTAGATATGGTCCGATTAGTAAGACAAGGTCAGAAAATGGTTCATCAGGGAAGATTATGTTAGGACAGCTGTTGTATTTTAATTTCTGGGAGTTATCTGTATGGAATTAAAATAAATGGTTAACATAAAAGTTATATATCTATGTCTCATGGAAATATACCCACTGGAATTATACAATTTGGAGTTCATATGAGGTAGATATGATCCGATTAGTAAGCAGAGGTCAGAAAATGTTTATTCAGGGAAGAGTATGTTATTAATGCTTTAGTTTTTGAATTTCTGGGAATATTCTGTAGGGAATTAAAATAGCGCGCCAACATAACAATTATAGATATATGGCTCATGGATTTTTAACAACTGGAATAACTCAATGTGGAGTTCCAATTTGGGAGATATGGTCTAATTAGTCAGTAAAGGTCAGAACCTATCCGAGAGGAACTATCCTGTACTTTGAGGGAGTAATATCACCTTCGTTTCTTAATTTTTTTGCTACAATGTTTAACATAATGGTTTTAGATAATTGTTTTATCTTGAAATGGACACTAAGATCACCTACATCAGAGTTAAATTGAGGGAGTTATGCTCTGATTAGTAAGAGAAGGTTAGATAGGATGAAAACCTGCATCAAGAAAAATAAAGGAATAAAATTAGTATTTAAAAAAAAGAAGATGAATCTTAATAAATGACTAGTATAGCCATAGCCATTGCCATTGTATGAACTTCTTACCATCTTAAGTATGAAATTTTGACATGGAAATATTTTATAAAGTGATATTTGAAATGGTTATGTTCATGGCATGATTACCAATGATTTTTGGTAATAGTTATATTTTGATGAACATATTTGTTATTGAAAGCATATTTTTGGCTATCATTGTGAAAAGAAAAGAAATAAGCACGGTCACATGGCAATCCGTGTGGTGCACCAGTAGGGGACGCCCTACCAACGGTTATGATCATGATAATGAGAAAAGAAATAGAAAGTGGGCCATGTCGGACGGAGCGAGAAAAGCCCGTACCGGAGAGTAGAGGATACTCACCCTGACCGGGGTAGCTTGAGATGAGAATAAGTTGATGGCCATCATATGATATTTTGAAAACAGTTAATCATGTCATACATATCATTATAGTATGATTCTTATGTGCATAGATATAATACATTCATGTGACCAAAGATATTTTCTGTAGTTTATACAGCTGAACATGACGTGATGAGCTTTACTGATGAGAATTTATTTTTGAACTTACTGGGATTTAATTCTCACTATATTTCCATATCATGTTCAGAAAATTATTTATGCAGCTTTTGTTTCTAAGGCTCTGGCTTTTAGTGCACATTGGATCGAGTTACTTTATGTTGGGCAGATTTCAGAATCAAATAAGATGTTTGTGGTCGAGTTGGCTCAGATCCCGGTGAAGGTGCAACCACCCGCACCTGTATCTCCGGATTGGTCAACCAAAATAAACAAGATGTAAATATCTATGTGTTTGATATGTTATACGTATGTTTTGATTAATGACATGTATGTGAACTCAATATTGTATAATAATAAAGGAAAAAAAAAAGAGGGTGTTACAGTTGTGATGAAAAACCCATTAGAAACTCTATAAAGTTCGTTTCGCAAGATTCCAAGTTGTCGGCGTTGGAATCGTGCAGTTGAGAAACCCTACGTGCGATTTTCGTGCATCCGGATGACGGTGAGGAAAATACGCGAAACTCGTGTCATTGGAATGAAGAACTCGTTATAAACTCTAAAGCTCGTTTCGCGATATTCCGGCTTGCCGGCACAGGAATCGTGCAATCGAGAAACCCTTCAGGCCACGTTCGTGCGTCCGGATGACGGTGAGTAAAATACGAGAAACACGTTTCGTTGGAATGAAGAACTCATTAGAAACTCTATAAAACTCATTTTGCGAGATTCTAACTTGCCGGCGATGGAATAGTGCAGTCGAGAAACCCTACGGGCCACGTTCGTGCATCCGGATGACGGTGAGGAAAATACGAGAAACACGTTTCGTTGGAATGAAGAACTCATTAGAAACTCTATAAAGTTCGTTTCGCGAGATCCCGAGTTCCCGGCGATGGAATCATGCAGTTAAGAAACCCTACGTGCCATTTTGGTGCATCCGGATGACGGTGAGGAAAATACGCGAAACTCGTGTCATTGGAATGTAGAACTCATTAGAAAATCAATAAAGCTCGTTTCGCGAGATTCCGACTTGCCGGCGATGGAATCGTGCAGTCGAGAAACGCTACGTGCCATTTTCGTGCATCCGGATGACGGTGAGAAAAAATTGAGAAACTTGTGTCGTTGTGATGAAGAACTCATTAGAAACTTTATAAAGTTCCTTTCGCGAGATTTCGAGTTCCCGGCGATGGAATAGTGCTGTCGAGAAATGCTACGGGTCATGTTCGTGCATCCGGATGACGGTGAGAAAAATACGAGAAACATGTGCCGTTGTGATGAAGAACTCATTAGAAACACTATAAAGTTCGTTTCGCGAAACTCCGATTTGCCGTCGATGGAATCGTGCAGTTGAGAAACCCTACGTGCCATTTTCGTTCATCCGGATGACGGTGAGAAAAATTCGAGAAACTTGTGTCATTGTGATGAAGAACTCATTAGAAACACTAAAAAGCTCGTTTCGCGAGATTCCGTCTTGTCGGCGATCTAATAGTGCAGTCGAGAGACACTACGTGCCATTTTCGTGCATCCGGATGACGGGGAGAAAAATTCAAGAAACTTGTGTCGTTGTGATGAAGAACTCATTAGAAACTCTATAAAGTTCGTTTCGCGAGATTCCGTGTTGCCGGCGTTGGAATCGTGCAGGTGAAAAACCCTACGTGCCACTTTTTTGCATCCGGATGACGGTGAGAAAAATTCGAGAAACTTGTGTCGTTGTGATGAAAAACCCATTAGAAACTCTATAAAGTTCGTTTCGCAAGATTCCAAGTTGTCGGCGTTGGAATCGTGCAGTTGAGAAACCCTACGTGCGATTTTCGTGCATCCGGATGACGGTGAGGAAAATACGCGAAACTCGTGTCATTGGAATGAAGAACTCGTTATAAACTCTAAAGCTCGTTTCGCGATATTCCGGCTTGCCGGCACAGGAATCGTGCAATCGAGAAACCCTTCAGGCCACGTTCGTGCGTCCGGATGACGGTGAGTAAAATACGAGAAACACGTTTCGTTGGAATGAAGAACTCATTAGAAACTCTATAAAACTCATTTTGCGAGATTCTAACTTGCCGGCGATGGAATAGTGCAGTCGAGAAACCCTACGGGCCACGTTCGTGCATCCGGATGACGGTGAGGAAAATACGAGAAACACGTTTCGTTGGAATGAAGAACTCATTAGAAACTCTATAAAGTTCGTTTCGCGAGATCCCGAGTTCCCGGCGATGGAATCATGCAGTTAAGAAACCCTACGTGCCATTTTGGTGCATCCGGATGACGGTGAGGAAAATACGCGAAACTCGTGTCATTGGAATGTAGAACTCATTAGAAAATCAATAAAGCTCGTTTCGCGAGATTCCGACTTGCCGGCGATGGAATCGTGCAGTCGAGAAACGCTACGTGCCATTTTCGTGCATCCGGATGACGGTGAGAAAAAATTGAGAAACTTGTGTCGTTGTGATGAAGAACTCATTAGAAACTTTATAAAGTTCCTTTCGCGAGATTTCGAGTTCCCGGCGATGGAATAGTGCTGTCGAGAAATGCTACGGGTCATGTTCGTGCATCCGGATGACGGTGAGAAAAATACGAGAAACATGTGCCGTTGTGATGAAGAACTCATTAGAAACACTATAAAGTTCGTTTCGCGAAACTCCGATTTGCCGTCGATGGAATCGTGCAGTTGAGAAACCCTACGTGCCATTTTCGTTCATCCGGATGACGGTGAGAAAAATTCGAGAAACTTGTGTCATTGTGATGAAGAACTCATTAGAAACACTAAAAAGCTCGTTTCGCGAGATTCCGTCTTGTCGGCGATCTAATAGTGCAGTCGAGAGACACTACGTGCCATTTTCGTGCATCCGGATGACGGGGAGAAAAATTCAAGAAACTTGTGTCGTTGTGATGAAGAACTCATTAGAAACTCTATAAAGTTCGTTTCGCGAGATTCCGTGTTGCCGGCGTTGGAATCGTGCAGGTGAAAAACCCTACGTGCCACTTTTTTGCATCCGGATGACGGTGAGAAAAATTCGAGAAACTTGTGTCGTTGTGATGAAAAACCCATTAGAAACTCTATAAAGTTCGTTTCGCAAGATTCCAAGTTGTCGGCGTTGGAATCGTGCAGTTGAGAAACCCTACGTGCGATTTTCGTGCATCCGGATGACGGTGAGGAAAATACGCGAAACTCGTGTCATTGGAATGAAGAACTCGTTATAAACTCTAAAGCTCGTTTCGCGATATTCCGGCTTGCCGGCACAGGAATCGTGCAATCGAGAAACCCTTCAGGCCACGTTCGTGCGTCCGGATGACGGTGAGTAAAATACGAGAAACACGTTTCGTTGGAATGAAGAACTCATTAGAAACTCTATAAAACTCATTTTGCGAGATTCTAACTTGCCGGCGATGGAATAGTGCAGTCGAGAAACCCTACGGGCCACGTTCGTGCATCCGGATGACGGTGAGGAAAATACGAGAAACACGTTTCGTTGGAATGAAGAACTCATTAGAAACTCTATAAAGTTCGTTTCGCGAGATCCCGAGTTCCCGGCGATGGAATCATGCAGTTAAGAAACCCTACGTGCCATTTTGGTGCATCCGGATGACGGTGAGGAAAATACGCGAAACTCGTGTCATTGGAATGTAGAACTCATTAGAAAATCAATAAAGCTCGTTTCGCGAGATTCCGACTTGCCGGCGATGGAATCGTGCAGTCGAGAAACGCTACGTGCCATTTTCGTGCATCCGGATGACGGTGAGAAAAAATTGAGAAACTTGTGTCGTTGTGATGAAGAACTCATTAGAAACTTTATAAAGTTCCTTTCGCGAGATTTCGAGTTCCCGGCGATGGAATAGTGCTGTCGAGAAATGCTACGGGTCATGTTCGTGCATCCGGATGACGGTGAGAAAAATACGAGAAACATGTGCCGTTGTGATGAAGAACTCATTAGAAACACTATAAAGTTCGTTTCGCGAAACTCCGATTTGCCGTCGATGGAATCGTGCAGTTGAGAAACCCTACGTGCCATTTTCGTTCATCCGGATGACGGTGAGAAAAATTCGAGAAACTTGTGTCATTGTGATGAAGAACTCATTAGAAACACTAAAAAGCTCGTTTCGCGAGATTCCGTCTTGTCGGCGATCTAATAGTGCAGTCGAGAGACACTACGTGCCATTTTCGTGCATCCGGATGACGGGGAGAAAAATTCAAGAAACTTGTGTCGTTGTGATGAAGAACTCATTAGAAACTCTATAAAGTTCGTTTCGCGAGATTCCGTGTTGCCGGCGTTGGAATCGTGCAGGTGAAAAACCCTACGTGCCACTTTTTTGCATCCGGATGACGGTGAGAAAAATTCGAGAAACTTGTGTCGTTGTGATGAAAAACCCATTAGAAACTCTATAAAGTTCGTTTCGCAAGATTCCAAGTTGTCGGCGTTGGAATCGTGCAGTTGAGAAACCCTACGTGCGATTTTCGTGCATCCGGATGACGGTGAGGAAAATACGCGAAACTCGTGTCATTGGAATGAAGAACTCGTTATAAACTCTAAAGCTCGTTTCGCGATATTCCGGCTTGCCGGCACAGGAATCGTGCAATCGAGAAACCCTTCAGGCCACGTTCGTGCGTCCGGATGACGGTGAGTAAAATACGAGAAACACGTTTCGTTGGAATGAAGAACTCATTAGAAACTCTATAAAACTCATTTTGCGAGATTCTAACTTGCCGGCGATGGAATAGTGCAGTCGAGAAACCCTACGGGCCACGTTCGTGCATCCGGATGACGGTGAGGAAAATACGAGAAACACGTTTCGTTGGAATGAAGAACTCATTAGAAACTCTATAAAGTTCGTTTCGCGAGATCCCGAGTTCCCGGCGATGGAATCATGCAGTTAAGAAACCCTACGTGCCATTTTGGTGCATCCGGATGACGGTGAGGAAAATACGCGAAACTCGTGTCATTGGAATGTAGAACTCATTAGAAAATCAATAAAGCTCGTTTCGCGAGATTCCGACTTGCCGGCGATGGAATCGTGCAGTCGAGAAACGCTACGTGCCATTTTCGTGCATCCGGATGACGGTGAGAAAAAATTGAGAAACTTGTGTCGTTGTGATGAAGAACTCATTAGAAACTTTATAAAGTTCCTTTCGCGAGATTTCGAGTTCCCGGCGATGGAATAGTGCTGTCGAGAAATGCTACGGGTCATGTTCGTGCATCCGGATGACGGTGAGAAAAATACGAGAAACATGTGCCGTTGTGATGAAGAACTCATTAGAAACACTATAAAGTTCGTTTCGCGAAACTCCGATTTGCCGTCGATGGAATCGTGCAGTTGAGAAACCCTACGTGCCATTTTCGTTCATCCGGATGACGGTGAGAAAAATTCGAGAAACTTGTGTCATTGTGATGAAGAACTCATTAGAAACACTAAAAAGCTCGTTTCGCGAGATTCCGTCTTGTCGGCGATCTAATAGTGCAGTCGAGAGACACTACGTGCCATTTTCGTGCATCCGGATGACGGGGAGAAAAATTCAAGAAACTTGTGTCGTTGTGATGAAGAACTCATTAGAAACTCTATAAAGTTCGTTTCGCGAGATTCCGTGTTGCCGGCGTTGGAATCGTGCAGGTGAAAAACCCTACGTGCCACTTTTTTGCATCCGGATGACGGTGAGAAAAATTCGAGAAACTTGTGTCGTTGTGATGAAAAACCCATTAGAAACTCTATAAAGTTCGTTTCGCAAGATTCCAAGTTGTCGGCGTTGGAATCGTGCAGTTGAGAAACCCTACGTGCGATTTTCGTGCATCCGGATGACGGTGAGGAAAATACGCGAAACTCGTGTCATTGGAATGAAGAACTCGTTATAAACTCTAAAGCTCGTTTCGCGATATTCCGGCTTGCCGGCACAGGAATCGTGCAATCGAGAAACCCTTCAGGCCACGTTCGTGCGTCCGGATGACGGTGAGTAAAATACGAGAAACACGTTTCGTTGGAATGAAGAACTCATTAGAAACTCTATAAAACTCATTTTGCGAGATTCTAACTTGCCGGCGATGGAATAGTGCAGTCGAGAAACCCTACGGGCCACGTTCGTGCATCCGGATGACGGTGAGGAAAATACGAGAAACACGTTTCGTTGGAATGAAGAACTCATTAGAAACTCTATAAAGTTCGTTTCGCGAGATCCCGAGTTCCCGGCGATGGAATCATGCAGTTAAGAAACCCTACGTGCCATTTTGGTGCATCCGGATGACGGTGAGGAAAATACGCGAAACTCGTGTCATTGGAATGTAGAACTCATTAGAAAATCAATAAAGCTCGTTTCGCGAGATTCCGACTTGCCGGCGATGGAATCGTGCAGTCGAGAAACGCTACGTGCCATTTTCGTGCATCCGGATGACGGTGAGAAAAAATTGAGAAACTTGTGTCGTTGTGATGAAGAACTCATTAGAAACTTTATAAAGTTCCTTTCGCGAGATTTCGAGTTCCCGGCGATGGAATAGTGCTGTCGAGAAATGCTACGGGTCATGTTCGTGCATCCGGATGACGGTGAGAAAAATACGAGAAACATGTGCCGTTGTGATGAAGAACTCATTAGAAACACTATAAAGTTCGTTTCGCGAAACTCCGATTTGCCGTCGATGGAATCGTGCAGTTGAGAAACCCTACGTGCCATTTTCGTTCATCCGGATGACGGTGAGAAAAATTCGAGAAACTTGTGTCATTGTGATGAAGAACTCATTAGAAACACTAAAAAGCTCGTTTCGCGAGATTCCGTCTTGTCGGCGATCTAATAGTGCAGTCGAGAGACACTACGTGCCATTTTCGTGCATCCGGATGACGGGGAGAAAAATTCAAGAAACTTGTGTCGTTGTGATGAAGAACTCATTAGAAACTCTATAAAGTTCGTTTCGCGAGATTCCGTGTTGCCGGCGTTGGAATCGTGCAGGTGAAAAACCCTACGTGCCACTTTTTTGCATCCGGATGACGGTGAGAAAAATTCGAGAAACTTGTGTCGTTGTGATGAAAAACCCATTAGAAACTCTATAAAGTTCGTTTCGCAAGATTCCAAGTTGTCGGCGTTGGAATCGTGCAGTTGAGAAACCCTACGTGCGATTTTCGTGCATCCGGATGACGGTGAGGAAAATACGCGAAACTCGTGTCATTGGAATGAAGAACTCGTTATAAACTCTAAAGCTCGTTTCGCGATATTCCGGCTTGCCGGCACAGGAATCGTGCAATCGAGAAACCCTTCAGGCCACGTTCGTGCGTCCGGATGACGGTGAGTAAAATACGAGAAACACGTTTCGTTGGAATGAAGAACTCATTAGAAACTCTATAAAACTCATTTTGCGAGATTCTAACTTGCCGGCGATGGAATAGTGCAGTCGAGAAACCCTACGGGCCACGTTCGTGCATCCGGATGACGGTGAGGAAAATACGAGAAACACGTTTCGTTGGAATGAAGAACTCATTAGAAACTCTATAAAGTTCGTTTCGCGAGATCCCGAGTTCCCGGCGATGGAATCATGCAGTTAAGAAACCCTACGTGCCATTTTGGTGCATCCGGATGACGGTGAGGAAAATACGCGAAACTCGTGTCATTGGAATGTAGAACTCATTAGAAAATCAATAAAGCTCGTTTCGCGAGATTCCGACTTGCCGGCGATGGAATCGTGCAGTCGAGAAACGCTACGTGCCATTTTCGTGCATCCGGATGACGGTGAGAAAAAATTGAGAAACTTGTGTCGTTGTGATGAAGAACTCATTAGAAACTTTATAAAGTTCCTTTCGCGAGATTTCGAGTTCCCGGCGATGGAATAGTGCTGTCGAGAAATGCTACGGGTCATGTTCGTGCATCCGGATGACGGTGAGAAAAATACGAGAAACATGTGCCGTTGTGATGAAGAACTCATTAGAAACACTATAAAGTTCGTTTCGCGAAACTCCGATTTGCCGTCGATGGAATCGTGCAGTTGAGAAACCCTACGTGCCATTTTCGTTCATCCGGATGACGGTGAGAAAAATTCGAGAAACTTGTGTCATTGTGATGAAGAACTCATTAGAAACACTAAAAAGCTCGTTTCGCGAGATTCCGTCTTGTCGGCGATCTAATAGTGCAGTCGAGAGACACTACGTGCCATTTTCGTGCATCCGGATGACGGGGAGAAAAATTCAAGAAACTTGTGTCGTTGTGATGAAGAACTCATTAGAAACTCTATAAAGTTCGTTTCGCGAGATTCCGTGTTGCCGGCGTTGGAATCGTGCAGGTGAAAAACCCTACGTGCCACTTTTTTGCATCCGGATGACGGTGAGAAAAATTCGAGAAACTTGTGTCGTTGTGATGAAAAACCCATTAGAAACTCTATAAAGTTCGTTTCGCAAGATTCCAAGTTGTCGGCGTTGGAATCGTGCAGTTGAGAAACCCTACGTGCGATTTTCGTGCATCCGGATGACGGTGAGGAAAATACGCGAAACTCGTGTCATTGGAATGAAGAACTCGTTATAAACTCTAAAGCTCGTTTCGCGATATTCCGGCTTGCCGGCACAGGAATCGTGCAATCGAGAAACCCTTCAGGCCACGTTCGTGCGTCCGGATGACGGTGAGTAAAATACGAGAAACACGTTTCGTTGGAATGAAGAACTCATTAGAAACTCTATAAAACTCATTTTGCGAGATTCTAACTTGCCGGCGATGGAATAGTGCAGTCGAGAAACCCTACGGGCCACGTTCGTGCATCCGGATGACGGTGAGGAAAATACGAGAAACACGTTTCGTTGGAATGAAGAACTCATTAGAAACTCTATAAAGTTCGTTTCGCGAGATCCCGAGTTCCCGGCGATGGAATCATGCAGTTAAGAAACCCTACGTGCCATTTTGGTGCATCCGGATGACGGTGAGGAAAATACGCGAAACTCGTGTCATTGGAATGTAGAACTCATTAGAAAATCAATAAAGCTCGTTTCGCGAGATTCCGACTTGCCGGCGATGGAATCGTGCAGTCGAGAAACGCTACGTGCCATTTTCGTGCATCCGGATGACGGTGAGAAAAAATTGAGAAACTTGTGTCGTTGTGATGAAGAACTCATTAGAAACTTTATAAAGTTCCTTTCGCGAGATTTCGAGTTCCCGGCGATGGAATAGTGCTGTCGAGAAATGCTACGGGTCATGTTCGTGCATCCGGATGACGGTGAGAAAAATACGAGAAACATGTGCCGTTGTGATGAAGAACTCATTAGAAACACTATAAAGTTCGTTTCGCGAAACTCCGATTTGCCGTCGATGGAATCGTGCAGTTGAGAAACCCTACGTGCCATTTTCGTTCATCCGGATGACGGTGAGAAAAATTCGAGAAACTTGTGTCATTGTGATGAAGAACTCATTAGAAACACTAAAAAGCTCGTTTCGCGAGATTCCGTCTTGTCGGCGATCTAATAGTGCAGTCGAGAGACACTACGTGCCATTTTCGTGCATCCGGATGACGGGGAGAAAAATTCAAGAAACTTGTGTCGTTGTGATGAAGAACTCATTAGAAACTCTATAAAGTTCGTTTCGCGAGATTCCGTGTTGCCGGCGTTGGAATCGTGCAGGTGAAAAACCCTACGTGCCACTTTTTTGCATCCGGATGACGGTGAGAAAAATTCGAGAAACTTGTGTCGTTGTGATGAAAAACCCATTAGAAACTCTATAAAGTTCGTTTCGCAAGATTCCAAGTTGTCGGCGTTGGAATCGTGCAGTTGAGAAACCCTACGTGCGATTTTCGTGCATCCGGATGACGGTGAGGAAAATACGCGAAACTCGTGTCATTGGAATGAAGAACTCGTTATAAACTCTAAAGCTCGTTTCGCGATATTCCGGCTTGCCGGCACAGGAATCGTGCAATCGAGAAACCCTTCAGGCCACGTTCGTGCGTCCGGATGACGGTGAGTAAAATACGAGAAACACGTTTCGTTGGAATGAAGAACTCATTAGAAACTCTATAAAACTCATTTTGCGAGATTC
Source organism: Gleditsia sinensis (assembly GCA_037074535.1). NCBI lineage: Eukaryota > Viridiplantae > Streptophyta > Magnoliopsida > Fabales > Fabaceae > Gleditsia > Gleditsia sinensis. The sequence goes on from CM073469.1 coordinate 48,240,480, forward strand.
TAACTTGCCGGCGATGGAATAGTGCAGTCGAGAAACCCTACGGGCCACGTTCGTGCATCCGGATGACGGTGAGGAAAATACGAGAAACACGTTTCGTTGGAATGAAGAACTCATTAGAAACTCTATAAAGTTCGTTTCGCGAGATCCCGAGTTCCCGGCGATGGAATCATGCAGTTAAGAAACCCTACGTGCCATTTTGGTGCATCCGGATGACGGTGAGGAAAATACGCGAAACTCGTGTCATTGGAATGTAGAACTCATTAGAAAATCAATAAAGCTCGTTTCGCGAGATTCCGACTTGCCGGCGATGGAATCGTGCAGTCGAGAAACGCTACGTGCCATTTTCGTGCATCCGGATGACGGTGAGAAAAAATTGAGAAACTTGTGTCGTTGTGATGAAGAACTCATTAGAAACTTTATAAAGTTCCTTTCGCGAGATTTCGAGTTCCCGGCGATGGAATAGTGCTGTCGAGAAATGCTACGGGTCATGTTCGTGCATCCGGATGACGGTGAGAAAAATACGAGAAACATGTGCCGTTGTGATGAAGAACTCATTAGAAACACTATAAAGTTCGTTTCGCGAAACTCCGATTTGCCGTCGATGGAATCGTGCAGTTGAGAAACCCTACGTGCCATTTTCGTTCATCCGGATGACGGTGAGAAAAATTCGAGAAACTTGTGTCATTGTGATGAAGAACTCATTAGAAACACTAAAAAGCTCGTTTCGCGAGATTCCGTCTTGTCGGCGATCTAATAGTGCAGTCGAGAGACACTACGTGCCATTTTCGTGCATCCGGATGACGGGGAGAAAAATTCAAGAAACTTGTGTCGTTGTGATGAAGAACTCATTAGAAACTCTATAAAGTTCGTTTCGCGAGATTCCGTGTTGCCGGCGTTGGAATCGTGCAGGTGAAAAACCCTACGTGCCACTTTTTTGCATCCGGATGACGGTGAGAAAAATTCGAGAAACTTGTGTCGTTGTGATGAAAAACCCATTAGAAACTCTATAAAGTTCGTTTCGCAAGATTCCAAGTTGTCGGCGTTGGAATCGTGCAGTTGAGAAACCCTACGTGCGATTTTCGTGCATCCGGATGACGGTGAGGAAAATACGCGAAACTCGTGTCATTGGAATGAAGAACTCGTTATAAACTCTAAAGCTCGTTTCGCGATATTCCGGCTTGCCGGCACAGGAATCGTGCAATCGAGAAACCCTTCAGGCCACGTTCGTGCGTCCGGATGACGGTGAGTAAAATACGAGAAACACGTTTCGTTGGAATGAAGAACTCATTAGAAACTCTATAAAACTCATTTTGCGAGATTCTAACTTGCCGGCGATGGAATAGTGCAGTCGAGAAACCCTACGGGCCACGTTCGTGCATCCGGATGACGGTGAGGAAAATACGAGAAACACGTTTCGTTGGAATGAAGAACTCATTAGAAACTCTATAAAGTTCGTTTCGCGAGATCCCGAGTTCCCGGCGATGGAATCATGCAGTTAAGAAACCCTACGTGCCATTTTGGTGCATCCGGATGACGGTGAGGAAAATACGCGAAACTCGTGTCATTGGAATGTAGAACTCATTAGAAAATCAATAAAGCTCGTTTCGCGAGATTCCGACTTGCCGGCGATGGAATCGTGCAGTCGAGAAACGCTACGTGCCATTTTCGTGCATCCGGATGACGGTGAGAAAAAATTGAGAAACTTGTGTCGTTGTGATGAAGAACTCATTAGAAACTTTATAAAGTTCCTTTCGCGAGATTTCGAGTTCCCGGCGATGGAATAGTGCTGTCGAGAAATGCTACGGGTCATGTTCGTGCATCCGGATGACGGTGAGAAAAATACGAGAAACATGTGCCGTTGTGATGAAGAACTCATTAGAAACACTATAAAGTTCGTTTCGCGAAACTCCGATTTGCCGTCGATGGAATCGTGCAGTTGAGAAACCCTACGTGCCATTTTCGTTCATCCGGATGACGGTGAGAAAAATTCGAGAAACTTGTGTCATTGTGATGAAGAACTCATTAGAAACACTAAAAAGCTCGTTTCGCGAGATTCCGTCTTGTCGGCGATCTAATAGTGCAGTCGAGAGACACTACGTGCCATTTTCGTGCATCCGGATGACGGGGAGAAAAATTCAAGAAACTTGTGTCGTTGTGATGAAGAACTCATTAGAAACTCTATAAAGTTCGTTTCGCGAGATTCCGTGTTGCCGGCGTTGGAATCGTGCAGGTGAAAAACCCTACGTGCCACTTTTTTGCATCCGGATGACGGTGAGAAAAATTCGAGAAACTTGTGTCGTTGTGATGAAAAACCCATTCGAAACTCTATAAAGTTCGTTTCGCAAGATTCCAAGTTGTCGGCGTTGGAATCGTGCAGTTGAGAAACCCTACGTGCGATTTTCGTGCATCCGGATGACGGTGAGGAAAATACGCGAAACTCGTGTCATTGGAATGAAGAACTCGTTATAAACTCTAAAGCTCGTTTCGCGATATTCCGGCTTGCCGGCACAGGAATCTTGCAATCGAGAAACCCTTCAGGCCACGTTCGTGCGTCCGGATGACGGTGAGTAAAATACGAGAAACACGTTTCGTTGGAATGAAGAACTCATTAGAAACTCTATAAAACTCATTTTGCGAGATTCTAACTTGCCGGCGATGGAATAGTGCAGTCGAGAAACCCTACGGGCCACGTTCGTGCATCCGGATGACGGTGAGGAAAATACGAGAAACACGTTTCGTTGGAATGAAGAACTCATTAGAAACTCTATAAAGTTCGTTTCGCGAGATCCCGAGTTCCCGGCGATGGAATCATGCAGTTAAGAAACCCTACGTGCCATTTTGGTGCATCCGGATGACGGTGAGGAAAATACGCGAAACTCGTGTCATTGGAATGTAGAACTCATTAGAAAATCAATAAAGCTCGTTTCGCGAGATTCCGACTTGCCGGCGATGGAATCGTGCAGTCGAGAAACGCTACGTGCCATTTTCGTGCATCCGGATGACGGTGAGAAAAAATTGAGAAACTTGTGTCGTTGTGATGAAGAACTCATTAGAAACTTTATAAAGTTCCTTTCGCGAGATTTCGAGTTCCCGGCGATGGAATAGTGCTGTCGAGAAATGCTACGGGTCATGTTCGTGCATCCGGATGACGGTGAGAAAAATACGAGAAACATGTGCCGTTGTGATGAAGAACTCATTAGAAACACTATAAAGTTCGTTTCGCGAAACTCCGATTTGCCGTCGATGGAATCGTGCAGTTGAGAAACCCTACGTGCCATTTTCGTTCATCCGGATGACGGTGAGAAAAATTCGAGAAACTTGTGTCATTGTGATGAAGAACTCATTAGAAACACTAAAAAGCTCGTTTCGCGAGATTCCGTCTTGTCGGCGATCTAATAGTGCAGTCGAGAGACACTACGTGCCATTTTCGTGCATCCGGATGACGGGGAGAAAAATTCAAGAAACTTGTGTCGTTGTGATGAAGAACTCATTAGAAACTCTATAAAGTTCGTTTCGCGAGATTCCGTGTTGCCGGCGTTGGAATCGTGCAGGTGAAAAACCCTACGTGCCACTTTTTTGCATCCGGATGACGGTGAGAAAAATTCGAGAAACTTGTGTCGTTGTGATGAAAAACCCATTAGAAACTCTATAAAGTTCGTTTCGCAAGATTCCAAGTTGTCGGCGTTGGAATCGTGCAGTTGAGAAACCCTACGTGCGATTTTCGTGCATCCGGATGACGGTGAGGAAAATACGCGAAACTCGTGTCATTGGAATGAAGAACTCGTTATAAACTCTAAAGCTCGTTTCGCGATATTCCGGCTTGCCGGCACAGGAATCGTGCAATCGAGAAACCCTTCAGGCCACGTTCGTGCGTCCGGATGACGGTGAGTAAAATACGAGAAACACGTTTCGTTGGAATGAAGAACTCATTAGAAACTCTATAAAACTCATTTTGCGAGATTCTAACTTGCCGGCGATGGAATAGTGCAGTCGAGAAACCCTACGGGCCACGTTCGTGCATCCGGATGACGGTGAGGAAAATACGAGAAACACGTTTCGTTGGAATGAAGAACTCATTAGAAACTCTATAAAGTTCGTTTCGCGAGATCCCGAGTTCCCGGCGATGGAATCATGCAGTTAAGAAACCCTACGTGCCATTTTGGTGCATCCGGATGACGGTGAGGAAAATACGCGAAACTCGTGTCATTTGATGTGAACCCCTGATATGAACCTCACCAAGAGTAGTGAGACCCGGAATCAATATGGGATCCAAATTCAAGGATCGTATTCCAATCAGATTTATAACAAAAATAAATTAAAAATAAAATGACCTTGACCCGTTATCTATAAAGAGATAAGAACCACAGGTATAGAAATATTGTAGACGCCACACTCAAGAAAGAGGAAGAAGATTGTGAGTGATAAGTCTTGCTTGAACGCCACAAGATAAATCTTGATAAGTTCAGAAAAGTTCTTTAAAGAACCAAAGAGAAAACACTCTCAATAATATATATGATAATCTGCCTTGTTCATGAGCATACATACCTATTTATAGGCCAATTACCTAAACTTAGAAGGAAAACTATATAGGAAACTCCTATAGGACAAGGAAGAATAGAAATAGGAAACTGTTCTAGAAACTATCAAATAGGAAACTCCTATAGGGCAAGGAAAAATACAAATAGGAAACTCTTCTAGAAACTATGAAATAGGAAACTTTCCTAGTCAAATAAATAAAATACTAAAAATAAATAAATCAGAAAAAAACGTAGCCTAAATTGGGCCATTAAATAAATCCATTATTTTGGGCCTATATTCAGTTTTTAGCCTTCAATCTTCTTGCACTTTAGGTCCATATTAAAGTTGGCTGGTCTTGACCCATATTTAAATGGGTTTTAATGACATGGACCAGTTTTGGCTCTTCTTTTGTAATAATGCAAGTATCTCCTTGATGTGCCTCTAGGATTAGACAATTAAGTGCTTCTTTGAATATTTTAGCCCGAGCTCTTGTGATAGGTCCAACTGGGACTTGAAGCGGGTCCGCATTCCATTTCTCTTTGTCAGCCCTAGCCATGATCTCATCATTCCCCTCCTCTTGAAAAGGATTTGTCCTCAAATCATCACCTACATCAAAAGGAGACAAGTCAGAAACATTAAAAGTTGCACTAACATTATACTCACCTGGAAGATCTAATTTGTAGGCATTATCATTGATCTTTTCAATCACTTGAAATGGACCATCCCCTCTTGGAAGTAATTTAGATTTCCTTTGAGCTGGAAACCTTTCCTTCCTCATATGCAACCAAACCCAATCACCGGGCTCAAATACAACTTTCTTACGCCCCTTATTAGCTTGTTTGACATATTGCTCAGTTTTTCTCTCAATGTTTTGCCGAGCCTTTTCATGAATCTGCCTAACAAATTCAGCTTTCTTGTTTCCATCTAAGTTAACACGCTCAGCCATAGGTAAAGGAGTTAAATCCAAAGGAGTTAATGGATTAAACCCATACACAATTTCAAAAGGTGAAAACTTAGTTGCAGAATGTACGCTCCTATTATATGCAAACTCAACATGTGGCAAACATTCCTCCCATGATTTCAAATTTTTTTGTATTATTGCTCGTAACAAAGTAGATAAAGTCCTATTAACTACTTCAGTTTGACCGTCAGTTTGTGGATGACAAGTAGTAGAAAATAAAAGTTTTGTCCCTAACTTACCCCACAAAGTCTTCCAAAAATAGCTTAAGAATTTTGCATCTCTGTCAGACACAATACTCCTAGGCATGCCATGCAATCTCACAATTTCTTTGAAAAACAAATCAGCAATATGTGATGCATCATCAGTTTTATGACATGGTATGAAATGTGCCATTTTAGAAAACCTATCAACAACCACATATATAGAATCCCTACCCCTTTTTGACCTAGGTAAACCTAATACAAAATCCATAGATATGTCCATCCAAGGTTCATTGGGTATAGGCAAAGGAGTATATAACCCATGAGGTTTAGTTGTAGACTTAGCTTGTCTACAGATGATACACTTTTCACATATCCGCTCTACATCACGTTTCATATGAGGCCAAAAGAAATGTTCATGCAAAACAGCCCAAGTCTTGGATATGCCAAAATGTCCCATCAAAGCACCTCCATGAGCTTCTCTAACAAGCAAGTCTCGTAATGAACATTTAGGCACACACAATTTATTTTCTCTAAACAAAAATCCATTATGCCTAAAGAACTTACCAAACGCAACTTTCTCACATGCATTGAATACATTACAAAAATCAGAATCATGAACATACAAGTCTTTTATATATTCAAACCCAAGCAATTTTGCATCTAAAGTAGAAAGTAAAACATTCCTTCTAGACAATGCATCAGCCACAATGTTTTCCTTACCTTTCTTGTACTTAATCACATAAGGAAATGTTTCAATAAATTCTACCCATTTGGCATGTCGCTTGTTGAGCTTGTGTTGACCCTTTAAATGCTTTAAAGATTCATGATCAGTGTGAATCACAAACTCTTTTGGCCAAAGATAGTGTTGCCAAGTTTTCAATGCTCTAACCAATGCATACATCTCTTTGTCATATGTGGGATAGTTTAGGGCTGCTCCACTTAGTTTCTCACTAAAGTAGGCAATGGGACGCCCTTCTTGCATTAGAACAGCTCCAATACCTGTTCCTGAGGCATCACACTCAATTTCAAAAGTTTTTGTGAAGTTAGGTAAAGAAAGTAAGGGTGCATTAATCAATTTTTCTTTAATCAAATTAAATGCCTTTTCTTGTTCATCACCCCACTTAAACCCCACATTCTTTTTTATGACTTCAGTCAAAGGTGCAGCTAGGCTACTAAAATCTTTTACAAACCTTCTATAAAAGCTAGCTAACCCATGAAAACTTCTAACATTACCCACATTGGTAGGGCTTGGCCAATCTTGAATTGCCTTTACCTTTTCTTCATCCACCTCAATTCCTTTAGCACTAATAACAAATCCAAGGAATACAAGTTTATCTGTGCAAAAGGTACACTTCTTGATGTTAGCAAACAACTTTTCTTTTCTCAAAACATCTAAAACAAGTTTTAAATGCTCAACATGTTCATTCAAGCTTTTGCTATAAATCAGAATATCATCAAAGTACACAACCAAAAATTTGCCAATAAAAGTACGCAAAACATGATTCATCAGTCTCATGAAAGTACTTGGTGCATTAGTTAATCCAAATGGCATAACTAACCACTCATATAAACCATATTTTGTTTTAAAAGCAGTTTTCCATTCATCACCTTCTCTCATTCTAATTTGATGATATCCACTTTTAAGATCAATTTTTGTAAAAACACAAGAACCATGCAATTCATCAAGCATATCATCTAATCTAGGAATGGGATGTCTATACTTTACAGTGATATTATTAATAGCACGGCAGTCAACACACATCCTCCATGTCCCATCCTTCTTAGGCACAAGTAACACCGGAACTGCACAAGGACTCATGCTCTCTCGCACATACCCCTTCTCCATGAGCTCTCCAACCTGTTTTTGAAGCTCTTTTGTCTCCTCCGGATTGCTTCTATAGGCTGGCCTATTTGGAATTGATGCTCCGGGTATAAAATCTATTTGATGCTCAATTCCCCTAATTGGTGGTAAGCCATTGGGTATTTCTTCGGGGAATACATCCTCATAATCCTGCAAAAGAGAAACTACAACACTAGGCATAGAAGAGTTAAATTCATTAATACTTAAACAAGTCTCTTTGTACAAGAGTACAATTAAAGGCTTATTTAAACACAATGCTCTTTTGGCTTCACTCTCTCTTGCATAAAAATTCGTTTGTTTTCTCTCTCTTTCTCTTGATTCAACCTCTCTTTCTTTTGAAACATCACTCACTTTTTTTATGTCACTCTCTTTTTTCAACTTCACTTGATCTTCAAACACTTGCTTTGGAGTTAAGGGCACAAGAGTGATTTTTCTCTTATCATGTACAAATGAGTATCTATTGGTATAACCATCATGAATTATATGTCTATCAAATTGCCATGGTCTTCCCAAAAGAATATGTCCTGCCTGCATTGGCACCACATCACATAAAACTTCATCTTTGTACTTTCCAATGGAGATTGACACCAACACCTGTTTAGTCACCTTAATTTCTCCACAATCATTCAGCCATTGTAGCTTATATGGCTTTGGATGCTTTAAAGTGGCCAAACTCAATTTTTCAACCAAACTAGTGCTAGCTACATTAGTACAGCTTCCCCCATCAATAATCATGCTACATACTTTATTATTAACATGACATCTAGTATGAAAAATATTTTCTCGTTGTACCTCTTCATCTTGTTTGATTTGCACACTAAGGGCTCTCCTTGTAATCAAAAGTTCTCCATCAATGGGATACTCAACGTCACTTGCATCCTCCAAAGGGGGCATAGACTCATTATCGGACTCACCTTCGGTCTCAATGTCACCATCTTCTTTCAATATCATTACTCTTTTATTTGGACATTGACTAGCAATATGACCCATTCCCAAACACTTAAAACATTTAACATCTCTAGTTCTAGAAGGTTGGGAAATAGTTTTACCTGCATTTGGTGTGCCTCCATTTTTATTTTCTTTGGAAGGTTCGGCCTTAGGTTTTTCATCCCTCCTACTCCAACTCGACTTCCATGTTGAAGAACTCGAATTTTGTCCCATTCTTGAGGAACCTTTCCTTTTTAGTTGTTGCTCCACCTTTATGGCCATGTGCACCATGTCATCCAACTCCACATAATGTTGTAACTCTACCACATTCGCTATATCACGGTTTAAGCCAACTAAGAATCTCGCCATTGTAGCTTCTCGGTCCTCCTCCACATTGGCTCGAATCATGGCTATCTCCATCTCCTTATGGTAGTCTTCAACACTTTTAGAACCTTGAGTAAGGCTTTGCAATTTCCTAAACAAGTCCCTATGGTAGTGACTTGGAATAAATCGCCTCCTCATAACTGCTTTCATCTCCTCCCACGTCTCAATGGGTCTTTCTCCATTTCGTCTCCTGTTTAAAATCAATTGATCCCACCAAATAATAGCATAGTCAGTAAATTCAATGGCAGCCAATTTTACCTTTTTCAACTCAGAATAGTTGTGACAATCAAACACCAACTCCATCTTTTTCTCCCATTCTAAATAAACTTCTGGATCATTTTTACCTTGAAAGGGTGGAATTTTCATTTTAATACTTTCTAAATTATTATCAACCCGATCCCTAACTTCTCTAAACCTCCCACCATATCTCCTATTGTTGTCACTCAAATTTTTATCAATTTCATCAAATCCATCTCTATAATACTCTTCAGTTTCAACATTTTCCCTTGATTGAACTCTCCCCTTCCTACGTATATTAGGAGTGTTTTGTGACTCTTCCACATGTGCATTCTCTACTCGATCTAACCGTTCATGAATTTGCTCCATCTCCACTCTCAAAACTCTTCTCATCTCACTTACTAAAGCTTCCATCATCAACTTTGGATCCACCATTCCCGACACACCTTCGCAAGTAGTTTTGTCCTTGTTATGGGACATGATTTTCCTGAAAAACAATGTTAGAGTAAAACAAATTCTCACAACACTAGCTTACGTGTTTCTCTCAAGATTAATGGCACTCACACTCGTGTTTACTCAAATTTTGGCTTTTTCCCTCTTATAAGCTCACACTCTCTTGCCTTTTTCCTCTCTTAGTCCCCTCTTTCAGTTCTTTATTGAACTCAAACAAACTCACACAAAATATTTCTTGCAACAATCCAAACTCAACTAATAGAGTACAAAGAGTTAAGGAAGAAGAAAAAGAACAGAATTTAAAGAAACAAAGGGAACAAAGCAAAAGAACATTAGAAAAAAAAAACAAAATTAAAGACAAGATAAGAAGTTGAATAAGAGAAAAAAAAATCACACCACGAAGCAACAAGAATAAAAAGAAATCATTGACTAGAGAAAAGGAAACAATTGAGATAGCAAAATAACCAAAATAAGAAAACCAAATATCAAAGCAAAAGAAAACAAATTGATGCAATTAGAATTACTAGATCACTTTGTTTTTTTTTTTTTTTTTTTTTAAGATCAGAATGCAAAATCTAGGTGGAACTTGAATTTCAACAACAATTGGTTCTATATTTTTTTTTTTTTCGAATTTCCTTTTTTTTTATCAGAATTCTGCACTTTTTTTTTCTTTTTTTTTTTTTCAATTCCGATTTTTTTTTTCTTTTTTTTTTTCGAATTTCTTTTTTTTTTTTTTCAGAAAATGTACTTGAACTAAGAACACTAGAAGTAAAACGAAAATTAGAAGATAAGAAGAACGAAGAACACAAAAAAAAAATACGAGATAGTAAGATGGAATAAGAATAAGAAAATAAATAAGATAGATCAAACCTGATTTAGAACTTAGGCTCTGATACCAAATGATGTGAACCCCTGATATGAACCTCACCAAGAGTAGTGAGACCCGGAATCAATATGGGATCCAAATTCAAGGATCGTATTCCAATCAGATTTATAACAAAAATAAATTAAAAATAAAATGACCTTGACCCGTTATCTATAAAGAGATAAGAACCACAGGTATAGAAATATTGTAGACGCCACACTCAAGAAAGAGGAAGAAGATTGTGAGTGATAAGTCTTGCTTGAACGCCACAAGATAAATCTTGATAAGTTCAGAAAAGTTCTTTAAAGAACCAAAGAGAAAACACTCTCAATAATATATATGATAATCTGCCTTGTTCATGAGCATACATACCTATTTATAGGCCAATTACCTAAACTTAGAAGGAAAACTATATAGGAAACTCCTATAGGACAAGGAAGAATAGAAATAGGAAACTGTTCTAGAAACTATCAAATAGGAAACTCCTATAGGGCAAGGAAAAATACAAATAGGAAACTCTTCTAGAAACTATGAAATAGGAAACTTTCCTAGTCAAATAAATAAAATACTAAAAATAAATAAATCAGAAAAAAACGTAGCCTAAATTGGGCCATTAAATAAATCCATTATTTTGGGCCTATATTCAGTTTTTAGCCTTCAATCTTCTTGCACTTTAGGTCCATATTAAAGTTGGCTGGTCTTGACCCATATTTAAATGGGTTTTAATGACATGGACCAGTTTTGGCTCTTCTTTTGTAATAATGCAAGTATCTCCTTGATGTGCCTCTAGGATTAGACAATTAAGTGCTTCTTTGAATATTTTAGCCCGAGCTCTTGTGATAGGTCCAACTGGGACTTGAAGCGGGTCCGCATTCCATTTCTCTTTGTCAGCCCTAGCCATGATCTCATCATCATTGGAATGTAGAACTCATTAGAAAATCAATAAAGCTCGTTTCGCGAGATTCCGACTTGCCGGCGATGGAATCGTGCAGTCGAGAAACGCTACGTGCCATTTTCGTGCATCCGGATGACGGTGAGAAAAAATTGAGAAACTTGTGTCGTTGTGATGAAGAACTCATTAGAAACTTTATAAAGTTCCTTTCGCGAGATTTCGAGTTCCCGGCGATGGAATAGTGCTGTCGAGAAATGCTACGGGTCATGTTCGTGCATCCGGATGACGGTGAGAAAAATACGAGAAACATGTGCCGTTGTGATGAAGAACTCATTAGAAACACTATAAAGTTCGTTTCGCGAAACTCCGATTTGCCGTCGATGGAATCGTGCAGTTGAGAAACCCTACGTGCCATTTTCGTTCATCCGGATGACGGTGAGAAAAATTCGAGAAACTTGTGTCATTGTGATGAAGAACTCATTAGAAACACTAAAAAGCTCGTTTCGCGAGATTCCGTCTTGTCGGCGATCTAATAGTGCAGTCGAGAGACACTACGTGCCATTTTCGTGCATCCGGATGACGGGGAGAAAAATTCAAGAAACTTGTGTCGTTGTGATGAAGAACTCATTAGAAACTCTATAAAGTTCGTTTCGCGAGATTCCGTGTTGCCGGCGTTGGAATCGTGCAGGTGAAAAACCCTACGTGCCACTTTTTTGCATCCGGATGACGGTGAGAAAAATTCGAGAAACTTGTGTCGTTGTGATGAAAAACCCATTAGAAACTCTATAAAGTTCGTTTCGCAAGATTCCAAGTTGTCGGCGTTGGAATCGTGCAGTTGAGAAACCCTACGTGCGATTTTCGTGCATCCGGATGACGGTGAGGAAAATACGCGAAACTCGTGTCATTGGAATGAAGAACTCGTTATAAACTCTAAAGCTCGTTTCGCGATATTCCGGCTTGCCGGCACAGGAATCGTGCAATCGAGAAACCCTTCAGGCCACGTTCGTGCGTCCGGATGACGGTGAGTAAAATACGAGAAACACGTTTCGTTGGAATGAAGAACTCATTAGAAACTCTATAAAACTCATTTTGCGAGATTCTAACTTGCCGGCGATGGAATAGTGCAGTCGAGAAACCCTACGGGCCACGTTCGTGCATCCGGATGACGGTGAGGAAAATACGAGAAACACGTTTCGTTGGAATGAAGAACTCATTAGAAACTCTATAAAGTTCGTTTCGCGAGATCCCGAGTTCCCGGCGATGGAATCATGCAGTTAAGAAACCCTACGTGCCATTTTGGTGCATCCGGATGACGGTGAGGAAAATACGCGAAACTCGTGTCATTGGAATGTAGAACTCATTAGAAAATCAATAAAGCTCGTTTCGCGAGATTCCGACTTGCCGGCGATGGAATCGTGCAGTCGAGAAACGCTACGTGCCATTTTCGTGCATCCGGATGACGGTGAGAAAAAATTGAGAAACTTGTGTCGTTGTGATGAAGAACTCATTAGAAACTTTATAAAGTTCCTTTCGCGAGATTTCGAGTTCCCGGCGATGGAATAGTGCTGTCGAGAAATGCTACGGGTCATGTTCGTGCATCCGGATGACGGTGAGAAAAATACGAGAAACATGTGCCGTTGTGATGAAGAACTCATTAGAAACACTATAAAGTTCGTTTCGCGAAACTCCGATTTGCCGTCGATGGAATCGTGCAGTTGAGAAACCCTACGTGCCATTTTCGTTCATCCGGATGACGGTGAGAAAAATTCGAGAAACTTGTGTCATTGTGATGAAGAACTCATTAGAAACACTAAAAAGCTCGTTTCGCGAGATTCCGTCTTGTCGGCGATCTAATAGTGCAGTCGAGAGACACTACGTGCCATTTTCGTGCATCCGGATGACGGGGAGAAAAATTCAAGAAACTTGTGTCGTTGTGATGAAGAACTCATTAGAAACTCTATAAAGTTCGTTTCGCGAGATTCCGTGTTGCCGGCGTTGGAATCGTGCAGGTGAAAAACCCTACGTGCCACTTTTTTGCATCCGGATGACGGTGAGAAAAATTCGAGAAACTTGTGTCGTTGTGATGAAAAACCCATTAGAAACTCTATAAAGTTCGTTTCGCAAGATTCCAAGTTGTCGGCGTTGGAATCGTGCAGTTGAGAAACCCTACGTGCGATTTTCGTGCATCCGGATGACGGTGAGGAAAATACGCGAAACACGTGTCATTGGAATGAAGAACTCGTTATAAACTCTAAAGCTCGTTTCGCGATATTCCGGCTTGCCGGCACAGGAATCGTGCAATCGAGAAACCCTTCAGGCCACGTTCGTGCGTCCGGATGACGGTGAGTAAAATACGAGAAACACGTTTCGTTGGAATGAAGAACTCATTAGAAACTCTATAAAACTCATTTTGCGAGATTCTAACTTGCCGGCGATGGAATAGTGCAGTCGAGAAACCCTACGGGCCACGTTCGTGCATCCGGATGACGGTGAGGAAAATACGAGAAACACGTTTCGTTGGAATGAAGAACTCATTAGAAACTCTATAAAGTTCGTTTCGCGAGATCCCGAGTTCCCGGCGATGGAATCATGCAGTTAAGAAACCCTACGTGCCATTTTGGTGCATCCGGATGACGGTGAGGAAAATACGCGAAACTCGTGTCATTGGAATGTAGAACTCATTAGAAAATCAATAAAGCTCGTTTCGCGAGATTCCGACTTGCCGGCGATGGAATCGTGCAGTCGAGAAACGCTACGTGCCATTTTCGTGCATCCGGATGACGGTGAGAAAAAATTGAGAAACTTGTGTCGTTGTGATGAAGAACTCATTAGAAACTTTATAAAGTTCCTTTCGCGAGATTTCGAGTTCCCGGCGATGGAATAGTGCTGTCGAGAAATGCTACGGGTCATGTTCGTGCATCCGGATGACGGTGAGAAAAATACGAGAAACATGTGCCGTTGTGATGAAGAACTCATTAGAAACACTATAAAGTTCGTTTCGCGAAACTCCGATTTGCCGTCGATGGAATCGTGCAGTTGAGAAACCCTACGTGCCATTTTCGTTCATCCGGATGACGGTGAGAAAAATTCGAGAAACTTGTGTCATTGTGATGAAGAACTCATTAGAAACACTAAAAAGCTCGTTTCGCGAGATTCCGTCTTGTCGGCGATCTAATAGTGCAGTCGAGAGACACTACGTGCCATTTTCGTGCATCCGGATGACGGGGAGAAAAATTCAAGAAACTTGTGTCGTTGTGATGAAGAACTCATTAGAAACTCTATAAAGTTCGTTTCGCGAGATTCCGTGTTGCCGGCGTTGGAATCGTGCAGGTGAAAAACCCTACGTGCCACTTTTTTGCATCCGGATGACGGTGAGAAAAATTCGAGAAACTTGTGTCGTTGTGATGAAAAACCCATTAGAAACTCTATAAAGTTCGTTTCGCAAGATTCCAAGTTGTCGGCGTTGGAATCGTGCAGTTGAGAAACCCTACGTGCGATTTTCGTGCATCCGGATGACGGTGAGGAAAATACGCGAAACTCGTGTCATTGGAATGAAGAACTCGTTATAAACTCTAAAGCTCGTTTCGCGATATTCCGGCTTGCCGGCACAGGAATCGTGCAATCGAGAAACCCTTCAGGCCACGTTCGTGCGTCCGGATGACGGTGAGTAAAATACGAGAAACACGTTTCGTTGGAATGAAGAACTCATTAGAAACTCTATAAAACTCATTTTGCGAGATTCTAACTTGCCGGCGATGGAATAGTGCAGTCGAGAAACCCTACGGGCCACGTTCGTGCATCCGGATGACGGTGAGGAAAATACGAGAAACACGTTTCGTTGGAATGAAGAACTCATTAGAAACTCTATAAAGTTCGTTTCGCGAGATCCCGAGTTCCCGGCGATGGAATCATGCAGTTAAGAAACCCTACGTGCCATTTTGGTGCATCCGGATGACGGTGAGGAAAATACGCGAAACTCGTGTCATTGGAATGTAGAACTCATTAGAAAATCAATAAAGCTCGTTTCGCGAGATTCCGACTTGCCGGCGATGGAATCGTGCAGTCGAGAAACGCTACGTGCCATTTTCGTGCATCCGGATGACGGTGAGAAAAAATTGAGAAACTTGTGTCGTTGTGATGAAGAACTCATTAGAAACTTTATAAAGTTCCTTTCGCGAGATTTCGAGTTCCCGGCGATGGAATAGTGCTGTCGAGAAATGCTACGGGTCATGTTCGTGCATCCGGATGACGGTGAGAAAAATACGAGAAACATGTGCCGTTGTGATGAAGAACTCATTAGAAACACTATAAAGTTCGTTTCGCGAAACTCCGATTTGCCGTCGATGGAATCGTGCAGTTGAGAAACCCTACGTGCCATTTTCGTTCATCCGGATGACGGTGAGAAAAATTCGAGAAACTTGTGTCATTGTGATGAAGAACTCATTAGAAACACTAAAAAGCTCGTTTCGCGAGATTCCGTCTTGTCGGCGATCTAATAGTGCAGTCGAGAGACACTACGTGCCATTTTCGTGCATCCGGATGACGGGGAGAAAAATTCAAGAAACTTGTGTCGTTGTGATGAAGAACTCATTAGAAACTCTATAAAGTTCGTTTCGCGAGATTCCGTGTTGCCGGCGTTGGAATCGTGCAGGTGAAAAACCCTACGTGCCACTTTTTTGCATCCGGATGACGGTGAGAAAAATTCGAGAAACTTGTGTCGTTGTGATGAAAAACCCATTAGAAACTCTATAAAGTTCGTTTCGCAAGATTCCAAGTTGTCGGCGTTGGAATCGTGCAGTTGAGAAACCCTACGTGCGATTTTCGTGCATCCGGATGACGGTGAGGAAAATACGCGAAACTCGTGTCATTGGAATGAAGAACTCGTTATAAACTCTAAAGCTCGTTTCGCGATATTCCGGCTTGCCGGCACAGGAATCGTGCAATCGAGAAACCCTTCAGGCCACGTTCGTGCGTCCGGATGACGGTGAGTAAAATACGAGAAACACGTTTCGTTGGAATGAAGAACTCATTAGAAACTCTATAAAACTCATTTTGCGAGATTCTAACTTGCCGGCGATGGAATAGTGCAGTCGAGAAACCCTACGGGCCACGTTCGTGCATCCGGATGACGGTGAGGAAAATACGAGAAACACGTTTCGTTGGAATGAAGAACTCATTAGAAACTCTATAAAGTTCGTTTCGCGAGATCCCGAGTTCCCGGCGATGGAATCATGCAGTTAAGAAACCCTACGTGCCATTTTGGTGCATCCGGATGACGGTGAGGAAAATACGCGAAACTCGTGTCATTGGAATGTAGAACTCATTAGAAAATCAATAAAGCTCGTTTCGCGAGATTCCGACTTGCCGGCGATGGAATCGTGCAGTCGAGAAACGCTACGTGCCATTTTCGTGCATCCGGATGACGGTGAGAAAAAATTGAGAAACTTGTGTCGTTGTGATGAAGAACTCATTAGAAACTTTATAAAGTTCCTTTCGCGAGATTTCGAGTTCCCGGCGATGGAATAGTGCTGTCGAGAAATGCTACGGGTCATGTTCGTGCATCCGGATGACGGTGAGAAAAATACGAGAAACATGTGCCGTTGTGATGAAGAACTCATTAGAAACACTATAAAGTTCGTTTCGCGAAACTCCGATTTGCCGTCGATGGAATCGTGCAGTTGAGAAACCCTACGTGCCATTTTCGTTCATCCGGATGACGGTGAGAAAAATTCGAGAAACTTGTGTCATTGTGATGAAGAACTCATTAGAAACACTAAAAAGCTCGTTTCGCGAGATTCCGTCTTGTCGGCGATCTAATAGTGCAGTCGAGAGACACTACGTGCCATTTTCGTGCATCCGGATGACGGGGAGAAAAATTCAAGAAACTTGTGTCGTTGTGATGAAGAACTCATTAGAAACTCTATAAAGTTCGTTTCGCGAGATTCCGTGTTGCCGGCGTTGGAATCGTGCAGGTGAAAAACCCTACGTGCCACTTTTTTGCATCCGGATGACGGTGAGAAAAATTCGAGAAACTTGTGTCGTTGTGATGAAAAACCCATTAGAAACTCTATAAAGTTCGTTTCGCAAGATTCCAAGTTGTCGGCGTTGGAATCGTGCAGTTGAGAAACCCTACGTGCGATTTTCGTGCATCCGGATGACGGTGAGGAAAATACGCGAAACTCGTGTCATTGGAATGAAGAACTCGTTATAAACTCTAAAGCTCGTTTCGCGATATTCCGGCTTGCCGGCACAGGAATCGTGCAATCGAGAAACCCTTCAGGCCACGTTCGTGCGTCCGGATGACGGTGAGTAAAATACGAGAAACACGTTTCGTTGGAATGAAGAACTCATTAGAAACTCTATAAAACTCATTTTGCGAGATTCTAACTTGCCGGCGATGGAATAGTGCAGTCGAGAAACCCTACGGGCCACGTTCGTGCATCCGGATGACGGTGAGGAAAATACGAGAAACACGTTTCGTTGGAATGAAGAACTCATTAGAAACTCTATAAAGTTCGTTTCGCGAGATCCCGAGTTCCCGGCGATGGAATCATGCAGTTAAGAAACCCTACGTGCCATTTTGGTGCATCCGGATGACGGTGAGGAAAATACGCGAAACTCGTGTCATTGGAATGTAGAACTCATTAGAAAATCAATAAAGCTCGTTTCGCGAGATTCCGACTTGCCGGCGATGGAATCGTGCAGTCGAGAAACGCTACGTGCCATTTTCGTGCATCCGGATGACGGTGAGAAAAAATTGAGAAACTTGTGTCGTTGTGATGAAGAACTCATTAGAAACTTTATAAAGTTCCTTTCGCGAGATTTCGAGTTCCCGGCGATGGAATAGTGCTGTCGAGAAATGCTACGGGTCATGTTCGTGCATCCGGATGACGGTGAGAAAAATACGAGAAACATGTGCCGTTGTGATGAAGAACTCATTAGAAACACTATAAAGTTCGTTTCGCGAAACTCCGATTTGCCGTCGATGGAATCGTGCAGTTGAGAAACCCTACGTGCCATTTTCGTTCATCCGGATGACGGTGAGAAAAATTCGAGAAACTTGTGTCATTGTGATGAAGAACTCATTAGAAACACTAAAAAGCTCGTTTCGCGAGATTCCGTCTTGTCGGCGATCTAATAGTGCAGTCGAGAGACACTACGTGCCATTTTCGTGCATCCGGATGACGGGGAGAAAAATTCAAGAAACTTGTGTCGTTGTGATGAAGAACTCATTAGAAACTCTATAAAGTTCGTTTCGCGAGATTCCGTGTTGCCGGCGTTGGAATCGTGCAGGTGAAAAACCCTACGTGCCACTTTTTTGCATCCGGATGACGGTGAGAAAAATTCGAGAAACTTGTGTCGTTGTGATGAAAAACCCATTAGAAACTCTATAAAGTTCGTTTCGCAAGATTCCAAGTTGTCGGCGTTGGAATCGTGCAGTTGAGAAACCCTACGTGCGATTTTCGTGCATCCGGATGACGGTGAGGAAAATACGCGAAACTCGTGTCATTGGAATGAAGAACTCGTTATAAACTCTAAAGCTCGTTTCGCGATATTCCGGCTTGCCGGCACAGGAATCGTGCAATCGAGAAACCCTTCAGGCCACGTTCGTGCGTCCGGATGACGGTGAGTAAAATACGAGAAACACGTTTCGTTGGAATGAAGAACTCATTAGAAACTCTATAAAACTCATTTTGCGAGATTCTAACTTGCCGGCGATGGAATAGTGCAGTCGAGAAACCCTACGGGCCACGTTCGTGCATCCGGATGACGGTGAGGAAAATACGAGAAACACGTTTCGTTGGAATGAAGAACTCATTAGAAACTCTATAAAGTTCGTTTCGCGAGATCCCGAGTTCCCGGCGATGGAATCATGCAGTTAAGAAACCCTACGTGCCATTTTGGTGCATCCGGATGACGGTGAGGAAAATACGCGAAACTCGTGTCATTGGAATGTAGAACTCATTAGAAAATCAATAAAGCTCGTTTCGCGAGATTCCGACTTGCCGGCGATGGAATCGTGCAGTCGAGAAACGCTACGTGCCATTTTCGTGCATCCGGATGACGGTGAGAAAAAATTGAGAAACTTGTGTCGTTGTGATGAAGAACTCATTAGAAACTTTATAAAGTTCCTTTCGCGAGATTTCGAGTTCCCGGCGATGGAATAGTGCTGTCGAGAAATGCTACGGGTCATGTTCGTGCATCCGGATGACGGTGAGAAAAATACGAGAAACATGTGCCGTTGTGATGAAGAACTCATTAGAAACACTATAAAGTTCGTTTCGCGAAACTCCGATTTGCCGTCGATGGAATCGTGCAGTTGAGAAACCCTACGTGCCATTTTCGTTCATCCGGATGACGGTGAGAAAAATTCGAGAAACTTGTGTCATTGTGATGAAGAACTCATTAGAAACACTAAAAAGCTCGTTTCGCGAGATTCCGTCTTGTCGGCGATCTAATAGTGCAGTCGAGAGACACTACGTGCCATTTTCGTGCATCCGGATGACGGGGAGAAAAATTCAAGAAACTTGTGTCGTTGTGATGAAGAACTCATTAGAAACTCTATAAAGTTCGTTTCGCGAGATTCCGTGTTGCCGGCGTTGGAATCGTGCAGGTGAAAAACCCTACGTGCCACTTTTTTGCATCCGGATGACGGTGAGAAAAATTCGAGAAACTTGTGTCGTTGTGATGAAAAACCCATTAGAAACTCTATAAAGTTCGTTTCGCAAGATTCCAAGTTGTCGGCGTTGGAATCGTGCAGTTGAGAAACCCTACGTGCGATTTTCGTGCATCCGGATGACGGTGAGGAAAATACGCGAAACTCGTGTCATTGGAATGAAGAACTCGTTATAAACTCTAAAGCTCGTTTCGCGATATTCCGGCTTGCCGGCACAGGAATCGTGCAATCGAGAAACCCTTCAGGCCACGTTCGTGCGTCCGGATGACGGTGAGTAAAATACGAGAAACACGTTTCGTTGGAATGAAGAACTCATTAGAAACTCTATAAAACTCATTTTGCGAGATTCTAACTTGCCGGCGATGGAATAGTGCAGTCGAGAAACCCTACGGGCCACGTTCGTGCATCCGGATGACGGTGAGGAAAATACGAGAAACACGTTTCGTTGGAATGAAGAACTCATTAGAAACTCTATAAAGTTCGTTTCGCGAGATCCCGAGTTCCCGGCGATGGAATCATGCAGTTAAGAAACCCTACGTGCCATTTTGGTGCATCCGGATGACGGTGAGGAAAATACGCGAAACTCGTGTCATTGGAATGTAGAACTCATTAGAAAATCAATAAAGCTCGTTTCGCGAGATTCCGACTTGCCGGCGATGGAATCGTGCAGTCGAGAAACGCTACGTGCCATTTTCGTGCATCCGGATGACGGTGAGAAAAAATTGAGAAACTTGTGTCGTTGTGATGAAGAACTCATTAGAAACTTTATAAAGTTCCTTTCGCGAGATTTCGAGTTCCCGGCGATGGAATAGTGCTGTCGAGAAATGCTACGGGTCATGTTCGTGCATCCGGATGACGGTGAGAAAAATACGAGAAACATGTGCCGTTGTGATGAAGAACTCATTAGAAACACTATAAAGTTCGTTTCGCGAAACTCCGATTTGCCGTCGATGGAATCGTGCAGTTGAGAAACCCTACGTGCCATTTTCGTTCATCCGGATGACGGTGAGAAAAATTCGAGAAACTTGTGTCATTGTGATGAAGAACTCATTAGAAACACTAAAAAGCTCGTTTCGCGAGATTCCGTCTTGTCGGCGATCTAATAGTGCAGTCGAGAGACACTACGTGCCATTTTCGTGCATCCGGATGACGGGGAGAAAAATTCAAGAAACTTGTGTCGTTGTGATGAAGAACTCATTAGAAACTCTATAAAGTTCGTTTCGCGAGATTCCGTGTTGCCGGCGTTGGAATCGTGCAGGTGAAAAACCCTACGTGCCACTTTTTTGCATCCGGATGACGGTGAGAAAAATTCGAGAAACTTGTGTCGTTGTGATGAAAAACCCATTAGAAACTCTATAAAGTTCGTTTCGCAAGATTCCAAGTTGTCGGCGTTGGAATCGTGCAGTTGAGAAACCCTACGTGCGATTTTCGTGCATCCGGATGACGGTGAGGAAAATACGCGAAACTCGTGTCATTGGAATGAAGAACTCGTTATAAACTCTAAAGCTCGTTTCGCGATATTCCGGCTTGCCGGCACAGGAATCGTGCAATCGAGAAACCCTTCAGGCCACGTTCGTGCGTCCGGATGACGGTGAGTAAAATACGAGAAACACGTTTCGTTGGAATGAAGAACTCATTAGAAACTCTATAAAACTCATTTTGCGAGATTCTAACTTGCCGGCGATGGAATAGTGCAGTCGAGAAACCCTACGGGCCACGTTCGTGCATCCGGATGACGGTGAGGAAAATACGAGAAACACGTTTCGTTGGAATGAAGAACTCATTAGAAACTCTATAAAGTTCGTTTCGCGAGATCCCGAGTTCCCGGCGATGGAATCATGCAGTTAAGAAACCCTACGTGCCATTTTGGTGCATCCGGATGACGGTGAGGAAAATACGCGAAACTCGTGTCATTGGAATGTAGAACTCATTAGAAAATCAATAAAGCTCGTTTCGCGAGATTCCGACTTGCCGGCGATGGAATCGTGCAGTCGAGAAACGCTACGTGCCATTTTCGTGCATCCGGATGACGGTGAGAAAAAATTGAGAAACTTGTGTCGTTGTGATGAAGAACTCATTAGAAACTTTATAAAGTTCCTTTCGCGAGATTTCGAGTTCCCGGCGATGGAATAGTGCTGTCGAGAAATGCTACGGGTCATGTTCGTGCATCCGGATGACGGTGAGAAAAATACGAGAAACATGTGCCGTTGTGATGAAGAACTCATTAGAAACACTATAAAGTTCGTTTCGCGAAACTCCGATTTGCCGTCGATGGAATCGTGCAGTTGAGAAACCCTACGTGCCATTTTCGTTCATCCGGATGACGGTGAGAAAAATTCGAGAAACTTGTGTCATTGTGATGAAGAACTCATTAGAAACACTAAAAAGCTCGTTTCGCGAGATTCCGTCTTGTCGGCGATCTAATAGTGCAGTCGAGAGACACTACGTGCCATTTTCGTGCATCCGGATGACGGGGAGAAAAATTCAAGAAACTTGTGTCGTTGTGATGAAGAACTCATTAGAAACTCTATAAAGTTCGTTTCGCGAGATTCCGTGTTGCCGGCGTTGGAATCGTGCAGGTGAAAAACCCTACGTGCCACTTTTTTGCATCCGGATGACGGTGAGAAAAATTCGAGAAACTTGTGTCGTTGTGATGAAAAACCCATTAGAAACTCTATAAAGTTCGTTTCGCAAGATTCCAAGTTGTCGGCGTTGGAATCGTGCAGTTGAGAAACCCTACGTGCGATTTTCGTGCATCCGGATGACGGTGAGGAAAATACGCGAAACTCGTGTCATTGGAATGAAGAACTCGTTATAAACTCTAAAGCTCGTTTCGCGATATTCCGGCTTGCCGGCACAGGAATCGTGCAATCGAGAAACCCTTCAGGCCACGTTCGTGCGTCCGGATGACGGTGAGTAAAATACGAGAAACACGTTTCGTTGGAATGAAGAACTCATTAGAAACTCTATAAAACTCATTTTGCGAGATTCTAACTTGCCGGCGATGGAATAGTGCAGTCGAGAAACCCTACGGGCCACGTTCGTGCATCCGGATGACGGTGAGGAAAATACGAGAAACACGTTTCGTTGGAATGAAGAACTCATTAGAAACTCTATAAAGTTCGTTTCGCGAGATCCCGAGTTCCCGGCGATGGAATCATGCAGTTAAGAAACCCTACGTGCCATTTTGGTGCATCCGGATGACGGTGAGGAAAATACGCGAAACTCGTGTCATTGGAATGTAGAACTCATTAGAAAATCAATAAAGCTCGTTTCGCGAGATTCCGACTTGCCGGCGATGGAATCGTGCAGTCGAGAAACGCTACGTGCCATTTTCGTGCATCCGGATGACGGTGAGAAAAAATTGAGAAACTTGTGTCGTTGTGATGAAGAACTCATTAGAAACTTTATAAAGTTCCTTTCGCGAGATTTCGAGTTCCCGGCGATGGAATAGTGCTGTCGAGAAATGCTACGGGTCATGTTCGTGCATCCGGATGACGGTGAGAAAAATACGAGAAACATGTGCCGTTGTGATGAAGAACTCATTAGAAACACTATAAAGTTCGTTTCGCGAAACTCCGATTTGCCGTCGATGGAATCGTGCAGTTGAGAAACCCTACGTGCCATTTTCGTTCATCCGGATGACGGTGAGAAAAATTCGAGAAACTTGTGTCATTGTGATGAAGAACTCATTAGAAACACTAAAAAGCTCGTTTCGCGAGATTCCGTCTTGTCGGCGATCTAATAGTGCAGTCGAGAGACACTACGTGCCATTTTCGTGCATCCGGATGACGGGGAGAAAAATTCAAGAAACTTGTGTCGTTGTGATGAAGAACTCATTAGAAACTCTATAAAGTTCGTTTCGCGAGATTCCGTGTTGCCGGCGTTGGAATCGTGCAGGTGAAAAACCCTACGTGCCACTTTTTTGCATCCGGATGACGGTGAGAAAAATTCGAGAAACTTGTGTCGTTGTGATGAAAAACCCATTAGAAACTCTATAAAGTTCGTTTCGCAAGATTCCAAGTTGTCGGCGTTGGAATCGTGCAGTTGAGAAACCCTACGTGCGATTTTCGTGCATCCGGATGACGGTGAGGAAAATACGCGAAACTCGTGTCATTGGAATGAAGAACTCGTTATAAACTCTAAAGCTCGTTTCGCGATATTCCGGCTTGCCGGCACAGGAATCGTGCAATCGAGAAACCCTTCAGGCCACGTTCGTGCGTCCGGATGACGGTGAGTAAAATACGAGAAACACGTTTCGTTGGAATGAAGAACTCATTAGAAACTCTATAAAACTCATTTTGCGAGATTCTAACTTGCCGGCGATGGAATAGTGCAGTCGAGAAACCCTACGGGCCACGTTCGTGCATCCGGATGACGGTGAGGAAAATACGAGAAACACGTTTCGTTGGAATGAAGAACTCATTAGAAACTCTATAAAGTTCGTTTCGCGAGATCCCGAGTTCCCGGCGATGGAATCATGCAGTTAAGAAACCCTACGTGCCATTTTGGTGCATCCGGATGACGGTGAGGAAAATACGCGAAACTCGTGTCATTGGAATGTAGAACTCATTAGAAAATCAATAAAGCTCGTTTCGCGAGATTCCGACTTGCCGGCGATGGAATCGTGCAGTCGAGAAACGCTACGTGCCATTTTCGTGCATCCGGATGACGGTGAGAAAAAATTGAGAAACTTGTGTCGTTGTGATGAAGAACTCATTAGAAACTTTATAAAGTTCCTTTCGCGAGATTTCGAGTTCCCGGCGATGGAATAGTGCTGTCGAGAAATGCTACGGGTCATGTTCGTGCATCCGGATGACGGTGAGAAAAATACGAGAAACATGTGCCGTTGTGATGAAGAACTCATTAGAAACACTATAAAGTTCGTTTCGCGAAACTCCGATTTGCCGTCGATGGAATCGTGCAGTTGAGAAACCCTACGTGCCATTTTCGTTCATCCGGATGACGGTGAGAAAAATTCGAGAAACTTGTGTCATTGTGATGAAGAACTCATTAGAAACACTAAAAAGCTCGTTTCGCGAGATTCCGTCTTGTCGGCGATCTAATAGTGCAGTCGAGAGACACTACGTGCCATTTTCGTGCATCCGGATGACGGGGAGAAAAATTCAAGAAACTTGTGTCGTTGTGATGAAGAACTCATTAGAAACTCTATAAAGTTCGTTTCGCGAGATTCCGTGTTGCCGGCGTTGGAATCGTGCAGGTGAAAAACCCTACGTGCCACTTTTTTGCATCCGGATGACGGTGAGAAAAATTCGAGAAACTTGTGTCGTTGTGATGAAAAACCCATTAGAAACTCTATAAAGTTCGTTTCGCAAGATTCCAAGTTGTCGGCGTTGGAATCGTGCAGTTGAGAAACCCTACGTGCGATTTTCGTGCATCCGGATGACGGTGAGGAAAATACGCGAAACTCGTGTCATTGGAATGAAGAACTCGTTATAAACTCTAAAGCTCGTTTCGCGATATTCCGGCTTGCCGGCACAGGAATCGTGCAATCGAGAAACCCTTCAGGCCACGTTCGTGCGTCCGGATGACGGTGAGTAAAATACGAGAAACACGTTTCGTTGGAATGAAGAACTCATTAGAAACTCTATAAAACTCATTTTGCGAGATTCTAACTTGCCGGCGATGGAATAGTGCAGTCGAGAAACCCTACGGGCCACGTTCGTGCATCCGGATGACGGTGAGGAAAATACGAGAAACACGTTTCGTTGGAATGAAGAACTCATTAGAAACTCTATAAAGTTCGTTTCGCGAGATCCCGAGTTCCCGGCGATGGAATCATGCAGTTAAGAAACCCTACGTGCCATTTTGGTGCATCCGGATGACGGTGAGGAAAATACGCGAAACTCGTGTCATTGGAATGTAGAACTCATTAGAAAATCAATAAAGCTCGTTTCGCGAGATTCCGACTTGCCGGCGATGGAATCGTGCAGTCGAGAAACGCTACGTGCCATTTTCGTGCATCCGGATGACGGTGAGAAAAAATTGAGAAACTTGTGTCGTTGTGATGAAGAACTCATTAGAAACTTTATAAAGTTCCTTTCGCGAGATTTCGAGTTCCCGGCGATGGAATAGTGCTGTCGAGAAATGCTACGGGTCATGTTCGTGCATCCGGATGACGGTGAGAAAAATACGAGAAACATGTGCCGTTGTGATGAAGAACTCATTAGAAACACTATAAAGTTCGTTTCGCGAAACTCCGATTTGCCGTCGATGGAATCGTGCAGTTGAGAAACCCTACGTGCCATTTTCGTTCATCCGGATGACGGTGAGAAAAATTCGAGAAACTTGTGTCATTGTGATGAAGAACTCATTAGAAACACTAAAAAGCTCGTTTCGCGAGATTCCGTCTTGTCGGCGATCTAATAGTGCAGTCGAGAGACACTACGTGCCATTTTCGTGCATCCGGATGACGGGGAGAAAAATTCAAGAAACTTGTGTCGTTGTGATGAAGAACTCATTAGAAACTCTATAAAGTTCGTTTCGCGAGATTCCGTGTTGCCGGCGTTGGAATCGTGCAGGTGAAAAACCCTACGTGCCACTTTTTTGCATCCGGATGACGGTGAGAAAAATTCGAGAAACTTGTGTCGTTGTGATGAAAAACCCATTAGAAACTCTATAAAGTTCGTTTCGCAAGATTCCAAGTTGTCGGCGTTGGAATCGTGCAGTTGAGAAACCCTACGTGCGATTTTCGTGCATCCGGATGACGGTGAGGAAAATACGCGAAACTCGTGTCATTGGAATGAAGAACTCGTTATAAACTCTAAAGCTCGTTTCGCGATATTCCGGCTTGCCGGCACAGGAATCGTGCAATCGAGAAACCCTTCAGGCCACGTTCGTGCGTCCGGATGACGGTGAGTAAAATACGAGAAACACGTTTCGTTGGAATGAAGAACTCATTAGAAACTCTATAAAACTCATTTTGCGAGATTCTAACTTGCCGGCGATGGAATAGTGCAGTCGAGAAACCCTACGGGCCACGTTCGTGCATCCGGATGACGGTGAGGAAAATACGAGAAACACGTTTCGTTGGAATGAAGAACTCATTAGAAACTCTATAAAGTTCGTTTCGCGAGATCCCGAGTTCCCGGCGATGGAATCATGCAGTTAAGAAACCCTACGTGCCATTTTGGTGCATCCGGATGACGGTGAGGAAAATACGCGAAACTCGTGTCATTGGAATGTAGAACTCATTAGAAAATCAATAAAGCTCGTTTCGCGAGATTCCGACTTGCCGGCGATGGAATCGTGCAGTCGAGAAACGCTACGTGCCATTTTCGTGCATCCGGATGACGGTGAGAAAAAATTGAGAAACTTGTGTCGTTGTGATGAAGAACTCATTAGAAACTTTATAAAGTTCCTTTCGCGAGATTTCGAGTTCCCGGCGATGGAATAGTGCTGTCGAGAAATGCTACGGGTCATGTTCGTGCATCCGGATGACGGTGAGAAAAATACGAGAAACATGTGCCGTTGTGATGAAGAACTCATTAGAAACACTATAAAGTTCGTTTCGCGAAACTCCGATTTGCCGTCGATGGAATCGTGCAGTTGAGAAACCCTACGTGCCATTTTCGTTCATCCGGATGACGGTGAGAAAAATTCGAGAAACTTGTGTCATTGTGATGAAGAACTCATTAGAAACACTAAAAAGCTCGTTTCGCGAGATTCCGTCTTGTCGGCGATCTAATAGTGCAGTCGAGAGACACTACGTGCCATTTTCGTGCATCCGGATGACGGGGAGAAAAATTCAAGAAACTTGTGTCGTTGTGATGAAGAACTCATTAGAAACTCTATAAAGTTCGTTTCGCGAGATTCCGTGTTGCCGGCGTTGGAATCGTGCAGGTGAAAAACCCTACGTGCCACTTTTTTGCATCCGGATGACGGTGAGAAAAATTCGAGAAACTTGTGTCGTTGTGATGAAAAACCCATTAGAAACTCTATAAAGTTCGTTTCGCAAGATTCCAAGTTGTCGGCGTTGGAATCGTGCAGTTGAGAAACCCTACGTGCGATTTTCGTGCATCCGGATGACGGTGAGGAAAATACGCGAAACTCGTGTCATTGGAATGAAGAACTCGTTATAAACTCTAAAGCTCGTTTCGCGATATTCCGGCTTGCCGGCACAGGAATCGTGCAATCGAGAAACCCTTCAGGCCACGTTCGTGCGTCCGGATGACGGTGAGTAAAATACGAGAAACACGTTTCGTTGGAATGAAGAACTCATTAGAAACTCTATAAAACTCATTTTGCGAGATTCTAACTTGCCGGCGATGGAATAGTGCAGTCGAGAAACCCTACGGGCCACGTTCGTGCATCCGGATGACGGTGAGGAAAATACGAGAAACACGTTTCGTTGGAATGAAGAACTCATTAGAAACTCTATAAAGTTCGTTTCGCGAGATCCCGAGTTCCCGGCGATGGAATCATGCAGTTAAGAAACCCTACGTGCCATTTTGGTGCATCCGGATGACGGTGAGGAAAATACTCGAAACTCGTGTAATTTCAATGTAGAACTCATTAGATAGTCAATAAAGCTGGTTTCGCGAGATTCCGACTTGCCGGGAAAGGAATCGTGCAGTCGAGAAGCCCTACGGGCAATTTTCGCGCATTCGGACGACGGTGAGGAAAATAAGAGAAAATCATGTTGTTGCGATGAAGAACTCATTAGAAACTCTATAAATCTCCTTTCGCACGATTCCGACTTGCCGACGGTCGAATTGTGCAGTTGAGAAACCCTACGTGCAATTTTCGTGCATCCGGATGACGGTGAGAAAAATTCAAGAAACATGTGTCGTTGTGATGAAGAACACATTAGAAACTCTATAAAGTTCGTTTCGCGAGATTCCATGTTGCTGGCGTTGGAATCGTGCAATTGAGAAACCCTACGTGCCAATTTCGTGCATCCAGATGATGGTGAGAAAAATACGCGAAACTTGGGTCATTGGAATGTAAAACTCTTTAGAAAATCAATAAAGCTCGTTTCACGAGATTTCGACTTGCCGGCGATGGAATAGTGCAGTCGTGAAACCCTACGGGCCACGTTCGTGCATCCGAATGACGGTGAGGAAAATATGAGAAACACGTTTCGTTGGAATGAAGAACTCATTAGAAACTCTATAAAGCTCATTTTGCGAGATTCCGACTTGCCGGCGATGGAATAGTGCAGTCGAGAAACCCTACGGGCCACGTTCGTGCATCCGGATGACGGCGAGGAAAATACGAGAAACACATTTCGTTGGAATGAAGAACTCATTAGAAACTCTATAAAGCTCATTTCGCGAGATTCCGACTTGCCGGCGATGGAATAGTGCAGTCAAGAAACCCTACGGTCCACGTTCGTGCATCCGGATGAGGGTAAGGAAAATACGAGAAACTGGTGTCGTTGTAAGGATGAACTCATTAGAAACTCTAGAGTTCTTTTCGAGAGATTCCGAGTTGCCGGCGATGGAATCGTGCGGTCGGGTAACTCAACTGGCCATTTTTGTGCGTCCGAATGACGGTAAGGAAAATACGAGAAACTCGTGTCGTTGTGGTGAAGAACTCATTAAAAACTCTTAAAAGTTCGTTTCGCGAGATTCCAAGTTGCCGGCAATGGAATCGTGCAGTCGAGAAACCCTACGGGCCATTTTTGTACATCCGGATGACGGTGGAGAAAATATGAGAAACACGTTTCGTTGGGATGAAGAACTCTATAGAAACTCTATAAAGTTCGTTTCGCGAGATTCTGAGTTTTCGACGATGAAATCGTGACGTCGAGAAACCCTACGGGTCAATTTCATGCATCCGGATGTCGGAGAGGAAAATACGAGAAACTCATGTCGTTGGAATGAAGAACCTAATAGAAACTTTATAAAGTTCGATTCGCGAGATTCCGATATGCCGGCAATGGAATCGTGCCGCCGAGAAACCCTACGGGTCATTTTCGTGCATTCGGATGACGGGGAGGAAAATACGAGAAACTCGTGTCGTTGCAATGAAGAACTTAATAGAAATTCTATAAAGTTCGTTTCGCGAGATTCTGATATGCCGGCAATGGAATCGTGCCGCCGAGAAACCCTACGGGTCATTTTCGTGCATTCGGATGACGGGGAGGAAAATACGAGAAACTCGTGTCGTTGCAATGAAGAACTTAATAGAAATTCTATAAAGTTCGTTTCGCGAGATTCTGATATGCCGGCAATGGAATCGTGCCGCCGAGAAACCCTACAGGTCATTTTCGTGCATCCGGATGACAGGGAGGAAAATACGAAAAACTTGTGTCGTTGGAATGAAGAACTCAGAAGAAACTCTATAAAGTTTGTTTCGCGAGATTCCGAGTTGCCGGCGTTGGAATCGTGCAGTGGAGAAACCCTACGTGCCCTTTTCGTGCATCCGGACGACGGTGAGAAAAATACGAAAAACTCGTGTCGTTGGAATGAAGAACTCATTAGAAACTCTATAA
Organism: Gleditsia sinensis; assembly: GCA_037074535.1. Classification (NCBI taxonomy): domain Eukaryota; kingdom Viridiplantae; phylum Streptophyta; class Magnoliopsida; order Fabales; family Fabaceae; genus Gleditsia; species Gleditsia sinensis. The sequence goes on from CM073469.1 coordinate 48,270,917, forward strand.
AGTTTGTTTCGCGGGATTCCGAGTTGCTGGCGTTGGAATCGTGCAGTTGGGAAACCCTACGTGGCATTTTCGTGCATCCGGATGATGGTGAGGAAAATACGAGAAACTCGTGTCCTTGGATTGTAGAACTCATTAGAAACTCTATAAAGCTCGTTTCACGAGATTCCGACTTGTCGGCAAAAGAATCGTGCGGTCGAGAAACCCTATGGGCCATTTTCGTGCATTCGGATGACGGTGAGGAAAATACGAGAAACACGTTTCATTGGGTTGAAGAACTTTATAGAAACTCTATAAAGTTCGTTTCGCGAGATTTCGAGTTGTCGACGATAAAATCGTGCCGTCAAGAAACCCAACGGGCTATTTTCGTGCATCCGGATGACGGTGAGAAAAATACGAGAAACTTGTGTCGTTGTAAGGAAGAACTCATTAGAAACTCTATATAGTTCATTTCACGAGAATCCGAGTTGCCAACGATGGAATCGTGCGGTCGGGTAACTCAACTGGCCATTATCGTGCATCCTGATGACATTGAAGAAAATACGAGAAACTCGTGTCGTTGTGATGAATAACTCCTTAGAAACTCTAAAAAGTTCATTTCGCGATATTCCGACTTGCCGGCAATGGAATCGTGCAGTCGAGAAACCTTACGGGCCATGTTCGTGCATCAGGATGACGATGAGAAAAATACGAGAAATACGTTTCGTTGGGATGAATAACTCTACAGAAACTCTATAAAGTTCGTTTCGCGAGATTCCGAGTTGTCGACGATGAAATCGTGCCGTCGAGGGACCCTACGGGTCAATTTCGTGCATCCGGATGACGGTGAGGAAAATACGAGAAACTCGTGTCGTCGGCATGAAGAACTCATTAGAAACTCTATAATGCTCGTTTTGCAAGATTCCGACTTGCCGGCGATGGAATAGTGCAGTCGTGAAACCCTACGTGCCATTTTCGTGCATCCGGATGACGGTGAGAAAAATACGAGAAACTGGTGTCGTTGTAAGGAAGAACTCATTAGAAACTTTATAAAGTTCGTTTCGCGAGAATCCGAGTTGCCGGCGATGGAATCGTGCGGTCGGGTAACTCAACTGGCCATTTTCGTGCATCCAGATGACGTTGAGGAAAATACGAGAAACTCGTATTGTTGTGATGAAGAACTTATTAGAAACTCTAAAAAGTTCGTTTCTCGAGATTACATGTTGCCGGCGTTGGAATCGTGCAGTTGAGAAACCCTACGTGCCATTTTCATTTATCCGGATGACGGTGAGGAAAATACGCGAAACTTGTGTCGTTGTGATGAAGAACCCATTAGAAACTCTATAAAGTTCGTTTCTCGAGATTACATGTTGCCGGCGTTGGAATCGTGCAGTTGAGAAACCCTACGTGCCATTTTCGTGCATCCGGATGACGGTGAGGAAAATACGTGAAACTTGCGTCGTTGTCATGAAGAACCCATTAGAAACTCTATAAAGTTCGTTTCGCGAGATTCCAAGTTGCCGGCATTGGAATCGTGCAGTTGAGAAACCCTACGTGCCATTTTCGTTCATACGGATGACGGTGAGGAAAATACGCGAAACTCGTGTCATTGGAATGTAGAACTCATTAGAAAGTCAATAAAGCTCGTTTCGCGAGATTCCGACTTGCCGGCGATGGAATTGTGCAATCTATAAACCCTACGTGCCATTTTCGTGCATTCGGATGACGGTGAGAAAAATACGCGAAACTTGTGTCGTTGTGATGAAGAACTCATTAGAAATTTTATAAAGTTCCTTTCGCGAGATTCCGAGTTCCCGGCCATAGAATCGTGCTTTCGAGAAACGCTACGGGTCTTGTTCGTGCATCCGGATGACGGTGAGAAAAATACGAGAAACTTGTGTCGTTGTGATGAAGAACTCATTAGAAACATTGTCAACTTCCTTTCGCGAGATTTCGAGTTCCCGGCGATAGAAACGTGTTGTCGGGTAACTCAACTGGCCATTTTCGTGCATCCAGATGACGGTGAGGAAAAAACGAGAAACTCGTGTCGTTGCGATGAAGAACTCATTAGAAACACTATAAAGTTCGTTTCGCAAAATTCCGAGTTGTCGGCGATGGAAACGTGCGGTCGAGAAACCCTACGGGCCATGTTCGTGCATCCGGATGAAGGTAAGAAAAATACGGGAAACTTGTGTCGTTGTTAGAAAGAACTCATTAGAAACTCAATAAAGCTCGTTTCGCGAGTTTCCGAGTTGCCGGCGATGGAATCATGCAGTTAAGAAATGCTACGTGTCATTTTTGTGTATTCGGATGACGGTGAGGAAAATACACAAAACTCGTGTAATTGGAATGTAGAACACATTAGAAAGTCAATAAAGCTGGTTTCGCGAGATTCTGACTTGCCGGGAAAGGAATCGTGCAGTCGAGAAACCCTACGGGCCATTTTCGTGCTTCCGGATGACGGTGAGGAAAATACGAGAAACTCGTGTCGTTGCGATGAAGAACTAATTAGAAACTCTATAAAGCTCATTTCGCGAGATTCCGACTTGCCGGCAATGGAATAGTGCAGTCTTGAAACCCTACGTGCCATTTTCGTGCATCCGAATGACGTTGAGAAAAATACGAGAAACTGGTGTCGTTGTTGGGAAGGACTCTATAGAAACTCTATAAAGTTCGTGGCGCGAGATTCCGAGTTGGCGGCGTTGGAATCATGTAGTTAAGAAACCCTACGTGCCAATTTTGTGCATCCGGATAACGGTGGGGAAAATACGCGAAACTCATGTCATTGGAATGTAGAACTCGTTAGAAAATCAATAAAGCTAGTTTCGCGAGATTCCGACTTGCCGGCGATGGAATAGTGCAGTCCATAAACTTTACGTGCCATTTTCGTGCATCCGGATGACGGTGAGGAAAATACGCGAAACTTGTGTCGTTGTGTTGAAGAACTCATTAGAAATTTTATAAAGTTCCTTTCGCGAGATTCCAGGTTCCCGGCCATAGAATCATGCTCATTAGAAACTCTATAAAGCTCGTTTCGCGAGATTCCGACTTGCCAGCAAAGGAATCGTGCAATCGAGAAACCTACAGACCACGATCGTGCATCCGGATGATGGTGAGAAAAATATGTGAAACTTGTGTCGTTGTGATGAAAAACTCATTAGAAACTCTAAAAACCTCGTTTCGCGAGATTCCGTCTTGCCGACAATTGAATCGTGCAATCGAGAAAACCTACGGGCCACGTTCGTGCATCCGGATGACGGTAAGGAAAATAGAAGAAACACGTTTCGTTCGAATGAAGAACTTATTAGAAACTCTATAAAGCTCATTTCGCGAGATTCCGACTTGCCGGCGATGAAATAGTGCAGTCGAGAAACCCTAAGTTCCATTTTCGTGCATCCGGATGACGGTGAGAAAAAATCGAGAAACTTGTGTCGTTGTGATGAAGAACTCATTAGAAACTCTATAAAGTTCGTTTTGCGAGATTCCTAATTGCCGGCATTGGAATCGTGCAGTTGAGAAACCCTACGTGCCATTTTTGTGTATCCGGATGACGGTGAGGAAAATACGCGAAACTCATGTCATTGGAATGTAGAACTCATTAGAAAATCAATAAAGCTCGTTTCGCGAGAATCCGACTTGCCGGCGATGGAATAGGGCAGTCGATAAACCCTACGTGCCACTTTCGTGCATCCGGATGACGGTGAAAAAAATTCGAGAAACTTGGGTCTTTGTGATGAAGAATTCATTAGAAACTCTAAAAAGCTCGTTTCGCGAGATTCCGGCTTGCCGGCAAAGGAATTGTGCAATCCAGAAACCCTACGAGCCACGTTCGTGCATCCGGATGACGGTGAGGAAAATACGAGAAACTCGTTTCGTTGGAATGAAGAACTCATTAGAAACTCTATAAAGCTCGTTTCACGATATTACGACTTGCCGGCGATGGAATAGTGCAGTCGAGAAACAATACGTGCCATTTTCGTGCATCCGGTTGACGGTGAGAAAAATTTGAGAAACATGTGTCGTAGTGATGAAGAACTTATAAGAAACTCTATAAATTTCGTTTCGCGAGATTCTGAGTTGTCGGCGTTGGAATCATGCAGTTGAGAAACCCTACGCGCCATTTTCGTGCATCCGGATGACGGTGAGAAAAATTCTAAAAACTTGTGTCGTTGTGATGATGAACTCATTAGAAACTCTATAAAGTTCGTTTCGTGAGATTCTGAGTTGTCGGCGATGGAATCATGCGTTCGGGTAACTCAACTGGCCATTTTCGTGCATCCGGATGACGGTGAGGAAAATACGAGAAACTCATGTCGTTGCGATGAAGAACTCATTAGAAACTCTATAAAGCTCATTTCGCGAAATTCCGACTTGCCGGCGATCGAATAGTGCAGTCGAGAAACCCTACGTGCCATTTTCGTGCATCCGGACGACGGTGAGAAAAACTCGAGAAACTTGTGTCGTTGTGATGAAGAACTCATTAGAAACTCTATAAAGCTCGTTTCGCGAGATTCCATGTTGCCGGCTTTGGAATCGTACAGTTAGGAAACCCTACGTGCCATTTTCGAGCATCCGGATGACGGTGAGGAAAATACGCGAAACTCGTGTCATTGGAATGTAGAACTCATTAGAAAATCAATAAAGCTCGTTTCGCGAGATTCCGACTTGCCGGCGATGGAATCGTGCAGTCGAGAAACGCTACGTGCCATTTTCGTGCATCCGGATGACGGTGAGAAAAATTCGAGAAACTTGTGTCGTTGTGATGAAGAACTCATTAGAAACTCTATAAAGTTCGTTTCGCGAGATTCCGTGTTGCCGGCGTTGGAATCGTGCAGGTGAAAAACCCTACGTGCCACTTTTTTGCATCCGGATGACGGTGAGAAAAATTCGAGAAACTTGTGTCGTTGTGATGAAAAACCCATTAGAAACTCTATAAAGTTCGTTTCGCAAGATTCCAAGTTGTCGGCGTTGGAATCGTGCAGTTGAGAAACCCTACGTGCGATTTTCGTGCATCCGGATGACGGTGAGGAAAATACGCGAAACTCGTGTCATTGGAATGAAGAACTCGTTATAAACTCTAAAGCTCGTTTCGCGATATTCCGGCTTGCCGGCACAGGAATCGTGCAATCGAGAAACCCTTCAGGCCACGTTCGTGCGTCCGGATGACGGTGAGTAAAATACGAGAAACACGTTTCGTTGGAATGAAGAACTCATTAGAAACTCTATAAAACTCATTTTGCGAGATTCTAACTTGCCGGCGATGGAATAGTGCAGTCGAGAAACCCTACGGGCCACGTTCGTGCATCCGGATGACGGTGAGGAAAATACGAGAAACACGTTTCGTTGGAATGAAGAACTCATTAGAAACTCTATAAAGTTCGTTTCGCGAGATCCCGAGTTCCCGGCGATGGAATCATGCAGTTAAGAAACCCTACGTGCCATTTTGGTGCATCCGGATGACGGTGAGGAAAATACGCGAAACTCGTGTCATTGGAATGTAGAACTCATTAGAAAATCAATAAAGCTCGTTTCGCGAGATTCCGACTTGGCGGCGATGGAATCGTGCAGTCGAGAAACGCTACGTGCCATTTTCGTGCATCCGGATGACGGTGAGAAAAAATTGAGAAACTTGTGTCGTTGTGATGAAGAACTCATTAGAAACTTTATAAAGTTCCTTTCGCGAGATTTCGAGTTCCCGGCGATGGAATAGTGCTGTCGAGAAATGCTACGGGTCATGTTCGTGCATCCGGATGACGGTGAGAAAAATACGAGAAACATGTGCCGTTGTGATGAAGAACTCATTAGAAACACTATAAAGTTCGTTTCGCGAAACTCCGATTTGCCGTCGATGGAATCGTGCAGTTGAGAAACCCTACGTGCCATTTTCGTTCATCCGGATGACGGTGAGAAAAATTCGAGAAACTTGTGTCATTGTGATGAAGAACTCATTAGAAACACTAAAAAGCTCGTTTCGCGAGATTCCGTCTTGTCGGCGATCTAATAGTGCAGTCGAGAGACACTACGTGCCATTTTCGTGCATCCGGATGACGGGGAGAAAAATTCAAGAAACTTGTGTCGTTGTGATGAAGAACTCATTAGAAACTCTATAAAGTTCGTTTCGCGAGATTCCGTGTTGCCGGCGTTGGAATCGTGCAGGTGAAAAACCCTACGTGCCACTTTTTTGCATCCGGATGACGGTGAGAAAAATTCGAGAAACTTGTGTCGTTGTGATGAAAAACCCATTAGAAACTCTATAAAGTTCGTTTCGCAAGATTCCAAGTTGTCGGCGTTGGAATCGTGCAGTTGAGAAACCCTACGTGCGATTTTCGTGCATCCGGATGACGGTGAGGAAAATACGCGAAACTCGTGTCATTGGAATGAAGAACTCGTTATAAACTCTAAAGCTCGTTTCGCGATATTCCGGCTTGCCGGCACAGGAATCGTGCAATCGAGAAACCCTTCAGGCCACGTTCGTGCGTCCGGATGACGGTGAGTAAAATACGAGAAACACGTTTCGTTGGAATGAAGAACTCATTAGAAACTCTATAAAACTCATTTTGCGAGATTCTAACTTGCCGGCGATGGAATAGTGCAGTCGAGAAACCCTACGGGCCACGTTCGTGCATCCGGATGACGGTGAGGAAAATACGAGAAACACGTTTCGTTGGAATGAAGAACTCATTAGAAACTCTATAAAGTTCGTTTCGCGAGATCCCGAGTTCCCGGCGATGGAATCATGCAGTTAAGAAACCCTACGTGCCATTTTGGTGCATCCGGATGACGGTGAGAAAAATACTCGAAACTCGTGTAATTTCAATGTAGAACTCATTAGAAAGTCAATAAAGCTGGTTTCGCGAGATTCCGACTTGCCGGGAAAGGAATCGTGCAGTCGAGAAGCCCTACGGGCAATTTTCGCGCATTCGGACGACGGTGAGGAAAATAAGAGAAAATCATGTTGTTGCGATGAAGAACTCATTAGAAACTCTATAAATCTCCTTTCGCACGATTCCGACTTGCCGACGGTCGAATTGTGCAGTTGAGAAACCCTACGTGCAATTTTCGTGCATCCGGATGACGGTGAGAAAAATTCAAGAAACATGTGTCGTTGTGATGAAGAACACATTAGAAACTCTATAAAGTTCGTTTCGCGAGATTCCATGTTGCTGGCGTTGGAATCGTGCAATTGAGAAACCCTACGTGCCAATTTCGTGCATCCAGATGATGGTGAGAAAAATACGCGAAACTTGGGTCATTGGAATGTAAAACTCTTTAGAAAATCAATAAAGCTCGTTTCACGAGATTTCGACTTGCCGGCGATGGAATAGTGCAGTCGAGAAACCCTACGGGCCACGTTCGTGCATCCGAATGACGGTGAGGAAAATATGAGAAACACGTTTCGTTGGAATGAAGAACTCATTAGAAACTCTATAAAGCTCATTTTGCGAGATTCCGACTTGCCGGCGATGGAATAGTGCAGTCGAGAAACCCTACGGGCCACGTTCGTGCATCCGGATGACGGCGAGGAAAATACGAGAAACACATTTCGTTGGAATGAAGAACTCATTAGAAACTCTATAAAGCTCATTTCGCGAGATTCCGACTTGCCGGCGATGGAATAGTGCAGTCAAGAAACCCTACGGTCCACGTTCGTGCATCCGGATGAGGGTAAGGAAAATACGAGAAACTGGTGTCGTTGTAAGGATGAACTCATTAGAAACTCTAGAGTTCTTTTCGAGAGATTCCGAGTTGCCGGCGATGGAATCGTGCGGTCGGGTAACTCAACTGGCCATTTTTGTGCGTCCGAATGACGGTAAGGAAAATACGAGAAACTCGTGTCGTTGTGGTGAAGAACTCATTAAAAACTCTTAAAAGTTCGTTTCACGAGATTCCAAGTTGCCGGCAATGGAATCGTGCAGTCGAGAAACCCTACGGGCCATTTTTGTACATCCGGATGACGGTGGAGAAAATATGAGAAACACGTTTCGTTGGGATGAAGAACTCTATAGAAACTCTATAAAGTTCGTTTCGCGAGATTCTGAGTTTTCGACGATGAAATCGTGACGTCGAGAAACCCTACGGGTCAATTTCATGCATCCGGATGTCGGAGAGGAAAATACGAGAAACTCATGTCGTTGGAATGAAGAACCTAATAGAAACTTTATAAAGTTCGATTCGCGAGATTCCGATATGCCGGCAATGGAATCGTGCCGCCGAGAAACCCTACGGGTCATTTTCGTGCATTCGGATGACGGGGAGGAAAATACGAGAAACTCGTGTCGTTGCAATGAAGAACTTAATAGAAATTCTATAAAGTTCGTTTCGCGAGATTCTGATATGCCGGCAATGGAATCGTGCCGCCGAGAAACCCTACGGGTCATTTTCGTGCATTCGGATGACGGGGAGGAAAATACGAGAAACTCGTGTCGTTGCAATGAAGAACTTAATAGAAATTCTATAAAGTTCGTTTCGCGAGATTCTGATATGCCGGCAATGGAATCGTGCCGCCGAGAAACCCTACAGGTCATTTTCGTGCATCCGGATGACAGGGAGGAAAATACGAAAAACTTGTGTCGTTGGAATGAAGAACTCAGAAGAAACTCTATAAAGTTTGTTTCGCGAGATTCCGAGTTGCCGGCGTTGGAATCGTGCAGTGGAGAAACCCTACGTGCCCTTTTCGTGCATCCGGACGACGGTGAGAAAAATACGAAAAACTCGTGTCGTTGGAATGAAGAACTCATTAGAAACTCTATAAAGTTTGTTTCGCGGGATTCCGAGTTGCTGGCGTTGGAATCGTGCAGTTGGGAAACCCTACGTGGCATTTTCGTGCATCCGGATGATGGTGAGGAAAATACGAGAAACTCGTGTCCTTGGATTGTAGAACTCATTAGAAACTCTATAAAACTCGTTTCACGAGATTCCGACTTGTCGGCAAAAGAATCGTGCGGTCGAGAAACCCTATGGGCCATTTTCGTGCATTCGGATGACGGTGAGGAAAATACGAGAAACACGTTTCATTGGGTTGAAGAACTTTATAGAAACTCTATAAAGTTCGTTTCGCGAGATTTCGAGTTGTCGACGATAAAATCGTGCCGTCAAGAAACCCAACGGGCTATTTTCGTGCATCCGGATGACGGTGAGAAAAATACGAGAAACTTGTGTCGTTGTAAGGAAGAACTCATTAGAAACTCTATAAAGTTCATTTCACGAGAATCCGAGTTGCCAACGATGGAATCGTGCGGTCGGGTAACTCAACTGGCCATTATCGTGCATCCTGATGACATTGAAGAAAATACGAGAAACTCGTGTCGTTGTGATGAATAACTCCTTAGAAACTCTAAAAAGTTCATTTCGCGATATTCCGACTTGCCGGCAATGGAATCGTGCAGTCGAGAAACCTTACGGGCCATGTTCGTGCATCAGGATGACGATGAGAAAAATACGAGAAATACGTTTCGTTGGGATGAATAACTCTACAGAAACTCTATAAAGTTCGTTTCGCGAGATTCCGAGTTGTCGACGATGAAATCGTGCCGTCGAGGGACCCTACGGGTCAATTTCGTGCATCCGGATGACGGTGAGGAAAATACGAGAAACTCGTGTCGTCGGCATGAAGAACTCATTAGAAACTCTATAATGCTCGTTTTGCAAGATTCCGACTTGCCGGCGATGGAATAGTGCAGTCGTGAAACCCTACGTGCCATTTTCGTGCATCCGGATGACGGTGAGAAAAATACGAGAAACTGGTGTCGTTGTAAGGAAGAACTCATTAGAAACTTTATAAAGTTCGTTTCGCGAGAATCCGAGTTGCCGGCGATGGAATCGTGCGGTCGGGTAACTCAACTGGCCATTTTCGTGCATCCAGATGACGTTGAGGAAAATACGAGAAACTCGTATTGTTGTGATGAAGAACTTATTAGAAACTCTAAAAAGTTCGTTTCTCGAGATTACATGTTGCCGGCGTTGGAATCGTGCAGTTGAGAAACCCTACGTGCCATTTTCATGCATCCGGATGACGGTGAGGAAAATACGCGAAACTTGTGTCGTTGTGATGAAGAACCCATTAGAAACTCTATAAAGTTCGTTTCTCGAGATTACATGTTGCCGGCGTTGGAATCGTGCAGTTGAGAAACCTTACGTGCCATTTTCGTGCATCCGGATGACGGTGAGAAAAATACGCGAAACTTGCGTCGTTGTCATGAAGAACCCATTAGAAACTCTATAAAGTTCGTTTCGCGAGATTCCAAGTTGCCGGCATTGGAATCGTGCAGTTGAGAAACCCTACGTGCCATTTTCGTTCATACGGATGACGGTGAGGAAAATACGCGAAACTCGTGTCATTGGAATGTAGAACTCATTAGAAAGTCAATAAAGCTCGTTTCGCGAGATTCCGACTTGCCGGCGATGGAATTGTGCAATCTATAAACCCTACGTGCCATTTTCGTGCATTCGGATGACGGTGAGAAAAATACGCGAAACTTGTGTCGTTGTGATGAAGAACTCATTAGAAATTTTATAAAGTTCCTTTCGCGAGATTCCGAGTTCCCGGCCATAGAATCGTGCTTTCGAGAAACGCTACGGGTCTTGTTCGTGCATCCGGATGACGGTGAGAAAAATACGAGAAACTTGTGTCGTTGTGATGAAGAACTCATTAGAAACATTGTCAACTTCCTTTCGCGAGATTTCGAGTTCCCGGCGATAGAAACGTGTTGTCGGGTAACTCAACTGGCCATTTTCGTGCATCCAGATGACGGTGAGGAAAAAACGAGAAACTCGTGTCGTTGCGATGAAGAACTCATTAGAAACACTATAAAGTTCGTTTCGCAAAATTCCGAGTTGTCGGCGATGGAAACGTGCGGTCGAGAAACCCTACGGGCCATGTTCGTGCATCCGGATGAAGGTAAGAAAAATACGGGAAACTTGTGTCGTTGTTAGAAAGAACTCATTAGAAACTCAATAAAGCTCGTTTCGCGAGTTTCCGAGTTGCCGGCGATGGAATCATGCAGTTAAGAAATGCTACGTGTCATTTTTGTGTATTCGGATGACGGTGAGGAAAATACACAAAACTCGTGTAATTGGAATGTAGAACACATTAGAAAGTCAATAAAGCTGGTTTCGCGAGATTCTGACTTGCCGGGAAAGGAATCGTGCAGTCGAGAAACCCTACGGGCCATTTTCGTGCTTCCGGATGACGGTGAGGAAAATACGAGAAACTCGTGTCGTTGCGATGAAGAACTAATTAGAAACTCTATAAAGCTCATTTCGCGAGATTCCGACTTGCCGGCAATGGAATAGTGCAGTCTTGAAACCCTACGTGCCATTTTCGTGCATCCGAATGACGTTGAGAAAAATACGAGAAACTGGTGTCGTTGTTGGGAAGGACTCTATAGAAACTCTATAAAGTTCGTGGCGCGAGATTCCGAGTTGGCGGCGTTGGAATCATGTAGTTAAGAAACCCTACGTGCCAATTTTGTGCATCCGGATAACGGTGGGGAAAATACGCGAAACTCATGTCATTGGAATGTAGAACTCGTTAGAAAATCAATAAAGCTAGTTTCGCGAGATTCCGACTTGCCGGCGATGGAATAGTGCAGTCCATAAACTTTACGTGCCATTTTCGTGCATCCGGATGACGGTGAGGAAAATACGCGAAACTTGTGTCGTTGTGTTGAAGAACTCATTAGAAATTTTATAAAGTTCCTTTCGCGAGATTCCAGGTTCCCGGCCATAGAATCATGCTCATTAGAAACTCTATAAAGCTCGTTTCGCGAGATTCCGACTTGCCAGCAAAGGAATCGTGCAATCGAGAAACCTACAGACCACGATCGTGCATCCGGATGATGGTGAGAAAAATATGTGAAACTTGTGTCGTTGTGATGAAAAACTCATTAGAAACTCTAAAAACCTCGTTTCGCGAGATTCCGTCTTGCCGACAATTGAATCGTGCAATCGAGAAAACCTACGGGCCACGTTCGTGCATCCGGATGACGGTAAGGAAAATAGAAGAAACACGTTTCGTTCGAATGAAGAACTTATTAGAAACTCTATAAAGCTCATTTCGCGAGATTCCGACTTGCCGGCGATGAAATAGTGCAGTCGAGAAACCCTAAGTTCCATTTTCGTGCATCCGGATGACGGTGAGAAAAAATCGAGAAACTTGTGTCGTTGTGATGAAGAACTCATTAGAAACTCTATAAAGTTCGTTTTGCGAGATTCCTAATTGCCGGCATTGGAATCGTGCAGTTGAGAAACCCTACGTGCCATTTTTGTGTATCCGGATGACGGTGAGGAAAATACGCGAAACTCATGTCATTGGAATGTAGAACTCATTAGAAAATCAATAAAGCTCGTTTCGCGAGAATCCGACTTGCCGGCGATGGAATAGGGCAGTCGATAAACCCTACGTGCCACTTTCGTGCATCCGGATGACGGTGAAAAAAATTCGAGAAACTTGGGTCTTTGTGATGAAGAATTCATTAGAAACTCTAAAAAGCTCGTTTCGCGAGATTCCGGCTTGCCGGCAAAGGAATTGTGCAATCCAGAAACCCTACGAGCCACGTTCGTGCATCCGGATGACGGTGAGGAAAATACGAGAAACTCGTTTCGTTGGAATGAAGAACTCATTAGAAACTCTATAAAGCTCGTTTCACGATATTACGACTTGCCGGCGATGGAATAGTGCAGTCGAGAAACAATACGTGCCATTTTCGTGCATCCGGTTGACGGTGAGAAAAATTTGAGAAACATGTGTCGTAGTGATGAAGAACTTATAAGAAACTCTATAAATTTCGTTTCGCGAGATTCCGAGTTGTCGGCGTTGGAATCGTGCAGTTGAGAAACCCTACGCGCCATTTTCGTGCATCCGGATGACGGTGAGAAAAATTCTAAAAACTTGTGTCGTTGTGATGATGAACTCATTAGAAACTCTATAAAGTTCGTTTCGTGAGATTCTGAGTTGTCGGCGATGGAATCGTGCGTTCGGGTAACTCAACTGGCCATTTTCGTGCATCCGGATGACGGTGAGGAAAATACGAGAAACTCATGTCGTTGCGATGAAGAACTCATTAGAAACTCTATAAAGCTCATTTCGCGAAATTCCGACTTGCCGGCGATCGAATAGTGCAGTCGAGAAACCCTACGTGCCATTTTCGTGCATCCGGACGACGGTGAGAAAAACTCGAGAAACTTGTGTCGTTGTGATGAAGAACTCATTAGAAACTCTATAAAGCTCGTTTCGCGAGATTCCATGTTGCCGGCTTTGGAATCGTACAGTTAGGAAACCCTACGTGCCATTTTCGAGCATCCGGATGACGGTGAGGAAAATACGCGAAACTCGTGTCATTGGAATGTAGAACTCATTAGAAAATCAATAAAGCTCGTTTCGCGAGATTCCGACTTGCCGGCGATGGAATCGTGCAGTCGAGAAACGCTACGTGCCATTTTCGTGCATCCGGATGACGGTGAGAAAAAATTGAGAAACTTGTGTCGTTGTGATGAAGAACTCATTAGAAACTTTATAAAGTTCCTTTCGCGAGATTTCGAGTTCCCGGCGATGGAATAGTGCTGTCGAGAAACGCTACGGGTCATGTTCGTGCATCCGGATGACGGTGAGAAAAATACGAGAAACATGTGCCGTTGTGATGAAGAACTCATTAGAAACACTATAAAGTTCGTTTCGCGAAACTCCGATTTGCCGTCGATGGAATCGTGCAGTTGAGAAACCCTACGTGCCATTTTCGTTCATCCGGATGACGGTGAGAAAAATTCGAGAAACTTGTGTCATTGTGATGAAGAACTCATTAGAAACACTAAAAAGCTCGTTTCGCGAGATTCCGTCTTGTCGGCGATCTAATAGTGCAGTCGAGAAACACTACGTGCCATTTTCGTGCATCCGGATGACGGGGAGAAAAATTCAAGAAACTTGTGTCGTTGTGATGAAGAACTCATTAGAAACTCTATAAAGTTCGTTTCGCGAGATTCCGTGTTGCCGGCGTTGGAATCGTGCAGGTGAAAAACCCTACGTGCCACTTTTTTGCATCCGGATGACGGTGAGAAAAATTCGAGAAACTTGTGTCGTTGTGATGAAAAACCCATTAGAAACTCTATAAAGTTCGTTTCGCGAGATTCCGAGTTGTCGGCGTTGGAATGGTGCAGTTGAGAAACCCTACGCGCCATTTTCGTGCATTCGGATGACGGTGAGAAAAATTCTAGAAACTTGTGTCGTTGTGATGATGAACTCATTAGAAACTCTATAAAGTTCGTTTCGTGAGATTCTGAGTTGTCGGCGATGGAATCGTGCGTTCGGGTAACTCAACTGGCCATTTTCGTGCATCCGGATGACGGTGAGGAAAATACGAGAAACTCATGTCGTTGCGATGAAGAACTCATTAGAAACTCTATAAAGCTCATTTCGCGAAATTCCGACTTGCCGGCGATCGAATAGTGCAGTCGAGAAACCCTACGTGCCATTTTCGTGCATGCGGACGACGGTGAAAAAATTCGAGAAACTTGTGTCGTTGTGATGAAGAACTCATTAGAAACTCTATAAAGCTCGTTTCGCGAGATTCCATGTTGCCGGCTTTGGAATCGTACAGTTAGGAAACCCTACGTGCCATTTTCGAGCATCCGGATGACGGTGAGGAAAATACGCGAAACTCGTGTCATTGGAATGTAGAACTCATTAGAAAATCAATAAAGCTCGTTTCGCAAGATTCCGACTTGCCGGCAATGGAATCGTGCAGTCGAGAAACGCTACGCGCCATTTTCGTGCATCCGGATGACGGTGAGAAAAAATTGAGAAACTTGTGTCGTTGTGATGAAGAACTCATTAGAAACTTTATAAAGTTCCTTTCGCGAGATTTCGAGTTCCCGGCGATGGAATAGTGCTGTCGAGAAACGCTGCGGGTCATGTTCGTGCATCCGGATGACGGTGAGAAAAATACGAGAAACATGTGCCGTTGTGATGAAGAACTCATTAGAAACACTATAAAGTTCGTTTCGCGAAACTCCGATTTGCCGGCGATGGAATCGTGCAGTTGAGAAACCCTACGTGCCATTTTCGTTCATCCGGATGACGGTGAGAAAAATTCGAGAATCTTGTGTCATTGTGATGAAGAACTCATTAGAAACACTAAAAAGCTCGTTTCGCGAGATTCCGTCTTGTCGGCGATCTAATAGTGCAGTCGAGAAACACTACGTGCCATTTTCGTGCATCCGGATGACGGGGAGAAAAATTCAAGAAACTTGTGTCGTTGTGATGAAGAACTCATTAGAAACTCTATAAAGTTCGTTTCGCGAGATTCCGTGTTGCCGGCGTTGGAATCGTGCAGGTGAAAAACCCTACGTGCCACTTTTTTGCATCCGGATGACGGTGAGAAAAATTCGAGAAACTTGTGTCGTTGTGATGAAAAACCCATTAGAAACTCTATAAAGTTCGTTTCCAAAGATTCCAAGTTGTCGGCGTTGGAATCGTGCAGTTGAGAAACCCTACGCGCCATTTTCGTGCATCCGGATGACGGTGAGAAAAATTCTAGAAACTCGTGTCATTGGAATGAAGAACTCGTTATAAACTCTAAACCTCGTTTCGCGATATTCCGGCTTGCCGGCACAGGAATCGTGCAATCGAGAAACCCTACAGGCCACGTTCGTGCGTCCGGATGACGGTGAGTAAAATACGAGAAACACGTTTCGTTGGAATGAAGAACTCATTAGAAACTCTATAAAACTCATTTTGCGAGATTCTAACTTGCCGGCGATGGAATAGTGCAGTCGAGAAACCCTACGGGCCACGTTCGTGCATCCGGATGACGGTGAGGAAAATACGAGAAACACGTTTCGTTGGAATGAAGAACTCATTAGAAACTCTATAAAGTTCGTTTCGCTAGATCCCGAGTTCCCGGCGATGGAATCATGCAGTTAAGAAACCCTACGTGCCATTTTGGTGCATCCGGATGACGGTGAGAAAAATACTCGAAACTCGTGTAATTTCAATGTAGAACTCATTAGAAAGTCAATAAAGCTGGTTTCGCGAGATTCCGACTTGCCGGGAAAGGAATCGTGCAGTCGAGAAGCCCTACGGGCAATTTTCGCGCATTCGGACGACGGTGAGGAAAATAAGAGAAAATCATGTTGTTGCGATGAAGAACTCATTAGAAACTCTATAAATCTCCTTTCGCACGATTCCGACTTGCCGACGGTCGAATTGTGCAGTTGAGAAACCCTACGTGCAATTTTCGTGCATCCGGATGACGGTGAGAAAAATTCAAGAAACATGTGTCGTTGTGATGAAGAACACATTAGAAACTCTATAAAGTTCGTTTCGCGAGATTCCATGTTGCTGGCGTTGGAATCGTGCAATTGAGAAACCCTACGTGCCAATTTCGTGCATCCAGATGATGGTGAGAAAAATACGCGAAACTTGGGTCATTGGAATGTAAAACTCTTTAGAAAATCAATAAAGCTCGTTTCACGAGATTTCGACTTGCCGGCGATGGAATAGTGCAGTCGAGAAACCCTACGGGCCACGTTCGTGCATCCGAATGACGGTGAGGAAAATATGAGAAACACGTTTCGTTGGAATGAAGAACTCATTAGAAACTCTATAAAGCTCATTTTGCGAGATTCCGACTTGCCGGCGATGGAATAGTGCAGTCGAGAAACCCTACGGGCCACGTTCGTGCATCCGGATGACGGCGAGGAAAATACGAGAAACACATTTCGTTGGAATGAAGAACTCATTAGAAACTCTATAAAGCTCATTTCGCGAGATTCCGACTTGCCGGCGATGGAATAGTGCAGTCAAGAAACCCTACGGTCCACGTTCGTGCATCCGGATGAGGGTAAGGAAAATACGAGAAACTGGTGTCGTTGTAAGGATGAACTCATTAGAAACTCTAGAGTTCTTTTCGAGAGATTCCGAGTTGCCGGCGATGGAATCGTGCGGTCGGGTAACTCAACTGGCCATTTTTGTGCGTCCGAATGACGGTAAGGAAAATACGAGAAACTCGTGTCGTTGTGGTGAAGAACTCATTAAAAACTCTTAAAAGTTCGTTTCGCGAGATTCCAAGTTGCCGGCAATGGAATCGTGCAGTCGAGAAACCCTACGGGCCATTTTTGTACATCCGGATGACGGTGGAGAAAATATGAGAAACACGTTTCGTTGGGATGAAGAACTCTATAGAAACTCTATAAAGTTCGTTTCGCGAGATTCTGAGTTTTCGACGATGAAATCGTGACGTCGAGAAACCCTACGGGTCAATTTCATGCATCCGGATGTCGGAGAGGAAAATACGAGAAACTCATGTCGTTGGAATGAAGAACCTAATAGAAACTTTATAAAGTTTGATTCGCGAGATTCCGATATGCCGGCAATGGAATCGTGCCGCCGAGAAACCCTACGGGTCATTTTCGTGCATTCGGATGACGGGGAGGAAAATACGAGAAACTCGTGTCGTTGCAATGAAGAACTTAATAGAAATTCTATAAAGTTCGTTTCGCGAGATTCTGATATGCCGGCAATGGAATCGTGCCGCCGAGAAACCCTACAGGTCATTTTCGTGCATCCGGATGACAGGGAGGAAAATACGAAAAACTTGTGTCGTTGGAATGAAGAACTCAGAATAAACTCTATAAAGTTTGTTTCGCGAGATTCCGAGTTGCCGGCGTTGGAATCGTGCAGTGGAGAAACCCTACGTGCCCTTTTCGTGCATCCGGACGACGGTGAGAAAAATACGAAAAACTCGTGTCGTTGGAATGAAGAACTCATTAGAAACTCTATAAAGTTTGTTTCGCGGGATTCCGAGTTGCTGGCGTTGGAATCGTGCAGTTGGGAAACCCTACGTGGCATTTTCGTGCATCCGGATGATGGTGAGAAAAATACGAGAAACTCGTGTCCTTGGATTGTAGAACTCATTAGAAACTCTATAAAGCTCGTTTCACGAGATTCCGACTTGTCGGCAAAAGAATCGTGCGGTCGAGAAACCCTATAGGCCATTTTCGTGCATTCGGATGACGGTGAGGAAAATACGAGAAACACGTTTCATTGGGTTGAAGAACTTTATAGAAACTCTATAAAGTTCATTTCGCGAGATTTCGAGTTGTCGACGATAAAATCGTGCCGTCAAGAAACCCAACGGGCTATTTTCGTGCATCCGGATGACGGTGAGAAAAATACGAGAAACTTGTGTCGTTGTAAGGAAGAACTCATTAGAAACTCTATAAAGTTCATTTCACGAGAATCCGAGTTGCCAGCGATGGAATCGTGCGGTCGGGTAACTCAACTGGCCATTATCGTGCATCCTGATGACATTGAAGAAAATACGAGAAACTCGTGTCGTTGTGATGAATAACTCCTTAGAAACTCTAAAAAGTTCATTTCGCGATATTCCGACTTGCCGGCAATGGAATCGTGCAGTCGAGAAACCTTACGGGCCATGTTCGTGCATCAGGATGACGATGAGAAAAATACGAGAAATACGTTTCGTTGGGATGAATAACTCTACAGAAACTCTATAAAGTTCGTTTCGCGAGATTCCGAGTTGTCGACGATGAAATCGTGCCGTCGAGGGACCCTACGGGTCAATTTCGTGCATCCGGATGACGGTGAGGAAAATACGAGAAACTCGTGTCGTCGGCATGAAGAACTCATTAGAAACTCTATAATGCTCGTTTTGCAAGATTCCGACTTGCCGGCGATGGAATAGTGCAGTCGTGAAACCCTACGTGCCATTTTCGTGCATCCGGATGACGGTGAGAAAAATACGAGAAACTGGTGTCGTTGTAAGGAAGAACTCATTAGAAACTTTATAAAGTTCGTTTCGCGAGAATCCGAGTTGCCGGCGATGGAATCGTGCGGTCGGGTAACTCAACTGGCCATTTTCGTGCATCCAGATGACGTTGAGGAAAATACGAGAAACTCGTATTGTTGTGATGAAGAACTTATTAGAAACTCTAAAAAGTTCGTTTCTCGAGATTACATGTTGCCGGCGTTGGAATCGTGCAGTTGAGAAACCCTACGTGCCATTTTCATGCATCCGGATGACGGTGAGGAAAATACGCGAAACTTGTGTCGTTGTGATGAAGAACCCATTAGAAACTCTATAAAGTTCGTTTCTCGAGATTACATGTTGCCGGCGTTGGAATCGTGCAGTTGAGAAACCTTACGTGCCATTTTCGTGCATCCGGATGACGGTGAGAAAAATACGCGAAACTTGCGTCGTTGTCATGAAGAACCCATTAGAAACTCTATAAAGTTCGTTTCGCGAGATTCCAAGTTGCCGGCATTGGAATCGTGCAGTTGAGAAACCCTACGTGCCATTTTCGTTCATACGGATGACGGTGAGGAAAATACGCGAAACTCGTGTCATTGGAATGTAGAACTCATTAGAAAGTCAATAAAGCTCGTTTCGCGAGATTCCGACTTGCCGGCGATGGAATTGTGCAATCTATAAACCCTACGTGCCATTTTCGTGCATTCGGATGACGGTGAGAAAAATACGCGAAACTTGTGTCGTTGTGATGAAGAACTCATTAGAAATTTTATAAAGTTCCTTTCGCGAGATTCCGAGTTCCCGGCCATAGAATCGTGCTTTCGAGAAACGCTACGGGTCTTGTTCGTGCATCCGGATGACGGTGAGAAAAATACGAGAAACTTGTGTCGTTGTGATGAAGAACTCATTAGAAACATTGTCAACTTCCTTTCGCGAGATTTCGAGTTCCCGGCGATAGAAACGTGTTGTCGGGTAACTCAACTGGCCATTTTCGTGCATCCAGATGACGGTGAGGAAAAAACGAGAAACTCGTGTCGTTGCGATGAAGAACTCATTAGAAACACTATAAAGTTCGTTTCGCAAAATTCCGAGTTGTCGGCGATGGAAACGTGCGGTCGAGAAACCCTACGGGCCATGTTCGTGCATCCGGATGAAGGTAAGAAAAATACGGGAAACTTGTGTCGTTGTTAGAAAGAACTCATTAGAAACTCAATAAAGCTCGTTTCGCGAGTTTCCGAGTTGCCGGCGATGGACTCATGCAGTTAAGAAATGCTACGTGTCATTTTTGTGTATTCGGATGACGGTGAGGAAAATACACAAAACTCGTGTAATTGGAATGTAGAACACATTAGAAAGTCAATAAAGCTGGTTTCGCGAGATTCTGACTTGCCGGGAAAGGAATCGTGCAGTCGAGAAACCCTACGGGCCATTTTCGTGCTTCCGGATGACGGTGAGGAAAATACGAGAAACTCGTGTCGTTGCGATGAAGAACTAATTAGAAACTCTATAAAGCTCATTTCGCGAGATTCCGACTTGCCGGCAATGGAATAGTGCAGTCTTGAAACCCTACGTGCCATTTTCGTGCATCCGAATGACGTTGAGAAAAATACGAGAAACTGGTGTCGTTGTTGGGAAGGACTCTATAGAAACTCTATAAAGTTCGTGGCGCGAGATTCCGAGTTGGCGGCGTTGGAATCATGTAGTTAAGAAACCCTACGTGCCAATTTTGTGCATCCGGATAACGGTGGGGAAAATACGCGAAACTCATGTCATTGGAATGTAGAACTCGTTAGAAAATCAATAAAGCTAGTTTCGCGAGATTCCGACTTGCCGGCGATGGAATAGTGCAGTCCATAAACTTTACGTGCCATTTTCGTGCATCCGGATGACGGTGAGGAAAATACGCGAAACTTGTGTCGTTGTGTTGAAGAACTCATTAGAAATTTTATAAAGTTCCTTTCGCGAGATTCCAGGTTCCCGGCCATAGAATCATGCTCATTAGAAACTCTATAAAGCTCGTTTCGCGAGATTCCGACTTGCCAGCAAAGGAATCGTGCAATCGAGAAACCTACAGACCACGATCGTGCATCCGGATGATGGTGAGAAAAATATGTGAAACTTGTGTCGTTGTGATGAAAAACTCATTAGAAACTCTAAAAACCTCGTTTCGCGAGATTCCGTCTTGCCGACAATTGAATCGTGCAATCGAGAAAACCTACGGGCCACGTTCGTGCATCCGGATGACGGTAAGGAAAATAGAAGAAACACGTTTCGTTCGAATGAAGAACTTATTAGAAACTCTATAAAGCTCATTTCGCGAGATTCCGACTTGCCGGCGATGAAATAGTGCAGTCGAGAAACCCTAAGTTCCATTTTCGTGCATCCGGATGACGGTGAGAAAAAATCGAGAAACTTGTGTCGTTGTGATGAAGAACTCATTAGAAACTCTATAAAGTTCGTTTTGCGAGATTCCTAATTGCCGGCATTGGAATCGTGCAGTTGAGAAACCCTACGTGCCATTTTTGTGTATCCGGATGACGGTGAGGAAAATACGCGAAACTCATGTCATTGGAATGTAGAACTCATTAGAAAATCAATAAAGCTCGTTTCGCGAGAATCCGACTTGCCGGCGATGGAATAGGGCAGTCGATAAACCCTACGTGCCACTTTCGTGCATCCGGATGACGGTGAAAAAAATTCGAGAAACTTGGGTCTTTGTGATGAAGAATTCATTAGAAACTCTAAAAAGCTCGTTTCGCGAGATTCCGGCTTGCCGGCAAAGGAATTGTGCAATCCAGAAACCCTACGAGCCACGTTCGTGCATCCGGATGACGGTGAGGAAAATACGAGAAACTCGTTTCGTTGGAATGAAGAACTCATTAGAAACTCTATAAAGCTCGTTTCACGATATTACGACTTGCCGGCGATGGAATAGTGCAGTCGAGAAACAATACGTGCCATTTTCGTGCATCCGGTTGACGGTGAGAAAAATTTGAGAAACATGTGTCGTAGTGATGAAGAACTTATAAGAAACTCTATAAATTTCGTTTCGCGAGATTCCGAGTTGTCGGCGTTGGAATCGTGCAGTTGAGAAACCCTACGCGCCATTTTCGTGCATCCGGATGACGGTGAGAAAAATTCTAAAAACTTGTGTCGTTGTGATGATGAACTCATTAGAAACTCTATAAAGTTCGTTTCGTGAGATTCTGAGTTGTCGGCGATGGAATCGTGCGTTCGGGTAACTCAACTGGCCATTTTCGTGCATCCGGATGACGGTGAGGAAAATACGAGAAACTCATGTCGTTGCGATGAAGAACTCATTAGAAACTCTATAAAGCTCATTTCGCGAAATTCCGACTTGCCGGCGATCGAATAGTGCAGTCGAGAAACCCTACGTGCCATTTTCGTGCATCCGGACGACGGTGAGAAAAACTCGAGAAACTTGTGTCGTTGTGATGAAGAACTCATTAGAAACTCTATAAAGCTCGTTTCGCGAGATTCCATGTTGCCGGCTTTGGAATCGTACAGTTAGGAAACCCTACGTGCCATTTTCGAGCATCCGGATGACGGTGAGGAAAATACGCGAAACTCGTGTCATTGGAATGTAGAACTCATTAGAAAATCAATAAAGCTCGTTTCGCGAGATTCCGACTTGCCGGCGATGGAATCGTGCAGTCGAGAAACGCTACGTGCCATTTTCGTGCATCCGGATGACGGTGAGAAAAAATTGAGAAACTTGTGTCGTTGTGATGAAGAACTCATTAGAAACTTTATAAAGTTCCTTTCGCGAGATTTCGAGTTCCCGGCGATGGAATAGTGCTGTCGAGAAACGCTACGGGTCATGTTCGTGCATCCGGATGACGGTGAGAAAAATACGAGAAACATGTGCCGTTGTGATGAAGAACTCATTAGAAACACTATAAAGTTCGTTTCGCGAAACTCCGATTTGCCGTCGATGGAATCGTGCAGTTGAGAAACCCTACGTGCCATTTTCGTTCATCCGGATGACGGTGAGAAAAATTCGAGAAACTTGTGTCATTGTGATGAAGAACTCATTAGAAACACTAAAAAGCTCGTTTCGCGAGATTCCGTCTTGTCGGCGATCTAATAGTGCAGTCGAGAAACACTACGTGCCATTTTCGTGCATCCGGATGACGGGGAGAAAAATTCAAGAAACTTGTGTCGTTGTGATGAAGAACTCATTAGAAACTCTATAAAGTTCGTTTCGCGAGATTCCGTGTTGCCGGCGTTGGAATCGTGCAGGTGAAAAACCCTACGTGCCACTTTTTTGCATCCGGATGACGGTGAGAAAAATTCGAGAAACTTGTGTCGTTGTGATGAAAAACCCATTAGAAACTCTATAAAGTTCGTTTCGCGAGATTCCGAGTTGTCGGCGTTGGAATGGTGCAGTTGAGAAACCCTACGCGCCATTTTCGTGCATTCGGATGACGGTGAGAAAAATTCTAGAAACTTGTGTCGTTGTGATGATGAACTCATTAGAAACTCTATAAAGTTCGTTTCGTGAGATTCTGAGTTGTCGGCGATGGAATCGTGCGTTCGGGTAACTCAACTGGCCATTTTCGTGCATCCGGATGACGGTGAGGAAAATACGAGAAACTCATGTCGTTGCGATGAAGAACTCATTAGAAACTCTATAAAGCTCATTTCGCGAAATTCCGACTTGCCGGCGATCGAATAGTGCAGTCGAGAAACCCTACGTGCCATTTTCGTGCATGCGGACGACGGTGAAAAAATTCGAGAAACTTGTGTCGTTGTGATGAAGAACTCATTAGAAACTCTATAAAGCTCGTTTCGCGAGATTCCATGTTGCCGGCTTTGGAATCGTACAGTTAGGAAACCCTACGTGCCATTTTCGAGCATCCGGATGACGGTGAGGAAAATACGCGAAACTCGTGTCATTGGAATGTAGAACTCATTAGAAAATCAATAAAGCTCGTTTCGCAAGATTCCGACTTGCCGGCAATGGAATCGTGCAGTCGAGAAACGCTACGCGCCATTTTCGTGCATCCGGATGACGGTGAGAAAAAATTGAGAAACTTGTGTCGTTGTGATGAAGAACTCATTAGAAACTTTATAAAGTTCCTTTCGCGAGATTTCGAGTTCCCGGCGATGGAATAGTGCTGTCGAGAAACGCTGCGGGTCATGTTCGTGCATCCGGATGACGGTGAGAAAAATACGAGAAACATGTGCCGTTGTGATGAAGAACTCATTAGAAACACTATAAAGTTCGTTTCGCGAAACTCCGATTTGCCGGCGATGGAATCGTGCAGTTGAGAAACCCTACGTGCCATTTTCGTTCATCCGGATGACGGTGAGAAAAATTCGAGAATCTTGTGTCATTGTGATGAAGAACTCATTAGAAACACTAAAAAGCTCGTTTCGCGAGATTCCGTCTTGTCGGCGATCTAATAGTGCAGTCGAGAAACACTACGTGCCATTTTCGTGCATCCGGATGACGGGGAGAAAAATTCAAGAAACTTGTGTCGTTGTGATGAAGAACTCATTAGAAACTCTATAAAGTTCGTTTCGCGAGATTCCGTGTTGCCGGCGTTGGAATCGTGCAGGTGAAAAACCCTACGTGCCACTTTTTTGCATCCGGATGACGGTGAGAAAAATTCGAGAAACTTGTGTCGTTGTGATGAAAAACCCATTAGAAACTCTATAAAGTTCGTTTCCAAAGATTCCAAGTTGTCGGCGTTGGAATCGTGCAGTTGAGAAACCCTACGCGCCATTTTCGTGCATCCGGATGACGGTGAGAAAAATTCTAGAAACTCGTGTCATTGGAATGAAGAACTCGTTATAAACTCTAAACCTCGTTTCGCGATATTCCGGCTTGCCGGCACAGGAATCGTGCAATCGAGAAACCCTACAGGCCACGTTCGTGCGTCCGGATGACGGTGAGTAAAATACGAGAAACACGTTTCGTTGGAATGAAGAACTCATTAGAAACTCTATAAAACTCATTTTGCGAGATTCTAACTTGCCGGCGATGGAATAGTGCAGTCGAGAAACCCTACGGGCCACGTTCGTGCATCCGGATGACGGTGAGGAAAATACGAGAAACACGTTTCGTTGGAATGAAGAACTCATTAGAAACTCTATAAAGTTCGTTTCGCTAGATCCCGAGTTCCCGGCGATGGAATCATGCAGTTAAGAAACCCTACGTGCCATTTTGGTGCATCCGGATGACGGTGAGAAAAATACTCGAAACTCGTGTAATTTCAATGTAGAACTCATTAGAAAGTCAATAAAGCTGGTTTCGCGAGATTCCGACTTGCCGGGAAAGGAATCGTGCAGTCGAGAAGCCCTACGGGCAATTTTCGCGCATTCGGACGACGGTGAGGAAAATAAGAGAAAATCATGTTGTTGCGATGAAGAACTCATTAGAAACTCTATAAATCTCCTTTCGCACGATTCCGACTTGCCGACGGTCGAATTGTGCAGTTGAGAAACCCTACGTGCAATTTTCGTGCATCCGGATGACGGTGAGAAAAATTCAAGAAACATGTGTCGTTGTGATGAAGAACACATTAGAAACTCTATAAAGTTCGTTTCGCGAGATTCCATGTTGCTGGCGTTGGAATCGTGCAATTGAGAAACCCTACGTGCCAATTTCGTGCATCCAGATGATGGTGAGAAAAATACGCGAAACTTGGGTCATTGGAATGTAAAACTCTTTAGAAAATCAATAAAGCTCGTTTCACGAGATTTCGACTTGCCGGCGATGGAATAGTGCAGTCGAGAAACCCTACGGGCCACGTTCGTGCATCCGAATGACGGTGAGGAAAATATGAGAAACACGTTTCGTTGGAATGAAGAACTCATTAGAAACTCTATAAAGCTCATTTTGCGAGATTCCGACTTGCCGGCGATGGAATAGTGCAGTCGAGAAACCCTACGGGCCACGTTCGTGCATCCGGATGACGGCGAGGAAAATACGAGAAACACATTTCGTTGGAATGAAGAACTCATTAGAAACTCTATAAAGCTCATTTCGCGAGATTCCGACTTGCCGGCGATGGAATAGTGCAGTCAAGAAACCCTACGGTCCACGTTCGTGCATCCGGATGAGGGTAAGGAAAATACGAGAAACTGGTGTCGTTGTAAGGATGAACTCATTAGAAACTCTAGAGTTCTTTTCGAGAGATTCCGAGTTGCCGGCGATGGAATCGTGCGGTCGGGTAACTCAACTGGCCATTTTTGTGCGTCCGAATGACGGTAAGGAAAATACGAGAAACTCGTGTCGTTGTGGTGAAGAACTCATTAAAAACTCTTAAAAGTTCGTTTCGCGAGATTCCAAGTTGCCGGCAATGGAATCGTGCAGTCGAGAAACCCTACGGGCCATTTTTGTACATCCGGATGACGGTGGAGAAAATATGAGAAACACGTTTCGTTGGGATGAAGAACTCTATAGAAACTCTATAAAGTTCGTTTCGCGAGATTCTGAGTTTTCGACGATGAAATCGTGACGTCGAGAAACCCTACGGGTCAATTTCATGCATCCGGATGTCGGAGAGGAAAATACGAGAAACTCATGTCGTTGGAATGAAGAACCTAATAGAAACTTTATAAAGTTTGATTCGCGAGATTCCGATATGCCGGCAATGGAATCGTGCCGCCGAGAAACCCTACGGGTCATTTTCGTGCATTCGGATGACGGGGAGGAAAATACGAGAAACTCGTGTCGTTGCAATGAAGAACTTAATAGAAATTCTATAAAGTTCGTTTCGCGAGATTCTGATATGCCGGCAATGGAATCGTGCCGCCGAGAAACCCTACAGGTCATTTTCGTGCATCCGGATGACAAGGAGGAAAATACGAAAAACTTGTGTCGTTGGAATGAAGAACTCAGAATAAACTCTATAAAGTTTGTTTCGCGAGATTCCGAGTTGCCGGCGTTGGAATCGTGCAGTGGAGAAACCCTACGTGCCCTTTTCGTGCATCCGGACGACGGTGAGAAAAATACGAAAAACTCGTGTCGTTGGAATGAAGAACTCATTAGAAACTCTATAAAGTTTGTTTCGCGGGATTCCGAGTTGCTGGCGTTGGAATCGTGCAGTTGGGAAACCCTACGTGGCATTTTCGTGCATCCGGATGATGGTGAGAAAAATACGAGAAACTCGTGTCCTTGGATTGTAGAACTCATTAGAAACTCTATAAAGCTCGTTTCACGAGATTCCGACTTGTCGGCAAAAGAATCGTGCGGTCGAGAAACCCTATAGGCCATTTTCGTGCATTCGGATGACGGTGAGGAAAATACGAGAAACACGTTTCATTGGGTTGAAGAACTTTATAGAAACTCTATAAAGTTCATTTCGCGAGATTTCGAGTTGTCGACGATAAAATCGTGCCGTCAAGAAACCCAACGGGCTATTTTCGTGCATCCGGATGACGGTGAGAAAAATACGAGAAACTTGTGTCGTTGTAAGGAAGAACTCATTAGAAACTCTATAAAGTTCATTTCACGAGAATCCGAGTTGCCAGCGATGGAATCGTGCGGTCGGGTAACTCAACTGGCCATTATCGTGCATCCGGATGACATTGAAGAAAATACGAGAAACTCGTGTCGTTGTGATGAATAACTCCTTAGAAACTCTAAAAAGTTCATTTCGCGAGATTCCGACTTGCCGGCAATGGAATCGTGCAGTCGAGAAACCTTACGGGCCATGTTCGTGCATCAGGATGACGATGAGAAAAATACGAGAAATACGTTTCGTTGGGATGAATAACTCAACAGAAACTCTATAAAGTTCATTTCGCGAGATTCCGAGTTGTCGACGATGAAATCGTGCCGTCGAGGGACCCTACGGGTCAATTTCGTGCATCCGGATGACGGTGAGGAAAATACGAGAAACTCGTGTCGTTGGCATGAAGAACTCATTAGAAACTCTATAATGCTCGTTTTGCAAGATTCCGATTTGCCGGCGATGGAATAGTGCAGTCGAGAAACCCTACGTGCCATTTTCGTGCATCCGGATGATGGTGAGAAAAATACGAGAAACTGGTGTCGTTGTAAGGAAGAACTCATTAGAAACTTTATAAGGTTCGTTTCGCGAGTATCCAAGTTGCCGGCGACGGAATCGTGCGGTCGGGTAACTCAACTGGCCATTTTCGTGCATCCAGATGACGTTGAGGAAAATACGAGAAACTCGTATTGTTGTGATGAAGAACTTATTAGAAACTCTAAAAAGTTCGTTTCTCGAGATTACATGTTGCCGGCGTTGGAATCGTGCAGTTGAGAAACCCTACGTGCCATTTTCATGCATCCGGATGACGGTGAGGAAAATACGCGAAACTTGTGTCGTTGTGATGAAGAACCCATTAGAAACTCTATAAAGTTCGTTTCTCGAGATTACATGTTGCCGGCGTTGGAATCGTGCAGTTGAGAAACCCTACGTGCCATTTTCGTGCATCCGGATGACGGTGAGGAAAATACGCGAAACTTGCGTCGTTGTCATGAAGAACCCATTAGAAACTCTATAAAGTTCGTTTCGCGAGATTTCAAGTTGCCGGCATTGGAATCGTGCAGTTGAGAAACCCTACGTGCCATTTTCGTTCATACGGATGACGGTGAGGAAAATACGCGAAACTCCTGTCATTGGAATGTAGAACTCATTAGAAAGTCAATAAAGCTCGTTTCGCGAGATTCCGACTTGCCGGCGATGGAATTGTGCAATCTATAAACCCTACGTGCCATTTTCGTGCATTCGGATGACGGTGAGAAAAATACGCGAAACTTGTGTCGTTGTGATGAAGAACTCATTAGAAATTTTATAAAGTTCCTTTCGCGAGATTCCGAGTTCCCGGCCATAGAATCGTGCTTTCGAGAAACGCTACGGGTCATGTTCGTGCATCCGGATGACGGTGAGAAAAATACGAGAAACTTGTGTCGTTGTGATGAAGAACTCATTAGAAACATTGTCAACTTCCTTTCGCGAGATTTCGAGTTCCCGGCGATAGAAACGTGTTGTCGGGTAACTCAACTGGCCATTTTCGTGCATCCAGATGACGGTGAGGAAAAAACGAGAAACTCGTGTCGTTGCGATGAAGAACTCATTAGAAACACTATAAAGTTCGTTTCGCAAAATTCCGAGTTGTCGGCGATGGAAACGTGCGGTCGAGAAACCCTACGGGCCATATTTCTGCATCCGGATGAAGGAAAGAAAAATACGGGAAACTTGTGTCGTTGTTAGAAAGAACTCATTAGAAACTCAATAAAGCTCGTTTCGCGAGTTTCCGAGTTGCCGACGATGGAATCATGCAGTTAAGAAATGCTACGTGTCATTTTTGTGTATTCGGATGACGGTGAGGAAAATACACAAAACTCGTGTAATTGGAATGTAGAACACATTAGAAAGTCAATAAAGCTGGTTTCGCGAGATTCTGACTTGCCGGGAAAGGAATCGTGCAGTCGAGAAACCCTACGGGCCATTTTCGTGCTTCCGGATGACGGTGAGGAAAATACGAGAAACTCGTGTCGTTGCGATGAAGAACTAATTAGAAACTCTATAAAGCTCATTTCGCGAGATTCCGACTTGCCGGCAATGGAATAGTGCAGTCTTGAAACCCTACGTGCCATTTTCGTGCATCCGAATGACGTTGAGGAAAATACGAGAAACTGGTGTCGTTGTTGGGAAGGACTCTATAGAAACTCTATAAAGTTCGTGGCGCGAGATTCCGAGTTGGCGGCGTTGGAATCATGTAGTTAAGAAACCCTACGTGCCAATTTTGTGCATCCGGATAACGGTGGGGAAAATACGCGAAACTCATGTCATTGGAATGTGGAACTCGTTAGAAAATCAATAAAGCTAGTTTAACGAGATTCCGATTTGCCGGCGATGGAATAGTGCAGTCCATAAACTTTACGTGCCATTTTCGTGCATCCGGATGACGGTGAGGAAAATACGCGAAACTTGTGTCGTTGTGTTGAAGAACTGATTAGAAATTTTATAAAGTTCCTTTCACGAGATTCCAGGTTCCCGGCCATAGAATCATGCTCATTAGAAACTCTATAAAGCTCGTTTCGCGAGATTCCGACTTGCCAGCAAAGGAATCGTGCAATCGAGAAACCTACAGACCACGATCGTGCATCCGGATGATGGTGATAAAAATATGTGAAACTTGTGTCGTTGTGATGAAAAACTCATTAGAAACTCTAAAAACCTCGTTTCGCGAGATTCCGTCTTGCCGACAATTGAATCGTGCAATCGAGAAAACCTACGGGCCACGTTCGTGCATCCGGATGACGGTAAGGAAAATAGAAGAAACACGTTTCATTCGAATGAAGAACTTATTATAAACTCTATAAAGCTCATTTCGCGAGATTCCGACTTGTCGGCGATGGAATAGTGCAGTCGAGAAACCCTAAGTTCCATTTTCGTGCATCCGGATGACGGTGAGAAAAATTCGAGAAACTTGTGTCGTTGTGATGAAGAACTCATTAGAAACTCTATAAAGTTCGTTTTGCGAGATTCCTAATTGCCGGCATTGGAATCGTGCAGTTGAGAAACCCTACGTGCCATTTTTGTGTATCCGGATGACGGTGAGGAAAATACGCGAAACTCATGTCATTGGAATGTAGAACTCATTAGAAAATCAATAAAGCTCGTTTCGCAAGAATCCGACTTGCCGGCGATGGAATAGGGCAGTCGATAAACCCTACGTGCCACTTTCGTGCATCCGAATGACGGTGAAAAAAATTCGAGAAACTTGGGTCTTTGTGATAAGAACTCATTAGAAACTCTAAAAAGCTCGTTTCGCGAGATTCCGGCTTGCCGGCAAAGGAATTGTGCAATCCAGAAACCCTACGAGCCACGTTCGTGCATCCGGATGACGGTGAGGAAAATACGAGAAACTCGTTTCGTTGGAATGAAGAACTCATTAGAAACTCTATAAAGCTCGTTTCACGATATTACGACTTGCCGGCGATGGAATAGTGCAGTCGAGAAACAATACGTGCCATTTTCGTGCATCCGGATGACGGTGAGAAAAATTTGAGAAACATGTGTCGTAGTGATGAAGAACTTATAAGAAACTCTATAAATTTCGTTTCGCGAGATTCCGAGTTGTCGGCGTTGGAATCGTGCAGTTGAGAAACCCTACGCGCCATTTTCGTGCATCCGGATGACGGTGAGAAAAATTCTAGAAACTTGTGTCGTTGTGATGATGAACTCATTAGAAACTCTATAAAGTTCGTTTCGTGAGATTCCGAGTTGTCGGCGATGGAATCGTGCGTTCGGGTAACTCAACTGGCCATTTTCGTGCATCCGGATGACGATGAGGAAAATACGAGAAACTCATGTCGTTGCGATGAAGAACTCATTAGAAACTCTATAAAGCTCATTTCGCGAAATTCCGACTTGCCGGCGATCGAATAGTGCAGTCGAGAAACCTTACGTGCCATTTTCGTGCATCCGGACGACGGTGAGAAAAATTCGAGAAACTTGTGTCGTTGTGATGAAGAACTCATTAGAAACTCTATAAAGCTCGTTTCGCGAGATTCCATGTTGCCGGCTTTGGAATCGTACCGTTAGGAAACCCTACGTGCCATTTTCGAGCATCCGGATGACGGTGAGGAAAATACGCGAAACTCATGTCATTGGAATGTAGAACTCATTAGAAAATCAATAAAGCTCGTTTCGCGAGATTCCGACTTGCCGGCGATGGAATCGTGCAGTCGAGAAACGCTACGTGCCATTTTCGTGCATCCGGATGACGGTGAGACAAAATTGAGAAACTTGTGTCGTTGTGATGAAGAACTCATTAGAAACTTTATAAAGTTCCTTTCGCGAGATTTCGAGTTCCCGGCGATGGAATAGTGCTGTCGAGAAACGCTACGGGTCATGTTCGTGCATCCGGATGACGGTGAGAAAAATACGAGAAACATGTGCCGTTGTGATGAAGAACTCATTAGAAACACTATAAAGTTCGTTTCGCGAAACTCCGATTTGCCGGCGATGGAATCGTGCAGTTGAGAAACCCTACGTGCCATTTTCGTTCATCCGGATGACGGTGAGAAAAATTCGAGAAACTTGTGTCATTGTGATGAAGAACTCATTAGAAACACTAAAAAGATCGTTTCGCGAGATTCCGTCTTGTCGGCTATCTAATAGTGCAGTCGAGAAACACTACGTGCCATTTTCGTGCATCCGGATGACGGGGAGAAAAATTCAAGAAACTTGTGTCGTTGTGATGAAGAACTCATTAGAAACTCTATAAAGTTCGTTTCGCGAGAATCCGTGTTGCCGGCGTTGGAATCGTGCAGGTGAAAAACCCTACGTGCCACTTTTTTGCATCCGGATGACGGTGAGAAAAATTCGAGAAACTTGTGTCGTTGTGATGAAAAACCCATTAGAAACTCTATAAAGTTCGTTTCCAAAGATTCCAAGTTGTCGGCGTTGGAATCGTGCAGTTGAGAAACCCTACGTGCGATTTTCGTGCATCCGGATGACGGTGAGGAAAATACGCGAAACTCGTGTCATTGGAATGAAGAACTCGTTATAAACTCTAAAACTCGTTTCGCGATATTCCGGCTTGCCGGCACAGGAATCGTGCAATCGAGAAACCCTACTGGCCACGTTCGTGCGTCCGGATGACGGTGAGTAAAATACGAGAAACACGTTTCGTTGGAATGAAGAACTCATTAGAAACTCTATAAAACTCATTTTGCGAGATTCTAACTTGCCGGCGATGGAATAGTGCAGTCGAGAAACCCTACGGGCCACGTTCGTGCATCCGGATGACGGTGAGAAAAATACGAGAAACACGTTTCGTTGGAATGAAGAACTCATTAGAAACTCTATAAAGTTCGTTTCGCGAGATCCCGAGTTCCCGGCGATGGAATCATGCAGTTAAGAAACCCTACGTGCCATTTTGGTGCATCCGGATGACGCTGAGAAAAATACTCGAAACTCGTGTAATTTCAATGTAGAACTCATTAGAAAGTCAATAAAGCTGGTTTCGCGAGATTCCGACTTGCCGGGAAAGGAATCGTGCAGTCGAGAAACCATACGGGCCATTTTCGTGCATTCGGATGACGGTGAGGAAAATACGAGAAACTCTGTCGTTGCGATAAAGAACTCATTAGAAACTCTATAAAGCTAATTTTGCGAGATTCCGACCTGCCAGCAGTGGAATAGTGCAGTCGAGATACCCTACGGGCCATTTTCGTGCATCGGATGACGGTGAGAAAAATTCGAGAAACTTGTGACGTCGTGATGAAGAACTCATTAGAAACTCTATAAAGTCCGTTTCGCGTGATTCCGAGTTGCCGGCGTATGAATCGTGCTGTTAAGAAACCCTACGTGCCATTGTTGTGCATCCGGATGACGGTGAGGAAAATACGTGAAACTCGTGTAATTGGAATGTACAACTCATTAGAAAGTCAATAAAGCTGGTTTCGGGAGATTCCGACTTGCCGGGAAAGGAATCGTGCAGTCGAGAAGCCCTACAGGCAATTTTCGCGCATTCGGACGACGGTGAAGAAAATAAGAGAAAATCATGTTGTTGCGATGAAGAACTTATTAGAAACTCTAAAAAGCTCATTTCGCGAGATTCCGACTTGCCGGCGATGGAATAGTGCAGTCAAGAAACCCTACGGTCCACGTTCGTGCATCCGGATGAGGGTAAGGAAAATACGAGAAACTGGTGTCGTTGTAAGGATGAACTCATTAGAAACTCTAGAGTTCTTTTCGAAAGATTCCGAGTTACCGGCGATGGAATCGTGCGGTCGGGTAACTCAACTGGCCATTTTTGTGCGTCCGAATAACGGTAAGGAAAATACGAGAAACTCGTGTCGTTGTGATGAAGAACTCATTAAAAAATCTTAAAAGTTCGTTTCGCGAGATTCCAAGTTGCCGGCAATGGAATCGTGCAGTCGAGAAACCCTATGGGCCATTTTCGTGCATTCGGATGACGGGGAGGAAAATACGAGAAACTCGTGTCGTTGTAATGAAGAACTTAATAGAAATTCTGTAAAGTTCGTTTCGCGAGATTCTGATATGCCGGCAAAGGAATCGTGCCGCCGAGAAACCCTACAGGTCATTTTCGTGCATCCGGTGACAGGGAGGAAAATACGAAAAACTTGTGTCGTTGGAATAAAGAACTCAGAAGAAACTCTATAAAGTTTGTTTCGCGAGATTCCGAGTTGCCGGCGTTGGAATCGTGCAGTGGAGAAACCCTATGTGCCCTTTTCGTGCATCCGGACGACGGTGAGAAAAATACGAAAAACTCGTGTCGTTGGAATGAAGAACTCATTAGAAACTCTATAAAGTTTGTTTCGCAGGATTCCGAGTTGCTGGCGTTGGAATCGTGCAGTTGGGAAACCCTACGTGGCATTTTCGTGCATCCGGATGACAATGAGGAAAATACGTGTCGTTAGAATGAAGAACTCATTAGACACTCTAAAAAGCTCGTTTCGCGAGATTCCGGCTTGCCGTCAAAAGAATCGTGATATCCAGAATCCCTACGGGCCACGTTCGTGCATCCGGATGACGGTGAGAAAAATACCAGAAATACGTTTCGTTGGAATGAAGAACTCATTAGAAACTCTGCAAAGCTCATGTCGCGATATTCTGACTTGCCGGCGATGGAATAGTGCAGTCGAAAAACCCTACGTGCCATTTTCGTGCATCCGGATGACGGTTAGAAAAATACGGGAAACTTGCGTTGTTGTGAAGATGAACTCATTAGAAACTCTATAAAGTTCGTTTCGAAAGATTCCCTGTCGCCGACGATGAAATCGTGCCGTCAAGAAACCCAACTAGCCAATTTCGTGCATCCGGATGACGGCGAGGAAAATACGAGAAACTCATGTCATTGTGATGAAGAACTCATTAGAAACTCTAAAAAGCTCGTTTCAGGAAATTTCGGCATGCCGGCAAAGGAATCGTGCAATCGGGAAACCCTACTTGCCACGTTCGTGCACCCAGATGACGGTGAGGAAAATACGAGAAACACGTTTCGTTGGAATGAAGAACTCATTAGAAACTCTATAAGGCTCATTTCGCGAGATTCCGACTTGCCGGCGTTGGAATCGGGCAGTTGAGAAACCCTACGTGCCATTTTCGTGCATCCGGATGACGGTGAGGAAAATACGCGAAACTCGTGTCATTGAAATGTAGAACTCATTAGAAAATCAATAGAGCTCGTTTTGCGAGATTCTGACTTGCCGGCGATGGAATCGTGCAGTCGAGAAACGCTACGTGCCATTTTCGTGCATCCGGATGATGGTGAGAAAAAATCGAGAAACTTGTGTCGTTGTGATGAAGAACTCATTAGAAACTTTATAAAGTTCTTTTCGCGAGATTTCGAGTTCCCGGCGATGGAATAGTGCTATCGAGAAACGCTACGGCTCATGTTCGTGCATCTGGATGACGATGAGAAAAATACGAGAAACTTGTGTCGTTGTGATGAAGAACTCATTAGAAACTCTATAAAGTTCCTTTCGCGAGATTTCGACTTACCGGCGATGGAATTGTGCAGCCCAGAAACCCTACGTGCCATTTTCGTACATCCGGATGACGGTGAGAAAAATACGAGAAACTTGTGTCGTTGTGATGAAGAACTCATTAGAAACTCCATAAAGTTCGTTTTGCGAGATTCCGTCTTGCCGGCAATGGAATAGTGCAGTCAAGAAACCCTACGTTACATTTTCGTGCATCCGGATGACGGTGTGAAAAATTCGAGAAACTTGTGTCATTGTGATGAAGAACTCATTAGAAACTCTATAAAGTTCGTTTCGCGAGATTTCATGTTGCCGGCGTTGGAATCGGACAGTTGAGAAACCCTACCTGCCTTTTTCGCGCATCCGGATAACGGTGAGGAAAATACGCGAGACTCGTATCATTGGAATGTAGAACTCATTAGAAAATCAATAGAGCTCGTTTCGCGAGATTCCAACTTGCCGGCGATGGAATCGTGTAGTCGAGAAACGCTACGTGTCTTTTTCGTGCATCCGGATGACGGTGAGAAAAAATCGAGAAACTTGTGTCGTTGTGATGAAGAACTCATTAGAAACACTATAAAGTTCGTTTCGCGAGTTTCCGACTTGCCGGCGATGGAATAGTACAGTCAAGAAACCCTACGTGCCATTTTCTTGCATCCGGATTACAGCGAGAAAAATTCGAGAAACTTGTGTCATTGTGATGAAGAACTCATTAGAAACACTAAAAAGCTTGTTTCGCAAGATTCCGTCTTGCCGGCAAATGAATCGTGCAATCGAGAAACCCTACGGGCCACTTTCTTGCACCTGAATGACGTTGAGGAAAATTCGAGAAACTTGTTGATGAGATCATGGCTAGGGCTGACAAAGAGAAATGGAATGCGGACCCGCTTCAAGTCCCAGTTGGACCTATCACAAGAGCTCGGGCTAAAATATTCAAAGAAGCACTTAATTGTCTAATCCTAGAGGCACATCAAGGAGATACTTGCATTATTACAAAAGAAGAGCCAAAACTGGTCCATGTCATTAAAACCCATTTAAATATGGGTCAAGACCAGCCAACTTTAATATGGACCTAAAGTGCAAGAAGATTGAAGGCTAAAAACTGAATATAGGCCCAAAATAATAGATTTATTTAATGGCCCAATTTAGGCTACGTTTTTTTTTCTGATTTATTTATTTTTAGTATTTTATTTATTTGACTAGGAAAGTTTCCTATTTCATAGTTTCTAGAAGAGTTTCCTATTTATATTTTTTCCTTGCCCTATAGGAGTTTCCTATTTGATAGTTTCTAGAACAGTTTCCTATTTCTATTCTTCCTTGTCCTATAGGAGTTTCCTATATAGTTTTCCTTCTAAGTTTAGGTAATTGGCCTATAAATAGGTATGTATGCTCATGAACAAGGAGATTATCATATATATTATTGAGAGTGTTTTCTCTTTGGTTCTTTAAAGAACTTTTCTGAACTTATCAAGATTTATCTTGTGGCATTCAAGCAAGACTTATCACTCACAATCTTCTTTCTCTTTCTTGAGTGTGGCGTCTACAATATTTCTATACCTGTGGTTCTTATCTCTTTATAGATAACGGGTCAAGGTCATTTTATTTTAATTTATTTTTGTTATAAATCTGATTGGAATACAATCCTTGAATTTGGATCCCATATTGATTCCAGGTCTCACTACTCTTGGTGAGGTTCATATCAGGGGTTCACATCATTTGGTATCAGAGCCTAAGTTCTAAATCAGGTTTGATCTATCCTATTTATTTTCTTATTCTTATTCCATCTTACTATCTCGTATTTTTTTTTGTGTTCTTCGTTCTTCTTATCTTCTAATTTTTCGTTTTATTTCTAGTGTTCTTAGTTCAAGTACATATTCTGAAAAAAAAAAGAAATTCGAAAAAAAAAAGAAAAAAAAAGTGTAGAATTCTGATAAAAAAAAAAGGAAATTCGAAAAAAAAAAATATAGAACCAATTGTTGTTGAAATTCAAGTTCCACCTAAATTTTGCATTCTGATCTTAAAAAAAAAAAAACAAAGTGATCTAGTAATTCTAATTGCATCAATTTGTTTTCTTTTGCTTTGATATTTGGTTTTCTTATTTTGGTTATTTTGCTATCTCAATTGTTTCATTTTCTCTAGTCAATGATTTCTTTTTATTCTTGTTGCTTCGTGGTGTGATTTTTTTTTTCTTATTCAACTTCTTATCTTGTCTTTAATTTTGTTTTTTTTTCTAATGTTCTTTTGCTTTGTTCCCTTTGTTTCTTAAAATTCTGTTCTTTTTCTTCTTCCTTAACTCTTTGTACTCTATTAGTTGAGTTTGGATTGTTGCAAGAAATATTTTGTGTGAGTTTGTTTGAGTTCAATAAAGAACTGAAAGAGGGGACTAAGAGAGGAAAAAGGCAAGAGAGTGTGAGCTTATAAGAGGAAAAAAGCCAAAATTTGAGTAAACACGAGTGTGAGTGCCATTAATCTTGAGAGAAACACGTAAGCTAGTGTTGTGAG
The DNA here is from genome assembly GCA_037074535.1 of Gleditsia sinensis. Taxonomy (NCBI): domain Eukaryota; kingdom Viridiplantae; phylum Streptophyta; class Magnoliopsida; order Fabales; family Fabaceae; genus Gleditsia; species Gleditsia sinensis. The sequence continues at coordinate 48,308,624 of CM073469.1, forward strand.
AATTTGTTTTACTCTAACATTGTTTTTCAGGAAAATCATGTCCCATAACAAGGACAAAACTACTTCCGAAGGTGTGTCGGGAATGGTGGATCCAAAGTTGATGATGGAAGCTTTAGTAAGTGAGATGAGAAGAGTTTTGAGAGTGGAGATGGAGCAAATTCATGAATGGTTAGATCGAGTAGAGAATGCACATGTGAAAGAGTCACAAAACACTCCTAATATATGTAGGAAGGGGAGAGTTCAATCAAAGGAAAATGTTGAAACTGAAGAGTATTATAGAGATGGATTTGATGAAATTGATAAAAATTTGAGTGACAACAATAGGAGATATGGTGGGAGGTTTAGAGAAGTTAGGGATCGGGTTGATAATAATTTAGAAAGTATTAAAATGAAAATTCCACCCTTTCAAGGTAAAAATGATCCAGAAGTTTATTTAGAATGGGAGAAAAAGATGGAGTTGGTGTTTGATTGTCACAACTATTCTGAGTTGAAAAAGGTAAAATTGGCTGCCATTGAATTTACTGACTATGCTATTATTTGGTGGGATCAATTGATTTTAAACAGGAGACGAAATGGAGAAAGACCCATTGAGACGTGGGAGGAGATGAAAGCAGTTATGAGGAGGCGATTTATTCCAAGTCACTACCATAGGGACTTGTTTAGGAAATTGCAAAGCCTTACTCAAGGTTCTAAAAGTGTTGAAGACTACCATAAGGAGATGGAGATAGCCATGATTCGAGCCAATGTGGAGGAGGACCGGGAAGCTACAATGGCGAGATTCTTAGTTGGCTTAAACCGTGATATAGCGAATGTGGTAGAGTTGCAACATTATGTGGAGTTGGATGACATGGTGCACATGGCCATAAAGGTGGAGCAACAACTAAAAAGGAAAGGTTCCTCAAGAATGGGACAAAATTCGAGTTCTTCAACATGGAAGTCGAGTTGGAGTAGGAGGGATGAAAAACCTAAGGCCGAACCTTCCAAAGAAAATAAAAATGGAGGCACACCAAATGCAGGTAAAACTATTTCCCAACCTTCTAGAACTAGAGATGTTAAATGTTTTAAGTGTTTGGGAATGGGTCATATTGCTAGTCAATGTCCAAATAAAAGAGTAATGATATTGAAAGAAGATGGTGACATTGAGACCGAAGGTGAGTCCGATAATGAGTCTATGCCCCTTTTGGAGGATGCAAGTGACGTTGAGTATTCCATTGATGGAGAACTTTTGATTAAAAGGAGAGCCCTTAGTGTGCAAATCAAACAAGATGAAGAGGTACAACGAGAAAATATTTTTCATACTAGATGTCATGTTAATAATAAAGTATGTAGCATGATTATTGATGGGGGAAGCTGTACTAATGTAGCTAGCACTAGTTTGGTTGAAAAATTGAGTTTGGCCACTTTAAAGCATCCAAAGCCATATAAGCTACAATGGCTGAATGATTGTGGAGAAATTAAGGTGACTAAACAGGTGTTGGTGTCAATCTCCATTGGAAAGTACAAAGATGAAGTTTTATGTGATGTGGTGCCATTGCAGGCAGGACATATTCTTTTGGGAAGACCATGGCAATTTGATAGACATGTAATTCATGATGGTTATACCAATAGATACTCATTTGTACATGATAAGAGAAAAATCACTCTTGTGCCCTTAACTCCAAAGCAAGTGTTTGAAGATCAAGTGAAGTTGAAAAAAGAGAGTGACATAAAAAAAGTGAGTGATGTTTCAAAAGAAAGAGAGGTTGAATCAAGAGAAAGAGAGAGAAAACAAACGAATTTTTATGCAAGAGAGAGTGAAGCCAAAAGAGCATTGTGTTTAAATAAGCCTTTAATTGTACTCTTGTACAAAGAGACTTGTTTAAGTATTAATGAATTTAACTCTTCTATGCCTAGTGTTGTAGTTTCTCTTTTGCAGGATTATGAGGATGTATTCCCCGAAGAAATACCCAATGGCTTACCACCAATTAGGGAAATTGAGCATCAAATAGATTTTATACCCGGAGCATCAATTCCAAATAGGCCAGCCTATAGAAGCAATCCGGAGGAGACAAAAGAGCTTCAAAAGCAGGTTGGAGAGCTCATGGAGAAGGGGTATGTGCGAGAGAGCATGAGTCCTTGTGCAGTTCCAGTGTTACTTGTGCCTAAGAAGGATGGGACATGGAGGATGTGTGTTGACTGCCGTGCTATTAATAATATCACTGTAAAGTATAGACATCCCATTCCTAGATTAGATGATATGCTTGATGAATTGCATGGTTCTTGTGTTTTTATAAAAATTGATCTTAAAAGTGGATATCATCAAATTAGAATGAGAGAAGGTGATGAATGGAAAACTGCTTTTAAAACAAAATATGGTTTATATGAGTGGTTAGTTATGCCATTTGGATTAACTAATGCACCAAGTACTTTCATGAGACTGATGAATCATGTTTTGCGTACTTTTATTGGCAAATTTTTGGTTGTGTACTTTGATGATATTCTGATTTATAGCAAAAGCTTGAATGAACATGTTGAGCATTTAAAACTTGTTTTAGATGTTTTGAGAAAAGAAAAGTTGTTTGCTAACATCAAGAAGTGTACCTTTTGCACAGATAAACTTGTATTCCTTGGATTTGTTATTAGTGCTAAAGGAATTGAGGTGGATGAAGAAAAGGTAAAGGCAATTCAAGATTGGCCAAGCCCTATCAATGTGGGTAATGTTAGAAGTTTTCATGGGTTAGCTAGCTTTTATAGAAGGTTTGTAAAAGATTTTAGTAGCCTAGCTGCACCTTTGACTGAAGTCATAAAAAAGAATGTGGGGTTTAAGTGGGGTGATGAACAAGAAAAGGCATTTAATTTGATTAAAGAAAAATTGATTAATGCACCCTTACTTTCTTTACCTAACTTCACAAAAACTTTTGAAATTGAGTGTGATGCCTCAGGAATAGGTATTGGAGCTGTTCTAATGCAAGAAGGGCGTCCCATTGCCTACTTTAGTGAGAAACTAAGTGGAGCAGCCCTAAATTATCCCACATATGACAAAGAGATGTATGCATTGGTTAGAGCATTGAAATCTTGGCAACACTATTTTTGGCCAAAAGAGTTTGTGATTCACACTGATCATGAATCTTTAAAGCATTTAAAGGGTCAACACAAGCTCAACAAGCGACATGCCAAATGGGTAGAATTTATTGAAACATTTCCTTATGTGATTAAGTACAAGAAAGGTAAGGAAAACATTGTGGCTGATGCATTGTCTAGAAGGAATGTTTTACTTTCTACTTTAGATGCAAAATTGCTTGGGTTTGAATATATAAAAGACTTGTATGTTCATAATTCTGATTTTTGTAATGTATTCAATGCATGTGAGAAAGTTGCGTTTGGTAAGTTCTTTAGGCATAATGGATTTTTGTTTAGAGAAAATAAATTGTGTGTGCCTAAATGTTCATTACGAGACTTGCTTGTTAGAGAAGCTCATGGAGGTGCTTTGATGGGACATTTTGGCATATCCAAGACTTGGGCTGTTTTGCATGAACATTTCTTTTGGCCTCATATGAAACGTGATGTAGAGCGGATATGTGAAAAGTGTATCATCTGTAGACAAGCTAAGTCTACAACTAAACCTCATGGGTTATATACTCCTTTGCCTATACCCAATGAACCTTGGATGGACATATCTATGGATTTTGTATTAGGTTTACCTAGGTCAAAAAGGGGTAGAGATTCTATATATGTGGTTGTTGATAGGTTTTCTAAAATGGCACATTTCATACCATGTCATAAAACTGATGATGCATCACATATTGCTGATTTGTTTTTCAAAGAAATTGTGAGATTGCATGGCATGCCTAGGAGTATTGTGTCTGACAGAGATGCAAAATTCTTAAGCTATTTTTGGAAGACTTTGTGGGGTAAGTTAGGGACAAAACTTTTTATTTTCTACTACTTGTCATCCACAAACTGACGGTCAAACTGAAGTAGTTAATAGGACTTTATCTACTTTGTTACGAGCAATAATACAAAAAAATTTGAAATCATGGGAGGAATGTTTGCCACATGTTGAGTTTGCATATAATAGGAGCGTACATTCTGCAACTAAGTTTTCACCTTTTGAAATTGTGTATGGGTTTAATCCATTAACTCCTTTGGATTTAACTCCTTTACCTATGGCTGAATGTGTTAACTTAGATGGAAAGAAGAAAGCTGAATTTGTTAGGCAGATTCATGAAAAGGCTCGGCAAAACATTGAGAGAAAAACTGAGCAATATGTCAAACAAGCTAATAAGGGGCGTAAGAAAGTTGTATTTGAGCCCGGTGATTGGGTTTGGTTGCATATGAGGAAGGAAAGGTTTCCAGCTCAAAGGAAATCTAAATTACTTCCAAGAGGGGATGGTCCATTTCAAGTGATTGAAAAGATCAATGATAATGCCTATAAATTAGATCTTCCAGGTGAGTATAATGTTAGTGCAACTTTTAATGTTTCTGACTTGTCTCCTTTTGATGTAGGTGATGATTTGAGGACAAATCCTATTCAAGAGGAGGGGAAAGATGAGATCATGGTTAGGGCTGACAAAGAGAAATGGAATGCGGACCCGCTTCAAGTCCCAGTTGGACCTATCACAAGAGCTCGGGCTAAAATATTCAAAGAAGCACTTAATTGTCTAATCCTAGAGGCACATCAAGGAGATACTTGCATTATTACAAAAGAAGAGCCAAAACTGGTCCATGTCATTAAAACCCATTTAAATATGGGTCAAGAAACCCTACGTGCCATTTTCGTGCATCCGGATTATAGCGAGAAAAATTCGAGAAACTTGTGTCATTATGATAAAAAACTCATTAGAAACACTAAAAAGCTCGTTTGGCAAGATTTCGTCTTGCCGGCAAATGAATCGTGCAATCGAGAAACCCTACGGGCCAATTTCGTGCACACGGATGACGGTGAGGAAAATTCGAGAAACTTGTGTCGTTGTGATGAAGAACTCATTAGAAACTCTGTAAAGATCATTTCGTAAGATTCTGAGATGCCGGCGTTGGAATCGTGCAGTGGAGAAACCCTACGTGCCATTTTCGTGCATCCGGATGACGGTGAGGAAAATACGAAAAACATGCGTCGTTAGAATGAAGAACTCATTAGAAACTCTAAAAAGCTCATTTCGCGAGATTCCGGCTTGCCGTCAAAAGAATCGTGCAATCCAGAAACCCTACGAGCCACGCTCGTGCATCCGGATGACGGTGAGGAAAATGCGAGAAACATGTTTCGTTGGAATGAAGAACTCATTAGAAACTCTATAAAGTTCGTTTCGCGAGATTCCGACTTGCCGGCGATGGAATAGTGCAGTCAAGAAACCCTACGTGCAATTTTTCGTGCATTCGGATGACGTTGTGAAAAATTCGAGAAACTTGTGTCATAGTGATGAAGAACTCATTAGAAACTCTATAAAGTTCGTTTCGCGAGATTCCATGTTGCCGTCGTTGGAATCGGGCAGTTGAGAAACCCTACGTGCCATTTTCGCGCATCCGGATGACGGTGATGAAAATACGCGAAACTCGTGTCATTCGAATGTAGAACTCATTAGAAAATCAATAGAGCTCGTTTCGCGAGATTCCGACTCACCGGCGATGGAATCTTGCAGTCGAGAAACGCTACGTGCCATTTTCGAGCATCCGGATGACGGTGAGGAAAATACGAAAAACATGTGTCGTTAGAATGAACAACTCATTAGAAACTCTAAAAAGCTCGTTTCGCGAGATTTCGGCTTGCCGTCAAAAGAATCGTGCAATCCAGAAACCCTACGGGCCACGTTCGTGCATCCGGATGAGGGTGAGGAAAATACGAGAAACACGTTTCTTTGGAATGAAGAACTCATTAGAAACTCTGCAAAGCTCATTTCGCGATATTCTGACTTCCCGGCGATGGAATAGTGCAGTCGAGAAACCCTACGTGCCATTTTCGTGCATCCGGATGACGGTGAGAAAAATACGAGAAACTTATGTCGTTGTCATGAAGAACTCATTAGAAACTCTATAAAGTTCGTTTCGCGAGATTTCGAGTCCCCGGCAATGGAATTATGCTGTCGAGATACGCTACGGCTCATGTTCGTGCATCCGGAAGACCGTGAGAAAAATACGAGAAACTTGTGTCGTTGTGACGAAGAACTCATTAGAAACTCTATAAAGTTCGTTTCGCGAGATTCCGACTTTCCGGCGATGGAATAGTGCAGTCAAGAAACCCTACGTGCCATTTTCGTGCATCCGGATTACAGCGAGAAAAATTCGAGAAACTTGTGTCATTGTGATGAAGAACTCATTAGAAATACTAAAAAGCTCCTTTCGCAAGATTCCGTCTTGCCGGCAATTGAATCGTGCAATAGAGAAACCCTACGGGCCACTTTCGTGCACCCGAATGACGGTGAGGAAAATTCGAGAAACTTGTGTCGTTGTGATGAAGAACTCATTAGAAACTCTATAAAGATCGTTTCGCAAGAATCTGAGATGCCGGCGTTGGAATCGTGCAGTGGAGAAACCCTACGTGCCATTTTCGTGCATCCGGATGACGGTGAGGAAAATACGAAAAACATGTGTCGTTAGAATGAAGAACTCATTAGAAACTCTAAAAAGCTCGTTTCGCGAGATTCCGGCTTGCCGTCAAAAGAATCGTGATATCCAGAAACCCTACGGGCCACGTTCGTGCATCCGGATGACGGTGAGGAAAATACGAGAAATAAGTTTCGTTGGAATGAAGAACTCATTAGAAACTCTGCAAAGCTCATTTCGCGATATTTTGACTTGCCGGCGATGGAATAGTGCAGTCGAGAAACGCTACGTGCCATTTTCGAGCATCCAGATGACGGTGAGGAAAATACGAAAAACATGTGTCGTTAGAATGAAGAACTCATTACAAACTCTAAAACGCTCGTTTCGCGAGATTCCGACTTACCGTCAAAAGAATCATGCAATCCAGAAACCCTACGGGCCACGTTCGTGCATCCGGATGACGGTGAGGAAAATACGAGAAATACGTTTCGTTGGAATGAAGAACTCATTAGAAACTCTGCAAACCTCATTTCGCGATATTCTGACTTGCCGGCGATGGAATAGTGCAGTCGAGAAACCCTACGTGCCATTTTCGTGTTTCCGGATGACGGTTAGGAAAATACGGGAAACTTGCGTTGTTGTGAAGATGAACTCATTAGAAACTCTATAAAGTTCGTTTCGAAAGATTCCCTGTCGCCGACGATGAAATCGTGCCGTCAAGAAACCCAACTAGTCAATTTCGTGCATCCGGATGACGGCGAGGAAAATACGAGAAACTCATGTCATTGTGATGAAGAACTCATTAGAAACTCTAAATAGCTCGTTTCGGGAGATTTCGGCATGCCGGCAAAGGAATGGTGCAATCGGAAAACCCTGTGGGCCACGTTCGTGCACCTGGAAGACGGTGAGAAAAATACGAGAAACTTGTGTCGTTGTGATGAAGAACTCATTAGAAACACTATAAAGTTCGTTTCGCGAGTTTCCGACTTGCCGGCGATGGAATAGTACAGTCAAGAAACCCTACGTGCCATTTTCGTGCATCCGGATTACAGCGAGAAAAATTCGAGAAACTTGTGTCATTGTGATGAAGAACTCATTAGAAACACTAAAAAGCTCGTTTCGCAAGATTTCGTCTTGCCGGCAAATGAATCGTACAATCGAGAAACCCTGCGAGCCACTTTCGTGCACCCGGATGACGGTGAGGAAAATTCGAGAAACTTGTGTCATTGTGATGAAGAACTCATTAGAAACTCTACAAAGATCGTTTCGTAGGATTCTGAGATGCCGGGGTTGGAATCGTGCAGTGGAGAAACCCTACGTACCATTTTCGAGCATCCGGATGACGGTTCGGAAAATACAAAAAACATGCGTCGTTAGAATGAAGAACTCATTAGAAACTCTAAAAAGCTCGTTTCGCGAGATTCCGGCTTGCCGTCAAAAGAATCGTGCAATCCAGAAACCCTACGGGCCACGTTCGTGCATCCGGATGACGGTGAGGAAAATACGAGAAACACGTTTCGTTGGAATGAAGAACTCATTAGAAACTCTATAAAGTTCGTTTCGCGAGATTCCGACCTGCCGGCGATGGAATAGTGCAGTCAAGAAACCCTAAGTGGCATTTTCGTGCATCCGGAAGACGGTGAGAAAAATTCGAGAAACTTGTGTCATTGTGATGAAGAACTCATTAGAAACTCTATAAAGTTCGTTTCGCGAGATTCCATGTTGCCGGCGTTGGAATCGGGCAGTTGAGAAACCCTACGTGTCATTTTCGCGCATCCGGATGACGCTGAGGAAAATACGCGAAACTCGTGTCATTGGAATGTAGAACTCATTAGAAAAATCAATAGAGCTCGTTTCGCGAGATTCCGACTTGCCGGCGATAGAATCGTGCAGTCGAGAAACTCTACGTGCCATTTTCGTGCATCCGGATGACGGTGAGAAAAAATCGAGAAACTTGTGTCGTTGTGATGAAGAACTCATTAGAAACTTTATAAAGTTCCTTTTGCAAGATTCCGAGTTCCCGGCGATGGAATAGTGCTGTCGCGATACGCTACGGCTCATGTTCGTGCATCCGGATGACGGTGAGAAAAATACGAGAAACTTGTGTCGTTGTGATGAAGAACTCATTAGAAACACTATAAAGTTCGTTTCGCGAGTTTCCGACTTGCCAGCGATGGAATAGTACAGTCAAGAAACCCTACGTGCCATTTTCGTGCATCCGGATTACAGCGAGAAAAATTCGAGAAACTTGTGTCCTTGTGATGAAGAACTCATTAGAAACACTAAAAAGCTCGTTTCGCAAGATTCCGTCTTGCCGGCAAATGAAACGTGCAATCGAGAAACACTACGGTCCACTTTCGGGCACCCGGATGACGGTGAGGAAAATTCGAGAAACTTGTGTCGTTGTGATGAAGAACTCATTAGAAACTCTACAAAGATCGTTTCGTATGATTCTGAGATGCCGGCGTTGGAATCGTGCAGTGGAGAAACCCTAAGTGCCATTTTCGTGCATCCGGATGACGGTGAGGAAAATACGAAAAACATGCGTCGTTAGAATGAAGAACTCATTAGAAACTCTAAAAAACTCGTTTCGCGAGATTCCGGCTTGCCGTCAAAAGAATCGTGCAATCCAGAAACCCTACGGGCCACGTTCGTGCATCCGGATGAAGGTGAGGAAAATACGAGAAACACGTTTCGTTGAATTGAAGAACTCATTAGAAACTCTACAAAGTTCATTTCGCGAGATTCCGACTTGCCGGCGATGGAATAGTGCAGTTAAGAAACCCTACGTGCCATTTTCGTGCCTCCGGATGACGGTGAGAAAAATTCGAGAAACTTGTGTCATTGTGATGAGGAACTCCTTAGAAACACTATAAAGTTCGTTTCGCGAGTTTCCGACTTGCCGGTGATGGAATAGTACAGTCAAGAAATCCTACGTGCCATTTTCGCGCATCCGGATGACGGTGAGGAAAATACGCGAAACTCGTGTCATTGGAATGTAGAACTCAATAGAAAATCAATAGAGCTCGTTTCGCGAGATTCCGACTTGCCGGCGATGGAATCATGCAGTCGAGAAACGCTACGTGCCATTTTCGAGCATCCGGATGACGGTGAGGAAAATACGAAAAACATGTGTCGTTAGAATGAAGAACTCATTAGAAACTCTAAAAAGCTCGTTTCGCGAGATTCCGGCTTGCCGTAAAATGAATCGTGCAATCCAGAAACCCTACGGGCCACGTTCGTGCATCCGTTAACGGTGAGAAAAAATAGAGAAACTTATGTCGTTGTGATGAAGAACTCATTAGAAACACTATAAAGTTCGTTTCGCGAGTTTCCGACTTGCCGGCGATGGAATAGTACAGTCAAGAAACCCTACGTGCCATTTTCGCGCATCCGGATGACAGTGAGGAAAATACGCGAAACTCGTGTCATTGGAATGTAGAACTCATTAGAAAAATCAATAGAGCTCGTTTCGCGAGATTCCGACTTGCCAGCGATGGAATCGTGCAGTCGAGAAACGCTACGTGCCATTTTCGAGCATCCGGATGACGGTGAGAAAAAATCGAGAAACTTGTGTCGTTGTGATGAAGAACTCATTAGAAACTTTATAAAGTTCGTTTCGCGAGATTCCGAGTTCCCGGCGATGGAATAGTGCTGTCGAGATAGGTTACGTGCCAGTTTCGTGCATCCGTGTGACGGTGAGGAAAATACGAAAAACATGTGTCGTTAGAATGAAGAACTCATTAGAAACTCTATAAAGTTCGTTTCGCGAGATTCCGACTTGCCGGCGATGGAATAGTGCAGTCATGAAACCCTACGTGCCATTTTCGTGCATCCGGATGACGGTGAGAAAAATTCGAGAAACTTGTGTCATTGTGATGAAGAACTCACTAGAAACTCTATAAAGTTCGTTTCGCACTATTCCATGTTGCCGGCGTTGGAATCAGGCAGTTGAGAAACCCTACGTGCCATTTTCGCGCATCCGGATGAAGGTGAGGAAAATATGCGAAACTCGTGTCATTGGAATGTAGAACTCATTTGAAAATAAATAGAGCTCATTTCGCGAGTTTCCGACTTGCCGGCGATGGAATCGTGCAGTCGAGAAACGCTACGTTCCATTTTCGTGCATCCGGATGACGGTGAGAAAAATTCGAGAAACTTGTGTCGTTGTGATGAAGAACTCATTAGAAACTTTATAAAGTTCATTTCGCGAGATTCCGAGTTCCCAGCGATGGAATAGTGCTGTCGCGATACGCTACTGCTCATGTTCGTGCATCCGGATGATGGTGAGAAAAATACGAGAAACTTGTGTCGTTGTGATGAAGAACTCATTAGAACCACTATAAAGTTCGTTTCGCGAGTTTCCGACTTGCCGGCGATGGAATAGTACAGTCAACAAACCCTACGTGCCATTTTCGTGCATCCGGATTACAGCGAGAAAAATTCGAGAAACTTGTGTCATTGTGATGAAGAACTCATTAGAAACACTAAAAAGCTCGTTTCGCAAGATTCCGTCTTGCCGGCAAATGAATCGTGCAATCGAAAAACCCTACGGGCCACTTTCGTGCACCCGGATGACGGTGAGGAAAATTCAAGAAACTTGTGTCGTTGTGATGAATAACTCATTAGAAACTCTACAAAGATCGTGATGCGTTCCTCTCAACGAAGAAACGGAGTGTTTGGCGGAAGCAAGGATCGTCTTGAAAATTCAACGGATGTTTGATCGCCACGAGTTGCCTCGATAAGATCGGATTCAGTTCTTTTCCCAAGAACTAAGGGAAGCTCTCACTTTAGGAGAAAACTCAATCTTTATTAATCATCAAAATCTGTTTTTTACATGAACTTAAAGAACTCTTAAATAGACAATCAAATCTAACGCTGGTAGGAAAGCCAAAAGGCCTTAAACTCCTAATTGGACTTCTAAAAATATGGCCCAAATAACATTAGTTATTCGGCCCAACTAAGCTAATAAAAAAACAAACCTATAATTAAACTACTATTTGGGCAGCATAAAGAATGGGCCCAAATGCTTATAATACCCAAAACAAAACATTTAAACTAAAGCACATAATACATCTTTAAATCAATGCAGATTTGAGCTAGTTATCTTCAAGATCCAACAAACTTTATTGGGCCTCCGAACTGCCCTCTTCAAGGCTGCAAAGTGTGGCCCACTTGATGTCTTGACTTGGCCCAATAATTTCTTCTTTAGCCTGCACATCCAAGATCAAGCCCAGTAAAGCTTCCTTGGCCCGCTTCGCCCTGCTCCTAGTCATTGGACCGCCTATCCCTTGCAAAGGATCTTGGGAACGGTTTATAGTAACTTTGACAGCACATTGATCTCCATCTGATCGTTTCGTAAAATTCTGAGATGCCGGCGTTGGAATCGTGTAGTGGAGAAACCCTACGTGCCATTTTCGTGCATCCGGATGACGGTGAGGAAAATACGAAAAACATTCGTCGTTAGAATGAAGAACTCATTAGAAACTCTAAAAAGCTCGTTTCGCGAGATTCCGGCTTGCCGTCAAAAGAATCGTGCAATCCAGAAACCCTACGGGCCACGTTCGTGCATCCGGATGACGGTGAGGAAAATACGAGAAACACGTTTCGTTGGAATGAAGAACTCATTAGAAACTCTATAAAGTTCGTTTCGCGAGATTCCGACTAGTCGGCGATGGAATAGTGCAGTCAAGAAATCCTACGTGCCATTTTCGTGCATCCGGATGACGGTGAGAAAAATTCGAGAAACTTGTGTCATTGTGATGAAGAACTCATTAGAAACTCTATAAAGTTCATTTCGCGAGATTCCATGTTGCCGGCGTTGGAATCGGGCAGTTGAGAAACCCTACGTGCCATTTTCGCGCATCCGGATGACGGTGAGGAAAATACGCGAAACTCGTGTCATTGGAATGTAGAACTCATTAGAAAGTCAATAGAGCTCATTTCGCGAGATTCCGACTTGCCGACGATGGAATCCTGCAGCCGAGAAACGCTACGTGCGATTTTCGTGCATCCGGATGACGGTGAGAATTTATCGAGAAACTTGTGTCGTTGTGATGAAGAACTCATTAAAAACTCTATAAAGTTCCTTTCGCGAGATTCCGAGTTCCCATTAAGACAAAAATTTGGCAAGTGGTGTGATTCTACATTCATCATTTTGGCAAGTGGCATAATAATACAAGGTTTTAGGATAAAAACATCTATGTCCTACATTTATAACTTTTGCAAGTGGGTAATAATACATAGCATTATGACAAAACATCATTATCCCACACAAAAAATTTTAGTGAAGTAAGGAAAATTCAAGGGCTAGAAATTTGCCACTTAAAAAGGCAAATCTATCATACTTGATTAAGACAAAAGAAAAAGGAAATGAATCCCTAAATCAAAGGGATCTTGCCCCATATCTTAAGAACATATCATCATAATTTTCAAAATACAAATCTCCTTTTTCTATGCATATCTTGACTAAGGAAGAGGAAGACAAGAACATAAGTTGTTTGTTTTCCAAAAATTCAACAAAATGTATCCTAATTGTGATAAGGTAGACCCATGATCATGAAAGGTGAATTATTTGGTGGTCTATATAAGAAAACCCACCCTTACAACATTAGAATTTCGTCCAAGTGAGGGAGAGCAAAAATAGAAGCAAGGTAGTGTGAGGAAAGGAGAGGAAGAAAGGAAGAAAGAGGAAGGAGAAGTCTAGGGGACTAAGTGCTCCATGTAAGTTTAACGATATTTATTTTTGAAGAAAACCTTTGAAACTCATAATATTTATATGAGATTTTGATCTTAGAACTTTGATGATTGGTCATGGATGTTGCTATATCATGTTACATATTGATCTTGCATGTGATGTATGTTTGAATACTTTGGTCGGTGTAGATAGTTCTGCATGGGTATGGCTATGGTTGACAGAATTTTAAGCTTCGGTATTTTAATTTCTGGGAACAATCTATAAGGAATTAAAATAAATGGTTAACATAAGAATTAAAGATATATGTGTCACGGATTTTTACCCACCGGAATCATTCCATTTGGAGTCCATATGAGGTAGCTATGCTCTGATTAGTAGTCAAAGGTCAGAAAATGAATCATCAGGGAAGAATATGTTAGGATAGCTTCAGTAATTTAATTTTTGGGAACTATTGGTAGGGAATTAAAATAAATGGTTAACATAAGAATTAAAGATATGTGTGTAATTGATTTTTAGCCACTGGAATAATTCAATTTGGAGTCCACATGTGGTAGATATGGTTCGATTACTATGCCAAGGTCAGAAAATGCTTCATCAGGGAAGATTATGTTAGGACAGCTGTTGTATTTTAATTTCTGGGAATTATATGTATGTAATTAAAATAAATGGTTAACATGAAAGTTATATATCTATGTCTCATGGAAATATACCCACTGGAATTATGCAATTTGGAGTTCATATGAGGTAGATATGAGCCGATTAGTAAGCAGAGGTCAGAAAATGTTTATTCAGGGAAGAGTATGTTATTAATGTTTTAGTTTTTGAATTTATGGGAATATTCTGTAGGGAATTAAAATAGCGCGCCAACATAACAATTATAGATATATGGCTCATGGATTTTTACCAACTGGAATAACTCAATTTGGAGTTCCAATTTGGGAGATATGGTCTAATTAGTCAGTAAAGGTCAGAACCTATCCAAGAGGAACTATCCTGTACTTTGAGGGAGTAATATCACCTTCGTTTCTTAATTTTTTGCTACAATGTTCAACATAATAGTTTTAGATAATTGTTTTATCTTGAAATGAACACCAAGATCACCTACATCAGAGTTAAATTGAGGGAGTTATGCTCTGATTAGTAAGAGAAGGTTAGATAGGATGAAAACCTGCATCAAGAAAAAATAAAGGAATAAAATTAGTATTTAAAAAAGAAGATGAATCTTAATAAATGACTAGTATAGCCATAGCCATTGCCATTGTATGAACTTCTTACCATCTTAAGTATGAAATTTTGACATGGAAATATTTTATGAAGTGATATTTGAAATGGTTATGTTCATGGCATGATTACCAATGATTTATGGTAATAGTTATATTTTGATGAACATATTTGTTATTGAAAGCATATTTTTGGCTATCATTGTGAAAAGAAAAGAAATAAGCACGGTCACATGACAATCCTTGTAGTGCACCAGTAGGGGACGCCCTACCAACGGTTATGATCATGATAATGAGAAAAGAAATAGAAAGTGGGCCATGTCGGACGGAGCGAGAAAAGCCCGTACCGGAGAGTAGAGGATACTCACCCTGACCGGGGTAGCTTGAAATGAGAATAAGTTGATGGCCATCATATGATATTTTGAAAATATTTAATCCTGTCATACATATCATTACAGTATGATGCTTATGTGCATAGATATAATGCATTCATGTGACCAAAGATATTTTTTGTAGTTTATACAGCTGAACATGACGTGATGAGCTTTACTGATGATAATTTATTGTTGAACTTACTGGGATTTAATTCTCACTATATTTCCATATTATGTTCAGAAAATTATTTATGCAGCTTTTGTTTCTAAGGCTCTGGCTTTTAGTGCACATTGGATCGAGTTACTTTATGTTGGGAAGATTTCATAATCAAATAAGATGTTTGTGGTCGAGTTGGCTCAGATCCCGGTGAAGGTGCAACCACCCGCACCTGTATCTCCGGAATTGGTCAACCAAAATAAACAAGATGTAAATATCTATCTGTTTGATATGTTATACGTATGTTTTGATTAATGACATGTATGTGAACTCAATATTGTATAATAATAAAGGAAAAAAAAAGTTGTTACATGTGTCGTTAGAATGAAGAACTCATTAGAAACTCTATAAAGTTCGTTTCGCGAGATTCCGACTTGCCGGTGATGCGTTCCTCTAAACGAAGAAACGGAGTGTTTGGCGAAAGCAAGGATCGTCTTGAAAATTCAATGGATGTTTGATCGCCACGAGTTGCCTCGATAAGATCGGATTCAGTTCTTTGCCCAAGAACTAAGGGAAGCTCTCACTTTAGGAGAAAACTCAATCTTTATTAATCATCAAAATCTATTTTTTATATGAACTTAAAGAACTCTTAAATAGACAATCAAACCTAACCCTAGTAGGAAAGCCAAAAGGCCTTAAACTCCTAATTGGACTTCTAAAAATATGGCCCAAATAACATTAGTTATTTGGCCCAACTAAGCTAATAAAAAAAACAAACCCATAATTAAACTGCTATTTGGGCTGCATAAAGAATGGGCCCAAATGCTAATAATACCCAAAACAAAACATTTAAACTAAAGCCCATAATACATCTTTAAATCAATGCAGATTTGAGCTAGTTATCTTCAAGATCCAACAAACTTTATTGGGCCTCCGAATTGCCCTCTTTAATGCAATCCTCAAGGCTGCAAAGTGTGGCCCACTTGATGTTTAGACTTGGTCCAATAACTTCCTCTTTAGCCTGCACATCCAAGATCAAGCCCAGTAAAGCTTCTTTGGCCCGCTTCGCCCTGCTCCTAGTCATTGGACCTCCTATCCCTTGCAAAGGATCTTGAGAACGGTTTATAGTAGCTTTGACAGCATCTTGATCTCCATCATTCCCTCCCTCCTCGAAAGGATTCGTCCTCGAATCAAAGGCATCACCTACATCAAATAAAGACAAGTCAGTAAGATTGAATGTAACACCAATATTGCCATACTTAGTAGGTAAATCAATCTTATAGGCATTGTAATTGATTCGCTCCCAGACTTGAAAAGATCCATCTCCCCTAGGATGTAACTTAGACTTTCTCTGAACCGGGAATCTCTCTTTGCGCATATGTACCCAAACCCAATCACCAGGTTCAAATACAATCTTTGTTCTACTCTTGTTGGCTTGCGTTGCATATTGCTTACCCTTCCTCTCAATGTTAGCTCGAACTTTAGCATGCAAATCCTTTACATATTCAGCATTTTGCTTACCATCCATGTTAACAAACACATTAGTAGACAAAGGTAAAATATTCAAAGGTGTTAGAGGATTAAAGCCATAAACATATTCAAACGGACTATAAGCAGTAGTAGAATGCACAGATCTATTGTAAGCAAACTCAACATGTGGTAATCGAATATAAAGACCATGTGGGAAAACCTTAGACTTAGCTTGTTTACATGCCACGCACATAAAACAAAACGAAATGACATCATGTTTCATGCGAGGCCAATAAAAATATTCATGCAGAATTTCTAAAGTTTTAGTCACTCCAAAATGCCCCATTATACCTCCACCATGACTCTCCTTATTTAATAAGGCACACATAGAACACTTAGGCACACCAAGATTATTCTTTTTAAACAAGTAGCCTCTATATCTATAGAAACCATCAATAACACGCTTATCATAAGAATTCCAAACAGATCCAAAATCAACATCGTTAGCATACAAGTCTTTAATGTATTCAAACCCAAGCAACTTAGCATGCAAAAATGTCAATAACGTATATCTTCTAGACAATGCATTAGCTACCACATTTTCCCTTCCAATTTTATATTTAATCACATATGGAAATGTCTCAATGAATTTTAACCACGTAGCATGCCTCTTATGCAACTTACCTTGAGACTTTAAGAATTTTGGACTCTTATAATCTAAATGGATAATGAATTCCCTCGGCCATAGATAATGCTGCCAAATTTTCCAACTCCTCATCAATGCATATAACTCCTTATCATAAGTAGGATATTTCAGTGTTGTGAATCCCTGTATCAAAGACACAACCACACTAGGCAAAGAAAGGTTAGGAGTGTTAGTAAAATAAATATCCTTGTACATGAGCACAAGGAGGTTTGGTTTGCATACCAAAGCACTCTTCACCTCACTTTTTAATGCAAAAGCACTCACTCTTTTATTTTCTTCTTTATCTGTCTCACAATTCTCTTTCTTTTTCTGCTCACATATCTCAACATCTCTCTCTTTTATCTCACTCTCAATTTTGGCCATACTCTCTTTTTTCTCACATATCTCAACCTCTCTCTCTTTTCTCTCACTCTCAATTTTGGCCATAATTTCTTTTTTCTTTTGCTCACATATCTCAACATCTCTCTGTTTTATTTCACTCTCAATTTTTGCCATACTCTCTTTTTTCTCACATATCTCAACCTCTCTCTCTTTTCTCTCACTCTCAATTTTGGCCATAATTTCTTTTTTCTTTTGCTCACATATCTCAACCTCTCTTTCTTTTCTCTCACTCTCAATTTTTGCCTTACTCTCTTTCTCCTCTTTTTCTTTTATTTCTCTCAACTTACACTCTTTTGTAATTCGCACTTGATCAGCATAAGCCTCAGCTGGCTTTAGGGGTGTTAGAATAAAGGTTTTCTTATGAATGGTCAATGTATATCGATTCTTGTAACCATCATAATTAACCCTTCTATCAAATTGCCATAGACGTCTCAACAACAAGTGTCCAGCATGCATTGGTATTACATCACAAAGCACCTCATCTTTGTAGTTACCAATAGAGAAAGATACCAAAACCTGATTTGTCACCCATATCTCTCCACTATCATTCAACCATCTTAGTCTATATGGTTTAGGATGTTTCAATGTGGGTAGACCCAATTTATCAACCATCAAGGTACTAGCTACATTAGCGCAACTCCCACTATCAATAATCAAGCTACATACCTTGTTATTCACGTGGCACCTAGTCTGGAATATCTGCTCACACTGTTCATCATCAATATCATCAATAGGCTGCATATTAAGAGCAGGTCGAGTAACCAATACTTCTCTTTTCACTAGCTTACTAATCTCGATATTACTACAATCTTCCAATGGTGGCATCTCATTATCACTGGAATGCTTACTCTCCATACGTCCCTTTTCTTCTTCACCAAAGACAAACTGTTTGGAAGGCTTTGGTTTGGATAGTGACTCAAGATTATCCAACTTCATATGTGTCAACTTAAACTGCTCCTGAATTGCCTTCATGTAATATTTAAGATCAATTTTAGGTTGATTTATTTTACTAGTCATGTTTGTCTCACAAGCCTCACGTGTTTGCACTCAACTTTACTCTCTTTCCCTTAAAGCTCTTAAACAAGAACCTGATCAACAAACTTATCAAAGGAAATAAGAGAATTAAGAATGATAAGAACAAATTTTCAAACAATGACACTCTAGGAACAGAATTTGAAACAAATAAAATTAGTATGCAATTTTTTCGACTTCCCTTTTTTTTTCTCTTTTTTTTTTGAACGAATTTATTTTTTTTTTTTTGAATGAACTTCTGCTCACCTTTTCTTTTAGCAGACTTCAGCACTTTTTTTTTTGCGAATTTTTTTTTTGAATATTTCTTTTTTTTTTTTTTGGGAAGAAGAAACTGAAGTATACTAAGACTAGGAATCTGATTTTCTTTTTTTTTTTGAATTTCGAATTTTGAATTTTGAATTTTTGAACAAGAAACCAAATTGAAATAGGAATAGGACTCTTTTTTTTTCGAAATTCAAATTTTTTTGGAAGAAAAAAACTCTATTGACGAGGACTAGGAGTTAAAATATAAGTAGGAAAAGAAAATTGACTAGAACTAGAACTCTTTTTTTTTTTCTAAAAGAACTAGAAGAACATTAACTAGAACTAGAACTAGAATTAGAACTCTAATTTGACTAAAGAAAGGTAGAAGAAGAAGAAAGACTCTAGAAAATAGAAAAGAAAAGATAGGACACCAACCAAATCTCAAGGAGCCAAAGCTCTGATACCAAATGATGCGTTCCTCTAAAATAAGAAACGGAGTGTTTGGCGAAAGCAAGGATCGTCTTGAAAATTCAATGGATGTTTGATCACCACAAGTTGCCTCGATAAGATCGGATTCAGTTCTTTGCCCAAGAACTAAGGGAAGCTCTCACTTTAGGAGAAAACTCAATCTTTATTAATCATCAAAATCTGTTTTTTACATGAACTTAAAGAACTCTTAAATAGACAATCAAACCTAACCCTAGTAGGAAAGCCAAAAGGCCTTAAACTCCTAATTGGACTTCTAAAAATATGGCTCAAATAACATTAGTTATTTGGCCCAATTAAGCTAATAAAAAAACAAACCCATAATTAAACTACTATTTGAGCTGCATAAAGAATGGGCCCAAATGCTAATAATACAAAAAAAAACATTTAAATTAAAGCCCATAATACATCTTTAAATCAATGCAGATTTGAGCTAGTTATCTTCAAGATCCAACAAACTTTATTGGGCCTCCAAATTGCCCTCTTTAATGCAATCCTCAAGGCTGCAAAGTGTGGCCCACTTGATGTCTAGACTTGGTCCAATAACTTCCTCTTTAGCCTGCACATCCAAGATCAAGCCCAGTAAAGCTTCTTTGGCCCGCGTTGCCCTGCTCCTAGTCATTGGACCTCCTATCCCTTGCAAAGGATCTTGAGAACGGTTGATAGTAGCTGTGACAGCATCTTGATCTCCATCAGCCGGTGATGGAATAGTGCAGTCAAGAAACCCTACGTGCCATTTTCGTGCATCCGGGTGACGGTGAGAAAAATTCGAGAAACTTGTGTCATTGTGATGAAGAACTCATTAGAAACTCTATAAAGTTCGTTTCGCGAGATTCCATGTTGCCGGCGTTGGAATCGGGCAGTTGAGAAACCCTACATGCCATTTTCGCGCATCCGGATGATGGTGAGGAAAATACGCGAAACTCGTGTCATTGGAATGAAGAACTCAATAGAAAATCAAAAGAGCTCGTTTCGTGAGATTCCGACTTGCCGGCGATGGAATCGTGCAGTCGAGAAACGCTACGTGCCATTTTCGTGCATCTGGATGACGGTGAGAAAAAATCGAGAAACTTGTGTCGTTGTGATGAAGAACTCATTAGAAACTTTATAAAGTTCCTTTCGCGAGATTCCAAGTTCTCGGCGATGGAATAGTGCTGTCGAGATACACTACGTGCCATTTTCGTGTATCCGGATGACGGTGAGGAAAATACAAAAAACATGTGTCGTTAGAATGAAGAACTCATTAGAAACTCTATAAAGTTCGTTTCGCGAGATTCCGACTTGCCGGCGATGGAATAGTGCAGTCAAGAAACCCTACGTGCCATTTTCGTGCATCCGGATGACGGTGAGAAAAATTCGAGAAACTTGTGTCATTGTGATGAAGAACTCATTAGAAACTCTATAAAGTTCGTTTCGCGAGATTCCATGTTGCCGGCGTTGGAATCGGGCAGTTGAGAAACCTTACGTGCCATTTTTGCGCATCCGGATGACGGTGAGGAAAATACGCGAAACTCGTGTCATTGGAATGTAGAACTCATTAGAAAATCAATAGAGCTCGTTTCGCGAGATTCTGACTTGCCGGCGATGGAATCGTGCAGTCGAGAAACGCTACGTGTCATTTTCGTGCATCCGGATGACGGTGAGAAAAAGTCGAGAAACTTGTGTCGTTGTGATGAAGAACTCATTAGAAACTTTATAAAGTTCCTTTCGGGAGATTCCGAGTTCCCGGCGATGGAATAGTGCCGTCGAGATACGCTACGGCTCATGTTCGTGCATCCGGATGACGGTGAGAAAAATACGAGAAACTTGTGTCGGTGTGATGAAGAACTCATTAGAAACTAAAAGTTCGTTTCGCGTGTTTCCGACTTGCCGGCGATGGAATAGTGCTGTCGAGATACGCTACGGCTCTTGTTCGTGCATCCGGATGACCGTGAGAAAAATACGAGAAATTTGTGTCGTTGTGATGAAGAACTCATTAGAAACACTATAAAGTTCGGTTCGCGAGATTCTAACTTGCCGGCGATGGAATAGTGCTGTTGAGATACGCTACGGCTCTTGTTCGTGCATCCGGATGACGGTGAGAAAAATACGAGAAACTTGTGTCGTTGTGATGAAGAACTCATTAGAAACACTATAAAGTTCGTTTCGCGAGATTCCGACTTGCCGGCGATGGAATAGTACAGTCAAGAAACCCTACGTGCCATTTTCGTGCATCCGGATGACGGTGAGAAAAATTCGAGAAACTTGTGTCATTGTGATAAAGAACTCATTAGAAACACTAAAAAGCTCGTTTCGCAAGATTCCGTCTTGCCGGCGAATGAATCGTGCAATCGAGAAACCCTACGGGCCACTTTCGTGCACCCGGATGACGGTGAGGAAAATTCGAGAAACTTGTGTCGTTGTGATGAAGAACTCATTAGAAACTCTATAAAGATCGTTTCGCAAGATTCTGAGATGCCGCCGTTGGAATCGTGCAGTGGAGAAACCCTACGTGCCATTTTCGTGCATCCGGATGACGGTGAGGAAAATACGAAGAACATGTGTCGTTATAATGAAGAACTCATTAGAAACACAAAAGCTCGTTTCGCGAGATTCCGGCTTGCCGTCAAAAGAATCGTGCAGTCCAGAAATCCTACGGGCCACGTTCGTGCATCCGGATGACGGTGAGGAAAATACGAGAAACACGTTTCGTTGGAATGAAGAACTCATTAGGAACCATGCAAACCTCATTTCGCGATATTCTGACCTGCCGGCGATGGAATAGTGCAGTCATGAAACCCTACGTGCTATTTTCGTGCATCCGGATAACGGTGAGGAAAATACGAAAAACATGTGTCGTTAGAATGAAGAACTCATTAGAAACTCTAAAAAGCTCGTTTCGCGAGATTCCGGCTTGCCGTCAAAAGAATCGTGCAATCCAGAAACCCTTTGGGCCACGTTCGTGCACCCGGATGACGGTGAAGAAAATACGAGAAACACATTTCGTTGGAACGAAGAACTCATTAGAAACTTTATAAAGCTCATTTCGCGAAATTCCGACTTGCCGGCGATAGAATCGTGCAGTCGAGAAACGCTACGTGCCATTTTCGTGCATCCGGATGATGGTGAGAAAAAATCGAGAAACTTGTGTCGTTGTGATGAAGAAATCATTAGAAACTTTATAAAGTTCCTTTCGCGAGATTCCGAGTTCCCAGCGATGGAATAGTGCTGTTAAGAAACGCTACGGCTCATGTTCGTGCATCCGGATGACGGTGAGAAAAATACGAGAAACTTGTGTCGTTGTGATGAAGAACTCATTAGAAACACTATAAAGTTCGTTTCGCGAGATTCCGACTTGCCGGCGATGGTATAGTACAGTCAAGAAACCCTACGTGCCATTTTCGTGCATCCGGATGACGGTGAGAAAAATTCGAGAAACTTGTGTCCTTGGGTTGAAGAACTCATTGGAAACACTAAAAAGCTCGTTTCGCTAGATTCCATCTTGCCGGCAAATGAGTCGTGCAATCGAGAAATCCTACGGGCCACTTTCGTGCATCCGGATGACGTTGAGAAAAATTCGAGACACTTGTGTCGTTCTGATGAAGAACTCATTAGAAACACTGCAAAGATCGTTTCGCAAGATTCTGAGATGCCGGCATTGGAATCGTGCAGTGGAGAAACCCTACGTGCCATTTTCGTGCATCCGGATGACGGTGAGGAAAATTCGAGAAACTTATGTCATTGTGATGAAGAACTCATTAGAAACACTAAAAAGCTCGTTTCGCAAGATTCCGTCTTGCCGGCAAATGAGTCGTGCAATCGAGAAATCCTACGGGCCAATTTCGTGCATCCGGATGACGGTGAGGAAAATTCGAGACACTTGAGTCGTTCTGATGAAGAACTCATTAGAAACACTATAAAGATCGTTTCGCAAGATTCTGAGATGCCGGCATTGGAATCGTGCAGTGGAGAAACCCTACGTGCCATTTTCGTGCATCCGGATGACGGTGAGGAAAATACGAAAAACATGTGTCGTTAGAATGAAGAACTCATTAGAAACTCTAAAAAGCTCGTTTCGCGAGATTCCGGCTTGCCGTCAAAAGAATCGTGCAATACAGAAACCTTACGGGCAACGTTCGTGCATCCGGATGACGGTGAGGAAAATACGAGAAACATGTTTCGTTGGAATGAAGAACCCATTAGAAACTCTGCAAAGCTCCTTTCGCGATATTCAGACTTGCCGGCGATGGAATAGTGCAGTCGCGAAACCCTACGTGCCATTTTCGTGCATCCGGATGACGGTTAGGAAAATACGGGAAGTTTGTGTCGTTGTGAAGATGAACTCATTAGAAACTTTGTAAATTTCGTTTCGAAAGATTCCCAGTCGCCGACGATGAAATCGTGCTGTCAAGAAACCGAACTGGCCAACTTCGTGCATCCGGATGACGGCGAGGAAAATACGAGAAACTCATGTCATTGTGATGAAGAACTCATTAGAAACTCTAAAAAGCTCGTTTTGGGAGATTGCGGCATTCCGGCAAGGGAATCGTGCAATCGAGAAACCCTACGGGCCAAGTTCGTGCACCCGGATGACGGTGAGAAAAATACGAGAAACACGTTTCGTTCGAATGAATAACTCATTAGAAACTCTATAAAGCTCATTTCGCGAGATTCCGACTTGCCGGCGATGAAATCGTGCAGTCGAGAAACGCTACGTGCCATTTTCGTGCATCCCGATGACGGTGAGAAAAAATCGAGAAACTTGTGTCGTTGTGATGAAGAACTTATTAGAAACTTCATAAAGTTCCTTCCGCGACACACCGAGTTCACGGCGATGGAATAGTGCTGTCGAGAAACGCTACGGCTCATGTTCGTGCATCCGGATGACGGTGAGAAAAATACGAGAAACTAGTGTCGTTGTGATGAAAAACTCATTAGAAACACTATAAAGTTCGTTTCGCGAGATTCCGACTTGCTGGCGATGGAATAGTGCAGTCAAGAAACCCTACGTGCCATTTTCGTGCATTCGGATGACCGTGAGAAAAAATCGAGAAACTTGTGTCATTGTGATGAAGAATTCATTAGAAACAGTATAAAGTTCGTTTCGCGAGATTCCGAATTGCCGGCGATGGAATAGTACAGTCAAGAAACCCTACGTGCCAGTTTCGTGCATCTGGATGACAGTTAGAGAAATTCGAGAAACTTGTGTCATTGTGATGAAGAACTCATTAGAAACACTAAAAAGCTCGTTTCGCAAGATTCCGTCCTGGCGGAAAATGAATCGTGCAATCAAGGAACCCTACAGGCCACTTTCGTGCACCCAGCTGACGGTGAGAAAAATTCGAGAAACTTGTGTCGTTGTGATGAAGGACTCATTAGAAACTCTATAAAGATCGTTTCGCAAGATTCTGAGACGCGGGCGTTGGAATCGTGCAGTGGAGGAACCCTACGTGCCAATTTCGTGCATCCGGATGACGGTGAAGAAAATAAGAAAAACATGTGTCGTTAGAATAAAGAACTCATTAGAAACTCTAAAAAGCTCGTTTCGCGAGATTCCGGCTTGCCGTCAAAAGAATCGTGCAATCCAGAAACCCTGCGAGCCACGTTCGTGCATCCGGATGACGGTGAGGAAAATACGAGAAACACGTTTCGTTGGAATGTAGAACTCATTAGAAACTCTGGAAAGCTCATTTCGCGATATTCTGACTTGCCGGCGATGTAATAGTACAGTCGAGAAACCCAACATGCCATTTTCTTGCATCCGGATGATGGTTGGGAAAATACGAGAAACTTGTGTCGTTGTGAAGATGAACTCATTAGAAACTCTACAAAGTTCGTTTCGAAAGATACCCAGTCGCCGACTATGAAATCCTGCCGTCAAGAAACCCAACTGGTCAATTTCATGCATCCAGATGACGGCGAGGAAAATACGAGAAACTCATGTCATTGTGATGAAGAACTCATTAGAAACTCTAAAAAGCTCGTTTCGGGAGATTTCGGCAAAGGAATCGTGCAATCGAGAAACCCTACGGGCCACGTTCGAGCCCCCGGATGACGGTGAGGAAAATACGAGAAGCACGTTTCGTTGGAATGAAGAACTCATTAGAAACTTTATAAAGCTCATTTCGCGAAATTCCGACTTGCCGGCGATGAAATCGTGCAGTCGAGAAACGCTACGTGCCATTTTCGTGCATCCGGATGACGGTGAGAAAAAATCGAGAAACTTGTGTCGTTGTGATGAAAAAATCATTAGAAACTTTATAAAGCTCCTTTCGCGAGATTCCGAGTTCCCGGCTAGGGAATAGTGCTGTCAAGAAACGCTACGGCTTATGTTCGTGCATCCGGATGACGGTGAGAGAAATACGAGAAACTTGTGTCGTTGTGATGAAGAACTCATTAGAAACACTATAAAGTTCATTTCGCGACGTTCCGACTTGCCAGCGATGGAATAGTACAGTCAAGAAACCCTTCGTGCCAGTTTCGTGCATCCGGATGACGGTGAGAAAAATTCGAGAAGCTTGTGTCATTGTCATGAAGAACTCATTAGAAACACTAAAAAGCTCATTTCGCAAGATTCCGTCCTGCCGGCAAATGAATCGTGCAATCGAGAAGCCCTACAGGCCACTTTCGTGCACCCGGCTGATGGTGAGGAAAATTCGAGAAACTTGTGTCGTTGTGATGAAGAACTCTTTAGAAACTCTATAAAGATCGTTTCGCAAGATTCTGAGATGCCGGCGTTGGAATCGTGCAGTGGAGAAACCCTACGTGCCAAATTCGTGCATCCGGATGACGGTGAAGAAAATAAGAAAAACATGTGTCGTTAGAATAAAAAACTTATTAGAAACTCTAAAAAGCTCGTTTCGCGAGATTCCGGCTTGCCGTCAAAAGAATCGTGCAATCCAGAAACCCTATAGGCCACGTTCGTGCATCCGGATGACGGTGAGGAAAATACGAGAAACACGTTTCGTTGGAATGAAGAACTCATTAGAAACTCTGCAAAGCTCATTTCGCGATACTCTGACTTGCCGGCGATGGAATAGTGCAGTCGAGAAACCCTACGTGCTATTTTCGTGCTTCCGGATGACGGTTAGAAAAATACGGGAAACTTGTGTCGTTGTGAAGATGAACTAATTAGAAACTCTATAAAGTTCGTTTCGAAAGATTCCCAGTCGCTGACGATGAAATCGTGCCGTCAAGAAACTCAACTGGCCAATTTCGTGCATCCGGATGACGGCGAGGAAAATACGAAAAACTCATGTCATTGTGATGAAGAACTCATTAGAAACTCTAAAAAGCTCATTTCGGGAGATTTCGGCATGCCGGCAAAGGAATCGTGCAATCGAGAAACCCTACGGGTCACATTCGTCCACCCGGATGACGGTGAGGAAAATACGAGAAACACGTTTCGTTGGAATGAAGAACTCATTAGAAACTCTATAAAGCTCATTTCGCGAGATTCCGACTTGCCGGCCATGGAATCGTGCAGTCGAGAAGCGCTACGTGCCATTTTCGTGCATCCGGATGACGGTGAGAAAAAATCGAGAAACTTGTGTCGTTGTGATGAAGAACTCTTTAGAAACTTCATAAAGTTCCTTCCGCGAGATTCCGAGTTCCTGGCGATGGAATAGTGCTGTCGAGAAACGCTACGGCTCATGTTCGTGCATCCGGATGACGGTGAGAAAAATACGACAAACTTGTGTCATTGTGATGAAAAACTCATTAGAAACTCTATCATGTTCGTTTTGCGAGATTCCGACTTCACGGCGATGGAATAGTGCATTCAAGAAACCTTACGTGCCATTTTCGTGCATCCGGATGACGGTGATAAACCCTACGTGCCATTTTCGCGAATCCGGATGACAGTGAGAAAAATACGCGAAACTCGTGTCATTGGAATGTAGACCTCATTAGAAAATCAATAAAGTTCGTTTCGCGAGATTCCGACTTGCCGGCAATGGAATCGTGCAGTCGAGAAACGCTACGTGCCATTTTCATGCATCCGGATGACAGTGAGAAAAAATCGATAAACTTGTGTCGTTGTGATTAAGTACTCATTAGAAATTTTATAAAGTCCCTTTCGTGAGATTCCGAGTTCCCGGCGATGGAATAGTGCTGTCGAGATACGCTACGGCTCATGTTCGTGCATCCGGATAACCGTGAGAAAAATACGAGAAACTTGTGTCGTTGTGATGAAGAACTCATTAGAAACACTATAAAGTTCGTTTCGCGAGATTCCGACTTGCCGGCGATGGAATAGTACAGTCAAGAAACTCTACGTGCCATTTTCGTGCATCCGGATGACCGTGATAAAAATTCGAGAAACTTGTGTTATTGTGATGAAGAACTCATTAGAAACTCTATAAAGTTCGTTTCGCGAGATTCCATGTTGCCGGCGTTGGAATCGGGTAGTTGAGAAACCCTACGTGCCATTTTCGTGCACCCGGATGACGGTGAGGAAAATACGCGAAACTCGTGTCATTGGAATGTAGAGCTCGTTAGAAAATCAATAAAGCTCGTTTCGCGAGATTCTGAGTTCCCGGCGATGGAATACTGCTGTCGAGAAACGCTACGTGCCATTTTCGTGCCTCCGGATGACGGTGAGAAAAAATCGAGAAACTTGTCTCGTTGTGATGAAGAACTCATTAGAAACTTTATAAAGTTTCTTTCGCAAGATTCCGACTTGTTGGCGATGGAATATTGCAGTCGAGAAGCCCTACATGCCATTTTCGTGCATCCGGATGACGGTGAGAAAAATTCAAGAAACTTGTCTCATTGTGATGTAGAACTCATTAGAAACTCTATAAAGTTCATTTCGCGAGATTCCATGTTGTCGGCGTCGGAATCGGGCAGTTGAGAAACCCTACGTGCCATTTTCGCGAATCAGGATGACGGTGAGAAAAATACGCGAAACTCGTGTCATTGGAATGTAGAACTCATTAGAAAATCAATAAAGCTCGTTTCGCGAGATTCCAACTTGCCGGCAGTGGAATCGTGCAGTCGAGAAAGGCTACGTGTCATTTCCGTGCATCCGGATGACGGGGAGAAAAAATCAAGAAACTTGTGTTGTTGTGATGAAGAACTCAATAGAAATTTTATAAAGTTCCTTTCGCGAGATTCCGAGTTCCCGGCGATGGAATAGTGCTGTCGAGTTACGCTACGGCTGATGTTCGTGCATCCGGATGACGGTGAGAAAAATACGAGAAACTTGTGTCGTTGTGATGAAGAACTCATTAGAAACACTATTCAGTTCGGTTCACGAGATTCCGACTTGCCGGCAATGGAATAGTACAGTCAAGAAACCCTACGTGCCATTTTCGTGCATCCGGATGACCGTGAGAAAAATTCTAAAAACTTGTGTCATTGTGATGAAGAACTCATTAGAAACTCTATAAAGTTCGTTTCGCGAGATTCCATGTTGCCGGCGTTGAAATCGGGCAGTTGAGAAACCCTACGTGCCATTTTCGTGCACCCGGATGACGGTGAGGAAAATACGCGAAACTCGTGTCATTGGAATGTAGAACTCATTAGAAAATCAATAAAGCTCGTTTCGCGAGATTCCGAGTTCCCGGTGATGGAATACTGCCGTCGAGAAACGCTACGTGCCATTTTCGTGCATCCGGATGACGGTGAGAAAAAATCGAGAAACTTGTCTCGTTGTCATGAAGAACTCATTAGAAACTTTATAAAGTTTCTTTCGCGAGATTCCGACTTGCCGGCGATGGAATAGTGCAGTCAAGAAACCCTACATGCCATTTTCGTGCATCCGGATAACGGTGAGTAAAATTCGAGAAACTTGTCTCATTGTGATGAAAAACTCATTAGAAACTCTATAAAATTCGTTTCGCGAGATTCCATGTTGCTGGCGTTGGAATCGGGCAGTTGAGAAACCCTACGTGCCATTTTCGTGCACCCGGATGACGGTGAAGAAAATACGCGAAACTCGTGTCATTGGAATGTAGAACTCATTAGAAAACCAATAAAGCTCGTTTCGCGAGATTCTGACTTGTCGGTGATGGAATAGTGCAGTTGAGATACCCTACGTGCCATTTTCGTGCATCCGGATGACGGTTAGGAAAATACGGGAAACTTGTGTCGTTGTGAAGATGACCTCATTAGAAACTCTATAAAGTTTGTTTTGAAAGATTCCCAGTCGCCGACGATGAAATCGTGCAATCAAGAAACCCAATTGGCCAATTTCGTGCATCCGGATGACGCGGAGGAAAATACGAGAAACTCATGTCATTGTGATGAAGAACTCATTAGAAACTCTAAAAAGCTTGTTTCAGGAGATTTCGGCATGCCGGCAAAGGAATCGTGCATTCGAGAAACCCTACGGGCCACGTTCGTGCACCCGAATGACGGTGAGGAAAATACGAGAAACACGTTTCGTTGGAAGGAAGAACTCATTAAAAACTCTATAAATGATGGAGATCAAGGTGCTGTCAAGCTACTATAAACCGTTCCCAAGATCCTTTGCAAGGGATAGGCGGTCCAATGACTAGGAGCAGGGCGAAGTGGGCCAAGGAAGCTTTACTGGGCTTGATCTTGGATGTGCAGGCTAAAGAGGAAATTATTGGGCCAAATCAAGACATCAAGTGGGCCACACTTTGCAGCCTTGAAGAGGGCAGTTCGGAGGCCCCATAAAGTTTGTTGGATCTTGAAGATAACTAGCTCAAATCTGCATTGATTTAAAGATGTAATATGGGCTTTAGTTTAAATGTTTTGTTTTGGGTATTATTAGCATTTGGGCCCATTCTTTATGCTGCCCAAATAGTAGTTTAATTATGGGTTTGTTTTTTTATTAGCTTAGTTGGGCCAAATAACTAATGTTATTTGGGCCATATTTTTAGAAGTCCAATTAGGAGTTTAAGGCCTTTTGGCTTTCCTACTAGGGTTAGGTTTGATTGTCTATTTAAGAGTTCTTTAAGTTCATGTAAAAAACAGATTTTGATGATTAATAAAGATTGAGTTTTCTCCTAAAGTGAGAGCTTCCCTTAGTTCTTGGACAAAGAACTGAATCCGATCTTATCGAGGCAACTCGTGGCGATCAAACATCCGTTGAATTTTCAAGACGATCCTTGCTTTCGCCAAACACTCTGTTTCTTCGTTTAGAGAAACGCATCATTTAGTATCAGAGCTTTGGCTCCTTGAGGATTGGTTGGTGTCCTATCTTTTCTTTTCTATTTTCTAGAGTCTTTCTTCTTCTTCTACCTTTCTTTAGTCAAATTAGAGTTCTAGTTCTAGTTCTAGTTAATGTTCTTCTAGTCCTTTAAAAAAAAATCGTCAAAAAAAAAGAAGGGAAATTCGCTCAAAAAAAAAAAAAAAGGTGAGCTGAAAAAAAAAGGAAGAGAAATTCGTTAGAAAAAAATAGCATACTGATATTAGTATCCCGCATATTTTTCAAAATTCAGTTCCTAGGGTTGTCATTGTCTGAAAATTTATTCTTTTTAATTCACTTGTTTTCTTAGATAAGTTTGTTGATCAGGTTCTTGTTTAAAAGCTTTAAGAGAAAAAGAGTGTAAGTTGAGAGAAACACTAGAAAAAGAGAAGAAAGAGAGTAAGGTGAAAATTGAGAGTGAGAGAAAAGAGAGAGAGGTTGAGACATGTGAGCAGAAAAAGAAAGAGAGTTGTAAGTAAGAAAAAGGGAAAAATAAAAGAGTGAGTGCTTTTGCACTAAAAAGTGAGGTGAAGAGTGCTTTGGTATGCAAGCCAAACCTCCTTGTGCTCATGTAAAAGGATATTTATTTTACTAACACTCCTAACCTATTTTTGCCTAGTATGGTTGTGTCTTTGTTACAGGAATTCACTGATGTTTTTCCTGAGGAGATTCCACATGGACTACCACCTTTGAGAGGCATTGAGCACCAGATAGACTTTGTCCCTGGATCATCCATCCCTAATCGACCTGCCTACCGAGCTAATCCTGAGGAGACGAAGGAAATTCAAAGGCAAGTAGATGACCTAGTTCAGAAAGGATTCGTGAGGGAGAGTCTTAGTCCATGTTCAGTACCTGTTATTCTTGTGCCTAAAAAGGATGGTACTTGGCGCATGTGCGTAGATTGCAGAGCCATTAACAAAATCACTGTAAAGTATAGGCATCCAATTTCTAGATTAGATGACATGCTTGATGAATTGTATGGTTCTAGTGTTTTTACTAAAATTGATTTAAAGAATGGCTACTATCAAATTCGTATGAAAGAGGGAGATGAGTGGAAAACTACTTTTAAGACTAAATATGGTTTATATGAGTGGTTAATAATGCCCTTTGGCTTGATTAATGCACCCAGTACCTTTATGAGATTAATGAACCATGTCTTACGTGCTTTCATTGGAAAGTTTGTAGTAGTTTACTTTGATGATATTTCAGTATATAGTCAAAATCTTGATGAACATGTATTGCATTTGCGTGCTATTTTTGATGTGCTTAAGGTGCATAAATTGTATGCTAACATGAAAAAGTGCACATTCTGTTCTGATTCAGTAGTGTTCCTTGGTTTTGTTGTTAATTCTCATGGAATTAGTGTGGATGAGGACAAGGTTAAGGCAATCTGAGATTGGCCTACACCTAGGAATGCTAATGAAGTTAGGAGTTTCCATGATTTAGCAAGTTTCTATAGGCGGTTTGTAAAGAATTTCAGTACTATTGCTGCACCCCTAAATGAACTTGTTAAAAAGAATGTTGTCTTTAAATGGGATGATTTGCATGAGAAGTCATTTAACACTTTAAAGAATCTTCTAACTAATGCACCCTTGCTGTCATTACCTAACTTTGATAAGGCTTTTGAAATTGAATGTGATGCTTCTGGAGTTGGTATAGGTGCTGTTTTGATGCAGGATTCTAAACCAATTGCATACTTCAGTGAGAAGTTAAATGGGGCAGCACTGAACTATCCTACTTATGATAAGGAGTTATACGCATTGGTGAGGACTTTGCAAATTTGGCAACATTATCTATGGCCAAGAGAGTTCATTATCCATTCAGATCATGAGAGCTTGAAATTTTTGAAGTCTCAAGGTAAATTACATAAGAGGCATGCAAAGTGGTTAGAATTGATTGAGACATTTCCTTATGTGATTAAGTATAAAACTGGAAAGGAAAATGTGGTAGCTGATGCATTGTCTAGAAGATATGCATTGTTGACATTCTTACATGCTAAGTTGCTTGGTTTTGAATACATTAAAGACTTGTATGCTAATGATGTTGATTTTGGATCTGCTTGGAATTCTTGTGATAAACATGCTATTGATGGTTTCTATAGACATGAAGGCTACTTGTTTAAAAGGAATAAACTTTGTGTGCCTACGTGTTCTATGCGTGCTTTATTAATTAAGGAGAGTCATGGTGGAGGTCTAATGGGGCATTTTGGAGTCACTAAAACTTTAGAAATTCTGCATGAACATTTTTATTGGCCTCGCATGAAACATGATGTCATTTCGTTTTGTGCTAAGTGTGTGGCATGTAAACAAGTTAAGTCTAAGGTAATGCCACATGGCCTTTATACCCCATTACCTGTACCTACACAGCCTTGGCATGATATTTCTATGGATTTTGTGATAGGGTTACCAAGATCTCAAAGTGGTAAGGATAGTGTTTTTGTGGTTGTTGATAGGTTTAGCAAAATGGCTCATTTCATTGCATGTGCTAAAACCAATGATGCAACACACATAGCTAATCTGTTCTTTAAAGAAGTAGTGCGTTTGCATGGGTTTCCTAGAACAATAGTAAGTGATAGAGATGTTAAGTTCTTAAGTTATTTTTGGCGTACTTTATGGGGAAGATTAGGAACTAAACTTCTATTTTCTACTGTTGCACACCCTCAAACAGATGGGCAAACTGAGGTAGTTAATAGGACATTTACTACACTTTTACGTGCTATTATGTCAAAAAATTTGAAACATTGGGAAAGAGCTTTACCACATGTTGAGTTTGCTTACAATAGATCTATGCATTCTACTACTGCTTATAGTCCTTTTGAAATTGTTTATGGCTTTAATCCTCTAACACCTTTGGATATTTTACCTTTGTCTACTAATGAGTTTGTTAACTTGGATGGTAAGCAAAAGGCTGAATATGTAAAGGATTTGCATGCTAAAGTTCGAGCTAACATTGAGAGGAAGAGTAAGCAATATGCAACGCAAGCCAACAAGAGTAGAACAAAGATTGTATTTGAACCTGGTGATTGGGTTTGGGTACATATGCGCAAAGAGAGGTTCCCGGTTCAGAGAAAGTCTAAGTTACATCCTAGGGGAGATGGACCTTTTCAAGTCTTGGAGCGAATCAATGACAATGCCTATAAGATTGATTTACCTAGTGAGTATGGCAATATTAGTGCTACATTCAATGTTGCTGACTTGTCTTTATTTGATGTAGGTGATGGCTTTGATTCGAGGACGAATCCTTTCGAGGAGGGAGGGAATGATGGAGATCAAGTTGCTGTCAAAGCTACTATAAACCGTTCCCAAGATCCTTTGCAAGGGATAGGCGGTCCAATGACTAGGAGCAAGGCGAAGCGGGCCAAGGAAGCTTTACTGGGCTTGATCTTGGATGTGCAGGCTAAAGAAAAAATTATTGGGCCAACTCAAGACATCAAGTGGGCCACACTTTGCAGCCTTGAAGAGGGCAGTTCGGAGGCCCAATAAAGTTTGTTGGATCTTGAAGATAACTAACTCAAATCTGCATTGATTTAAAGATGTAATATGGGCTTTAGTTTAAATGTTTTGTTTTGGGTATTATTAGCATTTGGGCCCATTCTTTATGCAGCCCAAATAGTAGTTTAATTATGAGTTTGTTTTTTTATTAGCTTAGTTGGGCCAAATAACTAATGTTATTTGGGCCATATTTTTAGAAGTCCAATTAGGAGTTTAAGGCCTTTTGGCTTTCCTACTAGGGTTAGGTTTGATTGTCTATTTAAGAGTTCTTTAAGTTCATGTAAAAAACAGATTTTGATGATTAATAAAGATTGAGTTTTCTCCTAAAGTGAGAGCTTCCCTTAGTTCTTGGGCAAAGAACTGAATCCGATCTTATCGAGGCAACTCGTGGCGATCAAACATCCGTTGAATTTTCAAGACAATCCTTGCTTTCGCCATACACTCCGTTTCTTCGTTTAGAGGAACGCATCAATAAAGCTCATTTCGCGAGATTCCGACTTGCCGGCGATGCAATCGTGCAGTCCAGAAAGGCAACGTGCCATTTTCGTGCATCCGGATGACGGTGAGAAAAAATCGAGAAACTTGTGTCGTTGTGATGAAGAACTCATTAGAAACTTTATAAAGTTCCTTTCGCGAGATTCCGAGTTTCCGGCGATGGAATAGTGCTGTCGAGAAACGCTACGGCTCATGTTCGTGCATCCGGATGACGGTGAGAAAAATACGAGAAACTTGTGTCGTTGTGATGAAGAACTCATTAGAAACTCTATAAAGTTCGTTTCGCGAGATTGCGACTTGCCGGCGATAGAATAGTGCAGTCTAGAAACCCTATGTGCCATTTTCGTGCATCCGGATGACGGTGACAAAATTTCGAGAAACTTGTGTTATTGTGATGAAGAACTCATTAGAAACTCTATAAAGTTCGTCTCGCGAGATTCCCTGTTGCCGGCGTTGGAATCGGGCAGTTGAGAAACCCTACATGCCATTTTCGTGCACCCGGATGACGGTGAGAAAAATACGTGAAACTCATGTCATTAGAATGTAGAACTCATTAGAAAATCAATAGAGCTCATTTCACGAGATTCCGACTTGCCGGGGATGGAATCGTGCAGTCGAGAAACGCTACGTGCCATTTTCGTGCATCCGGATGACGGTGAGAAAAAATGAGAAACTTGTGTCGTTGTGATGAAGAACTCATTAGAAACTTTATAAAGTTCCTTTCGCGAGATTCCGAGTTCCCGGCGATGGAATAGTGCTGTCGAGATACGCTACGGGTCATGTTCGTGCATCCGAATGACCGTGAGAAAAATACGAGAAACTTGTGTCGTTGTGATGAAGAACTCATTAGAAACACTATTAAGTTCGTTTCGCGTGATTCCGACTTGCCGGCGATGGAATAGTACAGTCAAGAAACGTTACGTGCCATTTTCGCGCATCCGGATGACGGTGAGAAAAATTCGAGAAACTTGTGTCATTGTGATGAAGAACTCGTTAGAAACACTAAAAAGCTCGTTTCGCAAGATTCCGTCTTGCCGGCAAATCAATCGTGCAATCGAGAAACCCTACGGGCCACTTTCGTGCATCCGGACGACGGTGGGGAAAATTCGAGAAACTTGTGTCGTTGTGATGAAGAACTCATTAGAAACTCTATAAAGATCATTTCGCAAGATTCTGAGATGCCGGCGTTGGAATCGGGCAGTTGAGAAACCCTACGTGCCATTTTTGTGCACCCGGATGACGGTGAGAAAAATACGCGAAACTTGTGTCATTGGAATGTAGAACTCATTAGAAAATCAATAGAGCTCGTTTCGCGAGATTCCGACTTGCCGGCGATGGAATCGTGCAGTTGAGAAACGCTACGTGGCATTTTCGTGCATCCGGATGACGGTGAGAAAAAATTGAGAAACTTGTGTCGTTGTGATGAAGAACTCATTAGAAACCTTATAAAGTTCCTTTCGCGAGATTCCGAGTTCCCGGCGATGGAATAGTGCTGTCGAGATACGCTACGGGTCATGTTCGTGCATTCGGATGACCGTGAGAAAAATACGACAAACTTGTGTCGTTGTGATGAAGAACTCATTAGAAACTTTATAAAGTTCCTTTCGCGAGATTTCGAGTTCCCGGCGATGGAATTGTGCTGTCGAGAAACGCTACGGCTCATGTTCGTCCATCCGAATGACGGTGAGAAAAATACGAGAAACTTGTGTCGTTGTGATCAAGAACTCATTAGAAACTCTATAAAGTTCGTTTCGAAAGATTCCGACTTGCCGGCGATGGAATAGTGGAGTCCAGAAACCCTACTTGTCATTTTCGTGCATCCGGATGATGGTGAGAAAAGCTCGAGAAACTTGTGTCCTTGTGATGAAGAACTCATTAGAAACTCTATAAAGTTCGTTTCGCGAGATTCCATATTGCCGGCGTTGGAATCGGGCAGTTGAGAAACCCTACGTGCCATTTTCGTGCACCCGGATGACGGTGAGGAAAATAGGCGAAAACTCGTGTCATTGGAATGTAGAACTCATTAGAAAATCAATAAAGCTCGTTTAGCGAGATTCTGACTTGCCAGCGATGGAATCATGCAGTCGAAATACGCTACGGGTCATGTTCGTGCATCCGGATGACCGTGAGAAAAATGCGAGAAATTTGTCTCGTTGTGATGAAGAACTCATTAGAAACACTATTAAGTTCGTTTCGCGAGATTCCGACTTGCCGGCGATGGAATAGTACAGTCAAGAAACGCTACGTGCCATTTTCGCGCATCCGGATGACGGTGAGAAAATTTCGAGAAACTTGTCTCATTGTGATGAAGAACACATTAGAAACACTAAAAAGCTCGTTTCGCAAGATTCCGTCTTGCCGGCAAATGAATCGTGCAATCGAGAAACCCTACGTGCCATTTTCGTGCATCTGGATGACGGTGAGAAAAATTCGAGAAACTTATGTCGTTGTGATAAAGAACTCATTAGAAATTCTATAAAGTTCGTTTCGCGAGATTCCGAGTTGTCGGGGTTGGAATCGTGCAGTTGAGAAACCCTACGTGCGATTTTCGTGCATCCGGATGACGGTGAGGAAAATTCGAGAAACTTGTGTCGTTGTGATGAACAACTCATTAGAAACTCCAAAAAGATCGTTTCGCAAGATTCTGAGATGTCGGCTTTGGAATCGTGCAGTTGAGAAACCCTACGTGCCGTTTTCGTGCATTCGGAAGACGGTGAGGAAAATACGAAAAACATGTGTCGTTAGAATGAAGAACTCATTCGAAACTCTAAAAAGCTCGTTTCGCGAGATTCCGGCTTGCCATCAAAAGAATCGTGCAATCCAGAAACCCTACCGGCCACGTTCGTGCATCCGGATGACGGTTAGGAAAATACGAGAAATACGTTTCGTTGGAATGAAGAACTCATTAGAAACTCTGCAAAGCTCATTCCGCGATATTCTGACTTGCCGGCGATGGAATAGTGCAGTCGAGAAACTCTACGTGCCATTTTCGTGCATCCGGATGACTCTACGGAAAATACGAAAAACATTTGTCGTTAAAATGAAGAACTCATTAGAAACTCTAAAAAGCTCGTTTCTCGAGGTTCCGGCTTGCCGTCAAAAGAATCGTGCAATCCAGAAACCCTACGGGCCACGTTGGTGCATCCGGATGACGGTGAGGAAAATACGAGAAACACGTTTCGTTGGAAAGTAGAACTCATTAGAAACTCTGCAAAGCTCATTTCGCGATATTCTGACTTGCCGGCGATGGAATAGTGCAGTAGAGAACCCTACGTGCCATGTTCGTGCATCCGGATGACGGTTAGGAAAATACGGGAAACTTGTGTCGTTGTGAAGATGAACTCTTTAGAAACTCTACAAAGTTCTTTTCGAAAGATTCCCAGTCGCCGACGATGAAATCGGGCCGTCAAGAAACACAACTGGCCAATTTCGTGCATCCGGATGACGAAGAGAAAAATTTGAGAAACTCATGTCATTGTGATAAAGAACTCATTAGAAACTCTATAAAGCTCATTTCGTGCATCCGGATGACGGTGAGAAAAATACGCGAAACACGTTTCGTTGGAATGTAGAACTCATTAGAAACTCTATAAAGCTCATTTCGCGAGATTTCGACTTGCCGGCGATGGAATCGTGCAGTCGAGAAACGCTACGCTCCATTTTCGTGCATCCGGAAGACGGTGAGAAAAAATTGAGAAACTTGTGTCGTTATGATGAAGAACTCATTAGAAACTTTATAAAGTTCCTTTCGCGAGATTCCGAGTTCCCGGCGATGGAATAGTGCTGTCGAGATACGCTATGGGTCATGTTCGTGCATCCGGATGACCGTGAGAAAAATACGAGAAACTTGTGTCGTTGTGATGAAGAACTCATTAGAAACATTATAAAGTTCGTTTCGCGAGATTTCGACTTGCCGGCGATGGAATAGTACAGTCAAGAAACGCTACGTGCCATTTTCGTGCATCCGGATGACGGTGAGAAAAATTCGAGAAACTTGTGTCATTGTGATGAAGAACTCATTAGAAACACTAAAAGGCTCGTTTCGCAAGATTCTGTCTTGCCGGCAAATAAATCGTGCAATCCAGAAACCCTACGGGCCACATTCGTGCATCCGGATGACGGTGAGGAAAATACGAGAAATACGTTTCGTTGCAATGAAGAACTCATTAGAAACTCTGCAAAGCTCATTTCGCGATATTCTGACTTGCCGGCGATGGAATAGTGCAGTCGAGAAACCCTACATGGCAATTTCGTGCATCCGGATGACAGTTAGGAAAATACAGAAAACTTGTGTTGTTGTGAAGATGAACTCTTTAGAAACTCTATAAAGTTCGTTTGGAAAGATTCCCAGTCGCCGATGATGAAATCGTGCCGTCAAGAAGCCCAACTGGCCAATTTCGTGCATCCTGATGACGGTGAGAAAAATTCGAGAAACTCATGTCATTGTGATGAAGAACTCATTAGAAACTCTATAAAGTTCGTTTCGAAAGATTCCCAGTCGCCGACAATGAAATCGTGTTCGTGCATGTTGCCGGCGTTGGAATTGGGCAGTTGAGAAACCCTACGTGCCATTTTCGTGCATCCGGATGACGGTGAGGAAAATACGCGAAACACGTTTCGTTGGAATGTAGAACTCATTAGAAACTCTATAAAGCTCCTTTCGCGAGATTCCGACTTGCCGGCGATGGAATCGTGCAGTCGAGAAACGCTACGTGCCATTTTCGTGCATCCGGAAGACGGTGAGAAAAAATCGAGAAACTTGTGTCGTTATGATGAAGAACTCATTAGAAACTTTATAAAGTTCCTTTCGCGAGCTTCCGAGTTCCCGGCGATGGAATAGTACTGTCGAGATACGCTACGGGTCATGTTCGTGTATCCGGATGACCGTGAGAAAAATACGAGAAACTTGTGTCGTTGTGATGAAGAACTCATTAGAAACACTATAAAGTTCGTTTCGCCCTACGTGTCATTTTCGTGCATCCGGATGACGGTGAGAAAAATTCAAGAAACTTGTGTCATTGTGATGAAGAACTCATTAGAAACACTAAAAGGCTCGTTTCGCAAGATTCTGTCTTGCCGGCAAATGAATCGTGCAATCGAGAAACCCTACGGGCCACTTTCGTGCATCCGGATGACGGTGAGGAAAATTCGAGAAACTTGTGTCGTTGTGATGAAGAACTCATTAGAAACTCTATCAAGATCGTTTCGCAAGATTCTGAGATGCCGGCGTTGGAATCGTGCAGTGGAGAAACCCTATGTGCCATTTTCGTGCATCCGGATGACGGTGAGGGGAAAATACGAAAAACATGTGTCGTTAGAATGACGAACTCATTAGAAACTCTAAAAAGCTCGTTTCGCGAGTTTCCGGCTTGCCGACAAAAGAATCGTGCAATCCAGAAACCCTACGGGCCACGTTCGTGCATCCGGATGATGGCGAGGAAAATACGAGAAACACGTTTCGTTGGAATGAAGAACTCATTAGAAACTCTGCAAGGCTCATTTCGCTATATTCTAACTTGCCGGCGAAGGAATAGTGCAGTCGAGAAACCCTACGTGCCATTTTCGTGCATCCGGATGACGGTTAGGAAAATACGGGAAACTCGTGTCGTTGTGAAGATGAACTCATTAGAAACTCTATAAAGTTCGTTTCAAAAGATTCCTAGTCGCCGACGATGTAATCGTGCCGTCAAGAAACCCAACTAGCCAATTTCGTGCATCCGGATGACGGTGAGGAAAATACGAAAAACTCATGTCATTGTGATGAAGAACTCATTATAAACTCTAAAAAGCTCGTTTCGGGAGATTTCGGCATGCCGGCAAAGGAATCGTGCAATCGAGAAACCCTACGGGCCACGTTCGTGCACCCGGATGACGGTGAGGAAAATACGAGAAACACGTTTCGTTGGAATGAAGAACTCATTAGAAACTCTATAAAGCTCATTTCGCGAGATTCCGACTTGCCGGCGATGGAATCGTGCAGTCAAGAAACGCTACGTGCCATTTTCGTGCATCAGGATGACGGTGAGAAAAAATCGAGAAACTTGTGTCGTTGTGATGAAGAACTCATTAGAAACTTTATAAAGTTCCTTTCGCGAGATTCCGAGTTCCCGGCGATGGAATAGTGCTGTCGAGAAACGCTACGGCTCATGTTCGTGCATCCGGATGGCGGTGAGAAAAATACGAGAAACTTGTGTCGTTGTGATGAAGAACTCATTAGAAACTATATAAAGTTCGTTTCGCGAGATTCTGACTTGCCGGCAATGGAATAGTGCAGTCAAGAAACCCTACGTGCCATTTTCGTGCATCCGGATGACGGTGAGAAAAATTTGAGAAACTTGTGTCATTGTGATGAAGAACTCATTAGAAACTCTATAAAGTTCGTTTCGAAAGATTCCCAGTCGCCGACAATGAAATCGTGTTCGTGCATCCGGATGACGGTGAGGAAAATACGCGAAACTCGTGTCATTGTGATGAAGAACTCATTAGAAACTCTAAAAAGCTCGTTTCGCGAGATTCTGGCATGCCGGCAAAGGAATCGTGCAATCGAGAAACCCTACGGGCCACGTTCGTGCACCCGGATGACGCTGAGGAAAATACGAGAAACACGTTTCGTTGGAATGAAAAACTCATTAGAAACTTTATAAAGCTCATTTCGCGAGATTCCGACTTGCCGGCGATGGAATAGTGCAGTCGAGAAACCCTACATGCCATTTTTGTGCATCCAGATGACAGTGAGAAAAATTCGAGAAACTTATGTCGTTGTGATGAAGAATTCATTAAAAACTCTACAAAGTTCGTTTTGCGAGATTCTGTGTTGCCGGCGTTGGAATCGTGCAGTTGAGAAACCCTACGTGCCATTTTCATGCATCCGGATGACGGTGAGGAAAGTACGAGAAACTTGTGTCGTTGTTGATGAGATCATGGCTAGGGCTGACAAACAGAAATGGAATGCGGACCCGCTTCAAGTCCCAGTTGGACCTATCACAAGAGCTTAGGTTAAAATATTCAAAGAAGTACTTAGTTGTCTAATCCTATAGGCCCATCAAGGAGATACTTGCATTATTACAAAAGAAGAGCCAAAACTGGTCCATGTCATTAAAACCCATTTAAATATGGGTCAAGACCAGCCAACTTTAATATGGACCTAAAGTACAAGAAGATTGAAGGCTAAAAATTGAATATAGGCCCAAAATAATGGATTTATTTAATGGCCCAATTTAGGCTACGTTTTTTTTTTCTGATTTATTTACTTTTAGTATTTTATTTATTTGACTAGGAAAGTTTCCTATTTTATAGTTTCTAGAAGAGTTTCCTATTTAAATTTTTCCTTGCCCTATAGGGGTTTCCTATCTGATAGTTTCTAGAACAGTTTCCTATTTCTATTCTTCCTTGTCCTATAGGAGTTTCCTATATAGTTTTCCTTCTAAGTTTAGGTAATTGGCCTATAAATAGGTATGTATGTTCATTAACAATTCAGATTATCATTTATATAATTGAGAGTGTTTTCTCTTTGGTTCTTTAAAGAACTTTTCTGAACTTATCAAGATTTATCTTGTGGCGTTCAAGCAAGACTTATCACTCACAATTTTCTTCCTCTTTCTTGAGTGTGGCGTCTGCGATATTTCTTATACCTTTGGTTCTTATCTCTTTATAGATAACGGGTCAAGGTCATTTTATTTTAAATTTATTTTTATTATAAATCTGATTAGAATACGATCCTTCTAAGCGGATCCCATATTGATTCCGGGTCTCACTACTCTTGGTGAGGTTCATATCAGGAGTTCACATCATTTGGTATCAGAGCTAAGTTCTAAATCAGGTTTGATCTATCCTATTTGTTTTCTTATTCTTATTCCATCTTACTATCTCGTTTTTTTTTTTTGTGTTCTTCATTCTCTTATCTTCTAATTTTCGTTTTATTTCTAGTGTTCTTAGTTCAAGTGCATATTCTGAAAAAAAAAAGAAAAAAAAAAGAAAAAAAAATAGTGCAGAATTCTGAAAAAAAAAAGAAATTCGAAAAAAAAAATCGAACCAATTGTTGTTGAAATTCAAGTTCCACCTAGATTTTGCATTCTGATCTTAAAAAAAAAACAAGGTGATCTAGTAATTCTAATTGCATCAATTTGTTTTTCTCTTGCTTTGATATTTGGTTTTCTTATTTTGGTTATTTTTGCTATCTCAATTGTTTCTTTTTCTCTAGTCATTTATTTATTTCTATTCTAGTTGCTTCGTGGTGTGATTTTTCTTATTCAACTTCTTATCTTGTCTTTAATTTCATTTTTTTTTCTAAAGTTCTATTGCTTTGTTCCCTTTGTTTCTTAAAATTCTGTTCTTTTTCTTCTTCCTTAACTCTTTGTACTCTATTAGTTGAGTTTGGATTGTTGCAAGAAAAGTTTTGTGTGAGTTTGTTTGAGTTCAATAAAGAACTGAAAGAGGGGAGAATTTGTTTTACTCTAACATTGTTTTTCAGGAAAATCATGTCCCACAACAAGGACAAAACTACTTCCGAAGGTGTGTCGGGAATGGTGGATCTAAAGTTGATGATGGAAGCTTTAGTAAGTGAGATGAGAAGAGTTTTGAGAGTGGAGATGGAGCAAATTCATGAACGGTTAGATCGAGTAGAGAATGCACATGTGGAAGAGTCACAAAACACTGCTAATATATGTAGGAAGGGGAGAGTTCAATCAAGGGAGAGTGTTGAAGATGAAGAGTATTATAGAGATGGTTTTGATGAAGTTGATAGAAATCTGAGTGACAACAATAGGAGATATGGTGAAAGGTTTAGAGAAGTTAGGAATCGGGTTGATAATAATTTAGAAAGTATTAAAATGAAAATTCCACCCTTTCAAGGTAAAAATGATCCAGAAGTTTATTTAGAATGGGAGAAAAAGATGGAGTTGGTGTTTGATTGTCATAACTATTCTGAGTTGAAAAAGGTAAAATTGGCTGTCATTGAATTTACTGACTATGCTATTATTTGGTGGGATCAATTGATTTTAAACAGGAGACGAAATGGAGAAAGACCCATTGAGACGTGGGAGGAGATGAAAGCAATTATGAGGAGGCGATTTATTCCAAGTCACTACCATAGGGACTTGTTTAGGAAATTGCAAAGCCTTACTCAAGGTTCTAAAAGTGTTGAAGACTACCATAAGGAGATGGAGATAGCCATGATTCGAGCCAATGTGGAGGAGGACCGAGAAGCTACAATGGCGAGATTCTTAGTTGGCTTAAACCGTGATATAGCGAATGTGGTAAAGTTGCAACATTATGTGGAGTTGGATGACATGGTGCACATGGCCATAAAAGGTGGAGCAACAACTAAAAAGGAAAGGTTCCTCAAGAATGGGACAAAATTCGAGTTCTTCAACATGGAAGTCGAGTTGGAGTAGGAGGGATGAAAAACCTAAGGCCGAACCTTCCAAAGAAAATAAAAATGGAGGCGCACCAAATGCAGGTAAAACTATTTCCCAACCTTCTAGAACTAGAGATGTTAAATGTTTTAAGTGTTTGGGAATGGGTCATATTGCTAGTCAATGTCCAAATAAAAGAGTAATGATATTGAAAGAAGATGGTGACATTGAGACCGAAGGTGAGTCCGATAATGAGTCTATGCCCCCTTTGGAGGATGCAAGTGACGTTGAGTATCCCATTAATGGAGAACTTTTGATTACAAGGAGAGCCCTTAGTGTGCAAATCAAATAAGATGAAGAGGTACAACGAGAAAATATTTTTCATACTAGATGTCATGTTAATAATAAAGTATGTAGCATGATTATTGATGGGGGAAGCTGTACTAATGTAGCTAGCACTAGTTTGGTTGAAAAATTGAGTTTGGCCACTTTAAAGCATCCAAATCCATATAAGCTACAATGGCTGAATGATTGTGGAGAAATTAAGGTGACTAAATAGGTGTTGGTGTCAATCTCCATTGGAAAGTACAAAGATGAAGTTTTATGTGATGTGGTGCCAATGCAGGCAGGACATATTCTTTTGAGAAGACCAAGCATCCAAATCTATAAAGTTCGGTTCGGGAGACCAAGCATCCAATTTCTGTGACACTCATCCGGATGCACGAAAATAGCCGTTAGGTTTTCTCGGCAGCCCGATTCGACCCCCGTCATTATCGAATCATTCAAAACGGACATCATCGCGTTCCTTAAGAGATAACATTTTCAACGGACCCGCTTTTTTGAATTTTCGTGACGGTCATTCGGATGCACGAAAATGACAGTTAGGATTTTTCGGTGTCCAGATTCGACTCCCGGCATGTCTGAATCACTCGAAACAGAAGTCATCGCGTTAGTAACGAGGTCCTCGTTCCAACGACTCCACTTTTTTGAATTTTCGTGACAGTCATC
Organism: Gleditsia sinensis; assembly: GCA_037074535.1. Taxonomy (NCBI): domain Eukaryota; kingdom Viridiplantae; phylum Streptophyta; class Magnoliopsida; order Fabales; family Fabaceae; genus Gleditsia; species Gleditsia sinensis. The sequence goes on from CM073469.1 coordinate 48,353,390, forward strand.
CGGATGCACGGAAATGGCCGTTAGGGTTTCTCGGCGGTCCGATTCGACGCCCAGCATGTCCGAATCAATCGAAACAGACGTCATCGCGTTCCAAAATAGATCATCTTTCTAACGACACAGCCTTTTTGAATTTTTGTTACGACCATCTGGCTGCACGAAAATGCCAGTTAGTATTTCTCGGCGTCCCGATTCGACCCCCAGCATATCCGAATCACTCGAAACGAACGTTATCGCGTTAGTAACGAGGTCCTCGTTCCAACGTCTCCTATTTTTTGAATTTTCGTGAGAGTCATCCGGATGCACGAAAATGGCCGTAAGGGTTTCTCGGCGGTCTGATTCGACCCCCTGCAAGTCCGAATCACTCGAAACAGACGTCATCGCGTTCCTAAAGAGATCTTCTTTGCAGCAACACCGCTTTTTTGAATTTTCGTTACGATCATCCGTATGTACGAAAATGGCTGTTAGAGTTTCTCGGCGGCCCGATTCGACCCTCGGCATGTCCGAATCACTCGAAACGGACGTCATCGCTTTTTCGAACTTTCGTGACGGTCATTCGGATGCACGAAAATGTCAATTAGGGTTTCTCGGCGTCCAGATTCGACTACCGGCAGGTCCGAATCACACGAACCGGAAATCATCGCGTTAGTAACGAGGTCTTCGTTCCAAGGACTCCACTTTTTTCAATTTTCGTGACAATCTTCCGGATGTACGAAAATGGATGTTAGGGTTTCTCGGCCGCCCGATTCGACCCCCAGCTTGTCCGAATCACTCGAAACGGACGTCATCGCGTTAGTAACAAGGTCCTTGTTCCAACGACTCCTCTTTTTCAATTTTCGTGACGGTCTTCCGGATGCACGAAAATGGCCGTTAGACTATCTCGGCGGTCCGATTCGATCCCCGGCATGTCCGAATCACTCGAAACGGACGTCATCTCGTTCCTAAAGAGATTATCTTTCCAACGACACCGCTTTTTTGTATTTTCGTTACGGTCATCCGCACGCACGAAAATGCCAGTTAGTATTTCTCAGCGTCCCGATTCGACCCCCGGCATGTCCGAATCACTCGAAACGGACGTTATCGCATTAAGAAGGAGGTCCTCGTTCCAAGGATTCCACTTTTTTGAATTTTCGTGACAGTCATCCGGATGCACAAAAATGGCATAAGGGTTTTTCGACGGCCCGATTCGACCCTCAGCATGTCCGAAACACTCGAAACAGACGTCATCGCGTTAATAACGAGGTCCTCGTTCCAACGTGTCCACTTTTTCAATTTTCGTGACGGTCATCCGGATGCACGAAAATGGCCGTTAGGGTTTCTCGGCGGCCTGATTCGACCCCAGTCATGATCGAATCACTCGAAACGGACGTCATCGCATTCCTTAAGAGATAACATTTCCAAGGCCCACTTTTTTGAATTTTCGTGACGGTCATCCGGATGCACGAAAATGCCAGTTAAGATTTCTCGGCGTCCAGATTAGACTCCCGGCATGTCCGAATCACTCGAACCGGAAATCATCGCGTTAATAACGAGGTCCTCGTTCCAAGGACTCCACTTTTTTGAATTTTCATGACAGTCATCCGGATGCACGAAAATGGCCGTTAGAATTCTTCGATGGCCCGATTCGACCCCCAGCATATCCGAATCACTCGAAACGGACGTCATCGCGTTAGTAACGAGGTCCTCGTTCCAAGGATTCCACTTTTTTGAATTTTCCTGATAGTCATCAGAATGCACGAAAATGGCCGTTAGGGTTTCTTGACGGCCGGATTCGACCCACAGCATATCCGAATCACTCGAAACGGACATCATCACGTTAGTAACGAGGTCCTCGTTCCGTCTCCAATTTTTTGAATTTTTGACAGTTATCCGGATGCACGAAAATGGCCGTTAGGGTTTCTCGGTAGCCCGATTCGACCCCCGTCATTATTGAATCATTCAAAACGGACGTTATCGCGTTCCTTAAGAGATAAAATTTTCAATGGACCCGCTTTTTTGAATGTTTGTGACGGTCATTCGGATACACGAAAATGCCAGTTTGGATTTCTTGGCGTCTAGATTCGACTCCCGGCATGTATGGATCACTCGAAACAGACGTCATCGCGTTAGTAACGAGGTCCTCGTTCCAACGACTCCACTTTTTTGAATTTTCGTGACAGTCATCCGAATGCACGAAAATGGCCGTTAGGCTTTCTCGGCGGTCCGATTCGACTTCCGGCATGTCCGAATCACAGCTTTTTTGAATTTTTGTTACGGTCATCTGGATGCACGAAAATGCTTGTTAGTTTTTCTCGGCGTCCCGATTCGACTCCTAGCATGTCTGAATCAATCGAATCGGATGTCATCGCGTTAGTAACGAGATCCTCGTTCCAAGGACTCCAATTTTTTCAATTTTCGTAACAGTCATCCAGATGTACGAAAATAGCCGTTAGGGTTTCTCGGCGGCCCGATTCGACTCCTAGCTTGTCCGAATCACTCGAAACGGACGTCATCGCGTTAGTAAACAGGTGCTCGTTCCAAGGACTCCACTTTTATGAATTTTCGTGACAGTCATCCGGATGCACGAAAATGGCCGTTAGGGATTCTTGGTGGTCCGATTCGACCTCCGGCATCACCGAATCACACGAAATGGACGTCATCGCGTTCCTTAAGAGAACATCTTTCCAACGACATCGCTTTTTTGAATTTTGGTGACGGTCATGCGGATGAACGAAAAAACCAGTTAGTATTTCTCGGTGTCCCGATTTGACTCCCGGCAGGTGCGAATCACTCGAAACGGACGTGATCGCGTTAGTAACGGGGTCCTTGTTCCAAGGATTCCACTTTTTTGAATTTTCATGATAGTCATCCGGATGCACGAAAATGACCGTTAGGGTTTTTCGGTGGCCCGATTCGACCCCCGGGATGTCCGAATCATACGAAACGGACGTTATCGCGTTGCTAGTGAAATCATCTTTCCAACGACATCGCTTTTTGAACTTTGGTGACAGTCATCCGGATGGACGAAAATACCAGTTAGTATTTCTCAGCGTCCCGATTCAACTCCCGGCATGTCCGAATAAACCGAACCGGAAATCATCGCGTTAGTAACGAGATCATCGTTCCAACGACTCCACTTTTTGAAATTTTCGTGACAGTCATTCGAATGCACGAAAATGGCCGTTAGGGTTTCTCGGCAGTGCGATTCGTCCCCCGGCATTTCCGAATCACTCGAAACAGACGTCATCGCGTTAGTAAGAAGGTCCTCGTTCTAACGACTCCTCTTCTTCAATTTTCATGACGGTTATCCGGATGTACGAAAATGCCAGTTAGTATTTCTCGGCGTCCCAATTTGACTACCAGGAGGTGCGAATCAATCGAAACGGACGTGATCGCGTTAGTAACGAGGTCCTCGTTCCAAGGATTCCACTTTTTTGAATTTTTGTGATAGTTATCCGAATGCACGAAAATGGCCGTTAGGGTTTCTCAGCGGCCCGATTCGACCCCCGGGAAGTCCGAATCATACGAAACGGATATCATCGCGTTCCTAATGAAATCATCTTTCCAACGACAACGCTTTTTTGAATTTTGGTGACGATCATCCGGATGCACGAAAATGCCAGTTAGGATTTCTCGGCGTCCAGATTCGACTCCCGGTATGTCTGAATCACTCGAAACAGACGTCATCGCGTTAGTAACGAGGTCCTCGTTCTACGGACTCCACTTTTTTGAATTTACGTGACGTCGTCCGGATGCACGAAAATGGCCGTTAGGATTTCTCGGCAGCCCGATTCGACCCCTGTCATTATTGAATCATTCGAAACGGACGTCATCGCGTTCTTTAAGTGATAACATTTTCAACGGACCCGCTTTTTTGAATTTTCGTGACGGTCATTCGGATGCACGAAAATGCCAGTTAGGATTTCTCGGCGTCCAGATTAGACTCCCGGCATGTCCGAATCACTCGAACCGGAAATCATCGCGTTAATAACGAGGTCCTCGTTCCAAGGACTCCACTTTTTTGAATTTTCGTGACAGTCATCCGGATGCACGAAAATGGCCGTTAGGATTTCTCGATGGCCCGATTCGACCCCCAGCATATCCGAATCACTCGAAACAGACGTCATCGCGTTAGTAACGAGGTCCTCGTTCCAAGGATTCCAATTTTTTGAATTTTCATGATAGTCATCCGGATGCACGAAAATGGCCGTTAGGGTTTCTCGGCGGCCCGATTCGACCCCCCAGCATGTCCGAATCACTCGAATCGGATGTCATCGCGTTCCTAATGAAATCATCTTTCCAACGACACCGCTATTTTGAATTTTGGTGACGGTCATCTGGATGCACGAAAATGCCAATTAGTGTTTCTCGGCATCCCGATTGGACTACCGGCAGGTCCGAATCTCTCGAAACGGACGTGATCGCGTTAGTAACGAGGTCCTCGTTCCAAGGATTCCAATATTTTGAATTTTCATGATAGTCATCCGGATGCTCGAAAATGGCCGTTAGGGTTTCTTGGCGTCCCGTTTCGAATCCCTGCATATCTGAATCACTCGAATTGGACCTCATCGCGTTAGTAACGAGGTCCCCGTTCCAACGTCTCCCATTTTTTGAATTTTCGTGACAGTCATCTAGATGTACAAAAATGGCCGTTAGGGTTTCTCGGCAGCCCAATTCGACCCCCGTCATTATCGAATCAATTGAAACAGACGTCATCGCATTCCTTAAGAGATAACATTTTGAACGGACCCGCTTTTTTTAATTTTCGTGACAGTCATTCGGATGCACGAAAATGCCAGTTAGGATTTCTCGGCGTCCAGATTCGACTCCCGGCATGTTTGAATCATTCGAAACAGACGTCATCGTGTTAGTAACGAGGTCCTCGTTCGAACGACTCCACTTTTTTGAATTTTCGTGATAGTCATCAGGAAGCACGAAAATGGCCGTTAGGGTTTCTCGTTGGTCCGATTCGACCCTCGGCATGTCCGAATAACTCGAAACGGACGTCATCGCGTTCCTAAAGAGATCATCTTTCCAACGACACCGCTTTTTTGAATTTTTGTTACGGTCATCCGGATGCAGGAAATTGGCCGTTAGGATTTCTCGGCGGTCCCATTCGACACCCGGCATGTTCGAATAACTCGAAACGGACGTCATCGCGTTCCTAAAGAGATCATCATTCCAATGACACCGCTTTTTTTAAATTTTCGTTATGGTCATCTGGATGCACGAAAATGGCAGTTAGGGTTTCTCGGCGTCCCGATTCGACTCCCGAGATGTCCGTATCAATCAAACCGGAAATCATCGCGTTAGTAACGAGGTCCTCGTTCCAACGGCTCCACTTTTTTGAATTTTCGTGACAGTCTTCCGGATGCACGAAGATGGCAGTTAAGGTTTCTCGGCCGTCCGATTCGACTCCCGGCATGTCCGAATCACTCAAAAAAAACGTCATCGCGTTAATAACGAGGTCCTCGTTCTAACGCCTCCTCCTTTTCAAATTTCATGACACTCATCCGGATGCACGAAAATGACCATTAAAGTTTATCGGCAGTTCGATTCGACCCCCAGAATGTCCGAATCACTCGAAATGGATGTCATCGCGTACCTCAAGAGATCATCTTTCCAACGACACCGCTTTTTTGAATTTTTGTCACGGTCTTCCGGATGCACAAAAATGCCAGTTAGTATTTCTCGGCGTCGCGATTCAACTCCTGGCATGTCCGAATCACTCAAACCAGAAATCATCGCGTTAGTAACGAGGTCCTCGTTCCAAGGACTCCACTTTTTTAAATTTTCATGACAGTCATCCTGATGCACGAAAATGGCCGTTAGGTTTTCTTGGCGGTCCGATTCGACCCCCGACATATCCGAATTACCCGAAACGAACGTCATCGCGTTCCTAAAGAGATCATCTTTCCAACGACACCGCTTTTTTGAATTTCGTTATGGTCATCCGGATGCACGAAAATGCCAGTTAGTATTTCTCGGCGTCACGATTCAACTCCCGGCATGTCCGAATCACTCGAACCAGAAATCTACGAGTTAGTAACGAGGTCCTCGTTCCAAGGACATTACTTTTTTGAATTTTCGTGACAGTCATCCGGATGCACGAAAATGGCCGTTAGGGTTTCTCGGCGGTCCGATTCAAACTTCGGCATGTCCGAATAACTCGAAACAGACGTCATCGCGTTCCTAAAGAGATCATCCTTCCAACGACACCGCTTTATTGAATTTTCGTTACGGTCATCCAGATGCACGAAAATGCCAGTTAGTATTTCTTGGCATCCTGATTCCACTGCCGGCATGTCCGAATCACTTGAAACGGAAGTTATCGCGTTAGTAACGAGGTCCTCGTTCCAAGGATTCCACTTTTTTAAATTTTCGTGACAATCATCTGGATGCACGAAAATGGGCGTTAAGGTTTCTCGGCGGCCCGATTCGACCCCCGTCATGATTGAATCACTCGAAACGGACGTCATCGCGTTCTTTAAGAGATAACATTTCCAAGGGCCCCACTTTTTTGAATTTTCGTGACGGTCATTCGAATGCACGAAAATGCCAGTTAGGATTTCTCAGCGTCCAGATTCGACTCCCGGCATGTCCGAATCACTCGAACCGAAAATCATCGCGTTAGTAACGAGGTCCTCGTTCCAAGGACTCTACTTTTTTGAATTTTCGTGGCAGTCATCCAGATGCACGAAAATGGCCGTTAGGGTTTCTCGGCGGTCCGATTCGAACCCCGGCATGTCCAATCACTCGAAACGGACGTCATCGCGTTCCTAAACATATTATCTTTCCAACGACACCGCTTTTTTGAATTTTCGTTACGGTCATCCGCACGCACGAAAATGCCAGTTAGTATTTCTAGGCGTCCTGATTCGACCCCCGCCCGGCATGTCTGAATCACTCGAAACGGAAGTTATCGCGTTAAGAATGATGTCCTCGTTCCAAGGATTTCACTTTTTTGAATTTTCGTGACAGTCATTCGGATACACGAAAATGCCAGTTAGTATTTTTCGGCGTCCAGATTCGACTCCCGGCATGTCCGAATCACTCGAACCGGAAATCATCGCGTTAGTAACGAGGTCCTCGTTCCAACGACTCTACTTTTTTGAATTTTCGTGACAGTAATCCGGATGCACGAAAATGGCCGTTAGGGTTTCTCGGCGGTCCGATTCGAACCTCGCATGTCCGAATTACTCGAAACGGACGTCATCGCGTTCCTAAAGAGATTATCTTTCCAACGACACCGCTTTTTTGAATTTTCGTTACGGTTATCCGCACGCACGAAATGCCAGTTAGTATTTCTCGGCGTCTCGATTCGACCCCCGGCATATCCGAATCACTCGAAACGGACGTTATCGCGTTAAGAATGAGGTCCTCGTTCCAAGGATTCCACTTTTTTGAATTTTCGTGACAGTCATCCGGATGCACAAAAATGGCCGTTATGGTTTCTCGACGGCCCGATTCGACCCCCAGCATGTGCGAAACACTCGAAACAGACGTCATCGCGTTAATAACAAGGTCCTCGTTCCAACATGTCCACTTTTTCAATTTTGGTGACGGTCATGCGGATGCACGAAAATGGCCAATAGGGTTTCTCGGCGGCACGATTCGACCTCAGTCATGATCGAATCACTCGAAACGGACGTCATCGCATTCCTTAAGAGATAACATTTCCAAGGCGCACTTTTTTGAATTTTCGTGACGGTCATTCGGATACACGAAAATGCCAGTTCGGATTACTCGGCGTCCAGATTCGACCCCACTCATATCCGAATCACTCGAAACGGACGTGATCGCGTTGGTAATGAGGTCCTCGTTCCAAGGATTCCACTTTTTTGAATTTTCCTGATAGTCATCCGGATGCACGAAAATGGCCGTTAGGGTTTCTCGGCGGCCCGATTCGACCCCCAGCATATCCGAATCACTCGAAACGGACATTATCGCGTTAGTAACGAGGTCCTCGTTCCAACGTCTCCAATTTTTTGAATTTTTGACAGTTATTCGGATGCACAAAAATTGCCGTTAGGGTTTCTCGGCAGCCCGGTTCGACCCCCGTCATTATTGAATCATTCGAAACGGACGTCATCGCGTTCCTTAAGAGATAACATTTTCAACGGACCCGCTTTTTTGAATGTTTGTGACGGTCATTCGGATGCACGAAAATGCCAGTTCGGATTTCTCGGCGTCCAGACTCGACTCCCGGCGTGTCTGAATCACTCGAAACAGACGTCATCGCGTTAGTAACGAGGTCCTCGTTCCAACGACTCCACTTTTTTGAATTTTCGTGACAGTCATCCGGATGCACGAAAATAGCCGTTAGGATTTCTCGGCTGTCCGATTCGACCCTTGGCATGTCCAAATCACAGCTTTTTTGAATTTTTGTTACGGTCATCTGGATGCACGAAAATGCCTGTTAGTTTTTCTCGGCGTCCCGATTCGACTCCTAGCATGTCCGAATCAATCGAATCGGATGTCATCGCGTTAGTAACGAGATCCTCGTTCCAAGGATTCCACTTTTTTAAATTTTCATGACAGTCATCCAGATGTACGAAAATAGCCGTTAGGGTTTCTCGGCGGCCCGATTCGACCCGCAGCTTGTCCGAATCACTCGAAACGGACGTCATCGCATTAGTAACCAGGTCCTCGTTCCAAGGACTCCACTTTTATGAATTTTCGTGACAGTCATCTGGATGCACGAAAATGGCTGTTAGTGATTCTCGGCGGTCCGATTCGACCCCCGGCATCACCGAATCACTCGAAACGGATGTCATCGCGTTCCTTAAGAGATCATCTTTCCAACGACATTGCTTTTTTGAATTTTCGTGACGGTCATCCAGATGAACGAAAAAGCTAGTTAGTATTTCTCGGTGTCCCGATTTGACTCCCAGCAGGTGCGAATCACTCGAAACGGACGTGATCGCGTTAGTAACGGGGTCCTCGTTCCAAGGATTCCACTTTTTTGAATTTTCATGATAGTCATCCGGATGCACGAAAATGGCCGTTAGGGTTTCTCGGCAGCCCGATTCGACCCCCGTCATTATCGAATCATTCGAAATGGACGTTATCACGTTCCTTAAGAGATAACATTTTCAACGGACCCGCTTTTTTGAATTTTCGTGACGGTCATTCGGATGCACGAAAATGCCAGTTAGGATTTCTCGGCTTCCCGATTCGACTCCCGGGATGTCCGAATGACTCGAACCGGAAATCATCGCGCTAGTAACGAGGTCCTCGTTCCAACGACTCCTCTTTTTCAATTTTCGTGTCGGTCATCGGGATGCACGAAAATGGCTGTTAGGGTTTCTCGGCGATCTGATTCGACCCCCGGGATGTCCGAATCAATCGAAACGGACGTTATCGCGTTACTAATGAAATCATCTTTCCAACGACACTGCATTTTTGACTTTTGGTGACGGTCATCCGGATGCATGAAAATGCCAGTTAGTATTTCTCGGCGTCCAGATTCGACTCCCGGCATTTCCGAATCACTCGAATCAGAAATCATCGCGTTAGTAACAAGGTCCTCGTTCCAAGGACTCTACTTTTTTGAATTTTTGTGACAGTAATCCGGATGCACGAAAATGGCCGTTAGGGTTTCTCGGCGGTCCGATTCGAACCTCGGCATGTCCGAATAACTCGAAACGGACGTCATCGCGTTCCTAAAGAGATCATCCTTCCAACGACACCACTTTATTGAATTTTCGTTACGGTCATCCGGATGCGCGAAAATGCCAGTTAGTATTTTTTGGCATCCCGATTCAACTACCGGCATGTCCGAATCACTCGAAACGGACGTAATCGCGTTAGTAACGAGGTCCTCATTTCAAGGATTCCACTTTTTTCAATTTTCGTGACAGTCATCTGGATGTACGAAAAGGGCTGTTAGGGTTTCTCGGCGGCCCGATTCGTCCCCCGTCATAATCGAATCACTTGAAACGGACGTCATCGCGTTCCTTAAGAGATAACATTTCCAAGGGCCCCACTTTTTGGACTTTTCGTGACGGTCATTCGAATGCACGAAAATGCCAGTTAGGATTTCTCGGCATCCGGATTCGACTCCCGGCATGTCCGAATCACTCGAACCGGAAATCATCACGTTAGTAACGAGGTCCTCTTTCCAAGGACTCCATTTTTTTGAATTTTAGTGCCTGTCATTCGGATGCACGAAAATAGCCGTTAGGATTTCCAGCCAGTCCGATTTGACCCCCGGTATGTCCGAATTACTCGAAACGGACGTCATAGCGTTCCTAAAGAGATCATCTTTCCAACGACACCCCTTTTTTGAATTTTGGTGACGGTCATCCGAATGCAGGAAAATGCCAGTTAGTATTTCTCGGCGTCCAGATTCGACTCCCGGCATGTCCGAATCACTCGAATCGGAAATCATCCTCGTTTCAAGGACTCTACTTTTTTGAATTTTCGTGATAGTAATCCGGATGCACGAAAATGGCCGTTAGGGTTTTTCGGCAGTCCGATTCGAACCTCGGCATGTTCGAATAACTCGAAACGGACGTCATCGCGTTCCTAAAGAGATCATCCTTCCAACGACACCGCTTTATTGAATTTTCGTTACGGTCATCCGGATGCACGAAAATGCCAGTTAGTATTTCTTCGCATCCCGATTCAACTACCGGCATGTCCGAATCACTCGAAACGGACGTAATCGCGTTAGTAACGAGGTCCTCGTTCCAAGGATTCCACTTTTTTAAATTTTCGTGACAGTCATCCGGATGCACGAAAATGGCCGTTAGGGTTTCTCGGCGGCCCGATTCGACCCCCGTCATGATCGAATCACTCGAAACGGACGTCATCGCGTTCCTTAAGAGATAACATTTCCAAGGGCCCCACTTTTTTGAATTTTCGTGACGGTCATTTGGATGCACGAAAATGCCAGTTAGGATTTCTCGGCGTCCAGATTCGACTCCTGGCATGTCCGAATCACTCGAACCGGAAATCATCGCGTTAGTAACGAGGTCCTCGTTCCAAGGACTCCACTTTTTTGAATTTTAGTGCCTGTCATCCGGATGCACGAAAATGGCCGTTAGGGTTTCCCGCCAGTCCGATTCGACCCCCGGCATGTCCGAATTACTCGAATCGGACGTCATAGTGTTCCTAAAGAGATCATCTTTCCAACGACACCGCTTTTTTGAATTTTGGTGACGGTCATCCGGATGCACGAAAAAGCCAGTTAGTATTTCTCGGCGTCCAGATTCGACTCCCGGCATGTCCGAATCACTCGAACCGGAAATCATTGCGTTAGTAACGAGGTCCTCGTTCCAAGGACTCTACTTTTTTGAATTTTCGTGACAGTTATCCGGATGCACGAAAATGGTCGTTAGGGTTTCTCGGCGGCCCGATTCGACCCCCAGCATGTCCGGATCACTCGAAACAGATCATCGTGTTAGTAACGAGGTCCTCGTTCCAACTTGTCCACTTTTTCAATTTTCGTGACTGTCATCCGGATGCACGAAAATGGCCGTTAGGGTTTCTTGGCGGCCCGATTTGACCACCGTCACGATCGAATCACTCGAAAACAAACGTCATCGCATTCCTTAAGTGATAACATTTCCAACGGCCCCACTTTTTTGAATTTTAATGACGGTCATTCGGATGCACGAAAATGCCAGTTAGGATATCTCGGCGTCCAGATTCGACTTCCGGTATGTCTGAATCAATCGTAACAGACGTCATCGCGTTAGTAACGAGGTCCTCGTTCCAAGCACTCCACTTTTTTAAATTTTCGTGACACTCATCCGGATGCACGAAAATGGCCGTTAGGGTTTCTCGGCGGTCCGATTCGACCCCCGGCATATCCGAATAACTTGAAACGGACGTCATCGCCTTCCTAAAGAGATCATCTTTCGAACGACACCGCTTTTTTGAATTTTGATGACGATCATCCGGATGCATGAAAATGCCAGTTAGTATTTCTCGGCGTCCCGATTTGACTCCCGGCAGGTCCGAGTCACTCGAAACGGACGTGATCATGTTAGTAACGAGGTCCTCGTTCCAAGGATTCCACTTTTTTGAAATTTCATGATAATCATCCGGATGCATGAAAAAGGCAATTAGGGTTTCTTGCAGATCCGATTCGACCCCCGGGATGTCCGAATCACTCGAAACGGAAGTCATCGCGTTCCTAATGAAATCATCTTTTTAATGACACTGCTTTTTTGAATTTTGGTGACGGTCATCCGGATGCACGAAAAAGCCAGTTAGGATTTCTCGGCGTCCAGATTCGACTCCCCGCATGTCTAAATCAATCAAAACATACGTCATCTTGTTAGTAACAAGGTCCTCGTTCCAACGACTCTTCTTTTTCAATTTTCGTGACGGTCATCTAGATGCACGAAAATGCCAGTTAGGATTTGTCGGCGTCCAGATTTGACTCCCGGTATGTCCGAATCACTCGAAACAGACGTCATCGCGTTAGTAACGAGGTCCTCGTTCCAACGACTCCTCTTCTTCAAATTTCGTAACGGTCATCCGGATGCACGAAAATGGCCGTTAGGGTTTCTCGGCGGTCCGATTCGACCCCTGGCATGCCCGAATAACTCGAAACGGACGTCATCGCGTTCTTAAAGAGATCATCTTTCCAACGACACCGCGTTTTTGAATTTTGGTGACGGTTATCCGGATGCACGAAAATGCCAGTTAGTAATTCTCAGCATCCCGATTTGACACCCAGCAGGTCCGAGTCACTCGAAACGGATGTGATCGCGTTAGTAACGAGGTCCTCGTTGCAAAGATTCCACTTTTTTGAATTTTCATGATAGTCATCCGGATGCACGAAAAAGGCCGTCAGTGTTTCTCGCAGATCCGATTCGATCCCCGAGATGTCCGAATCACTCGAAACGGACGTCATCGCGTTCCTAATGAAATCATCTTTCCAACGACACCGCTTTTTTCAATTTTGGTGAAGGTCATTCAGTTGCACGAAAATGCCAGTTAGGATTTCTCGGCGTCCAGATTCGACTCCCGGCATGTCTGAATCACTCGAAACAGACGTCATCGCGTTAGTAACGAGGTCCTCGTTCCAACGACTCCACTTTCTTTAATTTTCGTGATAGTTATACGGATGCACAAAAATGGCCGTTAGGGTTTCTCAGCAGTCCGATTCAACCCCCGGCATGTCCGAATCACTCAAAACGGACGTCATCACGTTCCTTAAGAGATCACATTTCCAACGACCCCACTTTTTTAAATTTTTGTAACAGTCATACGGATGCATGAAAATGCCAATTAGGATTTGTCGGCGTCCAGATTCGACTCCCGGCATGTCCGAATCACTCGAAACAGACGTCATCGCGTTAGTAACGAGGTCCTCGTTCCAACGACACCTCTTTTTCGTGACGGTCATCCGGATGCACGTAAATGGTCGTTCGGGTTTCTCGGCGGTCCAATTCGACCCCTGGCATGTCCGAATAACTCGATAGGGACGTCATCGCTTTACTAAAGAGATCATCTTTCCAACGTCACCGCTTTTTTCAATTTTCGTTACGGTCATCCCGATTCGACCCCCGGGATGTCCGAATCACTCGAAACGGACGTCATCGCGTTCCTAATGATATCATCTTTCCAATGACACCACTTTTTTGTATTTTCGTTACGGTCATCTAGTTGCACGAGAATGCCAGTTAGTATTTCTCGGCGTCCAGATTCGACTCCCGGCATGTCAGTAACACTCGAACCGGAAGTCATCGCGTTAGTAATGAGGTCCTCGTTCCGAGGACTCCACTTTTTTGAATTTTCGTGACAGTCATCTGGATGCACAAAAATGGCCGATAGGGTTTCTCGGCGGTCCGATTCGACCCCCGGCATGTCCGAATAACTCGAAACGGGTGTCATCGCGTTGTGATGGAGATCAAGGTGCTGTCAAAGCTACTATAAGTCGTTCCTTAGATCCTTTGCAAGGGATAGGCGGTCCAATGACTATGAGCAGGGCGAAGCAGGCCAAAGAAACTTTACTGGGCTTCATCTTGGATGTGCAGGCTAAAGAGAAAATTATTGGGCCAAACCAAGACATCAAATGGGCCACACTTTGCAACCTTGAAGAGGGCAGTTCGGAGGCCCAATAAAGTTTATTGGATCTTAAAGACAACTAGCCCAAATCTGCATAGGCTAAAGATGTATTATGTGCTTTAGTTTTAAATGTTTTGTTTTGGATATTATTAGCATTTGGACCCATTCTTTATGTGGCCCAAATAGTAGTTTAATTATGGGTTTGTTTTTGTTAGTTTAGTTGGGCCAGATAACTAATGTTATTTGGGCCATATTTTTATTAGAAGTCCAATTAGGAGTTTAAGGCCTTTTGACTTTCCTACTAGGGTTAGGTTTGATTGTCTATTTAAGAGTTCTTCAAGTTCATGTATTAAAACAGATTTTGATGATTAATAAAGATTGAGTTTTCTCCTAAAATGAGAGCTTCCCTTAGTTCTTGGGCAAAGAACTGAATCTGATCTTATCGAGGCAACTCGTGGCGATCAAACATCCGTTGAATTTTTAAGACGATCCTTGCTTTCGCCAAACACTCCGTTTCTTCTTATAGAGGAACGCATCATTTGGTATCAAAGCTTTGGCTCCTTGAGATTTGGTTGGTGTCCTATCTTTTCTTTTCTATTTTCTAGAGTCGTTCTTCTTCTTCTACCTTTCTTTAGGTCAAATTTGAGTTCTAATTCTAGTTCTAGTTCTAGTTAATATTCTTCTAGTTCTTTTAGAAAAAAAAAGAGTTCTAGTTCTAGTCAATTTTCTTTTCCTACTTTTATTCTAACTCGTAGTACTAGTCAATTTAGTTTTCTTCTTCCAAAAAAAATTGAATTTCGAAAAAAAAAAGTGATTCCTATTCCTATTTCAATTTGGTTTCTTGTTCAAAAATTTAAAATTCAAAATTCAAAAAAAAAAATCAGATTCTTAGTCCTACTTGAATTTGGTCTCTTCTGAAAAAAAAAAATTCGTCAAAAAAAAAAGGGAAATTCGCTAAAAAAAAAAAAGAGGTGAGCTGAAAAAAAAAGGAAGAGAAATTAGTTAAAAAAAAACAGCATACTGATATTAGTATCCCGCATATTTTTCAAAATTCAGTTCCTAGGGTTGTCATTGTTTGAAAATTTATTCTTCTTAATTCACTTGTTTTCTTAGATAAGTTTGTTGACCAGGTTCTTGTTTAAGAGCATTAAGGGAAAGAGAGTAAATTGAGTGCAAACACGTGAGGTTTGTGAGACAAACATGAGCACTAAAATAAATCAACCTAAAGTTGATCTTAAATTTTACATGAAGGCAGTTCAGGAGCAATTTAAGTTGATACATATGAAGTTAGATAATTTTGAGTCATTATCCAAACCTAAGCCTTCCAAACAGTTTGGTTTTCGTGAGGAAGAAAGGGGACGTATGGAAAGTAAACATTCTAGTGATTCTAGTGAGGATGACATGCCATTAATGGAGCATTGTAATAATGTGGAGATTAGTAAGCTAGTGAATAGAGAAGTATTGGTTATTAGACGTGCTCTTAATATGCAGCCTAATAATGATATTGATGATGAACAATGTGAGCAAATCTTCCAAACCAGGTGCCATGTGAATAACAAGGTTTGTAGCTTAATTATTGATAGTGGGAGTTGCACTAATGTAGCTAGTACCTTGATGGTTGATAAATTGGGTCTACCCACATTGAAACATCCTAAGCCATATAGGCTAAGATGGTTGAATGATAGTCGAGAAATATGGGTGACAAATCAGGTTTTGGTATATTTTTCTATTGGTAACTACAAAGATGAAGTGCTTTGTGATGTAGTACCAATGCATGCTGGACACTTGTTGTTGGGACGTCCATGGCAATTTGATAGAATGGTTAATTATGATGGCTACAAGAATCAATATACATTAACCATACATAAGAGAACCTTTATTCTAACACCCCTAAAGCCAGCTGAGGCTTTTGCTGATCAAGTGAGAATTACAAAAGAGTGTAAGTTGAGAGAAACACTAGAAAAAGAGAAGAAAGAGAGTAAGGTGAAAATTGAGAGTGAGAGAAAAGAGAGAGAGGTTGAGACATGTGAGCAGAAAAAGAAAGAGAGTTGTAAGCCAGAGAAAGAGAAAAATAAAAGAGTGAGTGCTTTTGCACTAAAAAGTGAGGTGAAGAGTGCTTTGGTATGCAAGCCAAACCTCCTTGTGCTCATGTACAAGGATATTTATTTTACTAACACACTCCTAATCTATCTTTGCCTAGTATGGTTGTGTCTTTGTTACAGGAATTCACTGATGTTTTTCCTGAGGAGATTCCACATGGACTACCACCTTTGAGAGGCATTGAGCACCAGATAGACTTTGTCCCTGGATCATCCATCCCTAATCGACCTGCCTACCGAGCTAATCCTAAGGAGACGAAGGAAATTCAAAGGCAAGTAGATGACCTAGTTCAGAAAGGATTCGTGAGGGAGAGTCTTAGTCCCTGTTCAGTACCTGTTATTCTTGTGCCTAAAAAGGATGGTACTTGGCGCATGTGCGTAGATTGCAGAGCCATCAACAAAATCACTGTAAAGTATAGGCATCCAATTCCTAGATTAGATGACATGCTTGATGAGTTGTATGGTTCTAGTGTTTTTACTAAAATTGATTTAAAGAATGGCTACTATCAAATTCGTATGAAAGAGGGAGATGAGTGGAAAACTGCTTTTAAGACTAAATATGGTTTATATGAGTGGTTAGTAATGCCCTTTGGCTTGACTAATGCACCCAGTACCTTTATGAGATTAATGAACCATGTCTTACGTGCTTTCATTGGAAAGTTTGTAGTAGTTTACTTTGATGATATTTTAGTATATAGTCAAAATCTTGATGAACATGCATTGCATTTGCGTGCTGTTTTTGATGTGCTTAAGGAGCATAAATTGTATGCTAACATGAAAAAGTGCACATTCTGTTCTGATTCAGTAGTGTTCCTTGGTTTTGTTGTTAATTTTCATGGAATTAATGTGGATGAGGGCAAGGTTAAGGCAATCCGAGATTGGCCTACACCTAGGAAT
Organism: Gleditsia sinensis; assembly: GCA_037074535.1. Classification (NCBI taxonomy): domain Eukaryota; kingdom Viridiplantae; phylum Streptophyta; class Magnoliopsida; order Fabales; family Fabaceae; genus Gleditsia; species Gleditsia sinensis. Next base: position 48,370,390 of record CM073469.1, read on the forward strand.
GCTAATGAAGTTAGGAGTTTCCATGGTTTAACAAGTTTCTATAGGCGGTTTGTAAATAATTTCAGTACTATTGCTGCACCCCTAAATGAACTTGTTAAAAAGAATGTTGTCTTTAAATGGGATGATTTGCATGAGAAGTCATTTAACACTTTAAAGAATCTTCTGACTAATGCACCCTTGCTGTCATTACCTAACTTTGATAAAGCTTTTGAAATTGAATGTGATGCTTCTGGAGTTGGTATAGGTGCTGTTTTGATGCAGGATTCTAAACCAATTGCATACTTCAGTGAGAAGCTAAATGGGGCAGCACTGAACTATCCTACTTATGATAAGGAGTTATACGCATTGGTGAGGACTTTGCAAACTTGGCAACATTATCTATGGCCAAGAGAGTTCATTATCCATTCAGATCATGAGAGCTTGAAATTTTTGAAGTCTCATGGTAAGTTGCATAAGAGGCATGCAAAGTGGTTAGAATTGATTGAGACATTTCCTTATGTGATTAAGTATAAAACTGGAAAGGAAAATGTGGTAGCTGATGCATTGTCTAGAAGATATGCATTGTTGACATTCTTACATGCTAAGTTGCTTGGTTTTGAATACATTAAAGACTTGTATACTAATGATGTTGATTTTGGATCTGCTTGGAATTCTTGTGATAAACGTGCTATTGATGGTTTCTATAGACATAAAGGCTACTTGTTTAAAAAGAATAAACTTTGCGTGCCTACATGTTCTATGTGTGCCTTATTAATTAAGGAGAGTCATGGTGGAGGTCTAATGGGGCATTTTGGAGTCACTAAAACTTTAGAAATTCTGCATGAACATTTTTATTGGCCTCACATGAAACATGATGTCATTTCGTTTTGTGCTAAGTGTGTGGCATGTAAACAAGTTAAGTCTAAGGTAATGCCACATGGCCTTTATACCCCATTACCTGTACCTACACAGCCTTGGCATGATATTTCTATGGATTTTGTGATAGGGTTACCACGATCTCAAAGTGGTAAGGATAGTGTTTTTGTGGTTGTTGATAGGTTTAGCAAAATGGCTCATTTCATTGCATGTGCTAAAACCAATGATGCAACACACATAGCTAATCTGTTCTTTAAAGAAGTAGTGCGTTTGCATGGGTTGCCTAGAACAATAGTAAGTGATAGAGATGTTAAGTTCTTAAGTCATTTTTGGCGTACTTTATGGGGAAAATTGGGAACTAAACTTCTATTTTCTACTGTTGCACACCCTCAAACAGATGGGCAAACTGAGGTAGTTAATAGGACACTTACTACACTTTTACGTGCTATTATGTCAAAAAATTTGAAACATTGGGAAAAAGCTTTACCACATGTTGAGTTTGCTTACAATAGATCTGTGCATTCTACTACTGCTTATAGTCCTTTTGAAATTGTTTATGGCTTTAATCCTCTAACACCTTTGGATAATTTACCTTTGTCTACTAATGAGTTTGTTAACTTGGATGGTAAGCAAAAGGCTGAATATGTAAAGGATTTGCATGCTAAAGTTCGAGCTAACATTGAGAGGAAGAGTAAGCAATATGCAACGCAAGCCAACAAGAGTAGAACAAAGATTGTATTTGAACCTGGTGATTGGGTTTGGGTACATATGCGCAAAGAGAGGTTCCCGGTTCAGAGAAAGTCTAAGTTACATCCTAGGGGAGATGGACCTTTTCAAGTCTTGGAGCGAATCAATGACAATGCCTATAAGATTGATTTACCTAGTGAATATGGCAATATTAGTGCTACATTCAATGTTGCTGACTTGTCTTTATTTGATGTAGGTGATGGTTTTGATTCGAGGACGAATCCTTTCGAGGAAGGAGGAAATGATGGAGATCAAGGTGCTGTCAAAGCTACTATAAATCGTTCCCAAGATCCTTTGCAAGGGATAGGCGGTCCAATGACTAGGAGCAGGGCGAAGCGGGCCAAGGAAGCTTTACTGGGTTTGATCTTGGATGTGCAGGCTAAAGAGAAAATTATTGGGCCAAGTCAAGACATCAAATGGGCCACACTTTGCTGCCTTGAAGAGGGCAGTTCGGAGGCCCAATAAAGTTTATTGGATCTTGAAGACAACTAGCCCAAATCTGCATAGGCTAAAGATGTATTATGAGCTTTAGTTTTAAATATTTTGTTTTGGATATGATTAGCATTTGGGCCCATTCTTTATGTAGCCCAAATAGTAGTTTAATTATGAGTTTATTTTTGTTAGTTTAGTTGGGTCAGATAACTAATGTTATTTGGGCCATATTTTTATTAGAAGTCCAATTAGGAGTTTAAGGCCTTTTGGCTTTCCTACTAGGGTTAGGTTTGATTGTCTATTTAAGAGTTCTTCAAGTTCATGTATTAAAACAGATTTTGATGATTAATAAAGATTGAGTTTTCTCCTAAAGTGAGAGCTTCCCTTAGTTCTTGGGCAAAGAACTGAATCCGATCTTATCGAGGCAACTCATGGCGATCAAACATCTGTTGAATTTTCAAGACGATCCTTACTTTTGCCAAACACTCCGTTTCTTCTTATAGAGGAACGCATCACGTTGCTAAAGAGATCATATTTCCAACGACAAATGTGACACCTTGAAAACTAGTGCCATTTTTTTTTTCTAAATTGTAAAATGTTCTCTGATACCAACAAATGAGACACCTCAAACTCTAGATCGTAAAATGTTCCTTATTATTTATAAATTTTTCCAATGTCCAACTAGCCTATAATTTTACCTATTCATTTATATCATTTGTAATCTTTCTTGCATATGCATAAAAGAGCTTAAGGCTATCCTAAGGATTTTCAGAATTCAATTCCATCTAGGCAACTACCTAAGCATGCTATGCATTACATACAAAATAAAGGATCTCATGCCATAAAGGAAAGGAGTACAGTCCATAATTTTACATTACATCATATTATAAGCTGTCTAACAGGAACTTGGCACTTAACTAAGCCATCCCACATAAGTATTACATAAACAAAGCAATTACAACCATGAACATATGAGTCAACCTTGAGACCCCTGTGGCTCACTTCTGGCTGGAGTACCTGAAATGTGATTATGTGGACATAAAAAGTGAGATGACAATTTCAATAGCTAGCAAAGTTTTCAGAAAAAATAGTGCACATTCCATTCCTTAAAACATCTCAAATCATTTCACTGAAACATAAGCAATGACCATACATCATACATACGGCATCTTGGTCACACTAGGGACCCATAACATAATGGTCTACTTACCCAATGCAGTCAATACGGCCATACCTGCAAAGGGCTATGCATCTCCTATTATTGGCCAATCATGAGGGAAATGGGGCTTACTTGGCACCCTTTTGTGCACCCCCTTAATTCCCGAGAATGCATACATAACATATCTTTAGACCAACATTCATCATAGCATAAAAGTCAGGCAATCAGTGAAAATTCATAATTTCAAGTTCATAAGCATAAAGAGTGTTTTAAGGAAAGGCTAGCTACCTCAACTCCAGCACAATCACTTCCTTTCCAAGGCTACCAAGGTTACTACCAGCAACTCAAACTAAAACATACAAGAATTTTTGGTTAATGCATGCATAGTAGGTCCTAAAGCCATAAATACCTAGTTTAAGAACTTCTGCTCCTCCAAATAAAACTATAATGTTGCTTAGATTTGGGGTTATTATTAAATATGACAGAAGTACTCTAAAAATTCTGAAATTTTGTATGGAGGAACCCTTACATGTCTATTTTATTTCGAAATTCTCTCAGCCCTTATATCTTCCATTAAACCCCAAAAAAAAACCTCCATACTCAGGACAGTACAATTTAGTTTCAGTTTCATTTCTATTCTGTTTTACATCCATTTGGATTAGTGAAACTACTTCAAAATTCATGATATTTTATATGAGGAATTATAGCCATGTTATATAATCACCATAAAAATTTCAAATAAAAACTAATTCGTTTGACACATAAAATAACATAAGTTTTAAGGCTGTCCCCGGTTATAGCCTGTTCTGCCTGATTTTCATACTACACAATTTCTACATTTTATTATGTGTCTTACCCTGCCCAGAATTTTCTCAAATTTGGTAGGATCCTTCATTGGAATTCCGTTAACATGTCATAAAAGTTTTATACAAAATTTCAACATCTAATCCCTTCAAAAGGTTGTCTTTCCATCAACGGTCTGAGCTGTCTAGGAAATTGCCCTCAACACTATTTTAATTGTGAAAGACCTAGTTTCAGGTTCTCAAAAATCATGAAAATTTCCAGAAGTGATTAATAATAGTTGATTACTATTCTTACCTAATATTAGAGAATTTAAAGGTCATTTACTAAGTTTACTAAGCCAATATTTTCGGGTGCAAGAAGGTTTCTATTTTCTCAACCTAACTCTTCTATGATCTATGACCTTTACTCACTAATCAGACCATACCTCACTCATATGGACTCGAACTTTTGTGATTCCAGTGGCTATGTGACCGTGAGAAATATATCTACAATTTTCATTTTAACCACAACTTCATATTCCTTATGTATTAGTCCCAGAAGTTAGAAAACTGAAGCTACTCTTCACCAGCCTGGATTCTAGAACCGATTATGACCTCTCATTACTCCATGGCCTATAACTCTCTCATTTTATGTCCGATTGATTTGATTCCAAATGCTATGCAAAGCTAAGACATAGGGATACAACTTGTATGTTGAACACATTTCCATATTCGCGACAGAATGTCCTACATGCAAGCCCAAAAACTGACATAATAAACTCAAAACCGGATTTTTATAAGAAGCTGGACTTACCTTATGTAAACCTACTCCAATGGCTCTCAATTTGCAGCTTCCTCCTCTCTCAACCTTTTTCTCCTTGATGGCTACTCTCTCCCCCTTCCTTCCTCTTCCTCTTCAGTTTTAGGACCTCCTCCCTCTTGGGTGCTGATTGCATGAAGAATGGGTGGTTTGAGTTTTCTGCTGATGCTGCCACTGGTTTCCACCACTCAAGAGAAGAAGAGTGCTGCGTTTTTTTCAGAGATTCCCTTGTGTTTTTGCAGGGAGGGTGTGAGGATGCAGGGGCATGAGTGGAGCATCAGCTTTTGTATTATTTTTTTTTCTGATTGTGGGCAGAAACATGGCTGGAGTTGGTGACAGTTTCTTGGCTGGAAGGTGTCTGAAATAATTGTGGCTATGTGGCAGGATTTCCTAGCTGAAGGGTGGCGTTTTTCTTGCATGATTTTGGCTGAGGTTTTTGTGGTTATGTGGCATGCTATGGTGGTGCAAGGTGGCTGCTAAGTGTCTACAATTTTGTGGCCTATGTGGCTGCAATTTTGTGGCCAATGTGGCATGCTATGTGACTGCAACTTTGTGGGCAATGTGGCATGTTTTGGTAGGTACAAGGTGGCTGCAAGGTGTCTACAATTTTGTGGCCAATGTGGCATGCTATGTGGCTGCAATTTTGTGGCCAATGTGGCATGTTTTGGTAGGTACAAGGTGGCTGCAAGGTAGCTACAATTCTATGGGCAATATGGCATACTATGTGGCTAAAATTTTTGTGGTGCCACTTGGCAGCTCCTTAGTTGTTTTATATTGCCTTAATTTACTACTAATCCTACATTAGTAATGTCTTAAAAATGAATTTTTCTCTTCTCCCCATCTATTATACTCCTAAGAATTTTATTTATATGATTCATGATTAACTATATGTCAATTATTTTATAAATGCCTTATTGTTACATAACTAAGCATTTTAATTCTTTGTCATATGTATTTTCTACTTACTCTTAGATTTATCTAACTTTATTAGAGGCTTAGGATGTTACAACACTGCTTTTTTGAATTTTCGTTACGGTCATCCGGGTGCACGAAAATGGCCGTTAGGGTTTCTCGGCGGTCCGACTCGACCCCCAGCATGTCCAAATTACTCGAAACGGACGTCATCGCGTTCCCAAAGTGATCATCTTTCCAATGACACCGCTTTTTTAAATTTTCGTTACGGTCATCCGGATGCGCGAAAATGGCTGTTAGGGTTTCTCGGCTGTCCGATTCAACCACCGGCATGTCCGAATAACTCAAAACGGACGTCATCGCGTTCCTAAAGAGATCATCTTTCAAACGACACCGCTGTTTTGAATTTTCATTACGGTCATCCGGATGCACGAAAATGCCAGTTAGTATTTCTCGGCGTCCTTATTCGACTCCCGGTATGTCCGAATCACTCGAACCGGAAATCATCGCGTTAATAACGAGGTCCTCGTTCCAACGTCTCCACTTTTTCAATTTTCGTGACGGTCATCCGGATGCACGAAAATGGCCGTTAGGGTTTCTTGACGGCTCGATTCGACCCCCGTCATGATTGAATCACTCGAAACGGACGTTATCGCGTTCCTTAAGAGATAACATTTCCAAGGGCCCCACTTTTTTGAATTTTCATGACGGTCATTCAGATGCACGAAAATGCTAGTTAGGATTTCTCGACGTCCAGATTCGACTCCCGGCATGTCCGAATCACTCGAAACAGACGTCATTGGGTTAGTAATGAGGTCCTCGTTCCAACGTCTCCACTTTTTCAATTTTAGTGACGGTCATCCGGATGCACGAAAATGGCCGTTAGGGTTTCTCGGGGGCCTGATTCAACCCCCGTCATGATCGAATCACTCGAAACGGACGTTATCGCGTTCCTTAAGAGATAACATTTCCAAGGGCCCCACTTTTTTGAATTTTCATGACGGTCATTCGGATTCACGAAAATGCCAGTTAGGATTTCTCGGCGTCCAGATTCGACTCCCGGCATGTCTGAATCAATCGAAATAGACGTCATCGCGTTAGTAACGAGGTCCTCTTTCCAACGACTCCTCTTTTTCAATTTTTGTGACGGTCATCCAGATGCAGGAAAATGGCCGTTAGGGTTTCTCGGCGATCCGATTCGACCCCCGGCATGTCCGAATAACTCGAAACGGACGTTATCGCGTTCCTAAAGAGATCATCTTTCCAACGACACCGCTTGTTTGCATTTTTGTTACAGTCATCCGGATGCACGAAAATGCCAGTTAGTATTTCTCGGCATCCTGATTCGACTCTCGGCATGTCCAAATCACTCGAAACAGACGTCATCGCGTTAGTAACGAGGTCCTCGTTCCAACGACTATACTTTTTTGAATTTTCGTGACAGTCATCCGGAAGCACGAAAAAGGCCGTTAGGTTTTCTCGGCGATCCTATTCGACCCCCGGTATATCCGAATCACTCGAAACGGACGTCATCGCGTTCCTAATTAAATCTACTTTCCAACGACACCGCTTTTTTGAATTTTAGTGACGGTCATCCGGATGCACGAAAATGCCAATTTGTATTTCTTGGCGTACCGATTTGACTACTGGCAGGTCCGAGTCACTCGAAAGGGACTTGATCGCGTTAGTAACGAGGTCCTCGTTCAAACGACTCCTCTTTTTCAAATTTCGTGACGGTCATCCGGATGCACGAAAATGGCCGTTAGAGTTTCTCGGCGGCCCGATTCGACCGCCGGCATGTCCGAATCACTCGAAACAGACGTCATCGCGTTAGTAACGAGTTCCTCATTTCAACGTCTCCAATTTTTTGAATTTTTGTGACAGTCATCCGGATGCACGAAAATGGCCGTTAGGGTTTCTCGGCAGTCCGATTCGACCCCCGTCATTATCGAATAATTCAAAACGGACGTCATCGCGTTCCTTAAGAGATAACATTTTCAACGGACCCGCTCTTCTGAATTTTCGTGACGGTCATTCAGATGCACGAAAATGCCAGTTAGGATTTGTCGGTGTCCAGATTCGACTCCCGGCATGTCTGAATCACTCGAAACAGACGTCATCGCGTTAGTAACGAGGTCTTCGTCCTCGTTCCAACGACTCCACTTTTTTGAATTTTCGTGACAGTCATCCGTATGCACAAAAATTGCCGTTAGGGTTTCTCGGTGGTCCTAATGGACCCCAGACATGTCCAAATCACTCGAAACGAACGTCATCGCGTTCCTAAATAGATCATCTTTCCAACGACACAGCTTTGTTGAATTTTTGTTACGGTCATCCGGATGCACGAAAATGCCAGTTAGTATTTCTCTGAGTCCCAATTCGACTCCTAGCATATCCGAATCACTCGAATCGGTTGTCATCGCTTTAGTTACGAGATCCTCGTTCCAAGGACTCCACTTTTTTCAATTTTCGTGACAGTCATCCGGATGTACGAAAATGGCCGTTAGGGTTTCTCGGCGGCCCAATTCGACCCCCAACTTAAACGAATCACTCGAAACGGACGTCATCGTGTTAGTAACGAGGTCCCCGTTCCAACGTCTCCACTTTTTCAATTTTCGTGACGGTCATCCGGATGTACGAAAATGGCTGTTAGGGTTTCTCGGCAGCCCAATTCGACCACCGGGGTGTTCGAATCACTCGAAACGGACGTCATCGCGTTCCAAATGAGATCATCTTTCCAACGACACCGCTTTTTTGAATTTTTGTTACGGTCATCCGGTTGCACAAAAATGCCAGTTAGAATTTCTCGGCGTCCCGATTCGACTCCTGGCTTGTCCGAATCACTCGAACCGGAAATCATCGCGTTAGTGACGAGGTCCTCGTTCCAAGGACTGCACTTTTTTGAATTTCCGTGACAGTCATCCGGATGCACGAAAATGGCTGTTAGGGTTTCTCGGCGGTTCGATTCGACCCCCGGCATATCCGAATCACTCGAAACAAACGTCATCGCGTTCCTAAAGAGATCGTCTTTGCAACGACACCGCTTTTTTGAATGTTCGTTACGGTCATCCGTATGCACAAAAATGCCAGTTAGTATTTCTTGGCGTCCCGATTCGACTCCCGGCATGTCCGAATCAGTCGAAACGGACATGATCGCGTTAGTAACGAGGTCCTCGTTCCAAGGACTCCACTATTTTGAATTTTCGTGACAGTCATCCGAATGCACGAAAAGGGCCGTTAGGGTTTCTCGGCAGTCCGATTCGACCCCCGACATGTTCGAATCACTCGAAACGGACGTCATCACGTTCCTAAAGAGATCATCTTTCCAACGACACCGCTTTTTTGAATTTTCGTTACGGTCATCCGCATGCACGAAAGTGCCAGTTAGTATTTCTCGGCGTCCCGATTCGACTCCCGGCATGTCCGAATCACTCGAAACGGACGTCATCGTGTTAGTAACGAGGTCCTCGTTCCAAGGACTCCACTTTTTTGAATTTTTGTGACAGTCATCCAGATGCACGAAAATGGCCGTTAGGGTTTCTCACACGTCTCAATGGGTCTTTCTCCATTTCGTTTCCTGCTTAAAATCAATTGATCTCACCAAATAATAGCATAGTCAGTAAATCCCATTATAGCCAACTTTACCATTTTCAACTCAAAATAGTTGTGACAACCAAACAACAACTCCATCCTTCTCTCCCAATTTAGATAAGCTTCGGGGTCATTTTTACCTTGAAATGACGGAACCTTCTTTTTAAAACTACTCAAGTTATTATTTTCCCAATTCCTAACTTCTCTAAACCTCCCATCATATTTTCTACTCAAGATTAATGGCACTCACACTCATGTTTTCTCAAATTTTGGCTTTTACCCTCTTATAAGCTCACACTCTCTTGCCTTTTTCCTCTCTTAGTCCCGTCTTTCAGTTCTTTATTGAACTCAAACAAACTCACACAAAAAATTTCTTCCAACAATCCAAACTCAACTAATAGAGTACAAAGAGCAAAGGAAGAAAAAAAAACAAACAGAATTTTAAAAAGCAAAGGAAGAAAACAAACAAAATTTTAAGAAGAAAAGGAAACAAAACAATAGAACTTTAAAAAAAAAATAAAGACAAGATAAGATAAGAAGTTGAATAAGAAAAATCACACCACAAAGCTATTAGAATAGAAAGAAATCAATGACTAGAGAAAAGGAAACAATTGAGATAGCAAAAATAACCAAAATAAGAAAACCAAATATCAAAGCAAGAAAAAAAAATTGATGCAATTAGAATTACTAGATCACTTTGTTTTTTTTTAATATCGGAATGCAAAATCTAGGTGGAACTTGAATTCCAACAACAATTGGTTCTTTTTTTTTTGAATTTCCTCTTCTTCTTTTTTTTGAATTCTGCACTGCTTTTTTTTTCTTTTCTTTTTTTTTCAATTCCGATTTTTTTTCTTTTTTTTTCGAATTTCTTTTTTTTTTTTTTCAGAATATGCACTTGAACTAAGAACACTAGAAATAAAATCAAAATTAGAAGATAAGAAGAACGAAGAACATAAGAAAAAAAAAGATACAAGATAGTAAGATGGAATAAAAATAAGAAAACAAATAGGATAGATCAAACCTAATTTAGAACTTAGGCTCTGATACCAAATGATGTGAACCCCTGATATGAACCTCACCAAGAGTAGTGAGACCCGGAATCAATATGGGATCTAAGTTCAAAGCTCGTGTTCTAATCAGATTTATAACAAAAATAAATTAAAGAAAAGGACCTTGACCCGTTATCTATAAAGAGATAAGAACCAAAGGTATAAGAAAATATTGCAGACGCCACACTTAAGAAAGAGGAAGAAAATTGTGAGTGATAAGTCTTGCTTGAACGCCACAAGATAAATCTTGATAAGTTCATAAAAATTCTTTAAAGAACCAAAGAGAAAACCCTCTCAATATTATAAATGATAATCTGAATTGTTCATGAGCATACATACCTATTTATAGGGCAATTACCTAAACTTAGAAGGAAAACTATATAAGAAACTCTTATAAGACAAGAAAAAAAAGAAATAGGAAGCTATTCTAGAAACTATCAAATAGGAAACTCCTATAGGGCAAGGAAAAATACAAATAGGAAACTCTTCTAAAAACTATCAAATAGGAAACTTTCCTAGTCAAATAAATAAAATACTAAAAGTAAATAAATCAGAAAAAAAAAACGTAGCTTAAATTGGGCCATTAAATAAATCCATTATTTTGGGCCTATATTCAGTTTTTAACCTTCAATCCTCTTGTACTTTAAGCCCATATTCAGATTGGCTTGTCTTGACCTATATTCAAATGGGCTTTAATGATATGGATCATTTTTGCGCTCTTCTTTTGAATTGATGCAGGTATCTCCTTGTTGGGCTTCTAAAATTAGACCATTAAATTCTTCTTTGAATCTTTTATCCCGAGCTCTTATGACAGGTCCACTTGGGACTACCAGCAGGTCTGCATTCCATTTCCATTCGCTAGCCGTGCTCACATCAGGCTTGGCCAATCTTGAATTGCCTTAAGCTTTTCTTCATCCACCTCAATTCCTTTAACACTAATAACAAATCCAAGGAATACAAGTTTATCTGTGCAAAAGGTACACTTCTTGATGTTAGCAAACAACTTTTCTTTTCTCAAAACATCTAAAACAAGTTTAAAATGCTCAACATGTTCATTCAAGCTTTTGCTATAAATCAGAATATCATCAAAGTACACAACCAAAAATTTGCCAACAAAAGTATGCAAAACATGATTCATCAGTCTCATGAAAGTACTTGGTGCATTAGTTAATCCAAATGGCATAACTAACCACTCATATAAACCATATTTTGTTTTAAAAGCAGTTTTCCATTCATCACATTCTCTCATTCTAATTTGATGATATCCACTTTTAAGATCATTTTTTGTAAAAACACAAGAACCATGCAATTCATCAAGCATATCATCTAATCTAGGAATGGGATGTCTATACTTTACAGTGATATTATTAATAGCACGGCAGTCAACACACATCCTCCATGTCCCATCCTTCTTAGGCACAAGTAACACCGGAACTGCACAAGGACTCATGCTCTCTCGCACATACCCCTTCTCCATGAGCTCTCCAACTTGCTTTTGAAGCTCTTTTGTCTCCTCCGGATTGCTTCTATAGGCTGGCCTATTTGGAATTGATGCTCCGGGTATAAAATCTATTTGATGCTCAATTCTCCTAATTGGTGGTAAGCCATTAGGTATTTCTTCGGGGAATACATTCTCATAATCCTGCAAAAGAGAAACTACAACACTAGGCAAAGAAGAGTTAAATTCATTAATACTTAAACAAGTCTCTTTGTACAAAAATACAATTAAAGGCTTATTTAAACACAATTCTCTTTTGGCTTCACTCTCTCTTGCATAAAAATTCGTTTGTTTTCTCTCTCTTTCTCTTGATTCAACCTCTCTTTCCTTTGAAACATCACTCACTTTTTTTATGTCACTCTCTTTTTTCAACTTCACTTGATCTTCAAACACTTGCTTTGGAGTAAGGGCACAAGAGTGATTTTTCTCTTATCATGTACAAATGAGTATCTATTGGTATAACCATCATGAATTACATGTCTATCAAATTGCCATGGTCTTCCCAAAAGAATATGTCCTGCCTGCATTGGCACCACATCACATAAAACTTCATCTTTGTACTTTCCAATGGAGATTGACACCAACACCTGTTTAGTCACCTTAATTTCTCCACAATCATTCAACCATTGTAGCTTATATGGCTTTGGATGCTTTAAAGTGGCCAAACTCAATTTTTTAACCAAATTAGTGCTAGCTACATTAAGTACAGTTTCCCCCATCAATAATCATGCTACATACTTTATTATTAACATGACATCTAGTATGAAAAATATTTTCTCGTTGTACCTCTTCATCTTGTTTGATTTGCACACTAAGGGCTCTCCTTGTAATCAAAAGTTCTCCATCAATGGGATACTCAATGTCACTTGCATCCTCCAAAGGGGGCATAGACTCATTATCGGACTCACCTTCGGTCTCAATGTCACCATCTTTTTTCAATATCATTACTCTTTTATTTGGACATTGACTAGCAATATGACCCACTCCCAAACACTTAAAACATTTAACATCTCTAGTTCTAGAAGGTTGGGAAATAGTTTTACCTGCATTTGGTGTGCCTCCATTTTTATTTTCTTTGGAAGGTTTGGCCTTAGGTTTTTCATCCCTCCTACTCCAATTCGACTTCCATGTTGAAGAACTCGAATTTTGTCCCATTCTTGAGGATCCTTTCCTTTTTAGTTGTTGCTCCACCTTCATGGCCATGTGCACCATGTCATCCAACTCCACATAATGTTGCAACTATACCACATTCGCTATATCACGGTTTAAGCCAACTAAGAATCTCGCCATTGTAGCTTCTCGGTCCTCCTCCACATTGGCTCGAATCATGGCTATCTCCATCTCATTACGGTAGTCTTCAACACTTTTAGAACCTTGAGTAAGGCTTTGTAATTTCCTAAACAAGTCCCTATGGTAGTGACTTGGAATAAATCGCCTCCTCATAACTGCTTTCATCTCCTCCCACGTCTCAAAGGGCCTTTCTCCATTTCGTCTCCTGCTTAAAATCAATGGATCCCACCAAATAATAGCATAGTCAGTAAATTCAATGGCAGCCAATTTTACCTTTTTCAACTCAGAATAGTTGTGACAATCAAACACCAACTCCATCTTTTTCTCCCATTCTAAATAAACTTCTGGATCATTTTTACCTTGAAAGGATGGAATTTTCAACCCGATTCCTAACTTCTCTAAACCTCCCACCATATCTCCTATTGTTGTCACTCAGATTCCTATCAACTTCATCAAAACCATCTCTATCATACTCTTCATCTTCAACACTCTCCCTTGATTGAACTCTCCCCTTCCTACGTTTATTAGCAGTGTTTTGTGACTTTTCCACATGTGCATTCTCTACTCGATCTAACTGTTCATGAATTTGCTCCATCTCCACTCTCAAAACTCTTCTCACCTCACTTACTAAAGCTTCCATCATCAACTTTGGATCCACCATTCCCGACACACCTTCGGAAGTAGTTTTGTTCTTCTTGTGGGACATGATTGTCCTGAAAAAAACAATGTTAGAGTAAAAAAAATTCTCACAACACTAGCTTACGTGTTTCTCATAAGATTAATGGCACTCACACTCGTGTTTACTCAAATTTTAGCTTTTACCCTCTTATAAGCTCACACCCTCTTGCCTTTTTCCTCTCTTAGTCCCCTCTTTCAGTTCTTTATTGAACTCAAACAAACTCACAAAAATTTTCTTGCAACAATCCAAACTCAACTAATAGAGTACAAAGAGTTAAGGAAGAAGAAAAAGAACAGAATTTTAAGAAACAAATGGAACAAAGCAATAGAACTTCAGAAAAAAAACGAAATTAAAGACAAGATAAGAAGTTGAATAAGAAAAATTACACCACGAAGCAACTAGAATAGAAAGAAAGAAATGACTAGAGAAAAAGAAATAATTGAGATAGCAAAAATAACCAAAATAAGAAAACCAAATATCAAAGCAAGAGAAAAAAAATTGATGCAATTAGAATGACTAGATCACTTTGTTTTTTTTTTAAGATCAGAATGCAAAATCTAGGTGGAACTTGAATTTCAACAACAATTGGTTCTATTTTTTTTTTCGAATTTCCTTTTTTTTTTTCAGAATTCTGCACTATTTCTTTTTTTCTTTTTTTTTTCAATTCCGATTTTTTTTTTTCAGAATATGCACTTGAACTAAGAACACTAGAAATAAAACGAAAATTAGAAGATAAGAAGAACGAAGAACAAAAAAAAATACGACATAGTAAGATGGAATAAGAATAAGAAAACAAATAGGATAGATCAAACCTGATTTAGAACCAGGCTCTGATGCCAAATGATGTGAACCCCTGATATGAACCTCACCAAGAGTAGTGAGTCCCGGAATCAATATGGGATCCAAATTCAAGGATCGTATTCCAATCAGATTTATAACAAAAATAAATTAAAATAAAATGACCTTGACCCGTTATCTATAAAGAGATAAGAACCAAAGGTATAGAATTATTGTAGACGCCACACTCAATAAAGAGGAAGAAGATTGTGAGTGATAAGTCTTGCTTGAATGCCACAAGATATGATGGAGATCAAGGTGCTGTTTAAACTACTATAAACCGTTCCCAAGATCCTTTGTAAGGGATAGGCAGTCCAATGACTAGGAGCAGTTCGAAGCGGGCCAAAGAAGTTTTACTGGGCTTGATCTTGGATGTGCAGGCTAAAGAGGAAGTTATTGGGCCAAGTCAAGACATCAAGTGGGCCACACTTTGCAGCCTTGAAGATGACATTAAAGAGGGCAGTTCGGAGGCCCAATAAAGTTTATTGGATCTTGAAGATAACTAGTTCAAATCTGCATTGATTTAAAGATGTATTATGGGCTTTAGTTTAAATGTTTTGTTTTGAATATTTTTAGTATTTGGGCCCATTCTTTATGCAGCCCAAATAGTAGTTTAATTATGGGTTTGTTTTTTATTAGTTTAGTTGGGCTAGATAACTAATGTTATTTGGGCCATATTTTTATTAGAAGTCCAATTAGGAGTTTAAGGCCTTTTGGCTTTCCTACTAGGGTTAGGTTTGATTGTCTATTTAAGAGTTCTTCAAGTTCATGTATTAGACAGATTTTGATGATTAATAAAGATTGAATTTTCTCCTAAAGTGAGAGCTTCCCTTAGTTCTTGGGCAAAGAACTGAATCCGATCTTATCGAGGCAACTCGTGGCGATCAAACATCCGTTGAATTTTCAAGACGATCCTTGCTTTCGCCAAACACTCCGTTTCTTCGTTTAGAGGAACACATCATTTGGTATCAGAGCTTTGGCTCCTTGAGATTTGGTTGGTGTCCTATCTTTTCTTTTCTATTTTCTAGTGTCTTTCTTCTTATTCTACCTTTCTTTAGGTCAAATTAGAGTTCTTGTTCTAGTTCTAGTTAATGTTCTTCTAGTTCTTTTAGAGAAAAAAAAGAGTTCTAGTTCTAGTCAACTTTCTTTTCCTACTTATATTCTAACTCCTAGTCCTAGTCAATTTAGTTTCTTCTTCTAAAAATTTGAATTTTGAAAAAAAAGAAAAAAAGAGAGTCCTATTCCTATTTCAATTTGGTTTCTTGTTCAAAATTCAAAATTCAAAATTCAAAAAAAAATTCAGATTCCTAGTCCTAGTTGAATTTGTTCTCTTCTGCAAAAAAAAAAAATCATCAAAAAAAAAATTCGCTCAAAAAAAAGGTGAGCTGAAGTTCATTCAAAAAAAAGAAGAAGAGAAATTTGTTCAAAAAAAAGCAAAAAAAAAAACAGCATACTGATATTAGTATCCCTCATATTTTTCAAATTCAGTTCCTAGGGTTGTTATTGTTTGAAATTTTTTTCTTATCATTCTTAGTTCACTTGTTTTCTTTGATAAGTTTGTTGATCAGATTCTTGTTTAAGAGCTTTAAGGGAAAGAGAGTAAATTGAGTGCAAACACGTGAGGTTTGTGAGACAAACATGAGCACTAAAATAAATCAACCTAAAGTTGATCTTAAATGTTACATGAAGACGGGTTTAGGAGCAATTTAGGTTGATACATATGAAATTAGATAATTTTGAGTCATTATCCAAACCTAAGCGTTCCAAACAGTTTGGCTTTGGTGAGGAAGAAAGGGAGCGTATGGAGAGTAAGCATTCTAGTGATTCTAGTGAGGATGATATGCCATTAATGGAGGATTGTAATAATGTGGAGATTAGTAAGCAAGTGAAGATAGAAATATTGGTTATTAGACATGCTCTTAATTTGCAGTCCAATGATGATATTGATGATGAACAGTGTGAGCACATCTTCCAAACCAGGTGCCACGTGAATAACAAGGTATGTAACTTGATTATTGATAGTGGGAGTTGCACTAATGTAGCTAGTACCTTGATGGTTGATAAATTGGGTCTACCCATATTAAAACATCCTAAGCCATATAGGCTAAGATGGTTGAATGATAGTGGAGAGATATGGGTGACAAATCAGGTTTTGGTATCTTTTTCTATTGGTAACTACAAAGATGAGATGTTTTGTGATGTAGTACCGATGCATGCTGGACACTTGTTGTTGGGACGTCCATGGCAATTTGATAGAAGGGTTAATTATGATGGCTACAAGAATCGATATACATTGACCATGCATAATCGAACTTTTGTTCTAACACCCTTAAAGCCAGCTGAGACTTTTGCTGATCAAGTGAGGATTACAAAAGAGTGTAAGTTGAGAGAAACAAAAGAAAAAGAGAAAAAAGAGAGTATGGCCAAAATTGAGAGTGAGAGAAAAGAAAGAGAGGCTGAGAGATGTGAGCAAAAAAAGAAAGAGAGTAGTGAGCAAGAAAAAGGGAAGAAAGAAAGTAAGGCCAAAATTGAGAATGAGAGAAAAAAGAGAGAGGTTGAGATATGTGAGCAGAAAAAGAAAGAGAATTGTGAGTTAGAGAAAGAGAAAAATAAAATAGTGAGTGCTTTTGCATTAAAAAGTGAGGTGAAGAGTGCTTTGATATGTAAGACAAACCTCCTTGTGCTTATATACAAGGATATTTATTTTACTAACACTCATAACCTTTCTTTGCCTAGTATGGTTGTGTCTTTGATACAGGAATTCATAGCATTGAAATATCCTACTTATGATAAGGAGTTATATGCATTGATGAGGACTTTGCAAACTTGGCAGCATTATCTATAGCCAAGAGAATTCATTAACCATTCAGATCATGAGAGTTTGAAATTCTTGAAGTCCCAAGGTAAGTTACATAAAAGGCATGTTATATGGTTAAAATTCATTGAGACATTAAATTATGTGATTAAGTGTAAAAATGGGAAGAAAAATGTGGTAGCTTATGCATTGTCGAGAAGATATGCGTTATTCACATCCTTACATGCTAAGTTGCTTGGTTTTGAATATATTAGAAACATGTATGCTAATGATGTTGATTTTGGATCTACTTGGAATTTGTGTGATAAGCGTGCTATTGATGGTTTCTATAGACATGAAGGCTACTTGTTTAAAAAGAAGAAACTTTGTATGCCTACGTGTTCTATGTGTGCCTTATTAATTAAGGAGAGTCATGGTGGAGGTCTAATGGGACATTTTGGAGTCCTTAAAACTTTAGAAATTCTGCATGAATATTTTTATTGGCCTCGCATGAAACATGATGTCATTTCGTTTTGTGCTAAGTGCATGGCATGTAAACAAGCTAAGTCTAAGGTTATCCCACATGGTCTTTATATTCGATTACCATATGTTGAGTTTGCTTACAATAGATCTGTGCATTCTACTACTGCTGTCCATTTGAATGTGTTTATGGCTTTAATCCTCTAACACCTTTGGATATTTTTACTAATGTGTTTGTTAACATGGTGATGTGAACCCCTGATATGAAACTCACCAAGAGTAGTGAGACCCAGAATCAATATGGGATCCAAGTTCAAGGATCGTGTTCTAATCAGATTTATAACAAAAATAAATTAAAGAAAAGGACCTTGACCCATTATCTATAAAGAGATAAGAACCAAAGGTATAAAAATATTGTAGACGCCACACTCAAGAAAGAGAAAGAAGATAGTGAGTGATAAGTCTTACTTGAACGCCACAAGATAAATCTTGATAAGTTCAGAAAAGTTCTTTAAAGAACCAAAGAGAAAACACTTTCAATAATATATATGATAATTTGAATTGTTCATGAGCATACATACCTATTTATAGGCAAATTACCTAAACTAAAAAGGAAAACTAAATAGAAAACTCCTATAGGACAAGGAAAAAAATACAAATAGGAAACTCTTCTAGAAACTATCAAATAGGAAACTCCTATAGGGTAAGAAAAAATACAAATAGAAAACTCTTATAGAAACTATGAAATAGGAAACTTTCCTAGTCAAATAAATACTATGAAATAGGAAACTCTATTCACTTGTTTATTAATCTCCATATTATTACAATCTTCCATTAGTGGCATATCATCCTCACTAGAATGCTTACTCTCCATACGTCCCCTTTCTTCTTCACCAAAGCCAAACTGTTTGGAAGGCTTAGATTTGGATAATGACTCAAAATTATCTAACTTCATATGTATCAACTTAAATTGATCCTGAATCGCCTTCATGTAAAATTTAAGATCAACTTTAGGTTGATTTATTTTAGTGCTCATATTTGTCTCACAAACCTCACGTGTTTTGCACTCAATTTCACTCTCTTTCTCTTAAAGCTCTTAAACAAGAACCTGATCAACAAACTTATCAAAGAAAAGAAGTGAATTAAGAAGAATAAATTTTCAGACAATGACAACCCTAGGAACTGAATTTTGAAAAATATGTGGGATACTAATATCAGTATGCTGTTTTTTTTAACGAATTTCTCTTCTTTCTTTTTTTCAGCTCACCTCTTTTTTTTGAGCGAATTTCATTTTTTTTTACGAATTTTTTTTTAGGAGAAGAGACCAAATTCAACTAGGACAAGGAATCTGATTTTTTTTTTTAATTTTTGAACAAGAAACCAAATTGAAATAGGAATAGGACTCTTTTTTTTTCGAAATTCAAATTTTTTTTGGAAGAAAAAAAACTAAATTGACTAGGACTAGGAGTTAGAATATAAGTAGGAAAAGAAAATTGACTAGAACTGGAACTCTTTTTTTTTTTCTAAAAGAACTAGAACATTAATTAGAACTAGAACTAGAACTCTAATTTGACCTAAAGAAAGGTAGAAGAAGAAGAAAAAAGACTCTAGAAAATACAAAAGAAAAGATAGGACACCAACCACATCTCAAGGAGCCAAAGCTCTGATACCAAATGATGCGTTCCTCTATACCAAGAAACGGAGTGTTTGGCAAAAGCAAGGATCGTCTTGAAAATTCAACGGATGTTTGATCGCCACGAGTTGTCTCGATAAGATCGAATTCAGTTCTTTGTCCAAGAACTAAGGGAAGCTCTCACTTTAGGAGAAAACTCAATCATTATTAATCATTAAAATCTGTATCAATACATGAACCTAACGAACTCTTATATAGACAATCAAACCTAACCCTAGCAGGAAAGCCAGAAGGCCTTAAACTCCTAATTGGACTTCTAATAGAATATGGCCCAAATAACTTTAGTTATCTGGCCCAACTAAACTAACAAAAAGAAACCCATAATTAAACTACTATTTGGGCTGCATAAAGAATTGGCCCAAATACTAATAATATTCAAAACAAAACATTTAAACTAAAGCCCATAATACATCTTTAAATCAATGCAGATTTGAGCTAGTTATCTTCAAGATCCAACAAAATTTATTGAACCTCCGGACTGCCCTCTTTAATGCCATCCTCAAGGCTGAAAAGTGTGGCCCACTTGATGTTTTGACTTGGCCCAATAACCTCCTCTTTAGCCTGCACATCCAAGATCAAGCCCAGTAAAGTTTCCTTGGCCCGCTTCGCCCTGCTCCTAGTCATTGGACTGCCTATCCCTTGCAAAAGATCTTGGGAACGGTTTATAGTAGTTTTGACAGCATCTTGATCTCCATCAGTGACGGACATCCAGATGCACGAAAATGCCCGTTAGGGATTCTCGGCGACCTGATTCGACCCCCGGCAGTTTTGAATCACTCAAAATGGACGTCATCGCGTTCTTTATGAGATCATCTTTCCAATGACCCCGATTTTTTGAATTTTCGTGACGGTTACCTGAATGCACGAAAATGCCAGTTAGGATTTCTCACCGTCCCGATTCAAACCCCGGCATGTCCGAATCACTCGAAACAGACGTCAGTGCGTTTCTTTAGAGTTCATCTTTCCAACGACCCCACTTTTTTGAATTTTGGTGACGGTCATCCGGATGCACGAAAATGCCCGTTACGGTTTCTTTGCGGCCCGATTTAACCCACGGCATCTCCGAATCACTCGAAACAGACGTCATCGCGTTCCTTAAGAGATCTTCTTTCCAACGACCCCGTTTTTTTGAATTTTTGTGACAGTCATCCGGATGCACAAAAATGCTGGTTAGGGTTTCTCAGCATCCCGATTCCACCCCTGGCAGGTTCGAATCACTCGAAACGGACGTCATCGCGTTCCTTAATAGATCATCTTTCAACTGACTCTGCTTTTTTGAATTTTCGTGACGGTCATCCGGATGCACAAAAATTCCCGATAGGGTTTCTTGGCCGCCGGATTTGACCCCCGGCATGTTTGAATCACTCAAAACGGACGTCATCACGTTCTTTAAGAGATCATCTTTCCAACGACCCCGCTTCTTTGAATTCTCGTGACGGTCATCCGGATGCACGAGAATGCCCGTTTAGATTTCTCGGCGTCCCGATTCCACCCCCGGCATGTCCAAATCACTCGAAACAAACGTCATCGCGTTCCTTAAGAGATAATCTTTCCAACGACCCCACTTTTTAGAATTTTTGTGACGGTCATCCGGATGCACGAAATTGCCCGATAGGGATTCTCGGCGGCCCGATTTGGCCCCCGACATGTCTGAATCACTCGAAACAGACGTTATCGCGTTCCTTAAGAGATCATCTTTCCAAAACTTTGCTTTTTTGAACTTTCGTGACGGTTATCCGGATGCACGAAAATACCAGTTAGGGTTTCTCTGCACCCCGATTCGTCACCCAATATGTCCGAATCACTCGAAATGGACGTCGTCGCGTTCCTTAAGATATCATCTTTCCAACAACCCCGCTTTTTCAAATTTTCCTGACTGTCATCCGAATCCATGAAATTGCCCGTTAAGGTTTCTCGGCGTCTCGATTCGACCCCCGACAGGTCCAATTCACTCGAAACGGATGTCATCGCGTTCCTTTTGAGATTATCTTTCCAACGACCACGCTTTTTTGAATTTTTGGGAAGGTCATCCGGATGCACGAAAATTCCAGTTAGGATTTGTCACCGTCCCGATTACACCCCCGGCATGTCTGAATCACTCGAAATGGACGTCATCGGATTCCTCAATAGATCATTTTTCCAACGACCCCACTTTTTTCGTATTTTCGTGACGGTCAACCGGATGCACGAAAATGTCCGTTAGGGTTTCTCAGCGGCACAATTCGACCCCCGGAATCACTGAATCACTCGAAACAGACGTCATCGCGTTCCTTAAGAGATCATCTCTCCAACGACTCCAATTTTTTGAATTTTCGTGACAGTCATCTGTATGCACGAAAATTCCAGTTAGGGTTTCTCGGAGGCCCGATTCGATCTCCGACATATCCGAATCACTCGAAACGGATGTCATCGCGTTCCTTAAGAGATCATCTTCCCAACGACCCCGCCTTTTTAAATTTTTGTGTCGGTCATCTAGATGCACGAAAATATCAGTTATGATTTCTTCGCGTCCCGATTCGACCCCCGGCATGTCCGAATCACTCGAAACGGACGTCATCGCGTTCCTTAAGAGATCATCTTCCCAACAACCCCGCTATTTTGAATTTTCGTGACGGTCATCCGGATGCATGAAAATATCAGTTAGGATTGCTCCGCATCCCGATCCGACCCCCGGCATGTTCGAATCAATCGAAACAGACGTCATCGCGTTCTTTAAGAGATCATTTTTCCAACGTCCCTGCTTTTTTTAATTGTCGTGACGGTCATCCGGATGCACAAAAATGCCAGTTAGGATTTCTCGGCATCTCGATTCGACCCTCGGCATGTCCGAATCACTCGAAACAGACGTAATGGCATTCCATAAGAGATAATCTTTCCAACGACCCTGCTTTTTCCAATTTTCGTGACGGTTATCCGGCTGCACGAAAATGCCAGTTAGGATTTCTCACCGTCTCGATTCCGCCACCGGCATGTCCAAATCACTCGAAACGGACGTCATCGCATTCCATAAGAGATCATCTTTCCAATGACCTCGCTTTTTCCAATTTTCGTGACAGTCATGTAGATGCACGAAAATTTCGGTTAGGATTTCTCGGCGTCCCGATTCGACCCCTGACATGTCTGAATCACTCGAAACAGACGTCATCGCGTTCCTTAAGAGATCATCTTCCCAACGACCCCGCTTTTTTGAATTTTTGTGACGGTCATCTGGATGCACGAAAATATCAGTTCGGATTTCTCCGCATCCCGATTCGATCCTCAGCATGTCCGAATCAGTCGAAAGGGACGTTATGGCGTTCCATAAGAGATCATCTTTCCAACGACCCTGCTTTTTCCAATTTTCGTGACGGTCATCCGGATGCACGAAAATGCCAGTTAGGATTTCTCGGCATCCCGATTCGACCCCCGACATGTTCGAATCACTCGAAACGGACGTCATCGCGTTCCTTAAGAGATCATCTTTCCAACGACCCCGCTTTTTTAAATTTTCGTGACGGTCATCCGGATGGACGAAAATGCCAGTTAGGATTTCTCGGCGTCCCGATTCGACCCCCGGCATGTCCAAATCACTCGAAACGGACGTCATCGCGTTCCTGAAGATATCATCTTTCCAACGACCGCGCTTTTTTGAATTCTCGTGACGGTCATCCGGTTGCACGAAAATGTCAGTTAGGATTTCTCAGCGTCTCGATTCCACCCCTGACATGTCCGAATCACTCGAAACGGACGTCATCGCGTTCCTTAAGAGATCATCTTTCCAACGACCCCGGTTTTTTGAATTTTGGTGACGGTCATCCGGATGCACGAAAATGCCCGTGAGGGTTTAATATTTTTATGATATTTTGGTTTTAGGACTTTGATGATTGGTCATGAATGTTGTTATATCATGTTACATATTATGTATGTTTGAATACTTAGGCTGGTGTAAATAGTTCTGCATAGGTATGGTTATGGATGGCAAACTTTTAGGCTTCTGTTTTTAATATTATGGGAAGAATCGGTTAGGAATTAAAACAAATGGTTAAAATGAAAAATGTAGATCTATGTCTCACGGATTTTAATCCACTGGAATCACTCAATTTAGAGTCCATATAAGGTAGATATGGTCCGATTAGTAGGCAGTGGTAAAAAAATAGTTAATCAGGGAAGAATATGTTAGATGAGGTTCTGTGTTTTAATTTCTGGAAATTTGCTGTAAGGAATTAAAAACATTTGTTAACATTAGAATTATAGATATATATGTCGCGGATTGTTAACCACTGGAATCACTCAATTTGGAGTCCGTATGAGGTAGATATGGTTTGATTAATATGCAGTGGTCAGAAATTGATTAATCAGGGAAGAATATTTTAGAATAGTTCTTTTGTTTTAATTTCTAGAAACTTTCTGTAGGGAATTAAAATAAATGGTTAACATAAGAATTATAGATATATGTGTCACTGATTTTTAGCCACTGGAATCACTCAATTTGGAGTCCATATGAGGTAGATATGGTTTGATTAGTATGCAATGGTTAGAAATTGGTTAATCAGGGAAGAATATTTTAGGATAGCTTCTATTTTTTTAATTTCTGGGAACATTATGTAGGGAATTAAAATAAATTACTAACATAAAATTATTGCTATATATGTCACGGATTTGTAGCCACTGGAATCACTTAATTTAGAATTCTTATGAGGGAGATATGGACAGATTAGAAGGTAGAGGTCAGAACCTACCCGAAAAGAAATAAACTGTACTTTGAGGGAGTATATCACCATGATTTCTTAATATTTCGTTCAACTATTCAACATAATAGTTTTAGATAATTGTTTTATCTTTTAATTGACTTCAAGATCACCTACATCGGAGTTAAATTGAGGGATTTATGCTTTGATTAGGAAGAGAAGGTTAGATAGGATGAAAACCTGCATCAAGAAAATAATGAAATAAAATTAATATTTAAAAAAGAAGAAGAATCTTATAAATAAAAATAATAAATGACTAGTATATGCCATAACCATTTCCATTGCATGAACTTCTTACCATCTTAAGTGTAAAATTTTGACTTGAAAATATTTTTAAAGTGATATTTGAAATGGTTATGTGCATGGCATGATTACCAAAGATTTTTGGCTATTATTGTGAAAAGAAAAGAAATAAGCACGGTCGCATGACAAATCCGTGTGGTGCACCAGTAGGGGATGCCCTACCAACGGTTATGAATATGTTAATAAGAAAAGAAAGAGAAAGTGTACCATGTCGGACGGAGCGAGAAAAACCCGTACTAGAGGGTAGAAAATACTCACCCTGACTAGGGTAACTTGATATGAGAATAGATTGATAGTCATCATATGATATTCTGGAAATAGTTAATGCTGTCATACATGTCATTATTGTACGATACTCATGTGCATAGATATAGTGCATTCATGTGACCAAAGATATTTACTGTAGTTTATATAGCTGAACGACCCTACATTTTTGAATTTTAGTGACGATTATCCGGATGTACGAAAATGTCCGTTAGGATTTTTCGGCGGCCCGATTCGACCCCCGGCATGTCCGAATCAATCAAAACGGATGTCATCGCGTTCCTTAAGAGTTCATCTTTCCAACGACCAGGTTTTTTCGAATTTGTGTGACGGTCATCCGGATGCACGAAAATGCTCGTTAGGGTTTCTCGGCGTCCCGTTTTGACCCCCGGTATGTACGAATCATTAGAAATTGACATCATCGTGTTCGTAACGAGTTTATCTTTCGAACGACACCACTTTTTAAAATTTTTGTGACGGTCATTCAGATGCACGAAAATGCCTGTTAGGGTTTCTCGGCGACCCGTTTCGACCCCCGACATATCTGAATCAATCGAAATTATTATCGTCGCGTTCATAACAAGTTTATCTATCCAACGACACCGCTTTTTTAAATTTTCGTGACGGTTATCCAGATGCACGAAAATGTCCGTTAGTGTATCTCGGCCGCCTTATTCAACCTCTGGCATGTCCGAATCACTCGAAACAAACGTCATCGCGTTCCTTAAGAGATCATCTTTCCAACGACCCCGCTTTTTCGAATTTTGGTGGCGGTCATCCGGATGCACGAAAATGCCCGTTAGGGTTTCTCGGCGGCCCGATTCGACCCTCGGCATGTCTGAATCCCTCGAAACGGACGTAACCGCGTTCCTTAAGAGTTCATCTTTCCAACGACCACGCTTTTTCGAATTTTCGTGACGGTTATCCGGATGCACGAAAATGCCCATTAGAGTTTTTCCGCGGCTCAATTCGACCCCCAGCATGTCCGAATCACTCGAAACGGATGTTATCGCATTTCTTAAGAGTTAATCTTTCCAACGACCATGCTTTTTCGAATTTTCGTGACGGTCATCCGGTTGTACGAAAATGCCCGTTAAGGTTTCTCGGCCGCCCGATTTGTCCCCCGGCATGTCCGAATCACTCGAAACGGACGTCATCGCGTTCCTTAAGAGTTCATCTTTCCAACGTCCTCGCTTTTTCGAATTTTCGTGACTGTCATCCGGAAGTACAAAAATGCCTGTTAGGGTTTCTCAGCGACCTAATTCGACCCTCGGCATGTCCGAATCACTCGAAACGGACGTCATCGCGTTCCTTAATAGTTCAACTTTCCAACGGCCCCACTAATTCGAATTTTCGTGATGGTCAGTCGGTTGCACAAAAATGTCCATTAGGGTTTCTCGGTGGCCCGATTCGACCCCCCGCATGTTCGAATCATTCAAAACAAATGTCAACGCGTTCCTTAAGAGTTAATCTTTATAAGGACCCCGCTTTTTCAAATTTTCGTGACGGTAATTCGAATGCACGAAAATGATCGGAAGGATTTCTCAGCGGCCCGATTCGACCCCCAGCATGTCCGAATCACTCGAAACGAACGTCATCGCGTTCCTAACAAGTTTATCTTTCCAACGGCCCCGCTTTTTCGAATTTTCGTGACGGTCATCCGTGTGCACGAAAATGTCCGTTAGGATTTTTCGTTGGCCCGATTCGACCCCCGGCATGTCCGAATCACTCGAAATAGACGTCATCGCGTTCATAACGAGTTCATCTTTCCAACGACCCCGCTTTTTTGAATTTTTGTGAGGGTCATTCAGATGCATGAAAATGCCCATTAAGGTTTCTCTGCAGCCTGATTTGACCCCTAGCATGTCCGAATCACTCGAAACAGATTTCATTGCGTTCCTTAAGATTTCATCTTTCCAATGACCCCGCTTTTTCCGATTTTCGTGACGGTCATCCGTATCCACAAAAATGCCTGTTAGGGTTTCTCAGCGGCTCGATTCGACCCTCAGCGTGTCCGAATCAATCGACATTGACATAATCGCATTCGTATGGAGTTCGTCTTTCTAATGTCCCCGATTTTTAAAATTTTCGTGACGGTCATCCGGATGCACGAAAATTCCTATTAGGGTTTCTTGGCAACCCGATTCGTCCCCCGGCATGTCCGAATCCCTCTAAATTGATATCATTGTGTTCCTAATGAGTTCGTCTTTCCAACGACCCTACTTTTTCGAATTTTCATGACGGTCATCCGGATGCACGAAAAATGCCTGTTAGGGTTTCTCAGCAGCTCAATTTGTCCCCCGGCGTGTCCGAATCGCTCGAAACGGACGTCATCACGTTCCTTTAGAGTTCATCTTTCCAACGACCCTGTTTTTTTTTTAATTTTCCTTTCGGTCATCTGGATGTATAAAAATGCCTGTTAAGGTTTCTCAGCGGCGCAATTCGAGCCTCGGCATGTCCGAATCAATCGAAATTGACATCATCACGTTCATAACGTGTTCTTCTTTCCAACGTCTCCGCTTTTTAATTTTCTTGCAACAATTCAAACTCAACTAATAGCGTACAAAGAGTAAAGGAGGAAGAAAAAAAACAGAATTTTAAGAAACAAAGGGAACAGAACAATAGAACTTTAAGAAAAATGAAATTAAAGACAAGTTAATAAGTTGAATAAGAAAAATCACACCACAAAGCAACTAGAATAGAAAGAAATTAATGACCAGAGAAAAGGAAACAATTGAAATAGAAAAAATAACCAAAATAAGAAAACCAAATATCAAAGCAAGAAAAAAAAATTGATGCAATTAGAATTACTAGATGACATTGTTTTTTTTTTTAAGATCAGAGTGCGAAATCTAGGTGGAAACTTGAATTTCAACAACAATTGGTTCTTTTTGTTTTTTGACAACCGGGCTCAATCAGCGATCTGGTTTTCTTTTACGAGCTGCCTCAGTTGGCGATCTAGCCAACCCACACCGACCAGACGAACCAAGGTTCTGATACCAATTGATATGAGAGAATTATCTTTGAGAGTAATCATCCCCAAAAGCCAGGCTGTTAGAGTGAGGGTGCCAAAGGTCTTATAAACCCCCCACCTAGTGGTATTCTAGCCGATGTGGGACTTTGCCGATAGTCACTCGATAATCTCCCTCACCGTTGCACAGTTCACATCATAAGGTTATACCACATGATCTTTATACTCCATTTCCTGTACCTACACAGTCTTGGCATGATATTTCTATGGATTTTGTGATAGGGTTACCGAGGTCTCAAAGTGGTAAAGATAGTGCTTTTGTGGTTGTTGATAGGTTTAGCAAAATGGCTCATTTCATTGCATGTGGTAAAACCAATGATGCAACACACATAGCTAATCTGTTCTTTAAAGAAGTAGTGCGTTTGCATGGGTTGCCTAGAACAATAGTAAGTGATAGAGATGTTAAGTTCTTAAGTCATTTTTGGCGTATTTTATGGTGAAAATTAGGGATTAAACTTCTATTTTCTACTATTGCACACCCTCAAACAGATGGACAAACTGAGGTAGTTAATAGGACACTTACTACACTTTTACATGCTATTATGTTTAAAAACTTAAAACATTAGGAAAGAGATTTGCCATATGTTGAGTTTGCTTACAATAGATCTGTGCATTCTACTACTGTTTATAGTCCTTTTGAGATTGTCTATAGTTTTAATCCTCTAACACCTTTGGATATTTTACCTTTGTCTACTAATGAGTTTCTTAACTTGGATGGTAAGAAAAAAGTTGAATATGTAAAGGATTTGCATACTAAGGTTTGAGGTAACATTGAGAGGAAGAATAAGCAATATGCAACGCAAGCCAACAAGAGCCGAACAAAAATTGTATTTGAACCTGGTGATTGGGTTTGGGTACATATGCGCAAAGAGATGTTTTCGGTTCAGAGAAAGTCTAAGTTACATCCTAGGGGAGATGGACCTTTTCAAGTTTTGGAACGAATCAATGACAATGCCTATAAGATTGATTTACCTAGTGAGTATGGCAATATTAGTGCTACATTCAATGTTGCTGACTTGTCTTTATTTGATGTAAGTGATGCCTTTGATTCGAGGACGAATCCTTTGGAGGAGGGAGAGAATGATGGAGATCAAGGTACTGTCAAAGCTACTATAAACCGTTCCTAAGATCCTTTGCAAGGGATAGGTGGTCCAATAACTAGGAGCAGGGCGAAGCGGGCCAAAGAAGCTTTACTGGGCTTGATCTTAGATGTGTAGGCTAAAAATGAAGTTGTTGGGTCAAGTCAAGACATCAAGTGGGCCACACTTTGCAGCCTTGAGGATGACATTAAAGAGGGCAGTTCGGAGGTCCAATAAAGCTTGTTGGATCTTGAAGACAACTATATCAAATCTATATTGACTTAAGATGTATGGGCTTTATGTTATAGGTTTTAATTTAGATATTATTAGTATTTGGGCCCATTCTTTATGCTGGCCAATTAGTAGTTTAATTATGGGTTTGTTTTTTGTTTGTTTAGTTGGGCCAGATAACTAGTGTTATTTGGGCCATATTGATGGAGATCAAGGTGCTGTCAAAGCTACTATAAACCGTTCCCAAGATTCTTTGCAAGGGATAGGCAGTCCAATGACTAGGAGTAGAGCGAAGCGGGCCAAAGAAGCTTTACTGGGCTTTATCTTGGATGTGCAGGCTAAAGAGGAAGTTATTGGGTCAAGTCAACACATCAAGTGGACCACACTTTGCAGCCTTGAGGATGGAATTAAAGAGAACAGTCTAGAGACCATGTAGAGCTTATTGGATCTTGAAGACAAACTAGTCCAAATATGAATGGACTAAAGATGTATTGTGGGCTTTAGTTTAAATGTTTTGTTTTGGATATTATTAGTTTTTGGGCCCATTCTTTATGCAGCCCAAATAGTAGTTTAATTATGGGTTTATTTTTGTTAGTTTAGTTGGGCCAATTAACTAGTGTTATTTAGGCCATATTCTATTAGAAGTCCAATTAGGAGTTTAAAGTCTTCTGGCTTTCCTACTAGGGTTAGGTTTGATTGTCTATATAAGAGTTCTTTAAGTTCATGTATGGAAAATAGATTTTAATGATTAATAAAGATTGAGTTTTCTCCTAAAGTGAGAGCTTCCCTTAATTCTTGGGCAAAGAACTGAATCCGATCTTATCGAGGCAACTCGTGGCGATCAAACATCCGTTGAATTTTCAAGACGATCCTTGCTTTCGCCAAACACTCCGTTTCTTCGTATAGAGGAACGCATCATTTGGTATTAGAGCTTTGGCTCCTTGAGATTTGGTTGGTGTCCTATATTTTCTTTTCTATTTTCTAGAGTCTTTCTTCTTCTTCTAGCTTTCTTTAGGTCAAATTAAAGTTCTAGTTCTAGTTAATGTTCTCTAGTTCTTTTAGAAAAAAAAAAGTGTTCTAGTTCTAGTCAATTTTCTTTTCCTACTTATATTCTAACTCCTAATCCTAGTCAATTTAGTTTTTTTCTTCCAAAAAAAATTTGAATTTCGAAAAAAGAGAGTCCTATTCCTATTTCAATTTGGTTTCTTGTTCGAAAATTCAAAATTAAAAATTCAAAAAAAAATTAGATTCATAGTCTTGGTTGAATTTGGTCTCTTCTGCAAAAAAAAAAATCGTCAAAAAAGAAGAAGAGAAATTTGTTAAAAAAAACAGCATACTGATATTAGTATCCCGCATATTTTTCAAAATTTAATTCCTAGGGTTGTCATTGTCTGAAAATTTATTCTTCTTAATTCACTTGTTTTCTTAGATAAGTTTGTTGATCAAGTTCTTGTTTAAAAGCTTTAAGGGAAAGAGAGTAAAATTGAGTGCAAAACACGTGAGGTTTGTGAGACAAACATGAGTAGTGAAAGAGATCAACCTGAAATTGACCTTAAACTCTTTATGAAAGCAGTTCAAGATCAGTTTAAGTTACTGAATATGAGGCTGGATAACCTTGATTCACCATCCCAGCCTAAGCTTACCAAACAGTTTGGGTTTGATGAGGGAGAAGGGGAATATTCAGATAATGAAGCATTCGGGTCAAGAAAGGAAAGTAGGATAGCTCCTAGGCGTGATAGTGGCTTGGGAAACATAAAAATAACTATTCCTACATTCCAAGGTAAAGGTGACCCTAAACTTTACTTAGAGTGGGAGAGGAAGGTAGAACATATGTTTGAGTGTCATGATTATACTGAAGAGAAAAAGGTGAAGCTAGCTGCTGTGGAGTTTACTGACTATGCTAGTATTTGGTGGGATCAATTAGCAATTAATAGGCGGAGAAGTGGTGAGAGACCTATTCGGTTATGGGAAGAGATAAAAGTTATGATGAGAAAATAGATTTTGATGATTAATAAAGATTGAGTTTTCTCCTAAAGTGAGAGCTTCCCTTAGTTCTTGGGTAAAGAACTGAATCCGATCTTATCAAGGCAACTTGTGGCGATCAAACATCCATTGAATTTTTAAGACGATCCTTGCTTTCGCCAAACACTCAGTTTCTTCGTTTAGAGGAACGCATCACATATTCTATTAGAAGTCCAATTAGGAGTTTAAGGCCTTCTAGCTTTCCTACTAGGGTTTGGATTGATTGCCTATATAAGGGTTCTTTAAGTTCATGTAATTCAGACTTTCTGATGATTAATAAAGATTGAGTTTTCTCCTAAAGTGAGAGCTTCCCCTAGTTCTTGGGCAAAGAACTGAATCCGATCTTATCGAAGTAATTCGTGGCGATCAAACATTCATTGAATTTTCAAGACGATCCCTGCTTTCGCCAAACACTCTGTTTCTTGGTATAGAGGAACGCATCAAATAGGCATGTATACTCTTGAACAATAGAGATTATCATTTATAATATTGAGAGAAGATTTTCTCTTTAGTTCTTTAAAAAAAATTTCTAAACTTATCAAGATTTATCTTGTGGCGTTCAAACAAGACTTATCACTCACAATCTTCTTTCTCTTTCTTGAATGTGGCGTCTGCAATATTTCTTATTGATGTGAGCATGGCTAGCAAATGGAAATGGAATGCAGACTTGCTGGAAGTCCCAAGTGGACCTGTCATAAGAGTTCGGGTTAAAAGATTCAAAGAAGAATTTAATGGTTTTATTCTAGAGATCCATCAAGGAGATACATGCATTACTACAAAAGAATAGCCCAAAATTGGTCTATGTCATTAAAACCCACTTAAATATGGGTCAAGACTAGCCAATCTGCATATGGACCTAAAGTGCAAAAAGATTGAAGGCTAAAAACTGAATGTAGACCCAAAATAATAGATTTATTTAACGGCCCAATTTAAGCTACGTTTTTTCTGATTTATTTACTTTTAGTATTTTGTTTATTTGACTAAGAAAGTTTCCTATTTGATAGTTTCTAGAAGAGTTTCTTATTTGTATTTTTCCTTTCCCTATAGGAGTTTCCTATTTAATAGTTTCTAGAATAGTTTCATATTTCTAATTTTTCTAGTCCTATAGGAGTTTCCTATGTAATTTTCCTTGTTAGTTTAGGTTATTGGCCTATAAATAGACATGTATGCTCATGAACAATTCAGTTTATCATTTATAATATTGAGATGATTTTTTCTTTGGTTCTTTAAAGAACTTTTTTGAACTTATCAATATTTATCTTGTGGCGTTCAAGTAAGACTTATCACTCACAATCTTCTTCCTCTTTCTTGAGTATGGCATCTGCAATATTTCTTATACCTTTGGTTTTTATCTCTTTATAGATAACGAGTCAAGGTTATTTTTCTTTAATTTATTTTGTTATAAATCTGATTAGAACACGATCTTTCCAATCGGATCCCATATTGATTCCGGGTCTCACTATTCTTGGTGAGGTTCATATCAGGGTTCACATCACTTATACCTTTGATTCTTATATCTTTATAGATAACGGGTCAAGGTCATTTTCTTTTTAATTTATTTTGTTATAAATCTGATTAGGACACGATCCTTCCAATCGGATCCCATATTGATTCTAGGTCTCACTGCTCTTGGTGAGGTTTATATCAGGGGTTCACATCAGGCCCTTATCAACCCACTAAGTGTTTATTTTTAGCAATTGAAGAAAAGAAATGTCGTCGTTTTCATGGTATAAACAATTTCCAAGTTGGTTGCAATATTCACCAGTAAAGAACGTAGCATTTTGTTTACCTTGTTATTTGTTTAACACTAATTCTAGTAGTCAAAATAGTGGGAAAAATGCATTTTCAGAAGTTGAGTTTCAAAATTGGAACAAAGTAAATTATGGAAAGAATTGTGCATTTTTAGGCCATGTTGGATCTTCTCTAAATTCACCATACAATTTTTGTGTGAAATGTTGTGGTGATTAGATGTTTCAATCCCAACATATAGAGAAGGTACTTCATAGGCAAAGTGCACAAATTATTGCAAATAATCGATTAAGACTAAAAACTTCCATTGATGCAATTCGATGGCTCACCTTTCATGCATGTGCATCTAGAGGTAAAGATGAAAATCGTGAATCATTGAATAGAGGAAATGATGCGTTCCTCTATACGAAGAAACGGAGTGTTTGGCGAAAGCAAGAATCGTCTTGAAAATTCAACGGATGTTTGATCGCCACGAGTTGCCTCGATAAGATTAGATTCAGTTTTTTGCTCAAGAACTAAGGGGAGCTCTCACTTTAGGAAAAAACTCAATCTTTATTAATCATCAAAATATATTTTCCATACATGAACTTAAAGAACTCTTATATAGACAATCAAACCTAACCCTAGTAGGAAAGCCAGAAGACCTTAAACTCCTAATTGGACTTCTAATAGAATATGGCCTAAATAACACTAGTTAATTGACCCAACTAAACTAACAAAAATAAACCCATAATTAAACTACTACTATTTGGGCTGCATAAAGAATGGGCCCAAAAACTAATAATATCCAGAACAAAACATTTAAATTAAAGCCCACAATACATCTTTAGTCCATGCATATTTGAGCTAGTTGTCTTCAAGATCCAATAAACTCTACATGGTCTCTGGACTGTTCTCTTTAATTTCATCCTCAAGGCTACAAAGTGTGGACCACTTGATGTGTTGACTTGGCCCAATAACTTCCTCTTTAGCCTGCACATCCAAGATAAAGCCTAGTAAAACTTCTTTGGCCCGCTTCGCCCTACTCCTAATCATTGGACCGCCTATCCCTTGCAAAGGATCTTGGGGACGGTTTATAGTAGCTTTGACAGCACCTTGATCTCTATTAGGAAAATTTATTGAGTTGATTAAACTTCTAGTATCTTATAATCAAGATGTGCTTAGAGTGTGTTTGACAAGTTAAATAAATTAACTTATAGTTTATTTAATTAATTTATAAGTTTATTTGATCAAATTAGAAACATGTAGTAAATAAGTTTGAGTAATTTAAACTAACTGAAAAAGTATAAGATATTCGCTACTTTATAGCTTATTTAACTAACTTATACGTTTGTTTGATCAAATTAGAAGTATTTAATAAATAAATTTATTTAAGTAATTTAAACTAACTGAAAGCTTATAAGCTATACGCTACTTAAAGTAGCGTATAGTTTATAAACTTTAAATTAGTTTATAAGCAATTTTCACCAAAATATAGCCCTAATGTTGTTCTTGATAATGCACCTGAAAATGCTTAATATACCTCACCTAGCATTCAGAAGAATATCTTGTTTATTTTTTTAGAAGAGTACATGCTACAGTAATTCATGAAGTCTAAATTTTGTATTATTATTGATGAGGCAAGGGATAAGTCCAAAAGGGAACAGAAGGATGTGGTTTTGAATTTGTGGACAAATGTGGGTATATTCTAAAGAGATTATTTGATCTTGTTCATGTAGTAGAAACTTCATCTTTGACTCTAAAAAATTATATAATGTTTTTTCTTTCTCGTAATAATCTTAGCATTCAAAATAGTCGAGGTCAAGGTTATGGTGGAGCAAATAATATGTGGGGCTAATAGAATCGTTTGCAATTGGCACTTGTTACAGCTACAAGGGAAGCTAGTCCTATGCATCAATTTTTCTCAAAGTTAACATATGTTATCAACATTGTAACCGTTTCTCCCAACGACATGATCAATTACAGAATGCTCAAACCACCATCATTTCAAATTTGATTGATAATGATGAGATTGAAATAGGGACTGGCCTTAATCAAATTGGCACTTTAGAGCAAGTTGGGAATATTGGATGGGGTTCTCATTTCAATTCTATTCAAAGCTTGTTATGCATTTTTTATGCTACTTGTGAAGTTCTTGAAAGTAGCTCTAATGAAGGTAATTATGCCCTTCGTGGTGATGCAGATGCAGCTTTTGATGCCATTAAATCATTTGATGTCATCTTTTTTTTACATTTTTTGAAGGACATCTTGAGTATTAGTTATGATCTTTGCCAAGCTTTACAACGCGAGTATCAAAATATCTTAAATACAATGAATGTAATGTCCACCACAAAAGTCTTGCTTCAAAGAATAAGGGAATTAGGACCAAAATATCTTAAATGTAACGAATGTAATGTCCACTACAAAAGTCTTGTTTCAAATAATAAGGGAATTGGGTTGAGAGATTTTTCTAAAAGAAATCATATTATTTTGTGAGAAACATAAAATTGATGTTTCTCATATTAATTCTTCTTCATTCTTGAAAGAGATAGATCTCGAAAAATGTTGATTATATTTCAATAGAACATAATTATTGTATTAATTTGTTTATTACTAGTATTGATACACGGTTACAAGAACTTCATAGCAAGTTCAATGACAACACGAGCTGCTTTCTCTTAGTTCATCTTTGAGTCCAAAAAATAATTATAAATTGCTGAATGTTGACAATATTTGTGACTTTACAAGTATATTTTATCTTGATGATTTCACATAACAATACAACTTGCATCTAAGGAGGCAACTAAGCATTATGAGCTCAATGTTCCTCGACATCCTAAATTGAAGAACTTGGCAACAATTCCTGAGTTTGCCAAAGGATTACTTAAAACTGAGAAAGTTTTGGTTTACCTTTTAATAAATCGTTTGATTTGTTTTATATTGACTCTTCACGTTTCAATCACTACTAGTGAGGAGTCATTTCTGCCATAAACATTCTAAAATACAGGCTCAGAAATAAAATGGACGACAATTTTTTGGCTTATTCTATGATCACTCATGTTGAGAGAAGAATTGCTAAAACATTTGATATTCAATCTATTATTGATGAATTTTATAACATGAAGGAACACCGTGCTCAACTACAATAAATGTCTGTATTTAATCTTTGACACAATTTTTTATTATTATGGAAATTTTATTTTGTCTTTTGCGCCCCCCCCCAACAATCCGTCATTGAGTAAGTACCTTCTATATTTGATCTTTACCAGTAAATTATTCTTATTTTTTATTGCTCAAAACGTTCAAGGACCTAGACAATTTATATCTACCAGAAGTAGACCTATATGATCAAGTATGAAGAGGAATTACAAATAAAGCATTTAAGAAACAGAATGAAAATATAAAGGATATATATATATATATATATATATATATATATATACACACACACATTTGAATTGACAACACAAGTTTTACAAACAAAAGTAACCTTACGAATCTCAAATGAGTTAAAAGTTCAAAAATCCAGTTACTAAATAAAATTTCCAAGTAATGCAAGAAATAACATAAATAATATTCTTCTACAATTGCTGCACAGAGATGATCCTGAAGAGAACTGGAATTTGTGAGACTGTTCCCTGCAGAAGAGAAAGAAGCACAATAGATATTATTATACAAAACACATTACAAGTAAAGTAGAATATGTTACCATGAACTCCCTAGTTAATTTAAAGCACAAATCACGAAAAAAAAAGTCTGCGAATTTGTTTCTCCCTAGTTATTTTGTGTTGGTTCAAGTACTTTCCCAAGGTAACCTCAAGTATGTATGGGAAAATAGTAATTTCTTGTTATATAACTCAAAATTAAGTGAAATGGACAAAAAATAAAGAGTAAATTATATTCACTTTTCTTAAGATTTGAAAAAATTACACTTACCCTCCCTCTAGTTTCAAATTAAAACAAGAAACTTCCCTAAAGTCTATAAAACATACACTCACACCCAAGCTTTAAAAAATTACACTATCCTCCCTTATTTTAAATTTTCATAAACATCAATTTGACTTGGTGATTTATTCTACATTGAATTAAACTATTTATAACTAATCATAAGTATTTAAAACGAAAAAAACATAAAATATAAGTATTGATAATTTTGTGATTGGAGGAGATGCTTTTGTATAAATGAGAAAGTGAGTATAATTTTCAAAAATTTCAGAAAAGGTAAATATGATTTACTTTAAAAAGAAAACGGTTTTGAACAATGAAACCAAAGTTTCAATATACATGAGGATTACTGTTGATTTATAATCACCAAAATAATACATGAAATAATAAAGGTTGTGTTCCTGGAATCTTACTTTTGTAGGGATGAAAGTAAGCCACAGTATATTGTATTTTCAGGCAAAGAAACCTCTGTATTATCAATCTCTGGGTTCACAACTTGTACATAAATTTCTTGGCCCAGATACCAAGAGTGGAGGTTCTGAGCACGAAGGTTCCATATGCCAGCATTGTCAAGAGAGACTAAAATAGCTGTCCAAGCCCCAGGAAAGACCTACAGACAAGTTATAGATAAGTTTTTATGAAGAATATACTCTAGCCAAGCAATATAAGTCAAATTCATCCTTCATTTTGCTTCCCATTGCATGTCCAAATATTTCCCACAACCAATAAGAAAGTATTTCAAAAAGCCTGTACAGAAAATTAGCAACTGGATTTCCCACAAGGTATGGACAATAAGATTTAAGACATAATAGTGAACTTTAGCAATTTGACAAGTAGAAATGAATGAAAACCCTCTGAATTATATTCAATAACTAACACATAATTCCAGCTTGTTCCTTTTATTTTTCCTCCTTTTGTGAGTGAAGGAGCAAGCACTCAAATAGATTTTTTCTTGATAAGAAAATCAGATAGAAAGTTCTGCACAAATTGTAAAGTCATACCCGGTGAGAGCTTGGCTACCCAACACAGAGTTTTAGTTTTGGACGTACGAGTTATGAGAAGAGTAGAAAGAAAAAGTAAGAAAACAATTCATAGAATTAGGTAGTGGTCTTTGAAGAATGAGCAACAAAGGAATTTTCAAAGAAGAGTGGAGGAAGAAAGGCTTTGAGAGGTCTAAGGAAATGCTAATGATATGTGGGACGAGATGGCCAAAGGGATTAGGAATATAGCAAGAGAGACACTTGGAGAATCAAGAGGCGTTGGACCTAAGGGTAAAGAATCTTGGTGGTGGGATGCGGAGGTGTAAGATAAGATTAAGTTTAAAAGAGAGTGTTATAAGGAGTGGCACTTATGCAAAGATAAGGCAAATTGGGATAAATATAAAGCAGCTAAGAAAGACGCTAAGAAGGCTGTGAGTGAAGCAAGAACTAGAGCTTTTGAGGGATTATATCAATCTTTAGGAACTAAGGAGGGAGAAAGAAAAATTTACAAGCTTGCGAAGGGTAAAAAAGACAAGGGACCTAGATCAAGTGAAATGTATTAAAGATGAAGAGGGTAATGTTTTGGTAAGGGAGCATAATATCCAAGCACGATGGAGGAGTTACTTTCAAGGACTTTTTAACGAAGGGCATGAGTTGACCTACAACTCTGACAGACTTAATATTGCAGAAGAAGACCGTAATTATACTTTTTATCGTAGAATCCAAGAGTTTGAAGTAGAGAAAGCTCTGAAGAGAATGGATAATGGCAAAGTAGTAGGACCTGATAATATACCTATTGAGGTGTGAAAAAATTTAGGAAGGAAGGGTATAAGTTGGCTCACTAAGTTGTTTAATGTGATAATGAAATCTAAGAAAATGTCGGATGAATGGAGGATAAGTACTTTAATGCCTATATATAAAAATAAAGGAGAAATACATAATTGTTCCAACTATCGGGGGATTAAACTCATGAGGCACACTACGAAGTTATGGGAGAAGATCATTGAGCAGAGATTAACAAGAGACTCAAGTTACAGACAACCAGTTTAGATTTATGCCAAAAAGATCAACTATGGAAGCAATTTATTTACTACGGAGATTGATGGAAAGGTATCAAAGCAGACGGAAAGATTTGCATATGGTTTTTATTGATCTGGAAAAGGCATATGACAGAGTGTTAAGAGAGATTTTATGGAAGGCTTTAGAAAAGAAAGGAGTACGTATTGCGTATATTCGAGCAATCAAAGACATGTACGACGGGATAATGACTTGCGTGAAAACACAAAATGGGGATACAAAGAATTTTCCCACAACTATTGGACTACATCAAGGGTCTTCTCTGAGTCCGTATCTTTTTAATTTGATTTTGGACGCAGTTACTGAACATATACAAGAGTTGGGGCCTCAATGCATGATTTTTGCAAATGATATAGTCTTAGTTGGTGAATCGAAAGAGGAAATAAATATGAAGTTAGAGTCATGGAGACAAATTTTAGAAACACATGGTTTTCGGATAAGTAGAAATGAAACAGAATATATGGAATGTATTTTTAGTAAAAGACGAACAAATACGAATGTAGACGTGAAACTTAGACACTATATATTAAAACAAATTACAAATTTTAAATATCTTGAGTCCATTATACAAAATGACGGTGAAGTAAAGGAGGACGTAAATCACAGGATTCAAGCTGGATGGATGAAATGGAGGAAAACTTCGAGTGTCATTTGTGATAAAAAAATGCCGCTCAAAGTTAAAAAAAAATTCTACCGTACAGCTATAAGACCTGCTATATTGTATGGTACGGAATGTTGGGCGGTTAAAAGACAACATGAAGATAAACTCAACGTTGCAGAGATGAGAATGTTGCGTTGGATGTGTGGACACACCAAAAGAGATATGATTAGAAATGAGTGCATTAGAGAGAAAGTTGGGATAGCACCTATTGTGGAGAAGATGGTTGAATCTCGCTTAAGGTGGTTTGGCCATGTGTGGAGAAAACCTGCAGAAGCCCTAGTGAGAAGAGTTGATTGGATGGAGAATAGTCCAATAATTAGAGATAGAGGGAAGCCAAAGAAAACAATAAGTGAAACTATTAAAAATGATTTAATAGTTAATAATTTATCTATTGATCTTATCCATGATAGACCACTATGGCGCCGTTTGATCCATGTAGCCGACCCCACCTAGTGGGTAAAGACTTAGTTGTTGTTGTTGTTGTGAGTCAAAGCATGTAAAAGAAGCTTTAAAATCCCAATTTACTAGGTTCACATTCTCCCCGGATTATATTGAAGTTTCTGCATGTGGGTATACAAAAAGTTAAAGCCATCTTTATATTGATCACTGGCATTTTCCGCATGTGTGCGTGTCTGAACTTAAGCACATGTTATCTGGGGTCACTACAAAAAGAAGAAATGAAAACTTTTATATTTAACAAATGGACTTTCAACAAATTTCATTGATTCATGATTAGTGATACATGCTCTGTACTGACCTAAATCGAATTTCTCATCTTCATCTGGAACTAAGGTCCCGGGGCTCTTTGAACCCAACCTATGAAGAATATGGAAATCTTTCTTCTGGAAAAGACAATATAGATTCTACTTCATGACTAGAACAAGTATTTTTTTTTAAAGATAATTATACCATGACCATTGTAATTATTTAATTTTTCCCTCAGAAACTCCATGATAATAAAGAATTTATTTGCCCTTAAATAGATATAGATAGAAAAAGAACCTATATATTCAAGCATTTATAATTAAGAAAAAAAAAGTCTAAATACACAAGAGAAAGAGACAAATACACATCACTTTGTTGGCCATCTTAATTTGAAAGAGAAGAAGAAAACAAAATTGGTGAGAGACAGACCCATTACAAGTGATATAAAACTATAAAGTAACCACATAATATGATTTTTCTTCTTTTTCTGTAATTCTCCTTTACTGAATTTTAAGCAGTAGCCTAATTTCAAATATTACTATTTGAAGGGAAATAGAGCAGAAAGATAAAGCAACAAGATCAAATTAGAGGGAAAACTTCAAACTTTAATGGAGAATGCAGGACTGAGGTATTTGTTGGTTGAATCTAACAACAACCTTCATTTTGCTTGTGTTAATACCCTTTTCTTGTTACATACAGAAATGGTCCTCTCGATGACATAATTGCCTAAGCAAATGGTTGGGCCAGAAGCATTGAGGACGGGATCAGAAAAGTAAGGAAGGAATACCTGTGTAGTGCAGCGAGCCACACCATCCCACTTGTTATATGTGCTTCTGCTATTTTCTGTCCATACTCCAAAATCCATGCTGCAGTCCAAATGAAAAACTAAGTCTTATTCCTATAACTAAATTCACATAAGTAAAAGAAATGATTAATGACAGTTCCAAAGCCAAAATCTCACCCCACAACAAAGAATGCATAGCCATCCATATGATAGGTCTGGACTGTGGTGTCATTGTTTTGGAAGATTATTTCCATAAAACCTTTGAAAGTACCATTGATCAGAGAGGTATCAACTTTGGGAGGTCTGTTCATCAATTTATTTGGAAAATCAAGCTTGTATACCCCTAGAATCTTAAATTGCTGGGCAAGCTTCAGGGGTGTTGAAGGTGGTAAATATGATATACCATTAAGGGTGGTATGCCACTTTCCATTTATTAGCTCTGGAGGTCTATTAAGAATTACATATACGTCCGTCACAGTAATATCACCATATTTGAAAGATCCCTGTGGGTTTGGACGTGCAGCACCAGCAGATACATTCCACCTATAATGTACCATAATCAAATGAGAATAAACACCTGCGCCATGCAAAATAGGAACAAAACTGAAACGCGAACAAAAAGGTGAAACAGAAATGAAATGGCACCAGTTTTCTTTAGGAGAAAATATTTGTTACCTCCCTGAACTACAGTTTAATTACAACTTTAGTAATTAGTACATTAATATTAAAACATAACAAAATACATGTCTTTCACAAAAAGTGAAAACATAAAATTTCCGTAACCTTTAACATCCCAATTACACATGAGGAATGTGGTCTTGTAACTTAACACCTACACAAGTTTTGCCATCATTTTTCCCTTTCCACCTACCAAAAACCAAATTCGAAGAATTCCTACAAAATTGGAGTTATTTACTTGAAGATTGAAGGTGATTGAGTCTTGTTTAGTGCCAAATTTTAGGTGAAAAAGGAATAAATGAGGATGAAACCCAAGCCTAGGTGTTAAGGTAAGAGACTACTTGCTTCTTACGTGTGATTGGGATGCTAAAGGTCATGTGGATTTAATATTTTCACTAAAAGATTGAAGGGATATTTATTTTACCTTTTAAAATTAATGTATTAAAGTTGTAATTAGACTATAGTTGAGGAAAGTAAAATGCATTTTTCCCTTTTCTTTATGGTAATGCCTTCTATAAACCCCAAGGCACAAAAACAGAGGTAACCACATAGGGAC
Organism: Gleditsia sinensis; assembly: GCA_037074535.1. Classification (NCBI taxonomy): domain Eukaryota; kingdom Viridiplantae; phylum Streptophyta; class Magnoliopsida; order Fabales; family Fabaceae; genus Gleditsia; species Gleditsia sinensis. The sequence goes on from CM073469.1 coordinate 48,412,779, forward strand.
TTAACTATGGAGAAGTCCTATATTATAAAACGAAACAATTTTAATTGGTCATTTTTCATATTACTAACCTTGGACATTTATCTACGCAGAAGTTACCAATCAATACAAGAATCTCAGTTGAGATACATAAGCAGTCCTAAAATGGAAAAAGAAGACAGTACTAAATATGAACCTTATTGTTCGGGCTTGATTCATAGAGAAATAAGGATTGTCCTGATCAGAAAGACCGGGAAGAGGACCTGAAGCAGGTCCCTGAGAATTGAAGTAGTGCAAAATGGAAACTCCAGTAGCTCTAGCCCAAGAAGAATTAACAAACCGAGGACTGGCAACAATATAGTAATCGGTGCTGCCATTTTGATCCATTGTAACTAAGAATGAATATGACTGACCAACATGAATATCCATGTTTGTATAGTTTTGCTGAACTGTGTATGATCCCTCAGTCTCCACAAGAAGTAAGTTGTGATTTTGTATCCTGAAATTCATGCTAGTCGAGATACCGACATTGTGCACCCGTAGACGATATGTTTTCCCTGTTTTAAACAGAATGATAAACAGTTGAGAGTCATCAAGAGTACAAAAAAGGTTGCATATGCATATTTTGTCAGCATCATTTGATGGTATAATTTAATCCCAATCTAGATAAATATCATAGGATCATCAAAAACAGCTAAAAACTTACAGTAAAAAATTATTTCTTTTTCAAAGCATAAATATTTAAATCCTCTCTTACTTCCACATTACCTCTAAGAGATAGAAATCCACATCTATCAAAAAGACTAAACAAAGAATATCTATTGAAATATTTTGTGTGTGTGGTAAATATGGGTGATAGAGATAGACATCCCCCTGATTTTAAAGGCAATCTCTAAAGAAAACATTGACAACCATCTTAGAAATCAATGCAGCAATATAAATATCCCAACATGAATAGCATGTTTAACCTAGTAAGAATTGGGGGGAGACCAATAATGATATGGTACAAAAGAATAAGTAAGGATATAATTGTAGAACAAAAGAACATGTAAGCATAATTAAAAGTATGTTTCTAGCCACTCCAATCTAAGCAAAGGAAGAAAAGAATAATATGCCTATGAAATGAATTTCCATGGGATCACATTGATACAAACCCGTCTAACTCCTTAAAAGCTAATTTGTAAAAAGAAGATTACGAACCCATATATATAACACCCAAGACTACCCTCGTTAACCGATATGGGACTTTGCTGATATTCACTCGATAATTACCCTCACCATTGCACGGTTCACATCATTGCCCACTCTTTAGGCTTGTACATCCTCGTGTAAGGTATATGCGGGCTACACCATGAACTACCACCACGGCGCAGTTTTTGATGACTTGTCTTGATCAACGATCTGGCCAACTCACCTGACTAGTCGAGGATAGGTTTTAATACCATATGATATGAATTTGCCTAACTCCTCTTCAAAAGCTATCTTGTAAGGGGAGGATTGTGAACCCATATATACAACACCCAAGACCACCTTCTGATGTGAACCGTGCAATGGTGAAGGGTGAATATCGGCAAAGTCCCACATCGGTTAGCAAGGGAAGTCTTGAATGTTATATATATGGATTCGCAATCCTCCCCTTATGAGCTAACTTTAGAAGTGGAGTTAGGAATGGATTTTACATACCATATGATACGAACCCACCTAACTCTACCTCAAAAACTAGCTTTTGAGATGGAGTTAGGCAAGTTCACATCATATGGTATCAAAGTCTACCCTCGACTAGTCGGATGGGTTGGCCAGATCGCCGACCTAGACAGATCGTCAAAAACTACACTGTGGTAGTAGCTCGTGGTAGTAGCCCGTATACTTTACATGATGACGTGCAAGCCAAAGAGTGGACAAATGATGTGAACCGTGCAATGGTGAGGGGTGAATATCAAGTAAATATCGACAAATTCCCACATCAGTTAGCAAGGGAGATCTTGGGTGTTATATATATGGGTTCGTAATCCTCCCCTTATGAACTAGCTTTTGAGGTAGAGTTAGGCAGATTCATATTATTTTCGCTAACTGATGTGAGACTTTACCGATAGTCACTCGCTAATCAACCTCACCATTGCACGATTCACATCATTCTATCTTGTATTTTTTTTGTCCTTCATTCTTCTTATTTTCTTTTGATTTATCGTGTTTCTAGTTCAAGTGCATATTTGAAAAAAAAAAAAAAAAAAAAAAATTCGGAATAAAAAGAAGAAAAAAGGAGTGCTGAATTCTAAAAAAAAGGAAATTTGAAAAAAAAATAGTTAGAATTCATTATTGTTGAAATTCAAGCTTTCCACCTAAATTTTACAATCTAGTCTTTAAAAAAAAGAAGTGATCCAATAGTTCTAATTGCATCAATTATTTTTCTTGCTTTGATATTTTATTTTGTTTGTTTTTCTTACTTTGATTATTTTTCTATCTCAATTATTTTCTTTCCTCTAGTCATTGATTTCTTTCTATTCTAGTTGGTTTTTTATTGTGATTTTCTTATTCAATTGTTTATCTTGTCTTCAAATTTTTTTTTTTAAGTTTTATTGCTTTATTCCTTTTACTTCTTAAAATTCTAATTTTTTTCTTCCTTTACTCCTTACATTTTATTAGTTGAGTTTGGATTGTTGTAAGAAAATTTTCTGTTTGAGTTCATTTAAGTTTAATAAAGAACTAAAAGAGGGACTAAGAGGAAAAATGCAAGAGTGTGAGCTTACAAGAGTGTAAAAGCTAAATTTGAGTAAACACGAGTGTGAGTGCCATTAATCTTGAGAAAAACATGTGATCTAGTGTTATGAGATTTTTTTTTATTCTAATATTGTTTTGCAAGAAAATCACGTCACACAATAAGAACAAAAATATTTTCGAAGGTTTATCGGGCATGGCAGATCCGAAGTTGATGATGGAAGATTTAATGAGTGAGATGAAGAGATTGTTGAGAGTGGAGATGGAGCAAGTTCATGAACGTTTAGATTGGGTAGAGAATGAACATATGGAGCAGTCACAAAATACTCTTAATAGGCATAGGAGGGAGAGAGTTTCCGAGGAAAGTGAGTTTTGAAGGAGAATATTATGGATGGTTTTGATGAAGATGACAAAGATTTAAGTATTAACAGTAAAAGATATGGTGGGAGGTTTAGAGAAGTTAGGAATTGAGAAAATAATAACTTGGGTAGTATTAAGACGAAGGTTCCATCATTTCAAGGCAAAAATGATCTCGAAACTTATCTAAAATGCTCCAGAAGGATGGAGTTACCGTTTGATTGTTACAATTATTCTGAGTTAAAAAATGTAATGTTGGCTACCAAGGAATTTACTAACTATGCTATTACTTAGTGGGATCAATTGGTTTTAGGCAAGAGACGAAATAGAGAAAGGCACATTGAGACATGGGAAGAGATGAAAACGGTTATGAGGAGGCGGTTTATTCTAAGTCACTACCATAGAGACTTAATTAAGAAGTTGCAATGTTCCACTCAAGGGTCCAAAAGTGTTAAAGGCTACTATGTTGATTAAGTAAAGTTACAAAAGAAAGAGAGTTAAGAAAAAGAAATGAGTGAAAAAATTAAAAGAGAAAAAGAGAAAAATGTCGAGAAAATTATAGGAAAAAAAGTAAGATAGAAAAAGAGGGAAAGACCGAGAAAATTAATAGAGAAAAAGAAAGAGAGACTAAGAAAATTATGAAAGAAAAAGAAATAGAGGCCAAGAAAATTAAGAGAAAAAAGAGAGAGAGAGATTAAGAAAATTATGAAAGAAAAAGATATAGATGCCTAGAAAATTAAGAGAGAAAAGGAGAGAAAGGCTAATAAAATTAAGAGAACAAATTTGATCATTGAAAGAAAATCTAGGACAAAACAAATATTTTTTATACAAGAGAAAGTGTGATAAAAAAATATTTTTTTTTTCAAATCCACCAATGATTATATTAATGAGCTTAACTCTTATTTACCCAATATTGAAGTTTCTCTTTTGCAGGGTAATGTTCTCAATGCATGTGAGAAAGTGGTATTTGATAAGTTCTTTGAGCATAATAAATTTTTGTTTAGAGAAAATAAATTATATATGCCTAAATATTCATTACATGATTTGCTTGTTAGAGCAGCCAGTGGAGGTGGTTTAATGTGGCATTTTGACATATCTAAAACTTTATATGTCCTGCATATGAACATGATGCAAAACGAATATGTGAATAGTTTTTCACTTGTGGACAAACTAAGTTTAAGATAAAGCCTCATGGTTTATATGCTCCTTTGTACATACGTAATGAACCTTGAGTTGACATATCTATGAATTTAAGTTGGATTTATCTCAGTCAAAAAGGGGTAAGGATTCTATATACGTGGTTGTTGATAGGTTTTCTAAAATGAAATATTTCATACCATGTCATAAAACCAACGATGCATCTTATATTGTTGATTTGTTTTTTAAGAAAATTATGAGATTACATGACATGCCTAAGAGTATTGAGTCTAATTTGCTTTTAAAAGACTATTTGCCACTTGTCGAGTTTGTATATAATAAGAATGTGCATTTTGCCACTAAGTTTTTATCTTTTAAGATTGTGCATGGTTTTAATCCGCTAACTCCTTTACCAATGGTTGAGTGTGTTAACTTAGATGAAAAGAAAAAAGCCAATTTTATTAAGCAAATCTATAAGAAGGCAAGACAAAATATTGAAAGAAAAATTGAACGATATGTCAACAAGCCTAAAAAGGGCGACAAAAGAATTGTATTTGTGTCTGGAGATTGGGTTTGGTTGCATATGAAGGGAAAGATTCAACCTCAAGCATTTGAAACTACTTCAAAGAGGATATGGTCTATTTCAAGTGATTGAAAGAATTAATATCAATGTCTACAAGTTAGATCTTTCAAATAAGGATAATGATAGTGCGTGTTTCAAAGTTATTGATTTAATTCTTTTTTATGTAAGCATTGATTTGAGTACAAACTCGAAATAATGCGAGCACGGCTAGCGACTGGAAATAAAATGCAAACCTGCTTTTAAGTCTCAGTTGGACCTATGACAAAAGTTCAGGCTAAATTATTCAAAGAAACATTTAATAATCTAATTCTAGAGCTCCATCAAAGAGAAAACTACATTACTACTAAAGAAAAGTCAAAACTGGTCCATGTTATTAAAATCTACTTAAATATAGGTCAAAATCAGCCAATCTGAATATGGACCTAAAGTACAAGAAGATTAAAGGCCGAAGACTCAATATAAGCTCAAAATAAAATATTTATTTAATGGCTTAACTTAGGCTACGTTTTTTTTCTAATTTATTTAATTTTTATTTTTTGTTTATTTGACTAAAAAAGTTTCCTATTTGATAGTTTCTAGAAAACTTTTCTATTTTTAATTTTTCTTACTCTATAGGAGTTTCCTATTTAGTTTTTCTTATTTATTTAGGTAATTGGCCTATAAATAGACATGTATAATCTTGAACAAATTCATAAAATTACAGATTATCATTAATAATATTGAGAGTATTTTATCTTTAATTCTTCAAAAAAAAATTTCTGAACTTATCAAGATTTTCTTGTAATATTTAAGTAAGACTTATCATTCATAATCTTCTACTTTCTTGAGTGTGGCGTCTACAATATTTTTTTATACCTTTGATTCTTATCTCTTTATAGATAACGGATCAATATCATTTTTTTTAATTTATTTTGTTATAAATCTAAATTAAAACACGATCATTCTAATTGAATACCATATTGATTCCAAGTCTCACTAATCTTGGTGAGATTCATATTAGGGGTTCACATCACACAGATATTGTCGATCCCACTTCAGCAATCCTAACCTGTAGTTACCCTTATATAGCAACTGCTAATACAGATCATTCATGAGTTGCATCAAGCACATACTTTCTTGTGCTGCCACTCTGATAGGTCCTATATGTGGACATGAGGTGCTAGATGAGGTGCTAGATCGTGAGAAGGACAAGCCCAAACAGCGACTTGTTTATTCCAGGAGGCATAGGAAGATGCAGATTGGTCCTTATATTATTATTTAGACAGTTATGTTATTAGTTATCACTAGGTGGCAATTATGTGGAGGGGTTAGTGATAGTTTTCCTTAGTGTGTGGGACTGATTTTATGTGTAAGTGAGGGTCTAAAAGGTAGGTACGTTTTTTACTGTTTTTCTGTGTGAAGGCTGGGATTTGTCTTAGAACAAGCTTTGGCTTGTAAGGCTGGTTATGAAGTATTCCAACCAAATTGTATTGTTTGTTGTGTGTGGACTGTTAGAATTAAGTTGGTAACTTGATGTTTTACTGTGAAAGTTTATTGGAATCCTAACAATTGATCTGACCTGCCGGATTCAAGTGGGGGATTGTAAGTCTAAGAAGGAATGCCAAAGATGTTAAATCGGGTGGATGTCTTGAAGGAGAGAATGACTATGCAGGAGGGTAATATAGAATAAATAAGAAATATTATGCAGTGGATGGTGACCAAATTGCAGCAACATGGATCTCTTTTACAAGAGATCAATAAGCAATTGGGCAAAACAAGGGAGACATTGTCATTAGGGGAGGCATCTTCTTCACATGAGAGATCCTTTCAACATAAGACGTTGGAACCAAAAAGGGAGCACATGGATGAATATAGGATGTCAGTAAAAAAGATTGAACTACCATTGTTTGAAGGCATGGATCCGGTTGCTTGGATTACCAGGGCTGAGATCTACTTTGAAGTACAGAATATCCCTGATGAAATTAAAGTCAAGTTGGCTCATGTAAGTATGGATGATCCTACCATTCATTGGTTCAACCTTCTTAAAGAAATTGAGGATGCATTAACTTGGGAGAAACTTAAACGTGCTCTTCAAGATATGGAGGTGGGAGGCGTGAGAATCCTTTTGAGGAGTTGGCAGCTTTGAAATAGGAGGGTAGTGTGTAGGACTTCATCGAAGCATTTGAGTTGCTGTCTTCCCAGGTCTCACGCTTACCAAAAGAGCAATATGTGTTCATGAGTGGGTTGCAGCCAAGAATCCGGAGAAGAGTTCAAACCTTGAATCCCCAAAACCGTGGGCAGTTAATACGCATAGCCCGCAACATTGAGGAGAAAATGTTAGATGAAGGTGAGTCCGCGCATAATTTTGCTATAAGAGGACCGTTTTTGGGAGGTTATGAATCGGACAATAGCAGTTTGGGTAATTTCTGTTCCAACCCACGCTACGGTTTGGGCCAGAAGGACCCGAGTCACTCTTCCCAGGGAGTCGAATTGGGCACACTAAGGGGTGGGGCTCTAATCGCATCCCCAAACACAGAGGGCCGAAAAATTCTATGTTGGAGGCGCAGGAACCTAGGTTCTTCCCTATCAACCACAGCAAGGCAAGGCACTGGTGAGAGACGCGTGAATATGGATAGGTTTCAGGGCTTTAATTCTATTACTTATTTAGAGTTTATAGAAAGAAAGGCCAAAGGGTTGTGTTTTAAATGTGGTGATAAATTTCATCATCTTCATAAGTGTGCAGAGAAGCAATTGTTTTTGCTAGTATTGGAGGAGAATGAAGTCTTAAATTCAGATGGTGAAATAGTGCATTTAGAAGTCGAAAATTCAAGAGGTGAAGAGGAATTGGAGTGTAAAATCATGGGATTGTTGGGTATGGATTCAAATGGGGAAAATGAAAATAGGACCATAAAGCTGGAAGGCAGATTAATGGGTGTTAATGTAGTTGTGTTGATAGACAGTGGGATTAGCTATAATTTTATCTCACCTCAGTTGACTATGGCTCTAGGATTACAAATGCAAACCAAAAAATTAGGCATTCGGTTAGGAGATGGCCACAAGGCGTTTACTAAGGGAAAATGTACTAGGTTATCCCTTCAATTGAGAGATTGTGTTTACAACATAAGGTTATATATTGGAATTGGGTGGTTTAGATGTGGTGCTGAGTGTATATTGGTTGAGGACATTGGGTAAAGTTGTGATGGATTGAAAAGAAATGTCTATACAATTCACCTATGGAAATGTTCGGACAGGGTAATGTGGAGTCAGCTAGAAAGAGCAAACAACCAGCGGAATAGGGTCCAGAACCTTGCTCTGTCCATCATCTTTTGGAAGGCAGGTTCCTATTTATTGAAGGTCTTTTGTGGGCAGCAGAAGTCACTCTCTTGCAAGACACACCACCAACAGAATTGGACTTCTCACAACAGGAATTAGAGCGGTTACTAGAAAAATTCCTTGAGGTATTTAAAGAAAGAAATAGCTTGCCACCACCATGGAATCATCAGCATGTCATCATTCTACAAGAAGAACAAGGTCCCATTAATAAACGACCATACCGTTATCCTCACCACAAAAAAGAAGAGATAAAACGATAGGTGAATGTTACAATTAGGAGTGATTCGGCCCAGTGTAAGTACTTTTTCTAGCCCTGTATTGCTGGTTAAAAAGAAAGATTTATCATGGAAAATGTGTGTTGATCACATAGCACTAAATAAGGCCACTATTCTGAACAAATATCATATTCCTGTAGTAGATGAGTTACTTGATGAATTATTTGGAGCCACATGTTTTTCTAAAATAAATTTAAAATCGGGCTATCATCAGATTAGAGTCAAGGAAGAAGATATTCCAAAGATGGCTTTTCGTACTCACAATGGACATTATGAGTTCCTAGTTATCCCTTTTAGACTCACTAATGCTCCAGCTACATTTCAAGCAGCCATGAATGATTTATTTCGACCATTTCTCCGTAAGTTTGTATTGGTTTTGATGATATATTGGTATACAGTGCTAATTGACCTACACATATATCTCAGCTTTCTATGGTATAAAAAGTTCTTCTCAAAAATCAATTTGTAGCTAATTTCAAAAAGTGCAATTTTGGCAAATCAGCAGTAGATTATTTAGGCCATATCATCTCGCGACAGGGTATTGCTGTTGATTCTGCTAAAATTCAATGCATCTTAGATTGGCCAATTCCCCATAATGTCAAAGGAGTGAGAAGATTCCTAGATTTAATTAGATCCTAAAGAAAATTTGTGGCAAACTATGGTAAGGTGGTAAAGCCTTTGACAGAACTAACTAAAAAGGATAATTTTCACTGAGACCCAACTTCTTTAGAGTCTTTCTTGGCACTAAAGCAGATCATAACTAATCCTCCAGTCTTAGCTCTTCCAGATTTTTCACAACCTTTTGAGATAGAATGTGGTGCTTTTAGATGAGGTATTGGGGTTGTCTTAATGCAAAACAGAAGGCTCATAGCTTATTTCAACAAGGTATTGTTTGACAAAACTTTGCCTAAGTCTACTTATGAAAAGAAATTGATGGCTTTGGTTTTATCTGTGCAACATTGGTGTCCTTATCTCATGGGGAGGCCTTTCCTTGTGTATACTAACCAAAAGAGTCTTAGACATTTGTTGCAGCAACAGATCACAACCACATATCAATAATGTTATATGGCCAAACTGTTGGATTATAAATTTGAAGTCATTTATAAACTCGGATTGGAGATTAAGGCTGCTGATTCACTATCTAGAATCCATGAAGGTGAGTATCATGCCCTAATATCTTATCCTATGTGGGAGGAAGGCAAACAACTGGTTGAAGAGGATGCTCTTGATCCTAAACTATAGAAACTTGTGGTTGAGTTGACTAATAATCTAGGTTCACATCCAAGCTTTGAGTTGCATCAAGGAGTCTTGCTCTACAAAAGCAAACTTGTTATTTCTGCTACATCTCCTTCCATACCATTATTCCTCAAGGAATTTGATGGAGATCAAGGTACTGTCAAACTTATTCCAAACCGTTCCCAAGATCCTTTGCAAGGGATAGGTGATCCAATGACTAGGAGCAAGACAAAGCGGCTCAAAGAAGTTTTATTAGGCTTGATCTTGGATGTGCAATCTAAAGAGGAAGTTGTTGGGTCAAGTCAAGACATCAAGTAGATCACACTTTACAGCCTTAAAGATGGCATTAAAGAGGGCAGCTTGAAGCATAAGCTTGAGGCCAAATAGAGCTTGTTGAATCTTGAAGAAAACTAGCCCAAATAACAATAGACTAAAGATGTATAGGTTTTATGTTATGTGTTTTCTTTTGAATATTAGTAGTATTTTGGACCCATTCTTTATGCTGGCTAATTATTAATTTAATTATCGATTTATTTTTGTTAGTTTAGTTGGGCTAAATAATTAGTGTTATTTGGGTCATATTCTATGTAGAGTCCAATTAGGAGTTTTAAGGGTTTTCTACTAGTTTTAGGATTGTTTGACTATATAAGGGTTCTTTATGTTCATGTAATTTAGAAATTATGATTAATGATAATTGAGTTTTCTCCTAAAATGAGAGTTTCCCTTGATTTTTGGACAAAAAACTGAATCTGATCTTATTGAGGCAACTTGTGGCAATCAAAACATCCATTGAATTTTCAAGACAATTATTACTACTGCCAAACACTTCGTTTCTTGGCTTAAGGAAATGTATAATTTGGTATCAGAGTTTTGACTCCTTAAAATTTGGTTGGTGTCCTATCTTTTTTTCTTCTATTTGTATTCTAGAGTCATTCTTCTTCTTCTACCTTTCTTTAGGTCAAATTAGAGTCTTAATTCTAGTTAATGTTCTTCTAATTCTTTTAATAAAAAAAAAAAACAAAGAGTCCTAGTTCTAGTTAATTTCATTTTCCTACTTATAGTCTAATTCTTTCAACAACAAAAAAAGAGAAAATCCTAGTCCTAGTCCAATTTAGTTTATTCTTCCCAAAAAAAATTCAAAAAAGAAAAAATTGAGTCCTAGTCTTATTTCAATTTAGTTTCTTCTTCCAAAAAAAAGAGAGCAAGAATTTGCTCAAAAAAAAGAAGATTGTCGAAAAACAACACACTGATTTTATTATCTCTTATTTTTTCAAATTCAGTTTCTAGGGTTGTCATCGTTTGAAATTTTATTCTTATTATTCTTAATTCACTTGTTTCCTTGATAAGTTTATTGATCAGGTTCTTGCTTAAGAGCTTTAAAAAAGAGAGAGTAAAATTAAGTACAAACACGTGAGGTTTATAAGACAAATATTAATAGTAAAAGAGATTTACCTGAAATGGATCTTAAACTCTTCATGAAGGCGGTGCAAGAACAGTTTAAGTTATTGAATACGAGGCTTGATAATCTTGAGTCACTATCTAAACCTAAGCCTACTAAACAGTTTGGCTTTTATGAGAAAGAAGGAGAAGGTATGGAGAGTGAGCATTCTAGTGATGATGAGATATCTCCATTGGAGGATTATAGTAATATGGAGATTAGTGAGCTAGTGCATAGAGAAATATTGATTACTCGACGTGCTATTAATATGCAATCTAATGATGATGTTGATAATGAACAACGTGAGCACATTTTCCAGAGCAAGTGCCACATGAATAACAAGGTATGTAGCTTGATTATTGATAATGGAAATTGCACTAATGTAGCTAGTACCTTGATGGTTGATAAATTGGGTCTACCACATTAAAACATCATAAATCATATAAACTGAAATAGTTGAATGATAAGGGAGATATCAACAACAACAACTAAACATTTTCTCACTAGGTGGAGTCGGCTACATAGATCAAACGGCGCCACAGTGGCCTATCATGAATGAAATCAATAGATAGGTTATTAACTATTAAATCATTTTTAATAATTTCACCTATTGTTTTTTTTAACCTCCCTCTACCTCTAACTATCGGACTATTCTCCATTTGATCTACTCTTTTCACTAGAGCTTCTGCAGGTCTTCTCCACACATGACCAAACCACTTTAAGCGAGATTCTACCATCTTCTCCACAATAGGTGTTACCCCAACCTTCTCTCTAATGCACTTAGTTCTAATTATATCTCTTCTGATGTGTCCACACATCCAGCGCAACATTCTCATCTCTGCAACGTTGAGTTTATCTTCATGTTATCTTTTGACCGCCCAATATTCAGTACCATACAATATAACAGGTCTTATAATCGTACGGTAGAATTTTCCTTTAACTTTGAGCGACACTTTTTTATCACAAATGACAATTGAAACTTTCCTCTATTTCATCCATCCAGCTTAAATCATATGATTTACGTCCTTCTTTACTTCACCGTCATTTTGTATAATGGACCCAAGATATTTAAAACTTGTAACTTATTTTATATATAGTCTCCAAGTTTTACATTTAAATTCGTATTTGTTCGTCTTTTACTAAAAATACATTCCATATATTCTGTTTTATTTCTACTTATACAAAAATCATGTGTTTTTAAAACTTGTCTCCGTGACTCTAACTTCATATTTATTTTCTCTTTCGATTCACCAACTAAAACTATATCATCTGCAAAAATCATACATTGAGGCTCCAAATCTTATATATGTTCAGTAACTGCGTCCAAAATCAAGTTAAAAAGATACGGACTCAGAGAAGACCTTTAATGTAGTCCAATAGTTGTGGGAAAATCCTTTGTGTCCCTATTTTATGTTCTCACGCAAGTCGTGATCCTATCGTACATGTCTTTAATTGTTCGAAAATACGCAATACGTACTCCTTTCTTCTCTAAAGCCTTCCATAAAATTTCTCTTAACACTCTGTCACATGCCTTTTCCAGATCAATAAAAATCATATACAAAACTTTTTGTCTTCTTTGATACATTTCCATCAATCTCCGTAGTAAATATATTGCTTCTATAGTTGACCTTCCTGGCATAAAACCAAATTGATTCTCTATAACTTGAGTCTCTTGTTTTAATCTTTACTCAATGATCTTCTCCCATAACTTCATAGTTTGGCTCATGAACTTTATCCCCCGATAGTTGGCACAATTATGTATGTCTCCTTTATTTTTATAGATAGAGATTAAAGTACTTCGCCTCTATTCATCCAGCATTTGCTTAGATTTCATTATCATATTAAACAACTTAGTGAGCCAACTTATACCTTTCCTTCCTAAATTTTTCCACACCTCAATAAGTATATTATCGGGTTTTACTACTTTGCCATTATCCATTCTCTTTAAAATCTTCTCTATTTCAAACTCCTGAATTCTACAATAAAAAGTATAATTACGGTCCTCTTCTGCAATATTTAGTCTGTCAGAGTCACAAGTCAACTCATGTCCTTCGTTAAAAAGTCCTTGAAAATAACTCCTCCATCGTGCTTGGATATCATGCTCCCTTACCAAAACATTACTCTCTTCATCTTTAATACATTTCACTTATCTAAATCTCTTGTCCTTCTTTCCCTACCCTTCGCAAGCTTGTAAATTTTTCTTTCTACATCCTTAGTTCCTAAAGATTGATATAACCCCTCAAAAGCTCTAAATTTCGCTTCACTCACAGTTTCTTAACGTCTTTCTTAACCACTTTATATTTATCACAATTTTCATTATCTTTACATAAGTGTCACTCCTTATAACACTATCTTTTAATCTTAATCTTATCTTGCACCTCTGCATCCCACCACCAAGATTCTTTACCCTTGGGTCCAACGCCTCTTGATTCTCCAAGTATTTCTCTTGCTATATTCTTAATCCCTTTGGCCATCTCGTCCCACGTATCATTAGCATTTCCCTGGACCTCCCAAAGTTCCTCTTCCTCCACTCTTCTTTGAAAATTCCTTTGTTGTTCATTCTTCAAAGACCACTACCTAATTCTGAGAATTGTTTTCTTACTCTTTCTTTCTACTCTTCTTTTAACTCGTACGTCCAAAACTAAAACTCTGTGTTGGGCAGTCAAGCTCTCTCCAAGTATGATAGGGGAGATATATGGGTGACAAATCAGGTTTGGGTATCTTTCTCTATTGATAACTACAAAGATGAGGTGCTTTGTGATATTGTACCAATGCATGTTGGACACTTATTAAGACGTCCATGGCAATTTGATAGAAGGGTTAATTATGATGGCTACAAGAATCGATATACATTTACTATGCATAATCGAACCTTTATCCTGACACCCCTAAAGCCAGCTGAGGCTTTTGCTGATCAAGTGAGAATTATAAAAGAGTGTAAGTTAAAATAAACAAAAGAAAAAGAGAAGAAAGAAAAGAAGGCCAAAATTAAGTGAGAGAAAAGAGAGGTTGAGACATGTGAATAGAAGAAGAAAGAGAGTAAGGCCAAAATTGAGTGAGAGAAAAGAGAGAGAGGTTAAGAGATGTGAACAGAAAAAGAAAGAGAGTAGTGAGCTAGAGAAAGAGAAAAATAAAAGAGTGAATTTTTTTGCACTAAAAAATGAGGTGAAGAGTGCTTTGGTGTGTAAACCCAACCTCCTTGTGTTCATGTACAAAGATATTTATTTTACTAACACTCCTAACCTTTCTTTGCCTAATATGTTTGATATAGGAATTCACTGATGTTTTTCCTGAAGAGATTCCACATGGACTACTACTTTTGAGAGGCATTGAACACCGATAGACTTTGTCTCTAGATCATCCATCCATAACCGACCTGCCTACCGTGCTAATCCTGAGACGAAGGAAATTCAAAGGCAAGTAGATGAATTAGTTCAAAAGAGATTCGTGAGAGAGGGTCTTAATCCCTGTTCAGTACCTGTTATTTTGTGCCTAAGAAGGATAAGACTCAGCGCATATACGTGGATTACAGAGACATCAACAAAATTACTGTAAAGTATAGATATCCAATTTCTAGATTAGATGACATGTTTGATAAGTTGTATGGTTCTAGTAATTTTACTAAAATTGATTTAAAGAATGGCTATTATCAAATTCGCATGAAAGTGAGAGATGAGTGAAAAACTGCTTTTAAGACTAAGTATGGTTTATATGAGTGGTTAGCAATGCCCTTTGGGTTGACTAATGCACCCAGTACCTTTATGAGATTAATGAATCATGTTTTACGTGCTTTTATTGACAAATTTGTGGTAGTTTACTTTGATAATATTTTAGTATATAGTCGAAATTTTGATAAATATGTATTGCATTTGTGTTCTGTTTTTTATGTGCTTATGGAGCATAAATTGTATGCTAACATGAAAAATTGCACATTCTGTTCTGATTCAGTGGTGTTCTTTGGTTTTGTTGTTAATTCTCATAGAATTTGTGTGGATAAATACAAGGTTAAGGCAATCCGAAATTGGCCTACACCTAAAAATGCTAGTGAAGTTAAGTGTTTCCATGGTTTAGCAAGTTTCTATAGACGATTTGTTAAGAATTTTAGTACTATTGCTGCACTCCTAAATAAACTTGTTAATAAGAATGTTATCTTTAAATGGGATTATGCGCATGAAAAGTCTTTTAAAACTTTGAAGGATCTTTTGACTAATGCGCCCTTGCTGTCATTACCTAACTTTGATAAAACTTTTGAAATTGAATGTGATGATTCTAGAGTTGGTATAGGTGCTATTTTGATGCAGGATTCTAAATCAATTGCATACTTCAGTGAGAAGCTAAAGGAGGTGGCATTGAAATATCCTATTTATGATAAGAAGTTATATGCATCGATGAGGACTTTGTAAACTTGACAACATTATCTATGGCTAAGAGAATTCATTATCCATTCAGATCATGAGAGTTTGAAATTCTTGAAGTCCCAAGATAAGTTGCATAAGAGACATGCTAAGTGGTTAAAATTTATTAAGACATTTTTTTATGTGATTAAGTATAAAACTGAAAAGAAAAATGTGGTAGCTAATGCATTGTCAAGAAGATATACGTTATTGACATTCTTGCATGCTAAGTTGCTTGGTTTTGAATATATTAAAAACTTGTATGCTAATGATGTTGATTTTGGATTTACTTGGAATTTTTGTAATAAGCGTACTATTGATGGTTTCTATAGACATGAAGGTTACTTGTTTAAAAAAAATAAACTTTGTGTCTAAGTGTTCTATGCGTGACTTATTAATTAAGAAGAGTCATAGTGGAGGTTTAATGAGACATTTTGAAGTGACTAAAATCTTAGAAATTCTGCATGAGCATTTTTATTGGCCTCGCATGAAACATGATGTCATTTTTTTGTGTACTAAGTGTGTGGCATGTAAACAAGCTAAATCTAAGGTTATGCCACATGGTCTTTACACTCCATTACCTGTACTTATACAGTCTTGACATGATATTTTTATTGATTTTGTGATAGGGTTACCGAAGTTTCAAAGTGGTAAAAATAGTGTTTTGTAGTTGTCGATAAGTTTAACAAAATGACTTATTTCATTGCATGTGCTAAAATCAATGATACAACACACATAGCTAATTTGTTCTTTAAAAAAGTTGTACGTTTGCATGGGTTGCCTAGAACAATAGTAAGTGATAGAGATATTAAGTTCTTAAGTTATTTTTGGCGTACTTTATGAGATAAATTAGGGACTAAATTTCTATTTTCTATTGTTACACACACTCAAACATATAGACAAATTGAGGTAGTTAATAAGACACTTACTACACTTTTACATGCTATTATGTCTAAAAATTTGAAACAGTAGGAAAGAGCTTTACCACATATTGAGTTTGCTTACAATAGATCTGTACATTCTACTACTGCTTATAGTCCTTTTGAGATTGTCTATGGCTTTAATCCTCTAACACCTTTGAATATTTTACCTTTGTCTACTAATGAATTTGTTAACTTTGATGGTAAGCAAAAGGCTAAATATGTAAAAGATTTGTATGCTAAAGTTCAAACTAACATTGAAAGAAAGAATAAGCAATATGCAACGCAAGCCAACAAGAGCCAAACTAAAATTGTATTTGAATCTGATTGGGTTTGGATACATAGGCACAAAAAGCGGTTCCTAGCTTAGAGGAAGTCTAAGTTACATCTTAAGGGAGAAGAACATTTTCAAATCTTGGAGCAAATAAATGACAATGCCTGTAAAATTAATTTACCTAGTGAATATGGCAATATTAGTGCTACATTCAATATTGCTTATTTATCTTTATTTAACATAGGTGATGCCTTTGATTCGGGAACGAATCATTTTGAGGAGGGAGGGAATGATGGAGATCAAGGTGCTATCAAACCTATTCCAAACCGTTCTTAAGATCTTTTGCAAGGGATAGGCGGTCCAATGACTAGGAGTAAGACAAAGCAGGCCAAAGAAATTTTATTAGGCTTGATCTTGGATGTGCAATCTAAAGAGAAAACTGTTAAGTCAAGTCAAGACATCAAGTGGATCATACTTTACAGCTTTGAGAATGGCATTAAAGAGGGCCGCTTGAAACATAAGCTTGAGGTCGAATAAATGGACATTCTTGGAGACCAAATAGAGTTTGTTGGATTTTGAAGACAACTAACCCAAATAACAATGGACTAAAGATGTATTATGAAATTTATGTTATGTGTTTTCTTTTGAATATTATTAGTATTTTGGGCCCATTCTTTATGTTGGCCAATTATTAGTTTAATTCTGGATTTATTTTTGTTAGCTTAGTTGGGCCAAATAACTAGTGTTATTTGGGCCATATTCTATTTAGAGTCCAATTAGGAGTTTTAAGAGTTTTGTACTAGTTTTAAAATTGTTTAACTATATAAAAGTTCTTTATGTTCATATAATTTAGAGATTATGATGAATTATAATTGAGTTTTCTCCTAAAATGAGAACTTCCCTTGATTCTTGGGTAAAGAATTGAATCCGATTTTATCGAGGCAACTCGTAGCGATTAAAATATCTATTAAATTTTTAAGACGATCCTTACTTCTGCCAAACACTCCGTTCCTTGGCTTAAGGAAACGCATCAGAATTCCACTCCTCTCCTTTGGGAGGGCACTCTGGATTCTTAAAGACTTACAGAAGGTTAGCCAGTAATCTCTACTGGATGAGAATGAAGAAAAGTGTGCAAGAGTTTGTGCAAGCTTGTGATGTGTCAACGACACAAATATACTGCTACGGCCCCAGGGGGATTACTTCAGCCTTTACCCATACCAGATCTCATATGGGATGACATTTCTATGAATTTCATCATAGGACTTCCTAATTCAAAAGGGTATGCAGCTATTTTTGTGGTGGTGGACCGATTATCTAAGTATACCCACTTTATTTTTGTTAAAACATCCCTATACAACCAAACCAGTAGCTGAATTGTTTGCTAAGGAGGTTATCAGGCTCTATGGTGTCCCTAAATCTATTATTAGTGACCGAGATCCCTTATTTATCAGTCATTTTTGGAAAGAACTTTTTAGACTGCAGGGTACTATGCTGAAGATGAGCACATCTTATCGTCCCGAGACCGATGGTCAAACCGAAGTCCTCAACAGGTGTTTCAAGAGTTACTTGCGTTGTTTTGCTTATGAACAACCCAAAATTTGGGCACACTAGATTCCATGGGCAGAATTTTGCTATAACACTTCCTTCCATGTCTCCATTATACGCTTCCTACGCAATGAAACTAAGATTGAGGCTTCGGCTAGGGAGTTATTTGATAGGGATGAAGCTCTACATCAACTTAAATACAACCTCTCTAAGGTCCAAGAACATATGAAGGGCTATGCTGATAGAAAAAGAAAACCCTTACAATTTTCTGTGGGAGAATAGGTATTCTTGAAATTAAGACCTCATAGGCAGCACACGGTTTCTCAGAGGATCCATCAGAAATTGACAGCATGGTACGACGGGCCCTTCCAAATTGTTGCTAAACATGGTGAGATTGCTTATAAGCTCAAGCTTCCATCCCATTCACGGGTTCATCCCATTTTCCATGTTTCATTGCTTAAAAAAGCCATTGGAGACTATCATACAAAACCTGATCTGCCTAGTAATTTGGAGGTTGCAGTGGACGATGTGGCAGAACCCGGGACAATGATTGCAAGCAGGGAAATAGTTTAGAATGGTGAGGTGGTTTGTCAATGGTTTATCAAATGGAAAAATAAGAGTATGCTGGACATCACTTGGGAGAATGATTTCATTCTTCGCACCCAATTTTCTCATTTTAGTCTTCAGGACAAGGCTATAGCTGCAGAGGGTGTTAATGATAGGTCCCTATATATGGGACATGAGGTGCTGCATCGTGAGAAGGACAAGTCCAAACAGTGGCTCGTTTATTCCAGGAGGCATAAGAAGAAGCTGACTAGTCTTGAATAGATTTAGGCAGTTACGTTATTAGTTATCACTGGGTGGTAGTTATGTGTGGGGGGTTAAGTGGTAGTTTTCCTTAGTGTGTAGGGCTAGTTTTACGTGTAAGTGAGGGTCTAAGAGGTAAATACGTTTTTTATTGTTTTTCTGTGTGAAGGCTGGGATTTGTCTCAAAACAAGCTTTGGCTTGTGGGACAACCAGATTGTATTATTTGTTGTGTGTGGAGTATTGGAATTAAGTCGGTAACTTGGTGTTTTACTATGAAAGTTTATTGGAATCCTAACACACTCCTCCTAGTTGACAATGTTATAGGTGGCTACCTTTGGTTGCACCAATTGATTTCTCAAGATCCAATGGATAAATGGTAGTCTTAAATAAATAAGAATTTTTAGAACCTTGTTCTATCCTCTGCCTTGTAGTAAATGTTGAAAACTAGGGGAAAAAATGCTGAGTTCTAATTGGTGTATTCTTCCTTTTCCTCCTTGGGTAATGCAATTGCTTTTCGAAGAGGTTTAGATAAAAGGAAATACAAAATTTAAGGCATATAAAAGTTGGAAGAAGAGTTCAACCAAAAAGTAGGTGGAAGGGAAGAGTAGATTGTTGTCATATTTCAGTAATTGTCACAGAGCTGGAATAGCACCTATAAAACAGAACTGACAAATTTAATGTATGTCCTGGATTCTTACCAGGTTCAACATTTATTATTTGGTAAGTAATGCCACTTGGGACTAGTGTGTCATCATAGCGGTAAGGACCTAGTCCATTAATGAGCACACCATCAGGGACTTCAAGGTCAACCCCATTTTCTACATCCTTCCTGAGTTCCTGAATCACTATATGCATCAGTCAACACCCCTTAAATGAAAAGATATAATTACAAAAATAAGTCACAGCAAGCAGTGAGACCTTATGACTCTTAGTGTACCAATCACTTAAAAATATCGTTATATCACCATCTGGCAATCCAAAGGGAACAGGAATAACTTCTCTGTTGTTTATGATAACTCCACCATATCCGCCTGCAGCTCTCTGAAAGTTTAGGGAAGGGAAGTAGAAAAAGCTTCCTATCTGATCTTTGACTTGAAACTGATATGTCCAATTCCAACCAGCAGGAATTGGACAGTTGGTTCCAGAAACTCCATCTTGCCAAGAATTTTTCCTATGTTGAACACCATTCCTGCATTTAACTACGCAACATAATCATTACCATCATCATTACTAGTTATCATCACCATTCTTTACAAGACACATTTGTGCTACCATGTCAGAAGTAATGGTTCATCAAGGTCATTCTTGACATTGACAACAACATTCCAGTTTGTGGTGACATTCAGAATAGGTCCTGGAAATTGCCCATTGATCCCAATTACCTGAAATAATAATTTCAGATCAGAAATATAGTGGGATGACAGGCAGCATTTTTTTTTAAATTTCTTTTTTAGGTGAAAGATTAACCCAACATGAAAACATGAAAACATTAAAATTAGTATAGATCAAAGAAAATATAGAAATAAAGAAAACATATTTTGACATAAGTATATTGTATAATTGTACAACCACAAATTGTGATAACAAAATTTCAGTATGTACAACCACAAAGATGATCCGGCATTAAGTACAGTATATGGTTGTTTTTCTTATGTGCTGAGTTTTTATTGCTTATTCATTCAAATAGTGCAGAAGCAGAACTAACTGATACAATAGAACAACACAAATTCGACATAGGACAATTAAAATGTTACAATTTCAAGCATATCGGACAATAAAAATGTTTGTCCAGACTATAGATTTTAGAACATTCTTACTCTTCATTTCGGGGGTATGGATGGAAGATGCAGTGTAAGGGTCCACAGAAGTGTGCTCATTAGCAAGTTTGTGGTGTATAGCTTGAAACATGTTCAAGGACAATTTCTGGGTAGCTTAATGAATTTTGGAGTAGTTGGTAGTCTAACATGGTATTAGATTGTTCATGACCTTGTAAAATCCCTTTCCAGATCCAATATCAATGTCCCTTTCTTTAGGGAGGGAGTTGAGCCCTCTTTTCACAAATTAGTTTTCACTAAAAAGAGAGCCTGAATGATAGTATAAATAAAAATTCATGCATGTTATTATACTACATGGACCCATGGCAACTCAGCAGGTACATAAAAAACATAATGAAGGCAATTTTTTGGCCAGAAACAATTTATGCGGTTATGTGAGATCATTAATACTTAATATGGATCATTTAGTACATCATGCTAAAATTTAATTACAGACTTCATAATATATGTTGGAGAATCTGACTCTTAAGGATGTAATAACGGAGATACATGTTTAGGTGAATGCTATACATGCATATATGAGAGTATGACAAGAAGAACAAGAAGAAATAAATTTTTAGGGGCTTATCTGATGATAGCTTCACCATTCTTGGTTACACTGATAATAGGATTCTCATAGAGGTAATAATTAATATGACAACACAAGACAGATGAATCTAGGAGCAATTTTATTGCAGTAGATATTAGATTTTCTCAGTGTTGCTTTGGTTTTCTGTTTATGGTTATCTTAGCAGACTCTGCTTGAGTGATATTTAAAAACAGTTGAGGGCTCTATAGATTCAATCCTTTTTTAACTTTTATTCATGTCATTAAAGAGGATTCTCCCCTATACCCTCGCCCCCCCCCCCCCCAAAAAAACCCCCCAAAAAAAGGAAAAAGAAGGAAAAACCAAAAATGGTAATTTTAGAAGGCGTTGAAAGAAAATAATGTCAGCCCCAAAAAGAAATCCAACAATATTGAATTTTGTGCTTAGAGAAATGACAGCTTATAACTTGTGACAGACAAAACAGACCATAAGATTCACACTTTAGAAACAACTCCGTTATACACAAGTAGACAGCGGTTAATGAAAAGTGAATTCTACAACTTGGAACCTCATTCGAGAATTCCATCTATTAAATCTCGCTATAAATTCTCATTATTAACCAGGAAACTGTGAATTATACCATCATTGAGTCCAAGAAAACACTTTTACGCAGAAAACAAAAGGGTCACTTGCATTTGAGAGGCAACTTTAAATAGAAATTTTGCCATAATAACTGAAGTAACTAACAGAATTGCCATAAGGAGAAAAGGGGGAACAAAAAACAAACCTTTTGTTTAACTCCAAGTGGGGAGGCGGTAACGTAGGAGACAGTCCAATCGTAGAAAACGAAAGGGTCACCTGCAAAAGAAACGTCTAAGAAGTAGAGAAGGATTGTAAAGAAGCAAGAAGATGATAATGGCATTGGATTTCACTGTGAATATCTTTGGGATATCTTTTCTCCAGTTCTGTGCGGAGAGAAAGAGAGAGAAGGGAGGGAGGATGGGCGCTTCCAAACTGAAGCAAACAAAATTGCAGTGAAATCACATGGGAGAGAGAGCTCCTCAGTCAAATGGCCTCTGCTCTGTTCTGTCCGGGGCCCATCCGTTTTCATTTTCGCACCGAATTTATTTAAATAATTTAAATTAAATAAAACTTTATAAATTATATTTTATTTTAAATAATATATAATTTATAAATTTTAAATTATTTTATAAATTATTTTTATTAAATAGAGTCATAATTTATAAATTTTTAGTTAATTTATAAATTTTAAATTAATTGACAAATTTTAAATTAATTTATAAATTATTTTTATTAAATATAATTTAAATTTTTCAAATTTTTAAATAAATTCTTAAATTCAGACATGAGATTTTGTCTAATGTGATAAATGGGTTGCACAGTGATAGATACCCAATTATCTTATTACCTACAATTGATTTTTATAATTTCAAAAAATTTCAAATCAAGTTTTTTATATCTAAAAAGTTTATAATTAATTGTTTATTATTTTATTTTATAATTGAATCCTAACTTGATATATCTTATTAACTTTTTTTAATAATTATGTAATATTCTAGACCCCAAAAAAAAATAACTTTTTGCACCGACAATATAAGTTAGCAATCATGATCCCATGGTTGCTGACTGCGGATAGCGTGATAATGTTCGTTCCACGGGGATACTATGTTATTCATAATTATTAAAAAATTATTAAATTACAAAATTTTAAAATATAAAGACTACTTTAAAATTTTAGTGAAATTATAAGGCTCATATTATACATGTATTTATTTCTGTGTTAACTGAGTATTTGTCACTTATGCAACTTATCTGTCACATTATCACTTAATAACAGTGGTGGCAAACAGCTACTTAATTTAATACTATAAGAACTCAATTATATATGTTTAAAAATTTAGAGACCCATTAAAAAATCGGTGAGATTATAAAAATCAACAAAGTAATTAAAGCCCATTAAGGGAAACCCTTTAGTAAATTATTATCCTACATATTTTTAGTATTTTGAATATTACAGTATAAATTATCATAGTATTTAAAAATTCTACATTTAATTTATCAAAAAATAATTTCTACACTTAAGAAGACAATAAAAATTTTATAAAGAAATAATATATTTAATAATTTATAAAAATTAATAAAATCAAAAGTTCATTTATATGATATCTCCTCAATCGTGATAGGCCAAAAGTGGTATCACTCAAAATAATTAAATATGGTAAAAGAATCTGCTTACTAGAAAAAAAAAAAAATGGTGCATAAGAGGAGTAAGCTTCTTCATTTTTCCCCGAAGATAAGATACCAATTGTTACTTTATGTATTATAGATACAAGAGAGATATAGAATTGTGTAATTTTGGAAAAATAATGAATATTGACAAGACATATAAGTCACTAAAATGTGATGATAAATTATTCAAATAATTCATAGAAAATATTAAATTCAATTAAATTACGAATATGAAATTCTAGTCTTGCCTTCTATGATTAGATGATGAACATTCTTGATAACTTAGCAATTGTGGTCCAGATCTTTCTCAACTTGCGTTTTTGCTTTCTTCCTGGTGTCCCCACTTAAATTGAAAAGAAATGTATACATGCTTTCAAAAGGGAATTCACTTAGCTGCATTAGTCAAAAGAAACAGGAGAAACGAAAAAGAATCAAAAGAAAAAGTTTAGGGATTGAACTTGCATACCAGCACATTCATCACATACAAAATTCATTTCTTATGTTATCTACAAATATAATTATCATACATAGTAATGCACATGGCATTATTTAAATTTAATTAAACTTATATTGGATCTGCCTAAATTAAATATTTTAATCCACTTTTTTTTAATATAATTCAAATTCAAATTCCTTACAGCTTTTTTTTTTGTTAGCCATAAATTCCTTACATCTTACAGGTATAATTTTTGAGAATTATTCCTCGTATTCTACACTATATTTTCTCTTACTTTCGGTGAGGTTTGAAAGAATAATAAAATATTAAGTAAAATTCTTTTATCTTATGATTAATATTCTTATTACAAAATTATATTAAACATAAAAATAAAATACTCACTTATCTCTTTATTAATACTTTTATTACAATACTATCTAATCTACTAAGAAAATATACACCAAATTTTGTTAAAAATAAGAGTAAAATACTCTCATCTCCTTTATTAGTGTCCTTATTATACAGTTCTCTTATATATTATAAAAATATGCATAAATTTCTCTTAAACATAAAAATAAAATATTACAACTTAATCTAAATATTTTTAAATACCTTCTATGAAAACAAAAAACAATAAATAAATAAATAAAATATCTCTCTCAATTTTTTTTCTTTTTTCACTTTTCAATCAAGTTTCTAAGCCAACAAAATTGATATTTTGATAGTCCAAACAACTTTATAATTATTTTAAAAATGAATAATTTGTTTTAAAGGATAGTAAATTAAAAAAATTTGTGAGAGTGCTATTTTATTTTATTTTTCTCTTTCATAAAAGGTTTTTAAGATATTTTGATTAAATTGTAGATTTTTTTTTGTTTGAAAAATTTGTATATATATTTTTCATAATAGAAGGGATAATAGTATAATAAGCACATTAATTAACAGAAATAAAAAAAATTATTCTATGATTTAAATTTTAAGAGAAGTTTGAGTATTTTTAAAACAGAGAGAATAGTATAATAAGCATATTAGTTAATAAAGAAAATAATAATTTACTCTAAAATATACAATGACTATCAATGAACCAATAGGGTGTGATGTCATAGTATTTCAGAGTTTGAATCTCAATATCAAATTTAAATGAAGAAAAATATATAATGGCTATATATAGCTTATAAAAACAACCACTTATAATTAGAAATTAAGTGTGAAATAGCAACATTTTTCTGTGTCATTTTTTTATTTTATATTTAGGTCATTCTTCCATATATTTGCTTTCATTTGAGACTTTACTTGTCTACCAAAAAAGCACATTTGGAACAAAGCTTTGACATAAAATTCATCTCAATTTTAACAATCGAAGCTGATGTAGTTGTAACTTATCACCTCATTGACAATTACAAATTTTATTTTATTTTATTTTTATTTTATAAAATTAGAGTCATGATAATAAATTATTTTTTATAATCCTTAAAGTTTAAATAAGTTAAAGTGTTATCCTCACTCTAACTAATTAATGGTGCTAATATAAAATTTACATTGCATTTTTTTACACCTAAAACATTTTGAGAGTTTTAGTCACAAAAACACAAATACTTACTTTTTTTTATTGAAAATATTGCATGAAGAAAGAGGAGAGAAGGAAAGAGAAAATCAAACTCCCTTGAACTCTGAATATACATGTGCATTCTTAATTATAACTTATCTTAGCATACAAAAATGATGGTTAAAGATTATATATTTACAATTTTAAATAAAAACTTTAGAAACATCTTAACTTGTAAGACAGCATTCCAAATCAAACTAAAGTGTTTCCCCTAACCAAATCAATTACTACCCATTGAAACTGTGGAAACTGTCAAAAATCGAATAATTTTGTTCATAGTGTAATGTAGGGGTTAAGTTGTAAGTTGAAATTTTCAACCACACTGACTTGGTAACTCTCGTATTAAAAGGGGAACTATTGGCACTCTCAATTGGCAATTCACACTCCTTTATAATTAATTAAATTTATAATTTTTTATAGTATCCTTAACCAAATTTGTTTTATACAAGTTAAATACTCTAATAAAATTATCTTCAATTTATTATATATAACTAATTATAATATTTATTTTTTATTTACCCTTTAATTGGTTTCAATCTCTTTTACTTCTTAATATTCCTATTTTTTATTAATAAAATTATTTTGTCTCTCTACGCTTTCCTTATTGTCCATCAATATTCTTCTTTTCTACAATGTAATTGAAATTTTCACATAATTAAATAACAATGATGCAACATTAAATTAGTGATAATAAGTATACATTTTAAAGCATGATAATATAAATAGTTTTTAAAAAAACTCTTATCTTATCATAACAGTTTAAAATTTAACAAATTTGGAGGTTTAAAATTTAGAGTTTGAGATTTTAGAGTTTAGAATTATAAAGTTTAAAGTTTGGGTTTTAAAAATTTGAAATTTTAATATTTGAAATTTAGAGTTTGACATTTTATTTTTATTTTTTTACCATAAATATTATTTCTCAATAAAAAAGGGATTACCTCATATACAAAATAAAAATATATTATAATATCTAAAGAATTCATTTAACAATAGTTTAAAAGACTCAAACAGTAGACCAAGTGTCTTAATTTAATATAGAGATTTTTTCATTTTTAATTTTGACTTTTTGTATAATTTGTAAAGGATTACAATAGATATTATTAAAAGTTTTTTTATTCCTACTTTTCCATATATGCCAAAGTGCATATCATTCAAATTCAATCTTCCCTCAGTGCATTGCATTGGTTCCTAACTTCATTACGCTATTCCACCATAAGTTAAAAGATTGGTTAGCCAACTATTTGTGTTTGCCTGCAATCCACTACTTCGCCATACTTCCTTTGCATGTGGATGGTGAATGAAAATATGATTCAATGTTTCCTCATCTCCACTACACAATGGACAACCATTATCTATCATCAAACCTGAGTTTTGCATCTTCCTATTAACTCCAAGGGCATTGTTACTGCATCTCTAAATATTAGTGTAATATCTCAAAATTTTTATTTTTAAATAATATTTTATTATAAATAAGTATGATTTTTTTTAAATGACTATGCATGTTTTGCTAGAAGTAAATATATTTTTATTTAAAATAAGTATTGTTTTGCTTGAAATAATTATATTGGCCTCTAATAAATTTTTGTTATATTTTTAGAAATATTCTTTTTTTTATTCTGTATAAAGATATTTATTTTGTGATTTATTTTATTAAGATTTTTATCAAGAAAAATCATGATTTAAAAGTTCAACTAAAATTTTATGAGAATATAAATTTTTAGAAATTTTTGGGATATTTTAGGATGAAAAACGGTATTTATATGAATATATATAAAATAAAATAAGAATAAGTCTAAATATTTAATTATTAAATAATAATAATTAATATTATAAAAAATAATAAAGAGGAAACGAGAATGCGGAAGACGAAATGCGAAATAGAGAAAGAAAATGAATAGTGTGAATAGTACCTCCATATTTTTTTCTCTAGATTTGAAGTGTCTACAGGCCTTCGATTTCAAAACTAATGGCACCAATGGATTCAAGATGGAGAGTACTACAATTTTGACCAAATAATTTCTCAAATCAATCGTTAAATCGCCATAAATTGGAAGTAAAATTTTTTTAAAAAAGGTAAACTCTAAAACTCTTATTTAGAAACTTTAAATTAGAAATCTGACACCGTAGATTGATTCAGAAGTTAGATAAACATTAAGATATGAAATTTTTCAGTTATCTGACAACTTTTTGTTCTTGATGAATAGTATTTTTTGGCCATAAATAGTGACTAAGTTTCTAGAGTCATTTTCTTGATTTTTGAATCCTCCGGACACATTTTTGAAGTCTGTTTAGTCAAATGTGAATTGGAAAATTACATTTTTTGGGTGTCCAATCTGGAGCTCTTACCCTATGAGTAGATGATTCTTTCTATAACTTGTCTTTACTTTTCTTGAACTTTAAATTGATAAATGAGCATGTTTACAAGTTATTTATACTTTTATATGTTCATGAAATGGTTTAAAATATCTGAAATAGTTGCAATATGATATCAAGTTCAAGAAGAGTATGACTTTTGAAATGAATTTTAAAACACATTGAACATGTGATTTTTAAATGTATTTCTCATTATATGGCAAAGAAAATATGTTATGCATATGATATTGATTTATACAGTGATATGTTTGCCTCGGATATGGGCATGTATACATGATTCCCCTGATTGGAAAGTTTTGACAAAGGAATATACTGAGACTTTGTATTATATTAAGAATTTTATACTGGATTATATGGCATATGTGCATATGATATTTTCTATGGAGGAATCCTATTGGAAACACTGTCTGCTAACAGCAGGTGATGTTAGCCCTAGTGTACCTTGTTAACCCAGCTAGTAGGGGGTGGTGCTAGCCTCGTGTGAAGGCTAACACACGGGAGATGATATGTGATGGAGAGCAGGATGCCTCCTATATGGGCGAGATGCCAGTTATATATGATGTGATTTGCCTTCTCTTGTTGTGTGCTTCGAAAATACCCATATAAAGTCCCTTCGCGTTTCCTCTTGAATGGTAGTAAGGCAAACCTTAGCAGGATGCTGAGTTTAGGCAAATCATATACCACCAAAGTACAGAAAGGGTTAAACTCTAATATAATGGTTCTGGTATGGGATCCTCCAAATATTTTCATAAGAATTATGTTGATGTATACCATGATTTTATTATCGTTCTTACAGCATTACTTATGAATTGAATATGAATATGAATTTGAACATAGATTATTTGAAATGTGGGTCCCATATGAATGTACCTCTGAATTGTGATTTTCAATGTGACAAGTTTTAAAATAAAGAGTACATCCATATGTTGACCTAAGAGGTCATAGAAAATTTTATCTACTCACTGAGTTGTCAAATTCACTACACGATATTTATATGTTTTTCAGATAAAGATATAGAGTTTGGTTCTTTCCCTTTAAATAGTTGACCAGCTAGACAACATGATCTCTGGGTGAGTCTACTTTGTTTCCATGGCTCATAAATTTTGATTTATATTGTATTTGTACTTTAAAGTATGCTCTGAACGCCACAGGCAGGATCCCTGTTTCTACTATTACTCTGTTGTTTATGGATTTTGTCTGTATATGATATATATATATATATATATATGGGAAAACCTATATGTATCTATTTCCATGATAAATTATTGAAATATTCATGATGATGGAAAATACATGTTCATGATATACGTGTTTCACGTGTCCTAAAATTAGGGGCGTGACAACTAGCATTTTAATGTTTAAGGTTTTCATATATGAGATTTTGATATTTAAAGTTTAGAGTTTAACATTTTGAAATTAAAAATTTGATATTTAAAGTTTGACTTTTGAAATTTGGATGAGTATTAATATCTAGAGACAAATATAGTTTTTGTAATTATTTTTTATTGAATTTTTTATTCAATTCTATTTTATTAGAGTTATACATTAATCAATGTATAAAATTAGTTTGATCAGATAGTATTATACAATATGGTATGATATAAAATAATATATAAATGTGAATTGCATAAACTTATACTATCATGTATTCTTTTATATGACATACCAAACATGCCTTGTGGAAAGATATTATGATTCGATGAAAATACCTTAGGAAATAATCATTTCAAAAATCAGGTTGTTGGAGTAAAAGTACTTAAGGTCTTATTAAACCCCCCCCACCTAGTGATTTTCCAGTCGATGTGAGATTTTGCCGATAGTCACTCGATAATTACCATCACCATTGTACAATTCATATAATTCACCCATTGTTTTTAGCTTGCACGTCCTCGTGCAAAGTGTATGGGCTACACCACATGTAACAACCTTTTTTATTATTATTATACAATATAGAGTTTACATACATGTCATTAATCAAAACATATGTACAACATATCAAATACATAAAAATCTACATCTTATTTCTTCTAGTTGACCAATTCCAGAGATACAGGTGCGGGTGGTTGCATCTTCACTGGGATCTAAGCCAACTCGACCACAAATATTTTATTTGCTTCTGGGATCTGCCCAACATAAAGTACTCGATCCAACGTGCACTAAAAGCCAGAGCCATAGAAAAATCTGCATAACTAATTTTTTTGAACATGATATGGAAATATAGTGAGAATTAAATCCCAGTAAGTTCAACAATAAATCATCATCAATATAGCTCACCACGTCATGTTCAGTTGTATAAACTACAGTAAATATCTTTGGTCACATGAATGCACTATATCTATGCACATGAGTATCGTACAATAATGACATGTATGACAGAATTAACTATTTTCAGAATATCATATGATGACTATCAATCTATTCTCATATCAAGTTACCCTGGTCAGGGTGAGTATTTTCTACTCTCTGGTACGGGCTTTTCTCGCTCCGTCCGACATGGCCCACCTTCTCTTTCTTTTCTCATTAACATGATCATAACCGTTGGTAGGGCGTCCCCTACTGGTGCACCACACGGATTTGTCATGTGACCGTGCTCATTTCTTTTCTTTTCACAATAATAGCCAAAAATATGCTTTCAATAACAAGAATGTTCATTAAAATATAATTATTACCAAAGATCATTGGTAACCATGTCATGAACATAACCATTTCAAATATCACTTTATAAAATATTTCCATGTCAAAATTTCACACTTAAGATGGTAAGAAGTTCATGCAATGGCAATGGCTATGGCATATACTAGTCATTTATTATTTTTATTTATAAGATTCTTTTTGTTTTAAATATTAATTTTATTTCTTTATTTTCTTGATGCAGGTTTTCATCCTATCTGACCTTCTCTTACTAATTAGAGAATAACTCCCTCAATTTAACTCCGATTTTGGTGATCTTGATATCAATTTAAAGACAAAACAATTATCTAAAACTCTTATGTTGAATAGTTGAACGAAATATTAAGAAATCATGGTGATATTACTCCCTCAAAGAACATGTTATTTATTCTTGGGTAGGATCTGACCTCTACTTACTAATCTGTCCATATCTCTCTCATAATAATTCCAAATTAAGTGATTCCAGTGGGTAAAAATCCGTGACACATATAGCTATAATTGTTATGTTAACCATTTATTTTAATTCCCCACAAAATGTTCCTAGAAATTAAAACACAGAAGCTATCCTAACATATTCTTCCCCGATTAACCATTTTCTGACCATTGCTTACTAATCGGACCATATCTACTTCATATGGACTCAAAATTGAGTGATTCCAGTGGGTAAAAATCCGTGAGACATACATCTACATTTTTCATGTTAACCATTTGTTTTAATTCCTTACCAATTCTTCCCAGAATGTTAAAAATAGAAGTATAAAAATTTGCCACCCATAGCCATACCTATGCAGAACTATCTACACCAACCTCAGTATTCAAACATACATAATATGTAACATGATATAGCAACATCCATGACCAATCATTAAAGTTTTAAGATCAAAATCTAATATAAATATTTCAAGTTTCAAAACTTTTCTTCAAAAGGAAATATTGTTAAACTTATTTGGAGCACTTAGTCCTCTAGACTTCTCCTTCCTCTTTCTTCTTTTCTTCCTCTCCTTTCCTCACTCTACCTTACTTCTATTTTTCCTCTCCCTCACTTGGACGAAAATTATAATATTGTAAGGGTGGATTTTTCTTAAATAGACCATCAAATAATTCACCTTTCATGATCATGGGTCTACCTTATCACAATTAGGATATACTTGGTTGAATTTTTGAAAACCAAACAACTTATGTTCTTGTCTTCTTCTTCCTTAGTCAAGATATGTATAGCAAAAGGAGATTTGTATTTTGAAAATTATGATAATATGTTTCTAAAATAAGGGGCAAGGTCTCTTTGATTTAGGGATTCATTTCCTTTTTCTTTTGTCTTAATCAAGTATGATAGGTTTTCCTTTTTAGGTGACAAATTTCTAACCCTTGAATCTCCATTATTTGGTTGAAATTATTTGTGTGGGATATGAATGTTTTGTCCTAATGCCATGTATTATCATATCACTTGCTAAAATTATGAGTGTAGGATATAGATGTTTTGTCCTAAAGCCTTGTATTATCATACCACTTGCTAAAATTATGAATGTAGGATATCACACCACTTGCTAAATTTTTGTCTTAATGCCATGTCACATAATCTTGATTACACCATTATTTCATCACTTTACTTTTATTTTTTATTTTTATTTTTCCTCTCGGATTTGGGCTCATTCTTGCCCATTTTCTTTATTTTGGTTAAAATTCTACCTTTCATAATAGGCTTGGTCACATTTTCATGATTTTTGGACTATCGGTCTAATTCCTATATCCTAGTCCAAGTTTATGTTTTATTTCTTCATTGGACTATCCTATTGGCTTGCTAAAAATTCATGTGAAGTAAAAAAACTCTATATGAAGTGTCCATAGGTTTTCTTTCTTTAGCATGATTATTTCTAATATTTCCTCTTAAATTTTTTTTTCTTTACCTATTCCATTAATATTAGAACATTTCTATGCATACACGTAAGGTGAAGAATTTCTAAGGATTATATTTCCTTAGATATCTAAACATTGTCTAATAAATTTTATTTTCTTAATTAAATATTTATGTACATTTATCAATAAAAGAAATGAAATTAGGGATGTTACTTTGAATACTCTTCTACTTTTATTAATACATGAAACAAAGTTAGGGATGTTACATCACTAGCTACCTTATGGTGCAGTTTTTTTTTTTTGACAACCTGCCTCAGTCAGTGATTTGACTTTTTTTTACGACCTATTTTAGTCGACGTTCTGGCCAACCCACACCGACTAGACAAACCAAGGCTTTGATACCAAATGATATGAGAAAAATGTCTTAAAGAGTAATCATTCCCAAAAATCAAGTTGTTGAGGTGAGATCTTATAAACCCCCCACCTAATGATATTCTAGCCGATGTAAGATGTAACATCCCGTAATTTTTATTTTTAAATAATAATGTTTTGTTATAAACAAATATATTTTTATTTATTTAAAAATGATTATGTTCTGCTAAAAGTAAGTATATTTTTAATTAAAATAATTATTGTTTTACTTGAAATAATTATATTGGCCTTTAATAAATTTTTGTTGTATTTTTAGAAATATTCTTTCTTTTATTATGTATATAGATATTTATTTTGTGATTTGTTTTATTAAGATTTTTATCAAGAAAAATCATGATTTAAGAGTTCAACTAAAGTTTTATGAGAATGTAAATTTTTTTAAAAAATTGGAATATTTTAGGATGAAAAACAGTATTTATATGAATATATATAAAATAAAATAAAAATAAATCTAAATATTTAATTATTAAATAATAATAATAATTATTATTATAAAATAAAAATAAAAGGAGAACGGGGGAAGACGACAGAAAATCGAGTTGCAGAGGAATCCAATGAATATTGAATAATATAAATAGTATCTCCATATTTTCTCTCTAGATCTGCAGTGTTTA
Source organism: Gleditsia sinensis (assembly GCA_037074535.1). Classification (NCBI taxonomy): domain Eukaryota; kingdom Viridiplantae; phylum Streptophyta; class Magnoliopsida; order Fabales; family Fabaceae; genus Gleditsia; species Gleditsia sinensis. The sequence continues at coordinate 48,446,345 of CM073469.1, forward strand.
CAGGCCTCCAATCTCAAAACTAATAGTACCAATGAATTCAGGACAGAGAATACTATGATTTTGACTGAACAATTTCTCAAATCAACCGTAGAATCGTCATAAATCGAAAGTAGAAAATATCAGAAAAAGGTAAACTCTGAAACTCTTACTTAGAGACCTCAAATTAGAAATCTGACACCGTAGATAGATTCAGGAGCTAGATAAACCTTAAGATATGAAATTTTTCAGCTATCTGACAACTTTTTGTTCTTGGTGAATAGCATTTTCTAGCGGTAAATAGTATTTTTCGACTATGAATAGTGACCAAGTTTCCGGAGTAATTTTTTTTGGATCCTATGGACATGTTTTTGAAGTCTATTTAGTCAAATGTAAATTGAAAAAATGCATTTTAGGGCTGTCCAATCTGGAGCCCTTACCCTGTGAATGAATAATTCTTTCTATAACTTGCCTTATACTCTTCTTGATCTTTAAATGTGTATTTAATTATATTTATAAGATATTTACACTTTTATATGTTTTTGAAATGTATTAAAATTATCTAAATTGCTTACAATTTTGATTATAGTTTAAGAGTATAGTTTTGAGAAATAGATTTCTGAACTCATGGTATATCTGATTTCACATGTATTTCTCATTAAATGGTGAAATGAATATTTATGCACGTGATATTGATTAATAAAGCTATATGATTGTCTCGAGAAAGGGCATGTATATGTGATTCTAAATGTATTTATCATTATTTGATAAAGTGAATATTATGTGCATGATGCATTGATTCGTAAAGTTATATACTTGTGAAAATGATGCATGTCATATTATAAATGAGATTGAATGGCAAGCATAAAGCTCATGGCGAGTTGCTTGATAAATATGACAAACGTAAAGCTCATGACGAGTTGCTTGATAATTTTACATGTATTTATATGTATGGATAAATATCGACGGGTTGTATGGCTTGTGACGGTACTGAATAGGGGACGCCTTATTAGCCTGAGTGAGCCGAGGGAGGGCCGCTCCAACCGAATGACAGTGGTAATATGGGGGGCAGGAGGGTGATGTACTCACATTCCTCGATCACTTATTATGGTTGTAGTCGATCAGTCAATATGCGTTATATTTTCATTGCATTGACCAGATTGCCCAGTGAGGCAAGTTATTTTAAAAGTTATAACTTTATCTCAAAAGCTTATTATTTTACTATAGTTTATACAGCTGAGTATAACAACATTTGTTTAATGATCATATCATGCTGCATATGATTTTGGATATTTGAATATCCTTTGAATTAAGAATATTTGAAATACGGGTCCCATACGAATGTACTTCTGAACTGTATTATCTGTGTCAAATTTTAAAATATAAGTACATCCATATGCTGACCTAAGAGGTCATAGGAGGAATTATTTGCTCACTGAGTTGTCAAACTCACTACACGATATTTCCACATTTTTCAGATGAGAATACAGAGTCTGATCCTACAGATAGGTGATCAGTTAGGTGACATATTTTGTGGGTGAGTCTACATTGCTTCTAATGCTCACGATTTTTGAATTATACTGTGTTTGTATTTTAGAGTGCTCTGAACGCTACAAGTAGGTCCCCGTTTTTGCTGTACTTTGATGTTTATAGACTTGGTCTATATATTGTGTATACATGAGAGAAATGATAGAGAATTGAATTGTCCATCTTTATGAAGATTATCTGATTGTGAGAAAAAAAATATTTATTTTACGTAACGTAAATTGGGGGTGTTACAAGTTGGTATCAGAGTAATATGTTTCCCTGTGGCTAGTAAAGCAAAGGATTATGTAGTAGGATTTTGAGCATGGGTATGTAACTGCAGACATATTTATACTCACGGTGCTGCTGTGGAATTCTACAGGGTGTCGTCCTCTTCTTCCTTTTGACTCTTTTCCTTAGATATGTGATGTTTAAGAACCAATAAGTATGTCCTAGACAATATTTCTTGAGTGTGTACTACCAGTTCAGCTTTTGAACTCGTGTTGATGAACAATTATAAAGAGAACACTCTTGGGTATAAAGAAAAAGAATTAACTGAAAATAAGAATATTTTATCCAAACACAAAGGTAATGATGTGTTCGGATGTCAATAAGGTTTGAATTGATTATTTAATTTGTTTATGTGAAACAATATGACAAATGGCTAATACAATTTTGATAGTGGGTTATGATGTGATCAAGGTTGTTAACTCCAAGATAATGATTTGAATGGATGAGTTGGAACCTATATATATAAATGGATTTGGTAAGTTGTGGGTTGGATTGAATTTGAGAAAAGAGAATCTATGAAGATAATATTTTCAATGATATAGTTTGTTGATATAAAGAATTCGAAGATAGTTTGGTTTTCAATAATACTATGTATAAGCATTATGATAAAGGAAGGTTTACCCATGGAAATTTAAAATTTAAGTTATGCAAAATGGGTAATTCATGTGAAGGGCTCTTGGATAGACATAAGTTTTTCGTGATCGATTGTTAAGACATTGTATAAGAATGTTAAAGAATAAAGTCAAAATGGATTGACCTTATTTAAATGTTTTGAAATGCATTTTAGCTAATACAATATGAAGATATCATCAATAGTATAAAAAGTTAGTAAAAAAAATTTGTAAGTAGTGAACAATTAGTGGAAGCATGTACCCAGTAATTTAATTTCAGTTTTAACAGTCCATAAGTTATTATAAAAAGGGGTGCCAAGTATATTTGGCAGTGGTGAGAGATGTTAATGTAAAGTATACTAATGTAGATTAGGTTCCAGTGGTTAGAAAATTTCCTTATGTGTTTTCAGAAGAATTGACTAAATTACCCCCAAAACGAAAAATAGAATTTGATATTGATTTACTCCTTGGAACCCAACTAGTATTTATATCCCTATATAGAATGATATCGATTGAATTTAAAAAAAAAATAGTTACAAGACTTGTAAGCCAAGAGATTTAAATGCCCTAATACTTTTATTTGGAGTGCTCTAGTTCTATCTGTGAAAAAGAAAGATGGATCACTATGACTATGCATAAATTATAGACAGTTGAATAAGGTGACAGTGAGGAATAAATACCCATTACCTCATATAGATGATCTGTTTGATCAGTTACAAGGCGCTCAATGTTTTTCAAAAATTGATTTAAGATATGAGTAACATTAATTGAGGATAAGAGAAGAGGATGTACAAAAAATTTCTTTTAGGACTCATTATGGGCATTATGAGTCTTTGGTTATGTCATTTAGTTTGACAAATGTCCTAACTGCATTAATAGATTTAATGAATAGTAATTAGGTCATCCCTGAATCAATTTGTTATCATATTTATTGATAATATACTAGAATATTTCAAGAGTTCAGAGGATCATAAGCAACATTCAAAAATAGTTTTACCAACTCTAAGGGAGTATGGTTGGTAAGGATGGTATCTAAGTAGATTCTAAGGAAGTAGAAGCGGTATAGGAATGACCACATCTGTAATAACCGTAAAATTTAACGAAAATTCCAATTAAAGAAAATTTTGACTAAAAGAGAGAATTTCGAAAATAGGGATAAGAACCATGGAAAATATGTATATTTACCACATGGGTTAAAGAAGTACAAAGAAAATGTGAGAATTTACGTTTTGGCGTGTAAGTTTTATTTTTAAATGATAGTATTTTGCTATAAGCAAATATATTTTTATTTGTTTAAAAATGATTATGTCTTGCTAAAAGTAAGTAGACTTTTGAGCAAAATAATTATTGTGTTGCTTAAAATAATTATATCGGCCTCTAATAAATTTTTATTGTATTTTTAGAAATATTCTTTCTTTTAATATGAATAAAGAAATTTATTTCGAGATTTTTTTTATTGCGATTTTTATCAAGAAAAATTATGATTTAAGAGTTTAACCAAAGGTTTATGAGAATATAAATTTTTAGAAATTTTTGAAATATTTTAGGATGAAAAACGGAATTTATATGAATTTACATAAAAGAAAATTCTATTATTAATTATTAAATAATAATTATTATTATTAAAAAATAATAATAAAATAAAAAGGGAAGGGGGATGGTTACGGAAGGGAGACAACGAGCAGGTTACCATATTTTCGCAAAAACGAGAAATATGAATAGTAAGTCAATAGTGAGTGAATAGTAACCTTCAACTTTTTCTCTTGATCTGGAGTGTCTATTGGCTTCCGATATCAAAACTGAAGGTGTTATTGGATTCAGGACGAAGAATACTACAGTTTTGACTGATCAATTTTTCAAATCAGTCGTTGAATCGTCATAGATCTGAAGTAGAAAATATTAGAAAAAGGTAAATTCTGAAACTTTTACTTAGAGACCTCCAATTGAAATTCTGACACCGTAGATGGATTCAGGAGCTAGATAAACATTAAAATATGTATATTTTCGGTCATCTAACAGCCCTTTTTGTTCGTCGTGAATAGTATTTTCCAGCTGTGAATAATGACCAAGTTCCCGAAGTTGCTATCTTGATTGTTTGGACCCTTCGGATACGTTTTTGAAGTCAAGTTGATCAAATAGAGATTAGAAATGTACATTTTAGAGCTATCCAATCTAGAGCCCTTACTTGTGAGTAGATAATTCTTTCTATGGTTTATCCTATACTCTTCTTGAATTTTAAATGAATAATTGATTATATTAGCAAGTGATTTAAACTTTTATATGTATCTGAAATGGATTAAATTATCTGAATTTGTCTACTGTCTGTTATATAGTTCAAGAAGAGTATGGTTTTGAAAATGAGTTTTTGAACTCATTGAATATGTGATTTTAAATGTATTTCTTATCATATGGTAAATGAAATATATTGTACATGACGCATTGATTTATAAAGTTATATGATTGCCTTGAAAAATGGCATGTATATGTGATAAACCCTGATTGAGAAGTTTCTAACAGAGGAATTGTACTGAGATTGAAAATTATGAATTTATACTGAAACCTTTGTTTTGAACTATATGGCATATGTGCAAATATGGTAGTTGTGGAGGAATCTTATTGGAATCACTGTCTGCTAACAGTAGGAAATGTTAGCCCTGGTGCACCTTAATACCTCAGCTAGCAGGGGTGGTGTTAGTCTCATGTGAGGGCCAACACACAGGAGTTATTGTTATCGGAGAGAGCGGGATGCCTCCTATTATTGATATGTGATTTACCCTCCCTTGCTGTGTGCTTGGGATTATTTATTGTATTGGTTCTAATATGGAAACCTCCTAAAGCATGTGAAATCTTTTATTGCATCACAGTATTTGTTTATAATTGTATTGTACTGTATTTGGTTTTGAATATTGAGCTATATTGTGAAATGAGGATATTTGAAATACGGATTCCATATGGATGTACTTCTGAATTGTACTTTCTATATGAGAAATTTTAAAGTATAAGTTCATCCATATGCTAACCTAAGAGGTTATAGAAGGTCTTATCTGCTCACTGAGTTATAAAACTCACTACACGTTGTGGATATATTTTTCAAATAAGGAGACAAAGTCTGGTCCTACGGATAGGTGATCAGCTAGATTGTTTACTCTTTGGGTGAGCCTATGTTGCTTCCAAGGCTCACGTTAGTTGTATTTGTATTCTAGAGTATGCTCTATATGCCACAGGCAGGATCCTTGCTTCTGCCGTTACTCTGGTGTTTATAGACTTAATCTGTATATTGTATATGTATATGGGAACCTATATGTATCGGTTTATATGATAAAGAATTGCATTATGTACATTTATGGAAACTATATGTATATGGTATATGGGTTTCACGTGCCCTAAAGTTAGGGGCGTGACAAGTTGGTATCAGAGCATTAGGTTTCCCTATGGCTATCAGAGCAAAGGATTCTTTAGTAGGACTTTTAGTGTCGATATGAGCCGGACATATTTATACTTGAGGTGCTGCTGAGGGATTCTATAAGGTTTCAAATTCCTCTCTATTCCAAGTTGCTAAAGTTTATAGTATAAGATAGATTGAATATTGTGACATTTTAAGAAGTATCTATAGATGAATTATAACTTGAAAGTGAAAGAGATATGCGTCTTAAAGAATTTAAGGAATTAAGACAGATACCAAATATGATAGTTTCTGAAAGTGACATCCGTTGTACGCGATTGTCTAGATATGGTAGACTATTATGTGCTATTGAGAATGGATTAGTTGGCATTATGTCATGTCATTTTGAAATGTCACTTTAAAGTGATTAAATTCAATACTCCTACTTTCTTGACACAAGAAGATCGTAGTGAGATACCTAGTAATCTAAGTTCTGATTTAACATTCCATAAGTGATTACAAAAAAGTGTCCAGAATATTTGGCAGTGTTGAGAGATATTGATATAAAGTATATCAGAATGTATTTTCTGAGGAATTTCTAGGATTATTCCGAAATGATAAATAGAATTTGTAATTAGTTTACTTCCTGGAACCTAACCAGTATCTATATTTCCATATAGAATAGCAACCATTGAACTTAAGGAACTGAAAAGGAATTAGTTACAAGACGTGTAAGACAAGGGATTTAAAAGCCCTAGTACTCTTACTTGGAGTGCTCCAGCTCTATCTGTGAAAAAGAAATATGGATCACTATGACTATGCATAGATTATAGACAGTTGAATAAAGTGAAAATGTGGAATAAATACTCATTACCTCGTATAGATGATCTGTTTGACCAGTTATAAAGTACTCAATATTTTTCAAATATTGACTTGATTTGATATCTGGATATCATCAATTGTGGACAAGGAAAGAGAATAATCACAAAAATTCTTTCAGGATTCAGCATGGACACTATGCGTTTTAGTGATGTTATTTGGTCTGACAAATGCCCAGTTACATTCATGGACTGGATAAATAGAGTAATGAAGCCATCCCCGGATCAATTTATTATTATATACTAGAATATTCTAAGAGTTCAGAGGATCATAAGTAACATTTAAAGATAGTTTTACAAACTCCAAGGGAGTATCAACTATATGCTAAGTTCTCAAAATATAAATTCTGACTTAGTAGTATTACTTCCTTAAGGTATGTAGACGGTATCTAAGTTCATTTTGAGAAAGTAACAGTGGTACAACAATGTCCACATCTTGTTACAGTTATAGATGAAGATCTAAGTCTAACTTGCGCTTTCCATGGTTGTTTGTCGTCCAATTTATTCGAGCCATAGTTGGATCAGGTACATGAACATATGCTTGTAAAGCATCAATCAACTCCTTAGCATTTGTAGCCGAGATGAGAATTTGTCGTGCTGAGTGTGGGATAAACCTTTGTTCCACCCCATGATCAAGAAAAGACAACAGACCATCAAAGAAGTGGTTAACATTTAACAAACCTATCAGTTTGTGATGCATATTTAGTTGTGCCCAAGAGACTATTTGGAAAATCTCTTCTAAAGTACCAAAACCTATTGGTAAGGTAATGAAGGCATCAGCATTGCTCATCATTCTAGCCATGCGCTCATGCATGGAAGCAACCCTAAATTCTTCCCCAATTGTCTTTCCTGTGATGTTGGATGTAGCTAGAGCTGTAGGAATAATACCTAGAACTTGACACCCTCCTACATGTACAGCTGTAAACACACACCCCATTAACCCACGGTTATCTCTACCATAGACTAAATGAATTTTTCTTCTGGTCAGCATCATACCCAGGTTTTGTGCTGCTTTCACATATTCTCCATCTTTCCCAAGACTAGAACCACAAAAGACACAAATATTTCAAAATTGACGAAATGCAATTCCCTCCATAGCTGTACATACTTTAACTTTGAGTATAAAAGTAAAGATACTAACGTGTGTATTTATATAATTCAGAGAAGGACATACATATGATAGCTATGTGAATATGCCGGGCATAATGAGAACAACTATGTGAGTGATTGATGGATATAAGCTAAATTGAAGGTGAAATTTTCAAAAAATGACGGCAAGCATATATATGTACAGTAGTTGTGATAGTCGCTCATATTAGGCATATAAAGAGAATAAGGTTAAGATATCACTAGAAAATTCCTTTTTTCTTGTTGTCCTTGAGGAAGGATTGATGTCTTAATTCTTGTAGGAAGTTGTAAATGATAGGAGTCATGGTAAAAAAAAAAGTGAAGATGCAAACCAGATAATTATTGAAGGGTGACAATTAAATGGTTTTTCTTGTTTTCCCAATATTCTTGCCAGTCCACTATCGGTATTATTAAGTCGACTAGCTATTTTGAGAAATTTTAATTTGGACTGGTTATTTTACAGTTGATTGATTACATCTATTTTGAAGTAATCAACTGCATCCTACCAGTTAACTATGTATTATTTAATTTTCACATACTTTTATAAGCTCAGAAATGTTTCTTTTTCCATGTGCTATTTTTCCACCGAATACCAAAAGATTTAATGTAGATTTTGACACATATATTCAAAATTTGCAGCCACCGATTTTTGCCGCAATAGCAGCTAAGTTTTCTTTACAGATTTTTAAGAATTACGGCCACCGATTTTAACTCTCTCCAATGCTTTTTCCAAACTTTTGACTTTCTATTTTGGCACCGTTCTCTATTATACTTTTCGTCTGTTCTACTGTATCCTCCTTGATTAATGATTGACATTAAATGCAAGGTTCTTTTTCTTATTACAAGGAGGGTTAATTTAGTTTCTTTGAAACTCAGTTATTATGGTGTCCAAGTGGTTAGTAGGTTAACGTAATGAAAAGTTTGAAAGGAATAGATGGATGATGGCCTTATGGTGCTTTGGCGAATGTAGTCAAGAGAATTAGTGGTGTTGAAGTTCTTGAGAAACAAAATATGAGAACTAGGATTTAAATTAATCTTTGAACTCTTAATTTGAAAATGTGGAGAATATTCTGAGAATTCATGTATGAGTAATTATTGGGAAAGATCTTCTTGAAATGGTTGGATGAAATAAACGTGATTGATATAAGTTAGAATGAGGTAGTTTTGTGTAACAACTCCATTTATGTAAATGTAACAATTTTTTATATTTGTAAAATTTCAAGAAGTTATTTCTGCTTTAATTCTAACCACTTAACTCGTAATAATAATTACTTTAACCAAGCATAATTGTTATTAACAGTGATACAATACTGAGTTTCCATACACACCATTATTTTACAAACTACACACCATTATTTTACAAATATTTGTACAAAGATACATATTAGCCCTAATCATCTACGTCGACCACTTCTGGAGACACTGGTGCGGGTGGCGACAACTCCACCAGAATCTCAGTCACATCTACTACAGATATATCTGATATAACTGGTAGTTGCCTAAGGTAGGGCACCTCGATCCAACGTACGAAAATAATAAGTGTCATGAAGAAAATCTGCATAATTATTCTTTTGAACATGATATGGAAATATATTGAGAATTAAATCCCAACATGTTCAACAATAAATCATAATTTACCATCAATATAGTTTATCATTTCATGTCCATCTGTATAAACTACAGAAAATATCTTTAGGTCACATGAATGCACTTTATCCATGCACATGAAAATTGTACAATTATGACATGTATGGCATAAATACTATTTTTCAGGATATCATATGATGACTATCAATTTATTCTTATATCAAGCTACCCCGGTCAGGGTGAGTATTTTCTACTCTCCAGTACGAGCTTTTCTCGCTCCGTCTGACATGGCTTACTTTCTCTTTCTTTTCTTATTAACATGATCATAACCGTTGGTAGAATGTCCCCTACTGGTGCACCACACGGATTGCCATGTGACCGTGCTCATTTCTTTTCTTTTCACAATGATAGCCGAAAATATGCTTTCAATAACAAGTATGTTCAACAAAATATAACTATTACTAAAAATCATTGGTAATCATGCCATGAACATAACCATTTCAAATATCACTTTATAAAATATTTCCATGTCAAAATTTAACACTTAAGATGGTAAGAAGTTCATACAATGGCAATGGCTATGGCATATATTAGTCATTTATTATTTTTATTTATAAGATTCTTCTTCTTTTTTAAATATTAATTTTATTTTTTTATTTTTTTGATGCAGGTTTTCATCCTATCTAACCTTCTCTTAATAATCAGAGCATAATCTCTCAATTTAACTCCAATGTAGGTGATCTTGGTGTCAATTTAAAGATAAAAAAATTATCTAAAACTATTATGTTGAACAGTTGAGCGAAATATTAATAAATCAAGATGATATTAGTCCCTCAATTTATAGGTTATTTCTTCTCGGGTAGTTTCTGACCTCTACCTACTAATCTGTCCATATCTGTCTCATAAAAATTCTAAATTAAGTGATTCCAGTGACTAAAAATCCGTGACACATATATCTATAATTCTTATGTTAGCTATTTTTTTTAATTCCATAATAATATTCTCAGAAATTAAAACACAGAAGCTATCCTAACATGTTCTTTCCTGATTAACCATTTTCTGAACACTACTTACTAATCAGACCATATCTATCTCATATGGACTCCAAATTGAGTGATTCTAGTGGCTTAAATTCCGCGAGACATATATCAATAATTGTTATGTTAATAAGTTATTTTAATTCCCTACAGAATGTTCCTAGAAATTCAAAAACAGAAGCTTTCCCAACATATTCTTCCCTGATTAACCATTTTCTGACCACGGCTCACTCATTAGACCATATCTACCTTATATGGACTTCAAATTGAGTGATTCTAGTTGTTAAAACTCCGTGAGACATATATCTATAATTGTTATGTTAACAAGTTATTTTAATTCCCTATAGAATGGTCACAGAAATTCAAAAACAGAAGCTTTTCTAATAGATTTTTTTCTGATTAACCATTTTCTGACCACTGCTCACTCATCGGACCATATCTACCTCATATGGACTCCAAATTGAGTGATTTCAGTTGCTAAAAATTCGTGAGACATATATCTATAATTGTTATGCTAACAAATTATTTTAATTCCCTACATAATGGTCTCAGAAATTTAAAAACAGAAGCTTAAAATTTTGCCGCCCATAGCCATACTTATGCAGAACTATTTACACAAACCTAAGTATTCAAACATACATCACATGCAAGAATAATATGTAACATGATAAAGTAACATCCATGACCAATCATCAAAGTTCTTAAGATCAAAATCCCATATAAATGTTACAAATTTCAAAACTTTTCTTCAAAAAGAAATATTGTTAAACCTACCTAAGAATCTCCTTAGCTCACTTAGTGAATTTGTTTTCTTGTTTCCTCTTGAAAGAAGTATCAAGATTCCTCCCTTCCCTTAGCTTTTCTAGCATCTTAAATAAGAGAAGGAGGGTGAGTTTTTGAACCTCAAGGATGAAGAGGAAAAATAGATTCAAGTGGAGATTAAGTTAACTTACCTTGAGTACTTAGCCCTCTAGACTTCTTCTTCTTCCTTCATTTCTTCTCCTCTTTTTCTCTCCTTTTCTCTCTCTACCTTGCTTCTATTTCTCTCTCTTCCTAACTTGGACGAAATTAAAATGTTATAGGGGTGGTTTTGCTTAAATAGACCATCAAATAATTCATCTTTCATGATCATGGGTCTACCTTATCACAATTAGGATACACTTGGTTGAATTTTTGGAAAGCAAACAACTTATGTTCTTATCTTCCTCTTCCTTAGTCAAGATATGCATAGCAAAATGAGATTTGTATTTTGAAAATTATAATGATATGTTCTTAAGATAAGGGACAAGGTCCCTTTGATTTAGGGATTCATTTCCATTTTCTTTTGTCTTAATCAAGTATGATAGGTTTGTCTTTTTAGGTGGCAAATTTCTAACCCTTGAATCTCCATTATTTGGTTGAAATTATTTGTGTGGGATATGAATGTTTTGTCCTAATGCCATGTATTATCATACCACTTGCTAAAATTATGAGTGTAGGTTATAGATGTTTTCTCCTAAAACCTTGTATTATCACATCATTTGCTAAAATTATGAATGTAGGATATCACACCACTTGCTAAATTTTTGTCTTAATGCCATGTCACCTAATCTTGATTACACCATTATTTCATTGTACTTTTATTTTTTCCTCTTGGATTTGGGCTCATTCTTGCCCATTTTCTTTACTTTGGTTAAAATTCTACCTTTCATAATGGGCTTGGTCACATTTTCATGATTTTTGGGCTACCGATCCAATTTCTATATCTTAGTCCAAGTCTATGTTTTATTTCTTCATTGGGCTATCCTATTGGCTTGCTAAAAATTTATGTGAAGTAGAAAAAATCTATATGAAGTGTCCATAGGTGAAAGCCCAATTTATGGGTGGAGATACTAAATTTAGTAACTTTTGCTCTTAAATTAAGAAAAATTACCCTAATCTGATTTTCTTGAAATTTTAAGACTTTTACTTCACAAAAATTTATCTTCCTTACCTAATAATTTCACCTTTCTTTAGCATGTTTATTTCTAATATTTTCTCTTAGGTTTTCTTTCTTTACCTATTCCATTAATATTAGAACATTTCTATATATACACGTAAGGTGAAGAATTTCTAAGGATTATATTTCCTTAGATATTTAAAAATTGTCTAATAAATTTTATTTTCTTAATTAAATATTTATGTACCTTTATTAATAAAAGAAAAGAAATTAGATATGTTACTTTGAATACTTTTGTACTTTTATTAATACATGAAACAAAATTAGGGATGTTACATTTCTCTCCCCCTAAAAGAAATTTTGTCCTCAAAATTTCAGAAATTACCTAATAAGAATAATTTCATGCTTCAATGGCCTCTTACCAGCTCCATATCCACTTCTTCTCACGTTCTTTCCAGGGTTGGGAAAATTTTTTTTCTCTTCCATAGGTTTCGCCTTTACTTCTCGTCCTCCACTACACTTAAACTCTTTTCCAGGAGTCTGCATTTATTTATTAGAGGTACAAACTCCTTGATCTCCATAGCTATAACAGCATTCTTTATCTCCGGGTTTAGTCCCGCTTCGAACTTAACTGTCTTCCATGCTTCATCTGGGTTATATCGCAGATAAGAGGAGAACTTAGACAGCTCCTTGAACTTTGCGATATAATGGTCCACGGTCATGCTGCCTTCCCTGAGTTGGAGAAATTTGATCTCTTTCTTTGCCCGTACAGTACTTGGAAAGTACTTTTCAAAAAAAAATGTCCTTGAACACTTGCCAGGTGATCTGTCTTCCCTGATGAGCTAAAAGTTCTCTAGCTCCACGCCACCAGTATTCTGCTTCATCCTTTAACATATATGCAGAAAAAATAACTTGCTGCTCTTTAGTACAGCCCATCACTTCATAGATTTTCTCTAATTCCCTTATCCACCTTTCGGCTACCGTTGGGTCATAGCCACCTTGAAAACAAGGTGGCCTAGTCCTTAGAAATTCGGATATGCCGTTATCTTTTCTAGTCATCTTGTTGTTAGCACCATTCTCACCATTTGAGTTATTGTATTGGTCATGATTTGATCTCGAATTACTGTGGCCAGGTTGTGTAGGGTTTCCTCTGCATTGGTTGCTGGATTCCTCCTTGGTGGTGCCATTTCCTACTGTGGCAAAAACAAAGTTATGCTGCTATTGAGGTGATCAAGCCAAATAGTTAGTTCAAAAATATTTAATAGCAGTCATAACACCACATCGGCATATAGATAGAAAACACTAGTAATTTCTTACCTATATGAATCACTGATCCCCTACACAGTACAACCACAACATACTCAAGACACTATAAGATCGATTCAGATAACCATCCATCCACTGGCCATCTAGGATCGACCTGCTCTGATACCAATTATGTAACAACTCCATTTATGTAAATGTAACAATTTTTTTTATATTTGTAAAATTCCATGAAGTTATTACTACTTTAATTCTAACAACTTAACTCGTAATAATAATTACTTTAATCAAACATAATTGTTATTAACAGTGATACAATACTGAGTTTCCATACACACTATTATTTTACAAACTACACACCATTATTTTACAAACATTTGTACAAAGATACATATTAGCCTTAATCATCTACGTCGACCACTTCCGGGGACACTGGTGCAGGTGGCGGCACCTCCACCGGAATCTCAGTCACATCTACTACAGATATATCTAATATAACTGGTAGTTGCCCAAGGTAGGGCACTTCAATTCAACGTACGGAAATAATAAGTGTCATGGAGAAAATCTGTATAATTATTCTTCTGAACATGATATGGAAATATAGTGAGAATTAAATCCCAACAAGTTCAACAATAAATCATAATTTACCATCAATATAGTTCATCATGCCATGTCCATCTGTATAAACTACATAAAATAGGTTGGCCTCTTTAGGTGGCAAATTTCTAGCCCTTGAATCTCCATTATTTGGTTGAAATTATTTGTGTGGGATAGGAATGTTTTGTCCTAATGCCATGTATTATCATACAACTTGCTAAAATTATGAGTGTAGGATATAGATGTTTTGTCCTAAAGCCTTGTATTATCATACCACTTGTTAAAATTATGAATGTAGGATATCACACCACTTGCTAAATTTTTATCTTAATGCCATGTCACCTAATCTTGATTACACCATTATTTCATTGTACTTTTTTTTCCTCTTTGGTTTGGGCTCATTCTTGCCCATTTTCTTTACTTTTGTTAAATTCTACCTTTCATAATGGGCTTGGTCACATTTTCATGATTTTTGGGCTACCGATCCAATTTCTATATCTTAGTCCAAGTCTATGTTTTATTTCTTCATTGGGCTATCCTATTGGCTTGCTAAAAATTTATGTGAAGTAGAAAAAATATATATGAAGTGTCCATAGGTGAAAGCCCAATTTATGGGTGGAGATACTAAACTTAGTAACTTTTGCTCTTAAATTAAGAAAAATTACCCTAATCCGATCTTCTTAAAATTTTAAGACCTTTACTTCACAAAAATTTATCTTCCTTACCTAAGAATTTCACATTTCTTTAGCATGTTTATTTCTAATATTTTCTCTTAAGTTTTCTTTCTTTACCTATTCCATTAATATTAGAACATTTCTATATATACACGTAAGGCGAAGAATTTCTAAGGATAATATTCCTTAGATATTTAAAAATTGTCTAATAAATTTTATTTTTTTAATTAAATATTTATGTACCTTTATTAATAAAAGAAAAGAAATTAGATATGTTACTTTGAATACTTTTGTACTTTTATTAATATATGAAACGAAATTAAGGATGTTACATTTTGGATATGATAGAAGAAATTATTAAAATTATTGACAATGAGTTTAATGGTGTTAATAAGATGGTATAGAATTACTGTGATGAGGTAAATTGGCATTATTAGACATGTGCCAATGGTACGAAAAGGTAAAAAGGATTGGTAGATTTATTGCTACGTATGTTTAGCATGTTGATTAAATGATTTTAGGATAAAAATATATGATAGATTAAGGTGATGATATTCATGGAATAATGTTGACAAGTGAGAATTAACGATGACGTGATAGAAGACTAGAATAAGAAAAGATAGTTACCCAATATGGAGGTAAAGATATTCTAGACATATGCATGCGAGTTTGAGGATTTAAGGAATGAAATACTCAATGGTTTAAGAGTTCCTTATATGTATATATATAATTTGTTAAGTACTTTGTATAAAGTGAAATTGATTAGAAAAGAATACAAGCAACTCAATACCGGTTAAAAGTTTATAAGGATCATGAATGTTGAGCACTAGAAATTATCAGTTGGTGACCACATATTTTTGAAGGACTCACCAATAGAAGAGGTAATGAGGTTTGAAAAGAAGAAAATACCAATCGGATATTTCTCAACAAGAAATTCAATTGAACATAAATTTGGCTTAAGTGAAGAATTTATGGATGAAAGAAATCCCTATGGTTAAGTGTATATGACAAAACCACTCAAGTGAGGAAGCCACCTAAGAAGTACAAGATGGCATACAGATGTGATATCCCCAATTATTTAAGTAATAAGATTGGTAACTCCGAATTATGTTTTGTTTTCATTCCCTACATGTGGTAGGATGGTGATGAAATTTGGGGACTGAATTTCTTTAAGGGGGAAGAATGTAATAACCGTAAAATTTAAAGAAAATTCCAATTAAAAAAAAATTGGACTAAAAGAGAGAATTTCGAAAATGGGGATAAGAACCATTGAATATATGTATATTTACCACATGGGTTAAAGAAGTACAAAGAAAATGTCAGAATTTACGTTTTGGCGCGTAAGTTTTATTTTTAAATGATAGTATTTTGTTATAAGCAAATATATTTTTATTTGTTTAAAAATGATTATGTCTTACTAAAAGTAAGTAGACTTTTAAGCAAAATAAATATTGTGTTGCTTAAAATAATTATACTGGCCTCAAATGAATTTTTATTGTATTTTTAGAAATATTATTTCTTTTAATATGAATAAAGACATTTATTTCAAGATTTGTTTTATTACAATTTTTATCAAAAAAAATTATAATTTAAGAGTTTAACCAAATATTTATGAGAATGTAAATTTTTAGAAATTTTTGGGATATTTTAGGATAAAAACGGAATTTATATGAATTTATATAAAAGAAAATCCTATTATTAATTATTAAATAATAATAATAATTATTAAAAAATAATAATAAAATAAAAAGGGAAGGGGGATGGTTACGGAAGGGAGACAATGAGTAGGTTACCAAATTTTCGAAAAAACGAGAAAGATGAATAGAAAGTCAATAGTGAGTGAATAGTAACCTTCAACTTTTTCTCTTGATCTGGAGTGCCTATTGGCTTTCGATCTCAAAACTGAAGGTGTTATTAGATTCAGGATGAAGAATACTACAGTTTTGACCGATCAATTTTTCAAATCAGCCGTTGAATCGTCATAGATCTAAAGTAGAAAATTTTAGAAAAAGATAAATTCTGAAACTTTTACTTAGAGACCTCCAATTGAAATTCTGACACCGTAGATGGATTCGGGAGCTAGATAAACCTTAAAATAGGTATATTTTCGGCCATCTAATAGCATTTTTTGTTCGTCATGAATAGTATTTTTTGGCGGTGAATAGTGACCAAGTTTCCGAAGTTGCTATCTTGATTGTTTGGACCCTTCGGATACGTTTTTGAGGTCAATTTGATCGAATAAAGATTGAAAAAATATATTTTAGGGTTGTCCAATCTGGAGCCCTTACTTGTGAGTAGATAATTCTTTCTTTGGTTTATCCTATACTCTTCTTGAACTTTAAATGAATAATTGATTATATTTGCAAGTGATTTAAACTTTTATATGTATCTGAAATGGATTAAATTATCTGGATTGATTTACTGTCTGTTATATAGTTCAAGAAGAGTATGGTTTTGAAAATGAGATTTTTGAACTCATTAAACATGTAATTTTAAATGTATTTCTTATCATATGGTAAATGAAATATATTGTACACGACGCATTGATTTATAAATTTATATGATTACCTTGGAAAATAGCATGTATATGTGATAAACCCTGATTGGGAAGTTTCTATCAGAGGAATTGTACTGAGATTGAAAATTATGAATTTATACTGAAACCTCTGTTTTGAACTATATGGCATATGTGCAAATATGGTAGTTGTGGAGGAATCCTATTGGAATCACTGTCTGCTAACAGTAGGGAATATTAGCCCTGGTGCACCTTGATACCTCAACTAGTAGGGGTGGTGTTAGTCTCGTGTGAGGGCCAACACACAAGAGTTATTGTTATCGGGGAGAGCAGGATGCCTCCTATTATTAATATGTGATTTACCCTCCCTTACTGTGTGCTTGGGATTATTTATTGTATTGGTTCTAATATGGAAACCTCCTAAAGCATGTGAAATCTTTTATTGCATCACAGTATTTATTTATAATTGTATTGTACTGTATTTGGTTTTGAATATTGAGCTATATTGTGAAATGAGGATATTTGAAATACGGGTTTCATATCGATGTACTTCTGAATTGTACTTTCTATATGAGAAATTTTAAAGTATAAGTTCATCCATATGCTAACCTAAGAGGTTATAGAAGGTCAAAATGCCACCTACCAAAAACCCCAATTGGCTGTGCCAGATGTACACCATACACTGCTTAAAATCACACACAAGACAACACCAAAATTCAGCCAAATGCAACAAATCAAATACTCCCAAATTGCAGTGCCAAAACGTGCATAACTCACCTCAATATCGCAGCCCAATTGGCAGTCAATCACAGCTTAAATTTGTGCACAAGGAAGCTCCAAATTCGGCCAAATTTGTACACCACACAGCAAGAATTGCCACGCCCAATTTCCAGCACAATACTCTTGGAATCTGCCCCAAATTAGCGCGCAAATCACAGCCCAAAACGGTGCCCAAATCACAGCCCAAAACGGTGCCCAAATCAGCGTTCAAAGCACAGCCCCAAATTTCGCAAATACACCCCCAAATCAGCATAATAATCAGATGAAACGACAACCAATCTCCAAGGAAATGATGCTATGGTGATCGACTGGGCATTTGATGAGGATGGGTGAGGATGTTTCCGAGTGGGTAGGAGAGAAAACGGAAGAACTGAGGGAGAAATCTAACCTGGCCGCCGGCGAAAATCGAGGAGCAAATTTTTTTTTTTTTTTAAAACAATGATGATCAAGCAATTAAAATTAACAATAAATGAAGTGCAGAAGTGAAAATCTAACTAACAATTCACCAAAACTGAAAATTGAAAAAGAAAAAGGATGAGAAAACAAATCTGATGGGTTGCCTCCCATTAAGCGCTTTAAGTTATAGTCATTAACGAGACTGTCGATCATTCTGACTACGGTTGTTGTAACTCTAGAGAATCCTTCTGCTTGCTGAATTCTCCGTCGAAATATGGCTTCAACCATTGTCCGTTCACTTTGAAAGTTCCCTTGGTTTCATGACTGATTTCCACTGCTCCATAAGGAAACACCTTGGTTATTTGAAAAGGTCCTGACCAACGAGATCTTAACTTTCCTGGAAAAAGTCTGAGACGGGAATTATAAAGCAGCACTTTCTGTCCCACGTCAAATTGTCTCCTCAGAATGTGCTTATCATGCCAAGCATTTGTCTTGTCCTTGTATATTCGGGCATTCTCATAAGCATCATTCCGCATTTCATCCATCTCATTCAATTTCAGCACCCTCTTTTCACCGGCGGTCTTAAGATCAAAATTCAAAATTTGAATTGCCCAGTATGCTCGATGTTCCAATTCAACTGGAAGGTGACAAGCTTTGCCATACACCAATCGGTATGGAGACATGCCAATAGGTGTCTTGAAAGCTGTCCTATAAGCCCAAAGTGCATCATCCAATTTCCTTGACCAGTCCTTACGGGAGTTACTTACGGTCTTTTCAAGGATCCGCTTCAACTCTCGGTTGGACACTTCAACTTGTCCACTAGTTTGAGGATGGTAAGGTGTTGCAATCCGGTGTGTTACTCCATACTTTTGCAGCAGAGTTTCAAATTGGGTATTACAGAAATGCTTACCCCCATCACTTATAATTGCTCTAGGTGTGCCAAATCGGGAAAATATGTTCTTCTTAAGGAAATTGATCACAACCCTAGCATCATTGGTAGGTAAGGCAACTGCTTCCACCCATTTAGAAACATAATCTACACCAACAAGAATGTATTTATTAGCATGAGATGAAGGAAAAGGTCCCATAAAATAATACCCCAAACATCAAATAAATCAATTATCAGAATATTGTTTAAGGGCATTTCATGTCTCCGTGAAATATTGCCACTCCTTTGGCACTCATCACACATTGAAACAAATTTGAAAGCATCTTTAAACAGGGAAGGCCAATAGAATCCAGATTGTAAAATTTTTGCTGCAGTTTTGGTTCCACCAAAATGTCCTCTAACTTCCTTTGAATGGCAATGACGAAGAATGCTTTCCATTTCTTCATTCGGCACACATCTCCTAATGATTTGATCTGCACAATGTTTATACAAGTAAGGTTCATCCCAAAAATAATGTTTCAAATCAGAAAAGAATTTCTTCCTTTGTTGATAAGAAAGGTTAGGAGGTAAAAATAATGTTTCAAATCAGAAAAGAATTTCTTCCTTTGTTGATAAGAGTTCCTTATATGTATATATATAATTTGTTGAGTACTTTGTATAAAGTGAAATTGATTAGAAAAGAATACAAACAACTCAATACCGGTTAAAAGTTTATAAGAATCATGAATGTTGAGCACTAGAAATTATCAGTTGGTGACCACATATTTTTGAAGGATTCACCAATGGAAGAGGTAATGAGGTTTGGAAAGAAGAAAGTACCAATCGGATATTTCTCAACAGTAATTCAACTGAACATAAATTTGGCTTAAGTGAAGAATTTATAGATGAAAGAAATCCTTATGGTTAAGTGTATATGACAAAACCACTCAAGTGAGGAAGCCACCTGAGAAGTACAAGATGGCATACATATGAGATATCTCCAATTATTTAAGTAATAAGATTGATAACTCCGAATTATGTTTTGTTTTCATTCCCTACATGTGGTAGGATGGTGATGAAATTCAGGGACCGAATTTCTTTAAGGTGGAAGAATGTAATAACCGTAAAATTTAACGAAAATTTCAATTAAAGAAAATTTGGACTAAAAGAGAGAATTTCGAAAATGGGGATAAGAACTATTGAAAATATGTATATTTACCACATGGGTTAAAGAAGTACAAAGAAAATGTCAGAATTTACGTTTTGGCGCGTAAGTTTTATTTTTAAATGATAGTATTTTGCTATAAGCAAATATAGTTTTATTTGTTTAAAAATGATTATGTCTTGCTAAAAGTAAGTAGACTTTTAAGCAAAATAATTATTGTGTTGCTTAAAATAATTATATCGGCCTCTAATGAATTTTTATTGTATTTTTAGAAATATTATTTCTTTTAATATGAATAAAGACATTTATTTCAAGATTTGTTTTATTGCGATTTTTATCAAGAAAAATTATGATTTATGAGTTTAACCAAAGGTTTATGAGAATGTAAATTTTTAGAAATTTTTGGGATATTTTAGGATGAAATACGGAATTTATATAAAAGAAAATCCTATTATTAATTATCAAATAATTATTATTATTAATAAAAAATAATAATAAAATAAAAAGGGAAGGGGGATGGTTACGGAAGGGAGACAACGAGTAGGTTACCAGATTTTCGAAAAAACGAGAAAGATGAATAGTAAGTCAATAGTGATTGAATAGTAACTTTCAACTTTTTCTTTCGATCTAGAGTGTCTATTGGCTTCTTATCTCAAAACTGAAGGTGTTATTGGATTCAAGACGAAGAATACTACAGTTTTGACCGATCAATTTTTCAAATTAGCCGTTGAATCATCGTAGATCTGAAGTAAAAAATATCAGAAAAAGGTAAATTCTGAAACTTTTACTTAGAGACCTCCAATTGAAATTCTGACACCGTAGATGGATTCTGGAGCTACATAAACCTTAGGATAGGTAAATTTTCGGCCATTTAACAGCCCTTTTTGTTCGTCGTGAATAATATTTTTCGGCGGGTGAATAGTATTTTCCAACGGTGAATAGTGACCAAGTTTTCGAAGTTGCTATCTTGATTATTTGGACCCTCCAGATACGTTTTTTAAGTCAATTTGATCAAATAGAAATTGAAAAAGTACATTTTAGGGCTGTCCAATTTGGAGCCCTTACTTGTGAGTAGATAATTCTTTCTATGGCTTATCCTATACTCTTATTGAACTTTAAATGAATAATTGATTATATTTGCAAGTGATTTTAACTTTTATATGTATCTGAAATGAATTAAATTATCTGGATTTGTCTACTGTCTGTTATATAGTTCAAGAAGAGTATGGTTTTGAAAATGAGATTTTTGAACTCATTGAACATGTGATTTTAAATGTATTTCTTATCGTATGGTAAATGAAATATATTGTACACGACGTATTGATTTATAAAGTTATATGATTGCCTTTAAAAATGGCATGTATATGTGATAAACCCTGATTGGGAAGTTTCTAATAGAGAAATTGTACTGAGATTGAAAATTATGAATTTATACTGAAACCTCTATTTTGAACTATATGGCATATGGTCAAATATGGTAGTTGTGGAGAAATCCTATTGGAATCACTGTCTGCTAACAGCAAGGAATGTTACCCCTGGTGCACCTTGATACCTCAACTAGCAGGGGTGGTGTTAGTCTCGTGTGAGGGCCAACACACGGGAGTTATTGTTATTGGGGAGAGTGGGATGCCTCCTATTTTTGATATGTGATTTACCCTCTCTTGCTGTGTGCTTGGGATTATTTATTGTATTGGTTCTAATATGGAAACCTCCTAAAGCATGTGAAATCTTTTAGTGCATCACAATATTTGTTTATAATTGTATTGTACTGTATTTGGTTTTGAATATTGAGCTATATTGTGAAATGAGGATATTTGAAATACGAGTTCCATATGGATGTACTTCTGAATTGTACTTTTTATATGAGAAATTTTAAAGTATAAGTTCATCCATATGCTAACCTAAGAGGTTATAGAAGGTCTTATCTGCTCACTGAGTTGTAAAACTCACTACACGTTGTGGATATATTTTTCAGATAAGGAGACAGAGTCTGGTCATGCGAATAGGTGATCAGCTAGACTGTTTACTCTTTGGGTGAGCCTACGTTGCTTCCAAGGCTCACGTTAGTTGTACTGTATTGTATTTGTATTCTAGAGTATGCTCTATATGCCACAAGTAGGATCCTTACTTTTGCCGTTACTCTGATGTTTATAGACTTAATCTGTATATTGTATATGTATATGGGAACCTATATGTATCGGTTTATATGATAAAGAATTGCATTATGTACATTTATGGAAACTATATATGTATGGTATATGGGTTTCACGTGCCCTAAAGTTAGGGGCGTGACAACATCTTATTACAACTACAGATAAAGATCCATATCTAATTTGCGTTTTTTACGGTTGTCTGCTGTCCATTCTATTTGAGCCATAGTTGGATCAGGTATATGAACATATTTTTGTAAAGCATCAATCAACTCCTCAGCATTTGAAGCCGAGATGAGAATTCGTCGTGCTGAGTGTGAGATAAACTTTTGTTCCACAGTATGATCAAGAAAAGACAATAAACCATCAAAGAAGTGGTTAACATTTAACAAACCTATCGGTTTGTGATGCATATTCAGTTGTGTCCGAGAAATTATTTGAAAAATCTCTTCTAAAGTACCAAAACCCCCTAGTAAGGCATTGATGACATCAGCATTGCTCATCATTCTAGCTATGTGTATCATCCCTAATTTTGTTTCATGTATTAATAAAAAGTACAAAAATATTCAAAGTAACATCCCTAATTTCATTTCTTTTATTGATAAAGTTACATAAATATATAATAAGGAAATAAAATTTATTAGACAATTTTTAGACATTTAAGGAAATATAATCCTTAGAAATTCTTTACCTTCCGTGTATGCATAGAAATGTTGTAACATTAATGGAATAAGGTAAAGAGAGAAAACCTAAGAGG
The DNA here is from genome assembly GCA_037074535.1 of Gleditsia sinensis. Taxonomy (NCBI): domain Eukaryota; kingdom Viridiplantae; phylum Streptophyta; class Magnoliopsida; order Fabales; family Fabaceae; genus Gleditsia; species Gleditsia sinensis. The sequence continues at coordinate 48,469,842 of CM073469.1, forward strand.
CAATATTAGAAATAAATATACTAAAGAAAGTTGAAATTCTTGGGTAAGGAAGATAATTTTTTGTGAAGAAAGTAAAGGTATTAAATTTCAAGAAGATTGGATTAGGATAATTTTTTTTTCTAATTTAAGAGTTAAAGTTATTAAGTTTAGTATCTCCACTCATAAATTGAGCTTTCACCTACGAACACTTCATACAGAGTTTTTTTACTTCAAATGAATTTTTAGCAAACCAATAGGATAGCTCAAGGAAGAAATAAAACATAGACTTGGACTAGGATATAGAAATTGGACCGGTAGCCCAAAAATCATGAAAATGTGACTAAGCCCATTATGAAAGGTAGAATTTTAACCAAAATAAAGAAAATGGGCAAGAATGAGCCCAAACCCAAGAGTATAAATAAAAATAAAATAACGCGATGAAATAATGGTGTAATCAAGATTAGGTGACAAGGCATTAAGACAAAAATTTAGTAAGTGCTGTGATATCCTACATTCATAATTTTAGCAAGTGGTATGATAATACATGGCATTAGGACAAAACATCTATATCCTACACTCATAATTTTAGCAAGTGGGTAATTGTCACGCCTCTAATTTTAGGAACGCGAATAACACTACTGTCCGATAACTTTATCTTTGGACATTTGCAATTAACGTCATATTATGACATAACAAGATAATATCATACGTTAACAAATTTCAACATAACTAATTATACATGCCAAGTCTACATTTATCAGTTTTACAGCTGAAACAAGGATTCTACCTGTGACATTCAGAGCAACTCTAGAGTACATTTATGTTATAATGTAAACTTTGAGAGCCCAGAAACATTTTAAGCTCACCACGAAAATACGACACCTAGTCAATCAAGAAGCCGCAGGACCAAACTTTGGGTCTTTATCTGAAAAATATGTCAACCACGTGTAGTGAGTTTTACAACTCAGTGAGCAGATAACACCTCCTATGACCTCTTAGGTCAACATATAAATGTACTCTTTATTTTAAAACTTGTCATATTGAAAATCACAATTTGGAGGTACATTTATATGGGACCCGCATTTCAAATAAACTCTATTTAAATTCATATGCATATTCTATTCATAAATAATGTTGTAAGAACGGTAATAAAATCATGTTATGCATCAACATAAATCTTATGAAAATATTTGGAGGATCCCATATCAGAACCACCATATCAGAACTTGACCCCTTTCGTACTTTGGTGGTATAGGATTTGCTTAAACTCAGCATCCCGATGAGGTTTGCCCTACTACCATTCAAGAGGACACGCAAAGGGACTCTATATGGGTATTTCCCAAGCACACAGTAAGGGAAGGCAAATCATAACTCATATAACTGACATCTCGCCCATATATAAGAGGCATTCCGCTTTCCATCACATATCATCTCCCGTGTGTTGGCCCTCACACGAGGCTAGCACCACCTCCTGCTAGCTGAGGCAATCAAGGTTCGCACTAGGGCTAACATAACCTGTCGTTAGCAGACAGTGTTTCCAATAGGATTCCTCCATAAAACCCATAATCTCATATATTATATATTAATCAAAACAGAGGTACTCTTTAATGCAACATTTTCATTTTCAGTATAATCCTTTGTCAAAACTTCCCAATCAAGGAATCACATATACATGCCTATATCTAAGGCAAATATTTCACTGTATAAATCAATATCATATGCATAACATATTTCCTTTGTCATATCGTGAAAAATACATGTAAAAATACATGTTCAATGTATTTCAAAATTCATTTCAAAAGTCATACTCTTCTTGAACTAGATATCATATTGCAACCATTTCAGATATTCTAAACCATTTCAGGAACATATAAAAATATAAATAATTTGTAATCATGCTCATTTATCAATGTAAAGTTCAAGAAGAATAAAAACAAGCCATAGAAAGTATCATCTACTCACAAGTAAGAGCCCCATATTGGATAGCTCAAAAATGTACTTTTCTGATTTCAATTCGATCAAATAGATCTTGAAAACGTATCCGGAGGGTCCAAAAATCAAGAAAGCAACTTCAGGAACTTGGTTACTATTCACCATCGGAAAACACTATTCACGACGAACAAAAATGCTGTTAGATAACAAAAAATATACCTATCCTAAGGTTTATCTAACTCCTGAATCTATCTACGGTGTCAGAATTTCAATTGGACATCTCTAAGTAAAAGTTTTAGTATTTACCTTTTTCTGAGATTTTCTACTTCAGATCTACGGCGATTCAACGGCTGATTTGAAAAATTGATCGGTCAATACCGTAGTATTCTTCGTCCTGAATTCAGTAATACCCCCAGTTTTGAGATCGGAAGTCAATAGGCACTCCAAATTTAGAGAGAAAGTTGAAAGTTACTATTTACTTACTATTTACTCACTATTCATTGAAATATTTTCTCGGTTTCTGAAATCTGTAAAGCCGTCGTCCCCTTCCCTCTTGTCTTCTTTTTATTTTCGTTTTTTTTTCATAATAATAATAATAATTATTTATTAATTGAATAATATAATTTTCTTTTATATAATGTCAAATAAATTCCGTTTTTTATCTTAAAATATCCCAAAAATTTCTAAAAATTTACATTCTCATAAACCTTTAGTTAAACTCTTAAATCATGATTTTTCTTGATAAAAATCGTAATAAAAAAAATCTCACAATAAATATCTTTATACATATTAAAAGAAAGAATATTTCTAAAAATACAACAAAATTCATTAGAGGCCGGTATAATTATTTGAAGCAACACAATAATTATTTTACTTAAAAGTCTACTTACTTTTAGCCAAACATAATCATTTTTAAACAAATAAACATATATTTTCTTATAGCAAAATACTATCATTTAAAAATAAAATTACGCGCAAAAACGTAAATTCTCATAATTGTCTTTGTACTTCTTTAACCCATGTAGTAAATATACATATTTTCTACGGTTCTTATCCCCATTTTCGAAATTCTCTCTTTTATTCCAAATTTTTTTTAATTGGAATTTTCGTTAAATTTTATGGTTATTGCATTCTTCCCCTCTTAAAGAAATTCGGTCCCCAAATTTCATCACCACAGTTGCAGATAAATACTAACCTCATTGTTCAAACAAATGCAGATATCTGGTGCGCATATCCTCCTCTCTTTCCCAAGTAGCTTCCTCAGAAAAGTGATTTTTTCATATCACTTTCACTGTAGGTATTTCTTTTGACCGCAACTTCTTTACTTGTCTGTCCACTATTATTACTGATTGTTCCTCATAGGTTAAATCTTCATGTAACTGAATCTGTGGACACTGTATAACATGTGTAGGATCCGGTAAATATTTCCGTAGCATAGACACATGAAAGACTGGATGGACATTACCCAATTCTGGAGGTAAAGCCAAACGATAAGCTACCGGACCGATCTTATCAAAAATTTCAAATGGTCCTATATATCGTGGACTTAATTTCCCTTTCTTCCCAAATCTCACTACTCCCTTCATAGGAGATATTTTCAGAAAAACATGTTCACCTATGGCAAATTCCAATGGCCGACGTCTATTATCAATATAGGCCTTCTGTCTACTCTGAGCTGCTAACAACCTTTCCTTAATCAATTTCACCTCAATCGGGGAACAGCAATGCCTGCCATATAATGCCTCAAAAGGAGCCATTTATATACTGGCTTGATAGCTATTGTTATAAGCAAATTCAGCTAAAGGTAGAAATATTTCCCAACTACCTTGAAAATCTAAAACACAAGCTCAAAGCATGTCTTCCAATATTTGAATGGTTCGCTCAGACTGCCCATTTGTTTGAGGATGAAATGCAGTACTGAGATTCAACTTCGTGCCCAAAGCTTCTTGAAAAACTCTCCAGAAACGAGCTATGAATTGTGGTCCTCGATCAGAAATTATTGATATTGGCACTCTATGAAGCCTCACTATTTCATTCAAATATAATCTTGCATACTGAGTTACATTGTATGTGGTTTTCACTGGTAGAAAATGTGCTGACTTAGTCAACCTATCAATGACCACCCATATTGAATCAAACCCCTTTGGTGTTCTCGGTAAACCCGTAACAAAATCTATAGTTATTCTTTCCCATTTCCATTCAGGTATCTCTATCTGCTGATGTAATCCTCCAGGACTTTGATGTTCCGCTTTCACTTGCTGACAAGTTAAATATCGAGACACGTAATCCACTATGTCTTTCTTCATACCTTCCCACCAATAGATTTCTTTTAGATCTTGATACAGTTTAGTTATTCCAGGATGAATTGTATATATGGATCTATGAGATTCCTCTAAAATTTCTTTCTTAAGCTCTTCTTTATTTGGTACATATAACCGCTTACCAAATCTCAGAATTCCTTCAGAGTCTATAGTGAATTCAACTTCACCACCATTCTTCACTTCTTCCATTTTCTTGCACAAATAGGCATCCTCTCTTTGTGCCTTTTTCACCTGATCGATCAAAGATGATTGAAATTGCATATGGGCTAATAATATTTCAGGCTCTTTCACTTCCATTACTACCCCATCACTTTCCAACTTATGCATCTTTTTAACTAACGGCCTTCTTACCATAGTGATATGAGCCAAACTACTCATAGACTTCCTACTTAATGCATCAGTCACAACATTGGCATTACCTGGATGGTATAGTATTGTGCAATTATAATCTTTTAGTAATTCCATCCATCGTCTTTGTCTCAAATTAAGATCTTTTTATTGAAAAATATATTTGAGACTTTTACGATCTATATAAATTTTACATGTTTCACTATACAAATAATGCCTCCAAATTTTAAGAGCAAAAACTACTGCTGCCATTCCAAATCATGAGTTGGATAGTTTTGCTCATGTGGTTTAAGCTGTCTAGATGCATATGCAATGACTCGACCATTTTACATCAACACACATCCTAATCTAATTCTCAATGCATCACAGTATACCGTATATCCTCCGGTACCTGAAGGAATAGCCAATACTGGCGCCGTAGTCAGACATTCTTTGAGTTTCTGAAAGTTTCTTTCACATTCATCTGACCAGTCAAACTTTATTCCCTTTCTTGTCAACCTTGTCAAAGGAGTAGCTATCTTTGAACAATCTTTAACAAATATGTGGTAATAGCCTGCTAAACCAAGGAAACTACGAATCTCTGTAACTGTTGTAGGGCATGACCATTTCTGCACCGCTTCTATCTTTTTAGGATCAACTTGAATACCATCTTTAGTAACCACATGCCCTAGAAAGATAACACTACTAAGTCAAAATTCACATTTTGAAAACTTAACATACAGCTGGTGTTCCCTCAAGGTTTGCAATGCTATTCTTAAATTCCACTCATGCTCGTCTGAACTTCTTGAATATACCAAGATATCATCTATGAATACAATAACGAATTGATCTAGGAAAGGTTTGAACACTCTATTCATTAAATCCATAAATGCAGCTGGGGCATTTGTTAAACCAAAAGGCATTACTAAGAACTCGTAGTGCCCATACCGAGTTCTAAAGGCGGTTTTTAGAATATCCTCCTTCTTTATCCTCAATTGATGATACTCATATCTTAAATCAATTTTTGAAAAACATTGGGCACCTTGTAACTGGTCAAACAAATCATCTATTCTGGGTAAAGGATATTTTTTTTCGTATATTCACTTTGTTCAACTGCCTATAATCAATACATAGGCGTAGGGATCCATCCTTTTTCTTCACAAAGAGAACAGGAGCACCCCAAGGAGATGTACTGGGTCGAATAAAACCTTTATCTAATAAATCTTGTAGTTGCTCCTTTAATTCTTTAAGTTCTGCAAGTGTCATCCTATAAGGAGGTATGGATATTGGTTGTGTTTCAGGAAGGAGGTCAATACCAAATTCAATCTCTCGGTTTGGTGGTAGTCCTGGCAATTCCTCAGGAAACACATCAGAGAATTCTCTAACCACTGGAACCTGTTCTACACTGGTATACTTCATATCAACATCTTTGACTACTGCTAAATACCCCTGGCATCCTTTTTGTAACAGCTTATGAGTTGTTAAAGCTGAAATTAAATTACTAGACTTCTTACTACGATCTCCTTGTATCATGAAGGAAGATTCTCCAGGGACATTAAACTTAATCACTTTAAGGTGACAATCTAGAATGGCATGACATGATGACAACCAATCCATTCCTAGAATCACATCAAAGTCTACCATATCTAGAACTATCAAATCTACAAGAGTCTCCTTGTCTTCTATCGAAATCTCACACGATTTATACACATCATTTACCAGCAAGAATTCTCCCATTAGAGTAGCAACCATAAAAGAACGATGTAAACTAGCAGGATCTCTATTCAATTTCTTAGCAAAGCATGGTGATATATAAGAATGAGTAGAACTAGGATCGAACATGACATATGCTTTATGGGAACATACTGATAATGTACCTGTCATGACTGCATTTGAAGCCTGAGCATCCTGTCGTGTCAAGGCAAAAACTCGAGCTGGTTCTCGGCCTCGACTTTCTGGTCCTCTACCAGTGCCACCACTACTTGCTTGAATTGAAGCTGCTTTATTTGGTCGTGCAGGCATAGATACAGGAGGTAAAGCTGGTTGTACCGATGCTTGACTAAAACTTCGTAGCTATGGGCAATTTCTCATTAAATGACCCATTTGTCCACACTTAAAGCATGCACTAGTTTCTCTGCGACACTGTCCAGTATGAGGCCTGCCACAATGAGGACATGGTGGAATTGATCTTGAATCTTGTTGACTAACAGGTCTCATATCTCTTTGATTCATTCTTTACTTGTTGATATTCACTGATGTCTGATTAGAACTACCAGTTCCTGTTTGAGTGAAGCGCTATGAATTTTAAAATCTTGATCCTCTAATATTAGGATTATAACTTGTTTGAGCATTACTATCTCGCTCCCTCTTTCTTCTCTTTAAACTTTCAATATCTGCTTGCTCTCGTGCTTCCATCATTCTAGCACAATCCACAGCTGCTGAATAATTTGAAAAATGATTCATCTGAGGGTCCGCTGATTTAAATAACGGGCATATCAACCCCGAAACAAACCTCTTAATTCGATCTTTTTCAGTAGGGACTAGATAGGGTGCATATCTGGACAACCGAGTGAAACGGATGTCATATTCAGAAACTGTCATGTTCAGTGTTTGTCTTAATTCTTCAAATTCTTTGACCCTCTTGTCTCTTTCACTCATTAGCAGAAAGCGATTCATAAATACTTCCTTAAATTCTTCCCACTCTATTGGTATTAAAATAACTGCCCGTCCTTGTACATGTGTCTCAAACCAAACTTGGGCCACATCAGATAGTTGAAAAGATACAAACTCTACAGATCTTCTATTAGAGCACCCCAAAGCTCTGAAGACTCGTTCCACAACATCAATAAATATCTGTGGGTCTTTCTGAACATCTGAACCAGAAAAAGTCGGAGGTTTCAACTTAAGGAATTGCGGTAATGACACCTCAATCCCTGTAAGCTTATCCTCTTGTTCAGCTGTTCTTCCCAGTTCTTGCACTTCAGGAGTATTTTTTGGTGGCTGGCCTTCTCTTCTACCCTGTTCCACTATAAATCCAGCCAATGTCTCTAAACTCCTATGTATATCAGCAATCATCTCAGAGGTTCTATCATGTGGCTCCTGAGGAGGTTCTACTCTTTCCTCAGGAACTCTATCAGATACATGGGTCTGTTCATCTTGTCTTAGGGTTTTCAGACCCCGTGCACGCCCTTTACCTCTACCTCTTCCTCTAGGTTGGTCTCTACCATGGCCTCTTTGTACTGAAATTGTAGATTGTGCAGACTCTTTAGTAGAGGGTGCACGATCTACAGCTTCTTCTCTAGTGACTGCTCTAGTTCTTGGCGGCATCATTTACTATACAGAATAAAACACCCTTTTAAAATACTATAATATTTATTCGAACCTTACACTAGGAATTTAAGCACACTTGGAATATAAAGGAAATGAATATCCCATAAAATCCCTCAGCAGCACCTGAAGTATAAATATGTCCGGCTTATATCGATATTAAAGGTAACTACAGAATCTTTTGCTCTGATAGCGATAGGAAAACCTAATGCTCTGATACCAAATTATCACGCCCCTAATTTTAGGAACGAGAATAACACTACTGTCTAATAACTTTATCTTTATTCATTTGCAATTAACTTCATATTATGACATAACAAGATAATATCATACGTTTACAAATTTCAACATAACTAATTATACATGCCAGGTCTACATTTATCAGTTTTACAACGAAAACAAGGATACTGCCTGTGCTATTCAGAGCAACTCTAGAGTACATTTATGTTACAATTTAAACACTGAGAGCCCAAAAACAATTTAGGCTCACCACGGAAATACGACACCTAGTCGATCAAGAAGCCGCAGGATCAAACTCTGGGTCTTTATCTGAAAAATATGTCAACCACGTGTAGTGAGTTTTACAACTCAGTGAGCAGATAACACCTCCTATGACCTCTTAGGTCAACATATAAATGTACTCTTTATTTTAAAACTTGTCATATTGAAAATCACAATTTGGAGGTACATTTATATGGGACCCGCATTTCAAATAAACTCTATTTAAATTCATATGCATATTCAATTCATAAATAATGTTGTAAGAACGGTAATAAAATCATGTTATGCATCAACATAAATCTTATGAAAATATTTGGAGGATCCCATATCAGAACCACCATATCAGAACTTGACCCCTTTCGTACTTTGGTGGTATAGAATTTGCTTAAACTCAGCATCCCGATGAGGTTTGCCCTACTACCATTCAAGAGGACACGCAAAGGGACTCTATATAGGTATTTCCCAAGCACACAGTAAGGGAAGGCAAATCATAACTCATATAACTGACATCTCGCCCATATATAAGAGGCATTCCGCTTTCCATCACATATCATCTCCCGTGTGTTGGCCCTCACACGAGGCTAGCACCACCTCCTGCTAGCTGAGGCAATCAAGGTTCGCACTAGGGCTAACATAACCTGTCGTTAGCAGACAGTGTTTCCAATAGGATTCCTCCATAAAACCCATAATCTCATATATTACATATTAATCAAAATAGAGGTGCTCTTTAATGCAGCATTTTTATTTTCAGTATAATCCTTTGTCAAAACTTCCCAATCAGGGAATCACATATACATGCCTATATCTGAGGCAAACATTTCACTGTATAAATCAATATCATATGCATAACATATTTTCTTTGCCATATCATGAAAAATACATATTCAATGTATTTCAAAATTCATTTCAAAAGTCATACTCTTCTTGAACTAGATATCATATTGCAACCATTTCAGATATTTTAAACTATTTCAGGAACATATAAAAATATAAATAACTTGTAATCATGTTCATTTATCAATGTAAAGTTCAAGAACAGTAAAAACAAGCCATAGAAAGTATCATATACTCACAGGTAAGAGCCCCAGATTGGATAGCTCAAAAATGTACTTTTCTTATCTCAATTCAATCAAATAGATCTCGAAAACGTATCCGGAGGGTCCAAAAATTAAGAAAACAATTTCGAGAACTTGGTCACTGTTCACCGTCGAAAAACACTATTCACAACAAACAAAAAGGCTGTTAGATGACCGAAAATATACCTATCTTAAAGTTTATCTAACTCCTGAATCTATCTATGGTGTCAGAATTTCAATTGGAGGTCTTTAAGTAAAAGTTTTAGTATTTACCTTTTTTCTGAGATTTTTTACTTCAGATCTACTCCGATTTAACGGCTAATTTGAAAAATTGATCGGTCAAGACCATAATATTCTTCGTCCTGAATCCAATAACATCCTCTGTTTTGAGATCGAAAGCCAATAGGCACTCCAGATCTAGAAAGAAAGTTGAAGGTTACTATTTACTCACTATTCACTTACTATTCATCAAAATATTTTCTCGGTTTTCGAAATCTATAAAGCCATCATCCCCCTTCCCCCTTGTCTTCTTTTTATTTTCGTTTTTTTTCATAATAACGATAATAATTATTTATTAATTAAATAATATGATTTTCTTTTGTATAAAGTCATATAAATTCTGTTTTTCATATTTAAATATCTTAAAAATTTCTAAAAATTTACATTTTCATAAACCTTTAGTTAAACTCTTAAATCGTGATTTTTCTTGATAAATATCATAATAAAACAAATCTCACAATAAATATCTTTATACATATTAAAAGAAAGAATATTTCTAAAAATACAACAAAATTCATTAGAGCCCGGTATAATTATTTGAAGCAACACAATAATTATTTTACTTAAAAGTCTACTTTCTTTTAGACAAACATAATCATTTTAAAACAAATAAACATATATTTGCTTATAGCAAAATACTATCATTTAAAAATAAAATTACGTACCAAAACGTAAATTCTCATAATTGTCTTTGTTCTTCTTTAACCTATGTAGTAAATATATATATTTTCTACGGTTCTTATCCCCATTTTCGAAATTCTCTATTTTATTCCAAATTTTCTTTAATTGAAATTTTTCTTTAAATTTTATGGTTATTACAGTAATAATACATAGTATTATGACAAAACATCCTTATCCTATACAAATAATTTTAGCTAAGCAATGAAGATTCAAGGCTTGAAAATTTGTCACCTAAAATGGCAAACCTATCATAATTGATTAAGACAAAAGAAAAAAGGAAATGAATCCCAAAATCAAAGGGACCTTGTCTCTTATCTTAAGAACATATAATCATAATTTTCAAAATACAAATTTCCTTTTCCTATGCATATCTTGACTAAGGAAGAGGAAGACAAGAACATGAGTTGTTTGTTTTCCAAAAATTCAACCAAGTGCATCCTAATTGTGATAAGGTAGACTCATGATTATGAAAGGTGAATTATTTGATAGTCTATATAAGCAAAACTCACCCTTTTAACATTAGAATTTCGTCCAAGTGAGGGAGAGGAAAAATAGAAGCAAGGTAGAGTGAGGAAAGGAGAGGAAGAAAGGAAGAAAGAGGAAGGAAAAGTCTAGAGGACTAAGTGCTCAAGGTAAGTTTAACAATATTTTTTTTTGAAGAAAATTTTTGAAACTTATAATATTTTTATGAGATTTTAATCTTAGAACTTTGATGATTGATCATGGATGTTGCTATATTATGTTACATATTATGTATGTTTGAATATTTAGGCTGGTGTAAATAGTTTTGCATAGGTATGGTTTTGGGTGGCAAAATTGTTAATTTCTATTTTTAAAATTCTGGGAAGAATTGGTAAAAAATTAAAACAAATGGTTAACATGAAAAATGTAGATCTATGTCTCACGGATTTTTAGCCACTAGAATCACTCAATTTGGAGTCTGTATGAGGCAGATATGGTCCGATTAGTATGCAGTGGTCAGAAATTGGTTAATCAGGGAAGAATATTTTATGATAGTTTCTATGTTTTAATTTCTGAAAACTTTCTGTAGGGAATTAAAATAAATGATTAACATAAAAATTATTGCTATATGTGTCACGAAATTTTAGCTATGGGAATCACTTAAATTGAAATTCTTATGAGGGAGATATGGACAGATTAGTAGGTAGAGGTTAGAACCTACCCGAGAAGAAATAACCTATACTTTGAGAGAGTAATATCACCTTTCTTTCTTAATATTTCGCTAAATTGTTCAACATAATAGTTTTAGATAATTGTTTTATTTTTAAATTGAGACCAAGATCACCTATATCGGAGTTAAATTGAGGGAGTTATGCTCTGATTAGTAAGAGAAGAGCAAATAGGATGAAAACATGTATCAAGAAAATAAAGAAATAAAATTAATATTTAAAAAAAAAGAAAAATCTTATAAATAAAAATAATAAATGACTAGTATATGCAGTGGTCAGAATCACTCAATTTGGAGTCTGTATGAGGCAGATATGGTCCGATTAGTATGCAGTGGTCAGAAATTGGTTAATCAGGGAAGAATATTTTATGATAGTTTCTATGTTTTAATTTCTGGAAACTTTCTGTAGGGAATTAAAATAAATGATTAACATAAAAATTATTGCTATATGTGTCACGAAATTTTAGCTATGGGAATCACTTAAATTGAAATTCTTATGAGGGAGATATGGACAGATTAGTAGGTAGAGGTTAGAACCTACCCGAGAAGAAATAACCTATACTTTGAGAGAGTAATATCACCTTTCTTTCTTAATATTTCGCTAAATTGTTCAACATAATAGTTTTAGATAATTGTTTTATTTTTAAATTGAGACCAAGATCACCTATATCGGAGTTAAATTGAGGGAGTTATGCTCTGATTAGTAAGAGAAGAGCAAATAGGATGAAAACATGTATCAAGAAAATAAAGAAATAAAATTAATATTTAAAAAAGAAGAAAAATCTTATAAATAAAAATAATAAATGACTAGTATATGCCATAACCATTGCCATTGTATGAACTTCTTACCATCTTAAGTGTGAAATTTTGACATGAAAATATTTTATAAAGTGATATTTGAAATGGTTATGTTTATAGCATGATTACCAATGATTTTTGGTAATAATTATATTTTGATGAACATACTTGTTAATGAAATCATTTTTTTGGCTATTATTATGAAAAGAAAAGAAATGAACACAGTCACATGACAATCCGTGTGGTGCACCAGTAGGGAACGACGCCCTACCAACGGTTATGATCATGTTAATGAGAAAAGAAAAAGAAAATGGGCCATGTCGGACGGAGCGAGAAAAGTCCGTACCGGAGAGTAGAAAATACTCACCCTGACCGGGGTAACTTGATATGAGAATAAATTGATAGTCATCATATGATATTATGAAAATAGTTAATCCTATCATACATGTCATTACTGTACGATTCTCATGTGCATAGATATAGTGTATTCATGTGACCAATGATATTTGCTGTAGTTTATACAGATGAACATGACATGATGAGCTTTATTGATGATGATTTATTGTTGAACTTACTGGGATTTAATTCTCACTATATTTCCATGTCATGTTCAGAAGAATAATTATGCAGATTTTCTTTATGGCATTGGCTTTTAGCGTATGTTTGATCGAGTTACTCTATTTTGAGCTGATCCCAGTAATATATATGGTATCTATGGTCGAGTTGACTAAGATCCCAGTGAAGGTGCAACCACCCGCACCAATATCTCCGGAACTGGTCAACAAGGATGAATAAGATGTAATTATATATATGTTAGACTTTTTTACATATGTTATTGATTAATGATATGTATGTAAACTCTGTATTGTATAAATTAAATAAATGTTGTTTTGAGTTAAGTTGTAACAAGGTAATAACTTCATGGTATTTAAAAAAAATTGTTACTTAAATGGAGTTGTTACACCATGCGCTCATGCATGGAAGCTACCCTAAACTCTTCCCCAATTATCTTTCCTACGATGTTAGATGTAGTTAGAGCTGTAGGAATAATACCTAAAACTTGGCATCCTCGTACATGGACAGCTGTAGACACACACCCTATTAATCTACGGTTACCTCCACCATAGACTAAATGAATTTTTCTCCTGGCCAGTACCATACCTAAGTTTTGTGAAACTTTCACATACTCTCCATCTTTTCCAAGACTAGAACTACAAAAGACACAAATATTTCGAAATTGACGAAATGTGATTCCCTCCATAGCTGCACACACCTTAACTTGGAGTATGAAAGTAAAGAAATTAACGTGTTCATTTATAGAAATCAAAGAATGGCATACTTATGATAGCTATGCGAATAGGCCGAGAATAATTAGAACAATATGTGAGTGATTGGTGGATATTAGCTAAATTGAAGGTAATATTTTCAAAAATGACGGCAAGTATGTATATGTACAGTAGTTGTGATAATCGCTCATATTAGGCATATAAAGAGAATAAGGTTAAGATATCACCAGAAATTTGTCTTTTCTTTGTTGTCCTTAATGAAGCATTGATGTCTTGATTCTTGTAGAGAAGTTGTAAGTGATAGGCGTAATTGTAAAAAAATAATAGTTAAAATGCAAACAAGTTAGTTGTTGAAAAGGGACAATCAAATGATTTATTTTGTTTTCCCAATGTTTTTGCTAGTCGACTATCGGTATTATTAAGTCGACTATTTATTTTGAGAAATTTTAATTTGAACTGGTTATTTTACAGTTGATTGATTATATTTATTTTGAAGTAATCAATTGCATCCTACCAGTTAACTACGTATTCTTTGATTTTCAAAAATTTTTATAAGCTCAGAAATACTTCTTTTTCATGTGATATTATTCCACCGAATGACAGTAGCTTTGAATTAAATTTTGGCATATATATTCAAAATTTGCGACCACCGATTTTTGTCGAAATAGCAGCTAGATTTGTTTACAGATTTTCAAGAATTACGGTCACCGATTTTAATTTTATTTCAATGATTTGTCTAAATTTCTAACTTCCTATTTTGGCACCATGCTCTATTAAGTATTCCATGTTTTTTGCTGCATTGTCTTACATTAATATTTGGTATTAAATGCAAGATTCTTCTTCCATATTATAAGGAATGTTAATTTCTTTTCTTTGAAACTCAATTATTATGGTGTCCAATTGGTTAGTAGGTCAGATGATGTGTTCCTCTATACCAAGAAACGGAGTGTTTGGCGAAAGCAAGGATCGTCTTGAAAATTCAATGGATGTTTGATCGCCACGAGTTGCCTCGATAAGATCGGATTCAGTTCTTTGCCCAAGAATTAAGGGAAGCTCTCACTTTAGGAGAAAACTCAATCTTTATTAATTATCAAAATCTTCATAATACATGAACTTAAAGAATTCTTATATAGACAATCAAACCTAACCCTAGTAGGAAAACCAAAAGGCCTTAGACTCCTAATTTGACTTTTAATAGAATATGGCTCAAATAACATTAGTTATCTGGCCCAACTAAACTAATAAAAATAAACCCATAATTAAACTACTATTTGGGCTGCATAAAGAATAGGCCCAAATACTAATAATATCCAAAACAAAACATTTAAACTAAAGTCCATAATACATCTTTAGTCTATGCATATTTGGGCTAGTTGTCTTCAAGATCCAATAAGCTCTAAATGGCCTCTGGACTATTGTTTTTAATGTCATTCTCAAGGCTGTAAAGTGTGGCCCACTTGATGTCTTGACTTGGCCCAATAACTTCCTCTTTAGCCTGCACATCCAAGATCAACCTCAGCAAAGCTTCTTTGGCCCGCTTCGCCCTGCTCCTAGTCATTAGATCGCCTATCCCTTGCAAAGGATCTTGGAAACGGTTTATAGTAGCTTTGACAGCACCTTGATCTCCATCATTCGCTCCCTCCTCGAAAGGATTCATCCTCGAATCAAAGGCATCACCTACATCAAATAAAGATAAGTCAGCAACATTGAATGTAGCACTAATATTGCCATACTCACTAGGTAAATCAATCTTATAGGCATTGTCATTGATTCGCTCCAAGACTTGAAAATGTCCATCTCCCCTAGGATGTAACTTAGACTTTCTCTAAACCGGGAACCTCTCTTTGCGCATATGTACCCAAACCCAATCACCAGGTTCAAATACAATTTTTGTTCGGCTCTTGTTGGCTTGCGTTGCATATTGCTTATTCTTTCTCTTAATGTTAGCTCGAACTTTAGCATGCAAATCCTTTACATATTTAGCCTTTTGCTTACCATCCAAGTTAACAAACTCATTAGTAGACAAAGGTAAAATATTCAAAGGTGTTAGAGGATTAAAGCCATAAACAATTTCAAAATAACTATAAGCAGTAGTATAATGCACAGATCTATTGTAAGCAAACTCAACATGTGGTAAAGCTCTTTCCCAATATTTCAAATTTTTTGACATAATAGCACGTAAAAGTGTAGTAAGTGTCCTATTAACTACCTCAGTTTGCCCATCTGTTTGAGGGTGTGCAACAGTAGAAAATAGAAGTTTAGTCCCTAATTTTCCCTATAAAGTACGCCAAAAATGACTTAAGAACTTAACATCTCTATCACTTACTATTGTTCTAGACAACCCATGCAAACACAATACTTCTTTAAAGAACAAATTAGCTATGCGTGTTGCATCATTGGTTTTAACATATGCAATGAAATGAGCCATTTTGCTAAACCTATCAACAACCACAAAGACACTATCCTTACCACTTTGAGACCTGGTAACCCTATCACAAAATCCATAGAAATATTATGTCAAGGCTGTGTAGGTACAGGTAATGGGGTATAAAGGCCATGTGGCATAACCTTAGACTTAGCTTGTTTACATACCACGCACTTAGCACAAAACGAAATGACATCATGTTTCATGCGAGGCCAATAAAAATGTTCATGCAGAATTTCTAAAGTTTTAGTGACTCTAAAATGCCCCATTAGACCTCCACCATGACTCTTCTTAATTAATAAGGCACGCATAGAACACGTAGGCACACAAAGTTTATTCTTTTTAAACAAGTAGCCTTCATGTCTATAGAAACCATCAATAGCACGCTTATCATAAGAATTCCAAGCAGATCCAAAATCAACATCATTAGCATACAACTCTTTAATGTATTCAAAACCAAGCAACTTAGCATGTAAGAATGTCAACAATGCATATCTTCTAGACAATGCATCAGCTACCGCATTTTCCTTTCCAATTTTATACTTAATCACATAATTTAATGTCTGAATGAATTCTAACCACTTAGCATGTTTCTTATGCAACTTACCTTGACACTTCAATAATTTCAAACTCTTATGATCTGAATGAATAATGAATTCTTTCAGCCATAGATAATTTTGCCAAGTTTACAAAGTTCTCATCAATGCATATAACTCCTTATCATAAGTAGGATATTTCAATGCTATGAATTCCTGTATCAAAGACACAACCATACTAGGCAAAGAAAGGTTATAAGTGTTAGTAAAATAAATATCCTTGTACATTAGCACAAGAAGGTTTGTCTTGCATACCAAAGCACTCTTCACCTCACTTTTTAATGCAAAAGCACTCACTCTTTTATTTTTCTCTTTCTCTGGCTCACAATTCTCTTTCTTTTTCTGCTCACATATCTCAATTTTGACCTTACTCTCTTTCTTCTTTTGCTCACATACCTCAACATCTCTCTCTTTTCTTTCACTCTCAATTTTGGCTTTACTATCTTTCTTCTCTTTTTCTTGCTCACATATCTCAACCTCTCTTTCTAGATAATTAATTCAATTTAAATTCTTTTAAGCATGAGCATTCTTTGTTAATAATAATTTTCTGCTTCACTTCTCTCTCTTTCCAAATTAAAATATTTAATGAGAAAAATTTCATAGAGAAAGAGGTTAAAATTGAGAAAAAAATCTTGATATATGAATGACATATATAAGAATGGATATTTATTTAAAAAACTTTGATATTGGTGGAATTATTGTTAATGGGCACTTTTGTTTTGGATTTTGCTTCCGAAGCCGGAGAGTTAGCTGGATAACGTAGTGAGATGAGTTGAAGCATTATTTACAAATTTGAGCTTTGTTTTGGCTCACATTACTTGAATTGGGAGAAAATTCATTTTTCAATATTTTATTTTAGAGTCCGTTTAGTTAAAAGGAAAGGGAAGGAAGCTGAGAGTCAAAACCGCTCCTCTCTAAGGTCCCGCTTGGTAGATGGCAACGGAGGGAATGTGAATGGGAATTGAGAATGGAATGAAAAGGAATGGATTCAAATGGAATGGAATGGAATGTTGTGATTAAAATTGCGTTTGGCAGATCAATAGAATGGAATGAAATAAAAATTGTCAAAAAGACAAAAATCTCTTTGAAAAATAAAATTATTATAGTAATATTATTTTAACTTAAAAAATTATTTTAAATATTTTAAATAAGAAATAAAATAAAATATTATTAATATAAAATTTTGAATTAAATTTGTTAAACAATATTAAAAATTTTAATTTATATATATATATTTTTAATTATAGAAAATTTTATAAATAAATAAAATAATGAAGAGTATTTCAGTCTTTTTACTTTCTATTTCATCGCACTGTTCACTTTCTACCTGTTTTTGGAGGTAATGCTGATTACCTTAGAGGAGGTAATCAGCATTCCGTGGGACCCACAATTCCCACCACTTCCATCTATCAAACTAAAGAATAGAATATCCATTCCATTCCATTCCATTTCATTCCCATGTCTTTATTTCCATCTACCAAACGAGACTCAAAAGTGGGAGGATTTGGAGGAACGGAAGGTGTTGATTTCTAATTTTTAAAATTATTTCTTTTTTTTTGGAATAAAAAGTCAAAATATAAAAAAAATACAAAATTTTTTTTGAATAAAAGGACAATAAGTCAATACCCTCAACCAAAAATTTTAATAAAAAAAATTAATATAGAATTTTTTTTTATTTTTAATAAAAATAAAATAATAAAAATATAATAATCATATTATTTTATTTTCTCTCTTTTCTTTTTATAAATTAAATAAATTTTTTTTATTATCACTCTCGTCCCCTCTCCTCTATTAAAATCCCTTCCCTCCCTCCTTAGAACTAAACAACCCTTTAATGTGAAGGAAGCCTAGGCATTCTCAGTGCCAAGTGCAGCTAAATGGCCATAAACAATATCAAACCAAGTATACCAACTAGAACTCTGACTAAAATGAAATCATAATAAAGATCACTTCTTATTCCTCTTACTGTCCTTATATATCTACTCTTTATCTTGCTCTTTTATTACTACTCTCTAACACGGTAACACCCCCAGTTTCCTGATTCCTAGACTATACACAACCTTAAAATTAAATTCTAGAGTTATTATAGACTCTGAGTTAAAAGCTTTTTATTTATAACAAATTTTAGCAGTATACACACCTTGTAACTGCTTTACTGTTAATTAAGTTGATTATTAACTTTTTATACTTTTTGTTATAGTATCATGCTATTAGTTTGTACTTTTTTTTATTTATGTTTTATACTATTTTATAATAACAACGATTTGATATATTTATTATTGTATTAATTTAATAAAATAATTTTTTTGTATATTTTAAAATTATTTATAATGTTGATAATTTTTTTGCTCTTATAAATTATAATATCTTTTATTTTAAAAAATTTTCTCTTATAAGAATATCTTTTAAAAAAATAATTATATTTTAAAAAATATTTTATATAAACTAAATATAAAATTAAATTTATTAAAAATACATCATTTTAGTCCAATGGCGATAAACAAGTTGACATCTTTTTACACAGGAAAATGAAACTTTCCATCCAGCCACCTAAATTTCTCTCCCATCATATTAATTCGTAGTCTCAATCTCAGCATCTCCTCAGACTCACTCGATACTTGCTCGATAGCTATCATTGCTGTGGGAGCCGAGGAAGGAAACACCACAAAAATTGGTGAGAAACAGAGCGACACACTCTGAGATAAAAACCGGGAGACCAATCTAGATTCGCTTTGGGAAACCGATTGAAGGCTAGGAGCTCTCTGCATCTACTTCGACCTCCTTTCTCAGCATCATCCTGAGGCTATTCGGTGGGTGGGAGACCCAATTTCTTGGTACTCTCCTTTGTGCGAAAAGTTTAGCAACCGAGTGGGCTACTTCATTCAACTCTCGCTGGATCCACCTAAATCTGTCTTGTCTTCTGTCTGAGGTAACCTCCTTGATCATACCGTGGATGTAATTAACGCTCCAAATCTGTCTTTTCTGATTGCACACTTCCACTATATGCTTGCAATCTGTCTCGATAATCACTTGGTTTAACTGTAGATTGCTGATCAAGATTAGGGCTTCTTCAATTGCTCTGCATTCTGCTTCCAAAACTGAGTGAGCTGAGCTCTGCTTAGTGCTGCCCGTGAGACGATTTCCTCTGTCATCCTTAATAACTGCAGCAAGGTAACACTCTGAGCTCTGATTGGGGCAAGCTGCATCTGTATTAATCTTTAGCTGGGGGAGGCTGCCACTTTGTCAATCTGACTAAACCCCCTCCCCTATTGTTTAACTCTGTGTGATCGTTTTTGTTTTGTATACTGATTAGACTGGAAATAAAAAATCTTGTCTTCTGTATAACTCTGCTTGGATCAATTTTCATCTGTTCATAAACAAAAGTGTTTCTCTCCTTCCAAATGCACCATAACATGATAAATCATTTCGCCATAGCTTCCTTTTCATAAATGCCCTGAGATTTACTGTACATGTCACTTTTTGTCCGCAACCAGTCACTTAGCTTATATCCATCATTTCTCTGATTCTGAATGTCCACTCCAAACCATGCCGCTCTTGTCCAGCTACATTCCAAGAAAATATGTTCTAGAGTTTCTGGTGACTCGCTGCATATAGGGCACATTGGTTCCTGGGAGATTTTCCTTCTGTATAAGTTTTCTAAGTTTTCCATACTGGGAAGAGCATTATGAATGATCTTCTGTATAAGAATCTTAATTTTAGGGGGGATAGGAGACTCCCAAATTTTTATTCATAACTTTGGATTGATAGATGCAGAAGATGAAGCACTATTTTTGATAGTGATTGGATCCCTCCTCACTCTTAACCTTATTCTCGCCTTCACTTGCTAGGGGCCAAATAAATTTGTCAGGTTGGTTGGAGTAGTGACGTGTTTCCTTGTGCCAAGAAACGAAGTGTTTGACATAAGTAAATATTGTCTTAAAAATTCAATGAATATTTTGATTGCCACGAACTGTCTCAATAAGATTTGATTTAATTCTTTGCTCAATAACCAAAAGAAACCCTCACTTTAAGAAAAAATTTAATTTTTATTAATAATCAAAATTTTTGAATTATAAAAACATAAAGAACCCTTATATAGTCAATCAGTTTTAAAACTAGTAAAAAATTCTTAAAACTTCTAACAGACTCTCAATAGAATATGTCTAAACAACACTAATTAT
The DNA here is from genome assembly GCA_037074535.1 of Gleditsia sinensis. Classification (NCBI taxonomy): domain Eukaryota; kingdom Viridiplantae; phylum Streptophyta; class Magnoliopsida; order Fabales; family Fabaceae; genus Gleditsia; species Gleditsia sinensis. The sequence goes on from CM073469.1 coordinate 48,490,740, forward strand.
TTGATTCAATTAAACTAACAAAAATAAACCTATAATTATACTAATATTTGACCAGCATAAAGAATAAGTTCAAATTACATTAAATACTAATAATATCTCGAAAGCATATAATATAAAGTCCATAATACATCTTTAGTACGTGTAGATTTATGTTAGTTGTCTTTCAAATCCAACAAATTCTATTTGGTCTCTAAAAATGTCCTTCTATTCAGCCTCAAAATGTTCTGGTGCGAACCCACAAGGGAAGATCTGATGTGATCATGGAATACCACATTTCAAGTTATGACAAGAAAATACTTTCGATTCGACCTTTAACTCGTGCAAGAGCTAAAAGGCTTGGAATGAGCTTAGTTACCTTGTTGAAAATTGAAGAAAACAGCAGACAAGAGGCTCTACATCTATTAATCTTTTTAATTTTCTATGAATTTTAATAATTACTATTGTGTGGTAGGTGATTATGTGCCATGAAAGTCATATGTACATTTTTTTGGAATTTTCTTGTAAATGGCAGAATGAATAGACTTTCTGCCATCTAGCATTTATTGCTCTTAGACTTTCTGTCATCTAACATTTATTGCTCTTAGACTTTCTGCTATCTAGCATTTATTTTTTGTATTTCTTAGGTGCTGCTCTTAGAATTCAAGATAGTATAGATAGCTCTCTTAAAACTAGCTTACTCCTTTATATATGAGATGTATCACACAAGATCAGGACAGTTGAATGATCATTTCGAATTTCTCAGTATTGTTCTAGTGTGATTCTTGAAAATACAGCTTCTCTTATCTAACTTAGGTTAGTGGTGAGAAACCTCTGATTTCTTATCACTCACATCCCTCTAATTCTTGAGTGTGGTGAAATCAATCTAAATCTCCTTAATTGTGGTGCTCTAGGCTTATCAATTGAGTGATTTGGTTTTCTTCTTTGTTTATTTCAACTTAAACCAGAAGCGAAATCCAGTGTTCACCTTTTTCACGTTTTGAGATCACATCATATTGGTATCAGAGCTTCTGGTTAGTAAACCTGAGTTTAAACACTTAGAGAGTGATCTACCCCTATCAAACACTTTGACCAACAACCTAAAAAAAAAATCATCATGGCAAAAGAAAGTGATTCTGGAGTCCCTAAAGGGATTAGCCTAGAACAGGCCCAAATTATTAGCCTGCAGAGGAGACAAGAAGATATGATAGAACAAATGGCTCAACTCACCAATCAGATGACAAGACTCATGGATCTACAGTTAAGACAACCAAGAAGAGAGGAGAATGCTGAGTCTACCGGTTACGAAACTGAGTTTGAGGAGGAAGAGCAACCCATGCATAGGAGGCAGTCTAGAGCATGGGAGATTAACATCAAAATGAAAGTTCCTCCATTTAGGGGAACAAGTTCTCCTGAAGAATATTTAGAATGGAAGCAACGAGTGGAGAAAGTCTTTGACTGTCAAGAGTATTTCGAGATAACCAAATGTCGCCTTGCTGCCCTTGAATTCACTGATTATGCAAATCTGTGGTGGGAGAATTTGAAGAATCAGCGAAGGAGAGATGGTGAAGAAAAAGTAAGAAGTTGGAGGCTAATGAAGAGACTCATGCAGAAACGGTTTGTGCCTGACTATTATAGGCAAGAATTTTATTTTAGACTTCAAAACTTGAGGCAAGGAGGTATGAGCGTGGAAGATTATGTGAAGGAATACGAAACTTTGATGATTAGGTGTGAGCTGAATGAACCACAAGAGCAAACCATAGCTCGATTTTTGGGTGGCCTAAACAAGGAAATTGCTGATCTAATAGAGTTGTAGAATTATGTTTTCTTTGAAGATATAATTAAATTAGCCATCAAAGTAGAAAGGCAGAAGAAAAGAGTGTATGGGAGGAACCTTAGAGTGACTAAACCTGTGGGAGGAAAACCATTCCAAACACTTTCCCAAACACTAGCAAAACCTACCAAAGGGGACAGTAAGGAAATGGAGAAAAAAGGATCAACCAGAACTGAGAGTTTTAAGGAAAGAGAGAAAGCAGTAGAAAACTATCCCCCTAGAAGAAGCAGAGATATTGTTGTGTGTGTTTTACCAATTACCGCAAGTGCACAGCATAGGTGTAGTTAGTCCGGCGAGTATGGGTCGTATCCCACAGAGAACAATGCCAATTACTAGAATTTCACAAAAGACGCTATCTAAATCAATGCAATTCGATGAGAGAGTGTCGCAATTAAATAGAGGAAAATAACCAATTAAGCAAAGTTTAGGGTTAGGGTTCACCACACTTGTGATACTCAACAACTAATACTTACCTCTAATTGCAATTATCTAGATTATAGGGGATGGTTTAACCTTAATTAATTAGCAATCTCTTTCAAGCATTACCAATCGTACCTAGGTTGATCCAATTGCCTACTTTCGTGGTTCTTAGTTTAATCTAGGTCCATTAAGCTTTATGCCAACTATAGAATACAATTAATCAGTTTTCTCGTGCCTACTAATTGATTCAATCCTAGAGTATCTTAAACTACTTTCGTGATTAAGATATATTTAATTAACTATTAAGTTCTGATTTTAATCTTCACCTTTCAGTTCATCGATTAAAAACCTAAGACATGATAGATTAGTGATCAGGCATTCTACCAACTCATTCATGCATATAATAGTCAATCTAGAAGTAATCACAATTAGAGTTTCAACATTCAAGTCATCAGCACAGTATCATCATATCACAAGAAGGTTCCTGAAACCCTAGATTAAATCTACTCACACATTGTATAAACGGAAACCAAATTCATATTCATTAAGTAAATCATGATAGTTCAGTACAATTTAAAGAGAATAAGTAGAAATAGAGGAGAAGAATTCAAATAGAAAGATGAAACCTGGTCTTTGGAAAAGTAAGATGAAATACAACCTTTGAATGCAGTAAATTTTACTCTAGGACATCAAAATCCACAATGATTCAAGTAAAAATCTAACCAAGGAGTGTTTTCTAAGCCTAAAAACTGAGTCTAAAGTGTTTCTCTTGGTCTGAATGTGTGTCTCTGCGTTTCCCCCCGAATATGTATCAAGTCAGCAGTCAGAAACCCTAAAAATTACGTTCAGTATGGACCCGAAGTACGGTCGTGTTCCAGGACACGATCTGGCCGTGCTTCGGGCTGGTTTCTGGAGGTTCTCTGCATCTTCTGCCCAGAGCACGGCCTGGCCGTGTTGGGGGCTGCCGAACTGCTTTTTTGCTGATTTTTGGTGTGTTGCCTCCTTGTTTCCTTCTTAGCATATCGCAAGTTCTTTTGGCTCTTCTCATGATTGTTTTCTCTTGCTTTTTTGCCTCTTTTGCTCTCCTACAAACACAAAACAAATCACAACAGTATCAAGAACAAAGTATAACAAAAAATAGAGAAATAATCACAAGTTACTATGAATTAGGGGATAAAATATAGCCATTAAGTACTCAAAATTCTTCTTTATCAGATATTAATTGCTTTAAATGTTTGAGGCATGGCCATATTGCATTAGAATGTCCTAACAAAAGGGTGATGATTTTGAAGGAAACACAACGGGAGATAGAGAGTGACGATGAGGTTGTTTTGGAGGATTATGAGGGGAATGAGTATCTAAAAAAGACAGAAGTTGTTGAATATGCAGATGAGGGTGAAATTCTGGTTATTAGGCGTGTCTTGAGTATCCAAACCAAAACATGGGAAGAACAACGAGAGAATATTTTTGATACGAGGTGTACTATTGAAGGCAAAGTTTGTAATGTCATTATTGACAGTGGAAGCTGCACCAATGTTGCTTCCACCACTCTAGTTGATAAATTAAAGCTAACTACCATAAACTGCCCCCAACCATACAAATTGTAGTGGCTGAATGACAAAGCTATTGGGAAGAATTACAGAGATGAGGTATTATGTGACATTGTCCTAATGAGTGCTGGACATTTGTTGCTAGGGAGGCCGTGGCAATTCGATAGGAGAGCACTGCATGATGGCTACAAAAATACCTATGCCTTTGAGAAGGATGAAAAAAGGATTGTGTTGGCACCACTTAAGCTAATGCAAGTACAGCAAGAGAAGACAGTAAAAGAAGAGAAGAAAGCAAGCTGCTTAGCTACTAAAAATGAGATGAAAAAAACATTGAATAGAGGTAGCCTCGTTCTATTGCTAATGCTTAAGGAGTTTTAAGAGCTAGAAAATGAAGTATCCCCACATGTGAAGAAACTATTAGAAGAATTTAAAGATGTCTTTCCTGAAGAGCTGCCTAAGGGATTACCACCCTTAAGGGAGATTGAGCATCAAATCGATTTGGTACTAGGTGCTGCTTTGCCTAACCGACTTGCCTACCGAATGAATCCCACAGAGGCAAATGAAATTAAAAGACAAGTTGAGGAGCTGATTGAAAGAGGATATGTAAGGGAATCCATGAGTTCATGTTCTGTTCCAGCATTGTTAGTGCCAAAAAAGGATGGTACTATGAGAATGTGTGTAGACAACAGGGCTATCAACAAGATCACTGTCAAATACCGCTATCCAATTTCGAGATTGGATGACATGCTTGATGAGCTACATGGTGCTAAGGTGTTCTCAAAAGTTGATTTGAAGAGTGGCTATCACCAAATTCGAATGAAGGAAGGAGATGAGTGGAAACAGCATTCAAAACAAAGCATGGCCTTTTTATGAGTGGATGGTAATGCCTTTTGGGCTATCTAATGCCGCTAGCACTTTTATGCGTCTAATGAATTTTGTGCTTAGATCTTTCATTGGCAGATTTGTCGTAGTGTATTTCGATGATATTCTAATTTACAGCCAAAGCTATGATGATCATGTAGAACATTTGAGGCAAGTATTGGAAGTAATGAGAAAGGAGAAACTCTATGCAAATATGAAGAAATGCTATTTTTGTCAAGATCATATAAATTTTCTCGACTTTGTAGTATCTCAACAAGGTGTGGAAGTTGATGAAGAGAAAATTAAAGCCATCAAAGAATGGCCTGTTTCCATAACCATAACCGAAGTAAGGAGCTTCGATGGACTCACATCTTTCTATAGAAGGTTTGTTCGAGATTTCAGCACTATCCTAACACCATTAATAGAATGTATAAAGGGGGGAAAAGAGTTTGGATGGAATAATGCAGCTCAAAGGAGTTTTGAACTGATTAAGGAAAAATTATGCAATGCCCCTATATTGGCACTACCAGACTTCTCCACGACATTTGAGATTGAATGTGATGCTAGTGGAGTGGGGATTGGTGCTGTTCTACTACAAGAAAGGCGTCCTATTGCATATTTTAGTGAGAAGCTGAGTGGAGCTTGTCTTAATTATTCAACCTATGATAAGGAATTCAACTCCCTGATTAGAGCTCTTGAAACATGGCAGTATTATTTGTTACCAAGGGAATTTGTTATCCATACAGATCACAAATCCCTTAAGCATTTGAAAGGGTAAAGCAAGCTAAACCGAAGACATGCTAAATGTGTTGAATTTCTTGAAGTATTTCTATATGTACTAAAATACAAGAAAGGGGAGACCAATGTTGTTGCTGATGCTTTATCCAAGAGGTATGCATTGCTTTTTATGATAAATACAAAATTGTTAGGATTTGAATTTATTAAAGATCAATATGTTGAAGATTCTACACTTGCTAAAACTTACAAAGCTTGTGAAAATAGCATACAAAGGGTTTTATATGCATTATCATTAATTCGCTCGAGAACTTGGAATTGACCATCTCCTCTTGGAGCCAGCTTTGATTTCCTTCGGGCTAGAAACCTTTCCTTCATCATATGCACCCATACCCAGTTTCTAGGCTCAAAAGTAACACGCTTTCTTCCTTTGTTGGCCTTGTTTGCATATTGTTCATTTTTCTTCTCGATTTGTTGCTTGACACGTTTATAAATTTGCTTCACCAGCTCAGCTTTCGTGTGGCCATCGAGGCTAACTCTTTCATCAATCGGCAATGGAATTAAATCTAAAGGAGTTAATGAATTAAAGCCGTAAACAATTTCAAAAGGAGAATATTCAGTAGTTGAATGTACACTCCTATTATATGCAAATTCAATGAATGGCAAACAATTTTTTCAATTTTTCAAATTCCTTTGAATAATAGTTCGAAGCAATTGAGTTAAAACTCTATTAACAACTTCAGTTTGACCATCTGTTTGTAGATGATAAGCTGTAGAGAACAACAATTTAGTACCAAGCCTTCTCCACGAAATCCTCCAAAAGTGACTAAGAAATTTTGTATCCCTATCCGAAATAAGCTTTTAGGAACACCATGAAGTTTCACAATTTCCTTAAAGAATAAATCAGCGATGTGAGTAGCATCATTAGTTTTATTGCATGAAATGAAATATGCCATTTTGGAAAATCGGTCAACGACCACAAATATTACATGTAATGGAGATGTCCCCTCTTTGACCTAGGTAATCCCAAAACAAAGTCCATGGAGATGTCCACCCAAGATTCGCTAGGCACCGGTAAAGGTGTGTACAGACTGTGTGGTAAGACTCGAGATTTAGCTTTCTTACATGTAATGCATCTTTCACAAATTCGTTTAACATCACGTTTCATTCTAGGCCAAAACAAATGCTCATGCAATACATCTAAAGTCTTTCTTATACCAAAATGTCCCATTAAGCCTCTCCCATGAGCTTCCCTTACAAGCAATTCATGCAAAGAGCATTGAGGCACACATAACTTATTCTCCTTAAATAGATAACCATCAACTCTATAAAACTTATCGAATGCCCTTTTTTCACATGTAAGAAACACTTCAGCAAAGTCATCATCATTTGCATACAAATTCTTGATATTTTCAAACCCAAGCAATCTTGCATTCAGAGAAGTAAGAAGAACATACCTCCTAGATAATACATCTACAACCACATTCTCTTTACCTTGTTTGTATTTGATGACATATGGAAATGTCTCAATGAATTTCAGCCACCTTGCATAACGCTTATTCAACTTACCTTGATCTTTGAGATGTTTTAGAGATAAATGATCTGTGTGAATGACAAACTCTTTAGGCCAGAGGTAGTATTGTCATGTCTCTAGTGCTCTCACAAGTGCATAAAGCTCCTTGTCATAAGTTGGATAATTCAAGGCAGCACCATTTAGTTTTTCGCTAAAATAAGCAATTGGCCTTCTTTCCTACATTAAAACAGCCCCTATATTAATTCCGAATGCATCACATTCAGTCTCAAAGGCTATAGAAAAATTAGGTAATGTCAAAATAGATGCAGAAAATAACCTTTCCTTTAAAACATGGAATGCATCATCTTTGCTTTTTTCCACTTAAATCCAACAGATTTCTTTACCACTTCAGTGAGTGGTGCAGCAAGTGTGCTAAAATCTTTCACAAAATGACGTAAAAACTAGCTAAACCGTGAAAATTTCTTACCTCATTGACTGATCTAGTTGTTGGCCACTCTTTGATAGCCTTGACTTTTTCTTCATCAACTTCTATTCCATGTGCACTTATGACAAAGCCAAGAAATACAACTTTGTCTATGCAAAAATTACTCTTCTGTAGATTAGCGTACAATCTTTCCTTTCTCAACACATCAAGCACACAACGCAGATGATTCAAATGTTCATTTAAACCCTTGCTATAAATCAGAATATCATCAAAATAAACCACAACAAATTTCCCAATGTATGCACGCAAAACATGATTCATTAATCTCATGAAAGTGCTAGGTGCTTTAGTTAGTCCAAATGGCATGATTAACCATTTATACTGTCCATGCTTTGTTTTGAAAGCAATTTTTCACTCATCACCTTCCCTCATCCGAATTTGATGGTATCCAGATTTTAAATCAATTTTAGAAAATATACTAGACCCATGCAATTCATCAAGCATATCATTCAATTTAGGGTTAGGATGGCGATATTTTACCGTTATGTTGTTTACGGCTCTGCAATCAATGCACATCCTCCATGATCCATCTTTCTTTGGCACGAGAAGTACTAGAACTGCACAAAGACTCAAACTTTCTCTCACATAGCCCTTTGCCATAAGGTCTTCAACTTGTCTTTGAAGCTCCTTTGCTTCCTCTGGATTTGTCCTATAGGCTGGGTGATTAGGAATTGTTGCTCCTGGAATGAAGTCAATTTGATGCTCAATTCCTCTAATAGGTGGTAGCCTTAGAGAAATTTCTTTCGGCAGCACATCTTGGAATTCCTACAACAAATACCCAACAACACTAGGAAACGAAGAGTTAAGTTCATTAGTGTTAAAATAACCCTCCTTATATATAAGTACGAGCAAAGGTTGTTTAGCTAGAAAAGCACTCCTCACTTCGGTCTCTGGTGTGGAATGATTGAAAAATCTAATTTCTCAACTAGTGTAGTGCTAGCAACATTAGTGCAACTCCCCCCATCAATAATCATGTTGCGTACCTTATCGTTGTTAAAACAGCGAGTGTGAAAAATATTTTCCCTTTGTTGCTCCACATCATCTTTCTTAGCCTGAGCATTCAAGGCACGCCTAGTGACAAGTGCTTCTCCTTCCATTGCATAGTCAAGCCCATCATCACTAGCATCTTCAAGTGAAGGTATGGAATCATCACTCTCACTTTCAGTCACCACTTTATTATCCCTCATAATCATGACTCTTTTGTTGGGGCATTGTGAAGCTATTTGACCTGTACTTAAACACTTGAAACATTTTGTATCTCTATATCTAAAAGTTTGAGGTTCAGATTTACCTTTGTCTTTAGTTGAAGAAATCTTTTTTCGAATATCTTTTTCTTCCTTCTTCCAACTCTGTTTTATTGGAGAATTAGAGCTAGAATTAAATCTTAAGGCATCTTTGCGCTTGAGTTGTTTTTTCGCCTTAATTGCCACATGTAACATATCCTCCAACTCCACTGCAATTTTACTATGTTGGCTATGTCTTTATTCAACCCATTCAAAAAACGAGCCATTGTAGCCTCCCTATCTTCCTTGACATTAGCCCTTATCATAGCAACCTTCATTTCTTTGTAATACTCCTTCACACTCTTGGATCCTTGTGTAAGAGTCTGCAACTTTTGGTAGAGGTCTCTGTAGTAATGGCTAGGTACAAATCTCCTCCTCATTACAGCCTTCATTTGTGCCCAAGTTTCTATTGGCTGCTCAACATTTTTCCTCCTATTTAAACTCAGCTTATCCCACCAAATAATTGCATAATCAGTAAACTCTATCACAGCCAACTTCACTTTTTTCACTTCAGAATAATTATGACACTAAAAAATTAGCTCAATCTTTTTTTCCCACTCCAAGAAAGCTTCAGGATCATTTCTACCTTGGAAAGTTGGTATTTTCATTTTAATACTTCCTAAGTCTTCATCTACCTGCCTTCCTTCTCTAGGAATATTTCTCCCATGATACATTTCTGGTCTAACTCCTGTATGCCTATTTCTTCTTACACCAACTTCAGATTCATAACCATCATCATCCTTACTCCGTACTTCAACTTCAAACTCATCTTCAGGCTGAACAACTCTTCTAGGGTTAGGACTCCTATTAGGTTGTTTCCTTTGTAAATTGGTGATCCTAGTGTCTTGTCTATCCAGCCTATCTTTTATATCTCCAAACACCACATTAAAGCGCTCAAACTGTTGTTGCATGGCTTTTATGACAAGCTCTATGTTTGGTGAGTTTCCACCGCTGGTTGACTCCTCCTTGTTAGACATTTTTTGTTTCTTAGTTGCAAGAAAAAATTGGTTAGTGAAAATAAAAGATCCTCACAGATTTCACAGATTTCCTTATGTGTTTGCACTCAAAGGATGTCACTTTACACTCGTGTTTCACTTCTTATAGGCTTTTTCACAATATGTGTCACTCTTGCCTTTTTCCTCTATTAGTTCTCTCAATGGGTTCTTTAAGGTAATTAACCAACACAAGGCTGTACCAAAACTTGTAGACTCAGTTAGACACTCGGGGATAAGAAAACAAATCTGGATCAAAGGAAAAATAAATTTATGGAATTTGATAGCAAGAATTCTGAAGCAAAATTCGAAATAAAACGAATCCCAATAAGATTTCAGTAGAATCCTACTTTCTTTTGTTCCCCCATTTTTTTTCGTTTTTTTTAATTCTTTTATTTTTTTGAGTTTTTTTGCCTCCTTTTTTTTGGCAGAAATTGGAATAAGAGAATAATAATCACACTAAGAAACGCAAATAAGCAGTTCGCTCTTGAAAATCCAGGAAAAACACGTCTGGATAAAAACGACTATAACTCACAGCAGAAATTTCGTATTGAAGCAATTCCAAAACGAGCAGAAAGATGAGATTCTAAACTATGAAAATGACATATGAATTGCCGAAAACCTCAAAGAAAAACGTGACAAACAGAGATTAACAATGTAGGGAACGAACAGAGACACACAAAGATGAATAAACATAAGAAAGAACAGAAAATACAATCAGAAGATGAGAAATACAAGAACAAAAGATATGACCTAAATAAGGAGCCGTGCTCAGATACCAAGATGGTGCGAACCCACATGGAAAGATCGTAGAACCCGTAGCCAAAGACGGCAATGCGAACTCAAGAGGATCTATATCTTAGAACCCACAACCAATGCAATGATATATACACCTCAAGAAAGCCCAAACAAGTCTGGTTGATCTACTAAGAAACCTTAAACAAGAAAGAACAATGACTCCCAGTATCACAGACACCACGAGGTTGATCAAACCTTGATAAGTCTTTTAGTTCTATGAAGAACCCTAGAGAAGAATTCTCCTCTCCAATTTGGTATTTCCAGAAAAATATGATTTGAATTCAATGACAAAGGTTGTTACAACAATGAAAGGTTACAATATTTATAGAAAAGTCTGATTTCTAGTCAAGGAAATCAGCAATTATGAAAGCAACTAATGCACATGTAATGGATTGACTAAAGAGCCTCTTAAGCCTAAAAATTCAAAGTTTGAAACAAATGCAATTAACGCACATGGGCAGATTTGACTAAGGAGCGTAGAAAGTTTAAAATTTCGCTCATGTACATTATGAGATACTAAATCAGCATATTTTTCTCCAATCAGCATAATTAAGGCCTAGTGAGTCAACTATTGTGTGCTCTATGGATCTAACTCTTCATTTAATTGTACTTTGGCCCCAAAAGCTCTATATAATCCCATGTTCAACTTGGATAATGTTTAATACGCTCTCACAAGTTTTTAGCTCCGGTTCTTGAGTCCTTTGCTTGGCTAAGGTGTCTTGAACAAGTCCATTAAAAGCCTTTTTAATCCTTTTAGCTCGAGCTCTAATAATTGGTCCACTTGAAATTTGGAATGGATCACTTAAACATTTAGAGCTAACTTGATCATTATGATGGTTCTCATCATGTTCCAAGTTGTCCTCTTTAATGCTATTTTTGAGCTATAAAGTGTGACCTACTTGATGTCTTGATTTGGCCCAACAACTTCTTCTTTAACCTGCACATCCAAGAACAAACCCAATAAAATTTCTTTGGCCCACTTTGTCTTGCTTCTAATCATTAGACCACCTATTCCTTGCACAAGATCTTGGAAACGATTTAGAATAGGTTTGATAGCACCTTGATCTCCATCATTCTCTTCCTTCTCGAAAGGATTCGGCCTCGAATCAAAGGCATCATCTACGTCAAATAAAAATAAGTCAACAATATTGAATGTAGCACTAATATTACCATATTCACTCGGTAAATCAATTTTATAGGCATTATCATCGATGTGGTCTAAAACTTGAAAAGGTACATCTCCCCTAGGATGCAACTTAGACTTTCTCTGAGCCGGGAATCTCTCGTTGCACATATGTATCCAAACCCAATCACCAGGTTTAAATACAACTCTAGTTCGGCTCTTGTTGGTTGGTCGGTTAAAAAAGGATGCTCTAGCGCTAAAGTCTATATGGTATTCAATGCTTCTCAAAGGTGGTAGTCTATGTGGAATTTTCTCAGAAAAAACATAAGTGAATTCCTGTATTAAAAACACAACTATACTAGGCAAAGAATGCTTAAGAGTATTAATAAAGTAAATATCCTTGTACTTATGTACAAGAAGGTTTGGCTTGCATACCAAAACACTCTTCACCTCACTTTTTAGTGCAAAACTATTTACTCTTATTTTTCTTTTTCTCTTACTCACAATTCTTTTTTTTTTTGCTCACATGTCTCGGCCTCTCTTTTTTTTTTCTCATTTCTCAATTTTGGTCTTACTCTCTTTCTTCTCTTTTTTTTTGTTTCTCTCAATTTACAATCTTTTGTAATCCTCACTTGATCAGCAAAAGCCTTAGCTGGCTTTAGGGGTGTCAAAATAAAGGTTTAATTATGCATGGTCAATGTATATCGATTCTTGTAGCCATCATAATTGACCCTTCTATCAAATTGCTATGGACATCCCAATAGCAAGTGTCCAGCATGCATTGGTACTATATAACAAAACACTTTATCTTTGTAGTTACTAATAGAGAAAGATATCTGAACCTGATTTGTCACTCATATATCTCCCCTGTCATTCAACCATCTTAACCTATATGACTTAGGATGTTTAAATGTAGGTAGACTCAATTTATCAACCATCAAGGTACTAGTTATATTAGTGTAACTCTCACTTATTCATGTGGCACCTGATTTGAAAGATGTGCTCACATTATCAACATCATCATTAAGTTGTATATTAAGAGCACATCAAGTAATTAATACTTCTCTATGCACTGGTTCATCAATCTCCTTATCACTGCAATCCTCCAATGGTGGCACCTCATCATCACTAGAATAGTTACTATCTATGCCTCCATCATAAAAAAGAATAATGAATCTCTTGGTAGGACATTGTGATGCAATTTATCCAAATCCTTGACACCTAAAATATTTTTTATCTCGTACTTTAAAGGAAGTAGAAGTCTCATCCTTGATCTTGGGGTTAGGGGTTGTAACTGAACTCCTCCCCTTTTCCTCTTCTTTCGGCCTAGTAGCAGTCTTTTGGTTGTCTTGTCAATTCAGCTTTAATGGAGATTTAAGAATGGAGTCAAATTTAAAAGATACTCTAACCTTTAACTGCTTCTCAACTTTAATTGCTTTATGCAGTAAATCCTCCATCTCTACATAATGGTGCATATCCACTGCATCTGCAATTTCTTTTCTCAAACCGCTTATAAATCTTGCCATTGCTCCATCTTTACATAATGGTACTTTCATTATTGCTCTTAGCAATTCCTCTAGTTTTCTATGGCCGTGGGTAATAGATTCTGGAGCTACTGACCACATGACAGGGTGTGCTAGCCTTTTCTATTTTTATAAACCTAGTCCTGGGAATTTTAAAATTAAAATTGCAAATGGATCCTTTGCTACGGTTATTGGTATTGGCACCGTCAACCTCAGCCCTTCTATCTCTCTCAAGGATGCCCTTCATGTTCCTAAACTATCCTGCAACCTTTTGTCTGTGAGTAAATTCACACAAAACCTAAATTGTGCTGCACACGTCTCACACTCTACTTGTATTTTTCAAGACAAGACTTTGGGCATGAGAATTGGCAGTACTAAGTTCTCAATGGTCTTTACTACTTGGAAGAAGATGATAAACAAGGCCTTACTGTTGGTTGTGAAGAAATTTCCAGGGGCAGAAGCATTCTAGGTTAGGGCATCCTAGCTTTTCTTACCTGAAATATTTGTATCCTTTTTCAGTGTGAGATTTGTCATATGTCTAAGCACCTTAGAGCAAATTTTTCTACTCAACCATATAAATCTTCGAAACCTTTTGCCTTTGATCCATAGTGATATATGGGGACCTTCATGTATTCTTAATACTATTGGAAAAAAATAGTTTATTACCTTCATTGATGATTATACATGGGTCACATGGATTTATTTCTTAAAAGAAAAAAAATGAGGCAACCCAAACATTCAAACAATTTCACCTTATGATAAAAAATCAGTATCAAACTGAAATTCAGGTTCTTTGGACTTATAATGGAAGGAAATTTTTAACTCTATCCTTGGTGAATACCATTTTTCATAATGGTATCATACACCAAAGCTCTTGTGTGATTCTCCCAAACAAAATGGTGCAGTTGAAAGAAAGAACAAACATCTTCTTGAAGTAACCTGGTCCATTATGTTTGGAAGAAAGGTTCCTAAATTTTTTTGGGGGAATGCTATCCTTACGACTTGCTACCTCATTAATAGACTTCCTATTCAGACCCTAAACTACAAAACCCCCTTAAGTCATTTGCTTCATTTTTTCCCTCACACTAGGACCATTGATTTCTTACCCCTCAAAGTTTTTGGCTGCAAGGTTTATGTCCATATCCATGATCACCAACGTAACAAATTTGACCCCCTCGTGCTCACCCGTGCATCTTTGTGGGGTATTCTGCTACCTAGTGTGGATATAGGTGCTATTCACCATAAAAACAAAAATATTTTATCTCTATGGATGTCACCTTTTTTGAAAACTAAGTCTATTATAAGAAAATTCCCCTTCAGGGAGAATGGTGATGAGACCAAAAGTGAAAGGGAAATTTTTGGCTGGGAACCTAACTGTGACATAGACCAATACCCTCAACCTAAACCTTGACCTATGTCCGTGCCAGAACCTAATGTCTCACCAGATATCTCACTTATCAACCGTGCTCCCATACCTGAACTCCCTAACCTAGATGAACTCGAAGAACCGGTAGCTGGAAGATACACATTTGAGCTCCTTGTCTACACCTGGAGGAATCAATCAAAGAGACTTGAGGACTCTACATTTGACCATGCTCGTGAGACTGAAGCACCACCTAAAGTTAGTGATCTTAACTAGTCCATAGCATTAAGAAAGAAACCTTGCTCCTGCACTCATCATCTTATTTCTAATTATGTGTCTTATAATCACTTGTCCCTTTCTTTTCAAGCTTTTATATCTAGTCTGTCTGAGGAAGAGATTCCTAGTGATATCCAGGAAGCATTGAGCAGACCAGAATGGAAGAAGACTGTAATAGACAAAATGCAAGCATTGAAAAAGAACCAGACCTGGAATCATTGAGAGGAACCATTGAGAGGTATTCTTTGTGAAATACAAATATGATGGCACCATTGAGAGGAACAAATCACAGTTAGTTGCCAAGGGCTATACTCAAACTTATGGGATAGATTACAATGAAATATTTTCCTTGATTGCCAAAATAAACACTGTCAAGGTTTTTCTCTCAATTGCTGCAAATTTGGATTGGAAATTAGATCAGCTGAATGTAAAAATTGCCTTCTTAAATGGTGACTTAGAGAAAGAAGTGTACATAGACCTACCATTGGGATTTAATCAAAATCAAAAGTATGGAATTGTTTGTAGATTGAACAAAGCTCTCTACAGCCTGAAACAGTCACCAAGAGCCTGGTTTGGTAGATTTACTAAGGTGATTTTTAAACAAGGATATAAGTAGACTCACACAGACCATACACTCTTTTACAAACACAAGGAGGGAAGAATAGAAATCTTTATAGTCTATGTAGACAACATTATAGTGACTGGGAGTGATGATGAGGAGATAACCTGATTAAAAGATAAGTTGGCTGCAAAATTTGAGATAAACGACCTTGGGCCCTTGCCCTACTTTCTTGATATGGAGGTTGCCAGAAATCAAAGAGGAATATTTGTCACTCAAAGAAAATCTGTCCTAGATTTACTAAAAGAAATCGGCATGCTAGGCTGCAACCCATTGACATTTCAATAGATCCCACAGATAAATTGAGAGACAAAGGAGAAAAAGTACTGGTTGATACAAGGAGGTACTAGCACTTGGTTGGAAAACTAATCTATTTCTCCCTCACCAGGTCAAACATTGCCTTTGCTGTGAGTGTGGTCAGCTAATACATGCATTTTTCATATGAAGAACACATGGAAGTAGCCCTATGCATTTTGAGGTACTTAAAAGGGTCACCAGGAAAAGGAGTATTCTTCAGGAAAAATGAATCTAGGAATATTAAAAGCTACACTGATGCAAATTGGGCTGACTCGATTAAAGACAGAAAGTCAACTTTGGGGTATTGCACTTTTTTGTGGGGGAACCTAGTCACTTGGAGAAGCAAAAAGGCCAGAAGCAACGCTGAGGCCGAACTAAGGGTAGTAGCCCATGGTACTTGTGAAATTTTATAACTAAAATTAATGTGGGTAGAGTTGAGAACAGAAATGAGACAACCTCTAAATTCTATTGTGACAACAAGGTTGCCATAAACATCTTCCACAGTCCGATTCACCATGACAATAACCTGCACGTGAAAGTTGATAGGCATTTTATCAAAGAAAAAATTGAAGATGATATCCTATGCATAACAAATGTGTCAACCGTGGATCAAGCAGTTGACATCTTGACAAAATCCCTTTCAAGGAATCAATTTGATAAGCTTGTTAGTAAGTTGGGAATGTTCAACTTAGGAAATCCAGCTTAAAGGGGGGGGGGGGGTCGCAAGTTTTGGGATTTATTTTCTGCTATATTTGTTTATGTTGTTATTTGTTTCCTTTTTTCTAGGAGGATATTTCTACCTATTTTTTAAGTGATTGATTGCAATCTTTTTGGATATGATATCTTGGCAATTTACTGCCAAGCCCTATATATATTTGTGTACCTATTCTCAGAAAGGTGAATGAGGGGAATTTCTTTTCTACTCTTCTTTTCTTCAAAATAATGCCTTTTTAAATGAGGAATTGGAAGAAGCTTTTATGAAGATGCGACCCAGGTTTGATGAAAGAGACGCCAAAGTATGCCATCTCAAGAAGTCCCTGTATGGTTTGAAATAGTCTCCAGAGCTTGGTTCATCAGATTTAGCTCGGTTATGAAGTCTCTTGGCTACACCTAAGGATAGGCTGATCATTCTTTATTCATTAAACAAGGAAAAAATGGAAAATGAGCCATTCTCATTGTGTATGTAGATGATATGGTTATTACATGAGATAACTAGGAGGAGATTTGCAGATTGAAAAATTATTTAAAAGGTGAATTTCAAGTTGAAGACCTTATAGCCCTAGTTTGATTTTGACACTGTACTGACAATATATAAATATAAATATACATATTGATTTTGGAAATTTCCTAATCATAAAATTTTCTTTTAATTTGGTAGATTTCTTTATTCTTATTTCAAGTAAAAATTTCTTATCAAACTTGATTAATTCGTTGGCAAGAAAAAGAAATTGTTTGATTAAAAATATGTTGCATCAGTAATGCAAACTCTGTAAAATAATCTTATTCTTTTTTGTTATTTAAAATATTACAACATTACACCAACTTTGAATGTCACTTTTATTTTTTACTTTTTGTTGAAGGAAACAAAGAACAAATGCCTGGCATTCTAATTGTTTAAAGGAATCGAAGATAGCCACAAGCCCAATGTTGGTGCTGAACGTTGAACTGATCCATGACACATTGAAGCAAACCCTAGCGAGAACAGCTTTCATCTTCTGGGGGCTGCTGCCAATGAACAGCAGCCCCTTCTCCAATATCTCTTATTTCTTCTTCTCCTCCGTTTTTTTCCCTTGCCCTTTTCCTTCTCTATAAGTAGTTGTGCTTCCTTCATTGCTGCCCCCTTCTTCCCATCCCTCTGGTTTCTTGGGTTGCTGTTGGTGGCCTCCTTTTTTCTGCCCCCTCTTCCTTCCTTCTCCCATTTCTCTGTTCTCTTGCAGCTTTAATCCCTCAAGAAATTCTTGACGCAGCCCTTCTCACATTTGGATGCCATTATCATTTGTCCTTGTTTCATGGAAGATATCTCCCCTTTAAAGGAAGAGTATTGTTTTTGTCAAGTGCCTCTCAAAGTTATGTGGCAAAGAAGACTTGTTCTGGAAAAAGACTCTCGAAAGAAGAGAGAGAGAGAGATGAGGTGTGTCACCTCCACTAATGCATCTTTTAGATGTTTTGTTGTGTGACTTTAGGTTGCAGTTTCCATGGAGTGTGTTACCACTGACTTTTACATTTTAAGCTCCTTAGCAGGTCTCTCTTTATCTTTTTCTCTCTCGCAATCTAATCTTGAATACCCATTTGCAGTATTGAAGGGAAGCTAGTAAAATGGCCAGCTATCTGTGGAGGAAGTATGCAGATTATTTGTACACAAAGTGGGAGAGAACCATACTCTGGGACATGGTTGAGCCATACAAAAGACCCAAATCATTCACTCCTTTGGTAATGATTTATATTGCTGCTTTCTACACTGGAGTTGTTGGGGCTGCTATCACTGAGCAACTTTACAAGGTTCTTCTTTGCTTTTTTCAAAGTTATTTAGATAATTATTTTAGGTCTTTCCCTATTGGGTCATTGATTAGTTTACCTAGATCATAGTTTTAAATGATTAGCATGAGTCAGGACTGGCCATGCTTTGTCTGAGAATTTTGGAAGGAGAAATGAGAATTTTTTTTTTACCAAATGTGATGTGAATCATGCAACGGTTTGGGTGATTATCGAATGAATATCGACAAAGTCTCACATCAGTTAGCGATGAAGGTTTTGGATGTTATATATATGGATTCGCAATTTTCCTTTTACGAACTAACTTTTGAGGTGGAGTTAAGCTGATTCATATCATATGGTATCAAAGCCTACTCTCGACTGGTCGGGTGGGTTGGCCAGATTACTGACCGAGACAGACCGTCAAAAACTACGCTGTGACAGTAGCTCATGGTGTAGTCCGTGTCACACCCCTAATTTTAGAGCACGTGAAACACATATACTATGAACATATATTTTCCATAAACACAAATATTTCAATCCTTTATCAAGGAAACAGATACATATAGGATTTCCCATACATATACCATATACAAATCAAGTACATATACATCAGAGTATAACAGAAGCAAGGATCCTACCTGTGGCGTTCAGAGCACCTCTAGAGTACAATTATATTACAATTTTAAACACTGAGAGTCAAGAAACAATTTAGGCTCACCACAAAAGTACGACACTAGTCGATCAAGAAACCGTAGGATCAAACTCTAAGTCTTTATCTGAAAAACATATAAATCACGTGTAATGAGTTTTACAACTCAGTGAGCAGATAATACCTCCTATGACCTCTTAGGTCAACATATGGATGTACTCTTTATTTTTAAACTTATTACATTGAAAATCACAATTCAAAATTACATTCATATGAGACCCGCATTTTAAAATCATCTCTGTTCAAATTCATATTCTATTCAATTCATATTCATATTCAATTCATAAATAATGCTGTAAGTACGATAATAAAATCATGGTATGCATCAATATAATTCATGTGAAAACATCTGGAGGATCCCATATCAGAACCACCATATCAGAGTTTAACCCCTTCCGTACTTTGGTGGTATAGGATTTGCTTAAACTCAGCATCCCGCTGAGGTTTGCCCTACTACCATTCAAGAGAACACGCAAAGGGGCTCTATATGGGTATTTCCCAAGCACACAGCAAGGGAAGTTAAATCACATCTCATATAAATGGCATCTCGCCCATATATAGGAGGCATTCCGCTCTCCATCACATATCATCTCCCGTGTGTTGGCCCTCACACGAGGCTAGTACCATCTCCCCTGCTAGCTGAGGCAATCAAGGTGCGCCCAGGGCTAACATCACCTGCTATTAGCAGACAGTGTTTCCAATATGATTCCTCCATAAAACCATAATTTCATATATTTTGTATTAATAAAAACAAATGTACTATTATAATACATTATTTTCATTCTCAGTATATTCCTCTGTCAAAACTTTCCAATCAGGGGAATCACGTATACATGCCCATATCTGAGGCAAACATATCACCGTATGAATCAATATCACATGCACATATGCCATATAATTCAGTATACAATTTTTAATATAATGCAGACTTTCAGTCTCTGTATATTCATCTGTCAAAACTTCCTATTCAGGGGAATTATGTATACATGCCTATATCTGA
This sequence comes from Gleditsia sinensis, assembly GCA_037074535.1. Lineage (NCBI taxonomy): Eukaryota > Viridiplantae > Streptophyta > Magnoliopsida > Fabales > Fabaceae > Gleditsia > Gleditsia sinensis. The sequence continues at coordinate 48,510,592 of CM073469.1, forward strand.
GGCAAACATATAGCTTTATAAATAATGCCACATGCATAAATATTCACTTTATCATTTAATGAGAAATACATGTGAAATCAGATACATCATGAGTTCAGAAATTCATTTTCAAATACTATACTCTTCTTGAATCATATTTCAAATTGTAAGCAATTCGGATCATTTTAATGCATTTAAAAAACATATCAAAGTGTAAATATTTCATAAACAATCATATACATGCTAAAATATCAAGAAGAGTATAGGGCAAGTTACAGGAAGAATCATCTACTCACAGGGTAAGGGCTCCAGATTGGACAGCCCTAAAATGTATTTTTCCAATCTCTGTTTGATCAAATTGACCTAAAAAATGTATCTGGAGGGTCCAAAAATCAAGAAAGCAACTTCGGGAACTTGGTCACTATTCACTACCGGAAAACACAATTCACGACGAACAAAAAGGCCGTTAGATGGCTGAAAATATACATATTCTAAGGTTTATCTAGCTTCTGAATCCATCTACGATGTCAGAATTTTAATTAGAGATCTCTAAGTAAAAGTTTCAGAATTTATATTTTTCTGAGATTTTCTACTTTAGATCTATGGCGATTCAACGGATGATTTGAAAAATTAATCGGTCAAAACCGTAGTATTCTTCATACTGAATTCAGTAGCACCTTCAATTTTGAGATCAGAAGTCAATAAGCACTCCAGATCTAGAGAAAAAATTGAAGGTTACTATTCACTTACTATTTATCTTTCTCGTTTTTCTCTGAAATTTTGCAGATGGCCGTCCCTTGTCTCCCTTTTATTGTTGTTTTTTTAATAATAATAATAATAATTATTTACTAATTAAATAATATGATTTTCTTTTATATAAATTTATATAAATTTCGTTTTTCATTCTAAAATATCCCAAAAATTTCTCAAAATTTACATTCTCATAAACTTTTAGTTAAACTCTTAAATCATCATGATTTTTCTTGATAAAAAACGTAATAAAACAAATCTTAAAATAAATATCTTTATACATATAAAAAAAAAGAATATTTCTAAAAATACAACAAAAATTCATTAGAGGCCAATATAATTATTTTAAGCAAAATAATATTTATTTTAATTAAAAGTCTACTTACTTTTAGCAAAGCATAATCATTTCTAAATAAATAAAAATATATTTGCTTATAGCAAAATATTATCATTTAAAAATAAAAATTACGCCTCAAAATGTAAATTCTCATATTTTTTTTGTACTTCTTTAACCCATATAGTAATTATACATATTTTCTACGGTTCTTATCCTCATTTTCGAAATTCTCTTTTAAATTTCAAATTTTCTTTAATTAGAATTTTCGTTAAATTTTACGGTTATTACAGTTCGCATACACTTTACACGAGGATGTGCAAGTCAAAGAGGGGGCGAATGATGTGAACCGTGCAATGGTGAGAGTGAATATTGACAAAGTTCCACATAAGTTAGCGAGGGAGGTCTTAGGTGTTATATATATGGATTCGCAATCCTCTCTTTATGAGTTAGCTTTTGAGGTGGAGTTAAGCAAGTTCGTATCAAAATGTACTCTTATACTATAGCTTTTTCCTCAGCTGTGTTTCAGGGTTTTTTGAACAATGCTGATAGTTAGAAAACCATCAGTAATGTTAAGCTTGGTAAAAGACAATTAGAAATCCTTTTAGGGTTGTGGATTTTATTTCATGCATAAATATGCTGGTCCATAGAAATTAAAAGCTTTGTTGAAATCATAACTTTAATTTTAATAGGTTATAACACCTTCAATAATCTTTCTTTCCTGTAGATTGTTTTGAGTTCCGATCTTATTGCATAGGCGACACATTTTGCATTCGCTTGGGTGTTTCTATTACCCTTGTATCGTTCATCTCTGATTTGCTGGCTCAAGGGAAGATGGTTTGGTTTGACAATTGCAAGTTGTGAAAAATGGAGTTGAAAGTGATCGTATTTATCCATTTTATTTATGGAGGTAGATAACATGTTAGCAAACCACTGCTGTACCAGTGGTATACACAGAAAATTCAGAGAGTAAATTTTCTGAATTAATTATTTATCAGACATTGGGTTTTCTGTATTTTTGTATTTTTGGTTCACCTAGTTTTAAGTTCAGGTTTTATTTCAATTTCTTACTAATTAGTTATTATTTGGCAGTTAGGAGGTTACTCCTCCTACTTTCCCTGTATTCCTTGTTTTTAGAAATGGTTGTAGGTGGTTACTCCACCAAGCTTGTATTTAGGATTTTTATTCAATGGAAGCTATCAGAATGTTTTATGCAAGAAATCTGAGAATTTCCTCAGGATTGCAGGTTCTCTCTTAGCAACTAGCATCATAGGTAGACGTCAAAAAACCTATTCCTCTGACCCTTCTCCTAACCTTGTTAGTCCAACAACTCATCCCACTACCTAATTCATATCTAGGGGTCATAACATATTGGTATTAGAGCAGGAGGCTACGGGAGATCAAGTTCAGCAACAGTTAGCACAACTAGTGCAGTTATTCCAAGAAGAATGTGCAGCCAATCTCACAAGACAAGAAGCAATCAATGCTCACTTGGATATCCTTTCGAAAGAGTTAATAGCTGCCAAACTCTGATTCTGTTGAAAGGAATTGTTGGGTCCTATACTGTGGTAAGCAGTTCCACTATTCCAAAATTCTCAAAACTGGTCTTTCCTCATTTTAAGGGATAAGAGGATCTGTTGGGATGGTTGAACCGGTGTGAACATTTCTTCTATCACCAACAAACTCCTGAAGAGGATAGGGTGGGGTTAGCTTCTTATCATTTGAAAGGAAATGCTCAATTATGATTCCTCCAGTTAGAAGCTGATATTCCCTAGCTTTCATGGGAAGAATTCAAACAGCAATATAATTTGCGGTTTGGCCCACCAATTAGAAGCCATAAATTGGAAGAATTGGCAAAACTAAGGCAAAAGGGAACCGTGGTAGACTATCAAGAGAATGAGCAATTAGCCTTTAGAGGGGTACTCTCACCCAATATAGAACTCTATATTAGCAGCCCTGTTGATTATATATCTGTGGAAGTGGAGTTGCATGATCCCCTTGACCTAGCAATTGCCATGATTATCTCCATATTATATGAATAGAAGGCACGACCACTTCGTTCACAACAATTGGATAACCGTAAGCCAGAACCAGTGGACTCACTTCCTCAACAACGTTCCAAGATTATAAGACAATTGACCATATCAGATATGGAGGAAAGAAGACTCAAGGGACTTTGTTTCAATTGTGATGAACCCTTTTCAAGAGGCCAAAGAGTGTTTTGGATTGATTTAATTGAAGATGATGAAGAAGAAGATTCCATGGACCAAGAGACACCAATCAACCAACCTAAAATTTCCTTAAATGCAATCATTGACAGTACCTCAACTCAGAATATGCTGCTACGTGGGAAACTAGGGAGTCATTCCATGTGGATTTTAGTGGACTCGGGCAGCACTTATAGTTTCATAAATTTAGAACTCCTTTCACAAGCTAAACTTCTAGTGGAAAAACAAGATGGGTTATGTGTGGTAGTGGCCAATGGGAAAAAGATTAGAAGAAGGGGTCAATGCAAGAGAGTTTTTCTGGAAATTGGGAACCATATAAAGACCTTGGATTTATGTGTCCTAAACATTAATGGATTTGATGTGATATCAAGGGTTAATTGGCTCAAGACATTGGGAACTATTCTATGGGATTTTAAGAAGATGCGGATGTCATTTTTTCAAAAGGGCCTACGTATGGAATTACATGGGCAGCACTCATAGTTTCATTAATTTAGAACTCCTTTCACAAGCTAAACTTCTAGTGGAAAAACAAGATGGGTTGTGTGTGGTAGTGGCCAATGGGGAAAAGATTAGAAGCAGGGGTCAATGCAAGGGAGTTTCTCTGGAAATTGGGAACTATACCTTTACCTTGGATTTATATGTCCTAAACATTAATGGATTTGATGTGATATCAGGGGTTAATTGGCTCAAGACATTGGGAACTATCCTATGGGATTTCAAGAAGATGCGGATGTCATTTTTTCAAAAGGGCCTGTGTATGGAATTACATGGCAGCCAACCTTCCTCTAGCATTCAAGAGGCAAGAATCCATACCATTATAAGTAAACAAGCTAGTGAGAAGGATTTGCAGAATTTTTAACACAAATATACTTCCATCTTCCTTGAACCATAGGGTCTTCCACCTAAGTGCTTTTGTGATCACAGAATTGTACTGAAACCTAGAACAAAACCAGTAGTAGTACGGCTATGTAGATACCCCCATACACAAAAAAGATGAAATTGAAAAACAATATTCGAAAATGTTGAAGCAGGGAATAATTAGACCAAGTCAATCCCCATTTTCTTTGCGAATGCTTCTTATTCCTAAAACTGATGGATCTTGGCAAATGTGTATATTAACTACTGTGAGTTAAATGCTAAAACTATCAAGGATAAATTTTCAATTCCAATGATTGAGGAACTACAGTAGTAATTATTTAGAGCCAAATATTTCTTCAAGCTGGACTTACGTTCAAGTTATTTCCAAGTCAGAATGCAGGAAGTTTATGTGGAGAAAACAACTTTTCGCACACACCAGGGTCATTTTGAATTTTTGGTTAGGCCCACCTTCCAAACTCTAATGAATGAGGTATTTGGTCCCTATTTACAGAAGTTTAATTTAGTCTTTTTTGATGATATTCTGGTGTATAGCAACACTTTGGGTTGAGCACATCAATCATTTACAGATTGCTTTCAAACTATTATTAGACCATCATCTTTATTTGAAACAATCTAAGTGCTCTTTTGGCCATATTACATTTGAAGGAGTCTCTGTGGATCTAAAATTTCAGCAATGCTAGAATGGGCCTAAACCTTCCACTATTAGAGGGTTACGCTGTTTCCTAGGCCTTACTAGTTACTACCGTAAGTTTGTACAGAATTATGGAGCCATTGCAGCACCATTAATAGCCATGTTACGTAAAAGCTCTTATTTGGAATGATCAATCCTCATAGGTATTTGAAACACTCAAGGAAGTTATGACAACTATACTTGTATTGGCTCTTCCTGATTTCTCTCAAACTTTCACCATTGAATGTGATGCTTCTGACATGGGTCTTAGAGCTGTTTTATTACAAAATAATATACCCATTGCTTTCTTTAGCCGAAATTTTACCGGCTTGACACTAACACCTCCCAACTTATGAGGAGGAGTTGATTAGCCTAGTCAAGGCGATATTGGTGTTCTTACTTGCGGTGACAGCATTTCATAGTTAAAACAGACCATTATAGCCTTAAGTTTTTATTAGAACAAAAGGCCTTTACCCCTCCACAACAACACTGGATGGGAAAAATTTTGGGCTACACTTTTTCAGTGGAATAGAAAGCTATCCAGAACAATATTGTAGTTGATGCTTTCTCTCGCAGAGACACTGAAAAGGTTGCTTTACTTGCCATCTCTATGCCTCAATTAAGTCTATATGATGCCAACCGGCATGAGCAGCAAAACTCCCCAAAAATTCAGCAAATTATCACCCAGGTACAAGATGGTACAGCAGCAGTAAAGTGGAGTTTTAAGCAAGGATTATTATTCTATAAAGGCTGTGTATATTTGGCTTTATTCTTTTCATCAATTTAGACTATTACGAGTGCCTTACATAATCAAGGCCATGAAGGATAGCATAAGACACTCTTCAAAATTGCTAAAGATTTCTATTGGACAGGCAAGAAACACCGTGTCCATGACTTTGTCCGTGCTTGTGGGGTATGTCAATGGCATAAATCAGAAACTTTGCAACCTGCTGGACTTTTGCAACCCTTTCCTATTCCAGCCGAGGTATGGTTTGATATATCATTAGATTGTGTTGAAGGATTGCCCACGTCTCATGAAAAAAATGTTATTTTAGTGGTGGTAGATCGTTTCTCCAGGTATTGTCATTTATTAGCCACTGCTCATGTTATTCTACTGTAAGCATTGCAAGGCTCTTCTTTGACAACATTTTCAAATTACATGGACTTTTGGAATTTATGGCGAGTGATGTGATGTTACTTTTACAAATGTCTTTTGGAAAGAACTTTTCTGTCTTAGTAGAACTAAATTATGTCTTAGTCCAGATTACCACCCTTAATTCGATGGGCAAACAAATGTTGTTAATCGAATAGTGGAGATGTATCTAAGGTGTTTTACTAGCATACACCTACTAAGTGGATGGATTGGTTATTTTGGGTAGAATATTCCTATAATACTAGTTTCCACTCATTCTTACATGCTACACCTTTTAAAGTTGTCTATGGGCGCCCGCTACCACGCCTATTATCATACTGCCCTGGCATTTCTAAACTTGATGCTGTGGAAAAAGCCTTGCAAACCAGGGATGAAATTCTCCAACTTCTAAAACAGAATTTGCTGCAAACCCAAAACAAGATGAAGGTTCTATATGACTCCTAGCACTGTAATGTAGAGTTCCAAGTGGGAGACAAAGTTCTCTTAAAGTTGCAGCCATCTAAACAATTTTCTATGGCCAATCGCTGCCATCACAAATTACTATCGAAGTTTTATGGGCCATTCACTATTTTGCAACGAATTGACACTATGGCTTATAAGTTAGAGCTCCCACTAGTCACTAAACTACATCCAGTGTTCCATGTCTCTTGTTTGAAGGCCTTCTGTGGGGCTGATTGTCCCGAGCTCCTCTTCCCTCAGGTTTACCAGAAGCTCCCACTCCTCAACCTTTAGCAGTTCTAGACCACCACCTAATGCACAACATTCCTCAAGTATTAATCCACTGGCAGCACACTCCTCCAGCTGAGGCTTCCTGGGAGACTGTTTCCTCTGTGACTTCACACTCGAGGACAAGCATGATTTGGAGGATAGAAGTAATGTTAGCAAACCATTGGTGTACCAGCGGTATACACATGGGAAATTCAGGAATTGGAAATTCAGAGAGTAAATTTCTTGAATTAATTATTTATCCTTAGTCAGACATTGGGTTTTTTGTATTTTTTCACTTTTGGTTCACCTAGTGTTAAGTTCAGGTTTTATTTCAATTTCTTACTGACTAGTCATTATTTGGCAGTTAGGAGGTTACTCCTCCCACTTTACCTGTATTCCTTGTTTTTAGGAATGGTTGTAGGTGGTTACTCCACCAAGCTTGTATTTAGGATTTGACTTATTCAATGGAAGCTATCAGAATGTTTTCTGCAAGAAATCTGAGAATTACCTCATAAGATTGCAGGTTCTCTCTAAGCAACCAGCATCATAGATAGACACAGAAAAACCTATTCCTCTAGCCCAACCCTGCTAGTCCAGCAACTCGTCCCACTACCAGATCCATAACATAACATGACTTATATTTTACTCTTTGGTCAAGTTCAAATCTACTATGAGCAAGTTAAGTAATTGCACTTAAGCGTTTCACAAGAAAATTGAGGTAATGATTATTATTTTGGATGAAAGTCAGTCATTTTGGGATTAGCCTTTGCACACTGTTTACTGCCTGTTAGAATATCATGAAAATTTATTCTATTCAGTTTGAAACTCTTAAGTAGAATCTATTTTTGAAGTACTAATTTAAGAGGTAAATCTTGAAATATCACAGGAAAAGTACTGGGAAGAGCACCCTGGGGAAGCTGTGCCTCTCATGAAACCAAAGTTTTATACTGGACCATGGAGGATAATGAGGGGAGAGGTTCCTCCAACTGGGTGAAAAGCTCTGGATGCTTGTTTCTTGCTTTCTTCCAATTTGCCTCGTGTTGCTACTGTATAAAATACTGAAGTTTTAGTGTTTGCTACATATTGTGATGGAAAAACCTTTTATCATATCAGAGCATGTTCCCTTTAGACAGTTTATTTAAGACTCACTTAATTCATTATCTATTCATGTGCAGTGCTATTTTTTTTTTGTTTTTTTGTTTTTTTGTTTATCAGAGCTTGTTCTTGTATCAATAATGCAGGTGGTTCTGTGGAATGTTATCATGTGTATAAGTAATAAATGTAGTGTTGAAAATATCACCGGTTGTTTTGTTCTCCTAGGAAGTACACAGTAAAACAGTCAATTCCTGCAAACCGAGATAGTGATTCTCCAGTAACGAAGATTATGTTTAATCTTATTGCTTAAACGTTGCTGCTGCCCGTGGGATTAATTGTACAAATGTACTTTCTTAAGTTATACATAATCAGTGTGGTGTCCTACCAGAAGTTACTTTCTTCTAATTCATTGCGCAGTATTTGCAGTTTCTGAATACTTGATACAGTTTGTGGTCTACTTGTGAAGGTCTATCAATCTTCCGCTCTTTTACTGAGTGATAATTCATGGAAAGTAATGAAAGGCGGGAGACGTTTGAGAAGTAGAAACGTAAGGAACCTTATTTTTCTCCTAATTGAGGGATTATAATGAAGCGACTCTATTGTCATAAGAAGTTACTGTCTTATTCCTAACATTGAATCTAAGATTTCTTTATAAATTTGGTATTTTATTTTGATACATTATACGAATTCAGTTTTTGGTACATAGCACTTGCTGTTGTATGCCTAGGAGGTTCTTTCAGCGTTTTTTTTTATAAAAAAAAATTTTAAGTATAAAAAATTTTAGGTAAAATTTTTTAGATGTTCGCTATAAAATTTTACAATAAAAAATGATATGTAGAAGAATTTTTTGAAAGAATCAATCATCTAGTGTTGAATTGTAGAAAGTATTTATATGTCATGTTTTTATTCCGAACATTTAATAACAAATATCTTACAAACTGTCCTTTATATAATTCTTGTTGGATAATATTCGTGTTGCTTAGTTACCTACAAGGAGTCTATGTAGTTCTTAGTTGTAATGGTAATAGGCTAAAATCAGTATTAACAGTTTGCCTTAGGCTGAGGAATTTATAGAGATCATTTTTCAGCTTTAACATGGCAATAGTATTTGAAGTTTGCTCACAAGCACAGTGTGAGCAGTCAAGAAGTTGTTCGTTCACAAGTTACTTAAGATCTCATAATGTAAGCTGGGAAGAACCATCTCTCTTATTGGGGAAGATAACGAACCAGAAAAGTAAGCTGCTAATGTTATTAAACAAATTTAACGAGTCCGAAGGAATTGGGGCATGTTTTATCATTCAGATGCTCCCTATTGCTTGGTACAGTGAAACTAGCAGCCTCATTAACATTCTTCCTGTCTTGTATTCCCTTCCATATTGTCACAAATTAGGGAATTCCATCTAAATTACAAATTCCTATACCGAAGAAATTGAGAGAAATTTCATCTAGGTGTACAATTATTTAATAAATTTTTGCCAAAATTCTTATTTAATTGATCAATTTTTTTATGCTTCTTTTCCCCTTAACAAATGGATTGTGCTACTAGTTACATGTTGAAATTTAAATAACTTAATTGTCGGAGTTAGTTTTCAAATAGTTGAAGGTGAAGGAGCATTTGTAACTTTTAGCTGAATTATTTTATTAAAAAATTAGTGAACCATTCAGGCGGAAACATTTTGAGAACTAAAGGGATGTGTCTCTTGGCAGCGAAATTGATGCAATGACAATGAGCCTTGAGGCTTATGAAGATGATTAGGCAAGGGGTGTGCATAACCCATTTAACTAATCCATCGGAAAAACCAGTGCATGTTATTGGGATCAATCGAATTTTAGACTGTATAAACTAGATTGAAATCAAATTAACAAGAATATTTGTTGAGAGCTTCTCAATTCTCTTTTTATCTTTAAATTGATATTTAAGTTAAAGTGCTGAATATAAATATTATGACTTTAACAAATGTGAGTGTAAGATTAAAAAAAGATCTTAGATATTTCATTGATGTCCTAATAATATTGAAATAACTTATTTTGGTAATTATTTTTTAATGAAAAAAAAGAATTGATTTTTTTTTAAAAAATTCCATTACTTTTTTGTTTATTTGGTTATTAGAAAATTTATTTTAATCTAAATTTTAATGTAATTGTCAACGAAATATTAGTTTTGACTGTTAAAATTTTTATAGATTATAATTTTAATCAAACATTCTTAGTGAAAACGACTTTATATTTAAAGGTGACTTTTCTACAGTAAACTTGGAAGACAATTTTAAAATAAATATAAAAAGTTCAAAATACAAGAGGTGCCAAGAAAAAAAAAGGTGTCCGAAAGACACATTATAAAATATGGTGCTGAGGCATCAAAAAATAAGTTTTTTCTAAAATATAACATGTTGCATTTTAAAATTTTAAATAATATAATTTTAAAAATGAGAAATAAAAATTAAAATAAAATATATAATAAAAGATAATCGAATAAAATATAAAATAAATAGGTATTTATTTTGTTTGCATAGAATATTTCACTATTACATTATTTCCAATTGGTTAGGCAGAGTGATTTAAGGTTTAATTGTGGTAGAATTGATGGTAAAATATTATACATACATACATATATATATGTGTGTGTTTATATATATAGGAATTTTATGTTATAATACATAATATATTTAAAACATCATTAATAAATATTATATATTTTCATTGAAATAATATTTTTAGTAATGAAAAGTTGAAAATTATGTATAAATTTTATTAATATTTCAAAATAAATTAAAATGGAATGGTTTTGAACTAAGTTTTTTGGAAAAAAAACAATAAAATGATATTATTTCAATAGTTAAAAAGAATTAAGTGAGTGTTTGGTTCACGGAATCAAATATTTTTATGTTAAAATATATATTTGAAAATATGATTTCTAAAAATAATATTTTTAAAAATGTTATATTCTCATATTTTATTCATCATAAATATTTAGGTAAAAGTCAATTTTTTGTCCTTAAATTTCACCAAAGTATCACTTTTTTTTCTAAGAATCTTTTTTTTTTTCATTTCTATCCTAAATTGTGTGATTAGTGTATATACACCACAAGTTGAATTAGAAGAGTATCATAAGATAAATTTTTGAGAGGATTTAGAAAGTTTCGTTTAGGAAATAGTTTTGAGGGAAAAAAAATTTCTTATGAAGAGATCTGAATGAACACGGAGGAAGTGAATCTAAATAATACTAGAGTATACATGGATGTTTTGGGTTAGGAGAAGCAAATAAAAATGGTAAAACTATGTTCGATTTTTCTTTAAACTTTAATTTTATAATAATAAATACTTGTTTTAAAAAGCGGATAGAACATCTTATCACGTACAAGAGTGGGCGAGCAAGATGTCAAATAAATTTCTTTTTTATAAAGAAATTAGATAGAAAGTTTTATATAGATTGCAAAGTTATATCTGGAGATAACTTGGCTATTCAACAAAGAATTTTAATTATGAACGTACGAGTTAAGAGAAGAGTTGAATAAAAGAGTAAAAAAAAGATTATGAGAATCATGTGATAGCATTTGAAGAATAAACAATAAAGGAGCTTTCAAAGAAAGGTGGAAGAAGAGGGATTTTGGGATGTACAGAGAAATGCTAATGATATGTGGGACGAGGTGACTAAAGGTGTAACGCCCCCAATTTACGTTACGTAAAATAAACATTTTTTTTCGCAATCAGATAATCTCCATAAAGATACACAATTCAATTCTGTCATTTCTCTCATGTATACACAACATACAGACCAAGTCTATAAACAAAGTACAGTAGAAACGGAGCAGAAACGGGGATCATGCTTGTAGCATTCAGAGCACTTTAGAATACAAACACAGTATAATTTAAAAACCGTGAGTCTTGGAAGCAACGTAGACTCACCCACAGATTATGTCACCTAACTGATTACCTATCTGCAGGATCAAACTCTGTATTCTCATCTAAAAAATGTGAAAATATTGTGTAGTGAGTTTGACAATTCAGTAAACAAATAATTCCTCCTATGACCTCTTAGGTGAGCATATGGATGTACTTATATTTTAAAATGTGTCACATAGAAAATACAATTCAGAAGTACATTCATATGGGATCCGTATTTCAAATATTCTCAAATCAAAGGATATTTAGATATCCAAAACCATATGCTGTACGGTATGATTATTAAACAAATGTTGTTATGTTCAACTGTATAAGCTATAGTAAAATATTAAGATTTGGAAATAAAATCATCACTTTTAATGCATCTGCCTCACTCGGCAATCTGGTCAATGCAATGAAAACATAACTCATTTGCTATACGCATAGTGACCTCGACTACAGTCACAATAAGTGAACAGGGAATGTGAGTACATCACCCTCCTGCCCCCTCTATATTACCAATGTCATCCGGTTGGAGTGGCCCTCCTCCGGCTCACTCGGGCTAATAGGGTGTCCCCTATTTGGTATCGTCACAAGCCATACAACCCGTCGATATTCATATATACATATATATTAATGCATATTCATCAAATACAATGTAAAATTATCAAGCAGCTCGCCATGATCTTTACGCTTACTATTCAATCTCATTTATAATATGACATGCATCATTTTCACAAGTATATAGTTTTACAAATCAATGCATCGTGCACATAATATTCGCTTTATCAAATAATGATAAATACATTTAGAACCACATATTCAATGAGTTTCAAAATACATTTATAAAACTATACTATTCTTAAATTATGTGCCAGTTTGTAAGTATAACATATATTTTAACACATTTAATAAACTTATAATAGCATAAATAATTTATAAACGGAAACAATAATACATTTATAGTTCAAGACGAGCATGGGACAAGTCATAAAAGAATTATCTACTCACTAGGTAGGGCTCCTGGTTGGACAGCCCTAATGTACTTTTTCAATCCGAATTTGACCAATTAAACCTCAAAAACGTGTCTGGAGGGTCCAAAGACTTAGAAAATGACTCCAAGAGTTTGGTCACTATTCACCATCGAAAAATACTATTAACCACCGGTAAACACTATTCATCGTCGGAAAACAGTATTTACCAAGAACAAAAAGTTGTCAGATAGTTGAAAAATTTCATATCTTAAGGTTTATCTAACTCCTGAATCTATCTACAGTGTCAGATTTTCAATTAGAGGTCTCTAAGTAAGAGTTTCAAAGTTGACATTTTTTTGAGATTTTCTACTTCAGATCTACGACGATTCAACGGCTGATTTGAAAAATTAATCAGTCAAAACCGTAGTATTCTTCATCCTGAATCCAGTAACTCCAAGATAACGATTTGTAATAAAGTGAGTATTTTTAAAATAGATTTAAATCTCTTTTTGAATGGATGAGTTGGAATCTATATATATAAATGGATTTGGTAAGTTGTGGTTTGGATTGAATTTGAGAGTAGAGAATCTATGAAGATAATATTTTTAATGATATATTTTGTTGATATAAAGAATTCGAAGACAGTTTGTGTTTCAATAATATTGTGTATAAGCATTATGATAAAGAAAGGTTTACCCATGAAAATTTAAAATTTGAGGTATACAAAATGGGCAATTCATGTGAAGGACTCTTGGATAGACATAAATTTTTCATGATTGATTGTTAAGATATTGCATAAGCATGTTAAAAAATAAAGTCAAAATAAGTTGACCTTGTTTTAAGTGTTTTGAAATGTGTTTTAGTTGATACAGTATGAAGATGTCATCAATAGCATAAAAAGGTTAGTAAAAAAAAAGTTGCAAGTAGTGAACAATTAGTGGAAGCATGTACCTAATAAAAGAGAAAATTAAAAAATTACTATTCATCACTATTCACTCAACTATTCATCGATTCTACGACTCTTCTTCGGTTTTCCATCTCCTCCTTCCCCTTTTCCTCTTTTATTTTATTTTTTTATAATAATAATAATTATTTAATAATTAAATATTTAGATTTATTTCTATTTTATTTCATATGTATTCATATAAATACTGTTTTTCACTCTAAAACATCCCAAAAATTTCTAAAAATTTACATTCTCATAAACCTTTAGTTAAACTCTTAAATCATGATTTTTCTTGATAAAAATCTTAATAAAACAAATCACAAAATAAATATCTTTATACATAATAAAAGAAAGAATATTTCTAAAAATACAACAAAAATTTATTAAAGGCCAATATAATTATTTTAAGCAAAAAAATAATTACTTTAATTAAAAGTAGACTTGCTTTTAGTAAAACATACTCATTTTTAAACAAATAAAAATATATATTTTTATAGCAAAACATTATTATTTAAAATTAAAAATTACGGGATGTTACAAAAAGGATTCAAAAAATGACAAGAGAGACATTTGAAGAATCAAGAGACGTTAGACCAAAGGGTAAAGAATCTTGATTGTGGGATGCAAAGGTGCAAGATAGGATTAAAGTTAAAAAGAAGTTTTATAAAGTGTGGCACTTATGTGAAGATAATGAAAATTAGAAAAAATATAAATATACTAAGGGTGCTAAGAAGGCTACGAATAAAACGAGATTTAGAGTTTTTGAAGGGCTATATCAATCCTTATGAACTAAGGATGGGGAAAGAAAAATTTTCAGACTTATGAAGGGTAAAAAATAAAGACAAGAGACTTAAACCAAGTGAAATGTATTAAAGATAAAGAAGGTAATGTTTTGGTAAGGAAGTAAAATATTCAAGCACGATGAAAGAATTACTTTCAAGGGTTTTTTAACAAAGGACATAAGTTGGATTGTTACTCTATAAATTAAATATTGCAGAGAATGACCGAAATTATATATTTTAGCGTAGAATTCAAGAGTTTGAAGTAGAGAAGACTTTGAAGAGAATGGATAATTGCAAAGCAGTAGGACCTGATAATATACATATTGAGGTGTAGAAAGGTCTAAGCAGAAAATGCATAAGTTATCTCACTAAGTTGTTTAATGTGATAATGAAATATAAGAAAATGCCAGATGAACAGAGGAGAAATATTTTAATCCCCATTTATGAAAATAAGGGAACATACAGAACTATGTCAATTATAGGGGGATTACACTCATGAGCCATACTATGAAGTTATGGGAGAAGGTCATTGAATAGAGATTAAGACAAAAAACTCAAATCATAGAGTAACAATTTGGTTTTATGCCAGGAAATTCAATCATGGAAGCAATTTCCTTACTACGAAGATTGATGAAGAGATATCAAAAGAAAAAAAAAGATTTACATATGATTTTCATCAATTTGGAAAAGGTATATGACATAGTGCTTATAGAGGTTTTATGAAAGATTTTAGAGAAAAAAAGAGTATGTATTGCTTATATTCGAGCAATCAAATATATGTACGATAGAATCACGAGTTGCATAAGAATACAAAATTGGGGACACAAAGAATTTTTCCATAACTATAGGACTACATTAAGGGTTATCTCTAAGTCCATATCTTTTTAATTTGATTTTGGATGTAGTTACTAAACATATCTAAGATTTGATGCCTTAATGTATGATTTTTGCAAATATATAATCTTAATTGATGAATCGAAAGAGAAAATAAATATGAAGTTAGAGTCATAGAGACAAGTTTTGAAAACACATGACTTTCGTATAAGTAAAAATAAAACAGAATATGGAATGTAATTTTAGTAAAAAGCAAACAAATACAAATTTAGAAGTAAAATTTGGAGACCATTTATTAAAACAAGTCACAAACTTTGAATATCTTCGATCTATTATACAAAATGATGGTAAAATAAATGAGGATGTAAACCATATGATTCAAGTAGGATTGTGAAATAGAGGCAAGTTTCAAATATAATTTGTGATAGAAAAGTACTGCTTAAAATTAAAAGAAAATTATATAGTATAGTTATAAGATCTATAATATTATATGGTACTTAATCTTGGGCGGTTAAAAAATAACATGAAAATAAATTCAATATTACAGATATGATAATGTTGCACTAGATGTGTAGACATTTTAAAAGAGATATGATTAAAAATAAGTGTATTAGAGAGAAAGATTGGGTAGTACCTATCGTGTAGAAGATGATGGAATCTTGTTTAAGGTAGTTTAATTATGTGTAGAGAAGACTTGTAAAAATCGTAAAGAGAAAACAGATAAAGGTAGAGAGAGGTAAAAGAAAACAAATCGGTAAAATCATTATAAAAAATTTAACAATTAATAATCTTTCTATTGATCTTATTTATAATCTGTCACATTGACGTTGTTTGATTGACATAATCAAATTTGCCTAATGAAAAAAATATTTAGGTGTTGTATTCAGATCCTAAATCGTATATTTTTGTTCCAAAGTTTTCGTTCACTTTACCTTCGTTAACCATTTTATACATAGCGTACACATGGCTTAACAGGACCGTCACCTGTCAAGCACCATCTGATGTGGTTAAATGTAACAACTCCATTTATGTAAATGTAACAAATTTTCTTTTTATATTTGTAAAATTCCTTGAAGTTATTACTACTTTAATTCTAACCACTTAACTCGTAATAATAATCACTTTAACCAAGTATAATTGTTATTAACAGTGATACAATACTGAGTTTCCATACACACCATTATTTTACAAACATTTGTACAAAGACACATATTAGCTCTAATCATCTATGTCGACTACTTCCAGGGACACTGGTGCGGGTGGCACCTCCACCGAAATCTCAATCACATATACTACAAATACATCTGATATAACTGGTAGTTGCCCAAGGTAGGGCAACTCGATCCAATGTCCGGAAATAATAAGTGTCATTGAGAAAATATGCATAATTATTCTTCTGAACATGATATGAAAATATAGTGAGAATTAAATCCCAGTAGGTTCAACAATAAATCATAATTTACCATCAATATAGTTCATCATGTCATGTTCAACTGTATAAACTACAGAAAATATCTTTGAATGCATTATATCTATGCACATAAGAATCATACAGTAATGATATGTATGACAGGATTAATTATTTTCAGAATATCATATGATGGCCATCAACTTATTTTCATTTCAAGCTACCCCGATCAGGGTGAGTATCCTCTACTCTTCGGTACGGGCTTTTCTCGCTCTGTCCAACATGTCACACTTTTTCTTTCTTTTCTCATAATCATAATCATAACCGTTGGTAGGGCATCCCCTACTGGTGCACCACACGGATTGCCATATAACCGTGCTCATTTCTTTTCTTTTCACAATGATAGCCAAAAATATGCTTTCAATAACAAGTATGTTCATCAAAATATAACTATTACCATAAATAATTGGTAATCATGCCATGAACATAACCATTTCAAATATCACTTTATAAAATATTTTCATGTCAGAATTTTACACTTAAGATGGTAAGAAGTTCATACAATGGCAATGGCTATGGCATATATTAGTCATTTATTAGATTCGTCTTCTGTTTTAAATATTAATTTTATTTCTTTATTTTCTTGATGCAGGTTTTTATCATATCTAACCTTCTCTTACTAATCAGAGCATAACTCCCTCAATTGAACTCCGATGTAAGTGATCTTGGTGTCAATTTTAAGATAAAACAATTATCTAAAACTTTATGTTGAACATTATAGCGAAATATTAAGAAATAAATGTGATATTACTCCCTCAATGTACATGTTATTTCTTCTCGGATAGGTTCTGACCTCTACCTACTAATAAGACCAAATCTACCTCATATGGACTCCAACTTGAGTGATTCCAGTGGATAAAAATCCGTGACACACATATCTATAATTCCTCTGTTAACCATTTATTTTAATTCTGTACAGATAATTCCCAAAAATTAAAATACAGAAGCTATCCTAACATATTCTTCCCTGATGAACCATTTTCTGACCTTTGACTACTAATAAGCTCAT
The DNA here is from genome assembly GCA_037074535.1 of Gleditsia sinensis. Taxonomy (NCBI): domain Eukaryota; kingdom Viridiplantae; phylum Streptophyta; class Magnoliopsida; order Fabales; family Fabaceae; genus Gleditsia; species Gleditsia sinensis. The sequence continues at coordinate 48,528,283 of CM073469.1, forward strand.
ATATTCCTCATATGGACTCCAAATTGAATGATTCCAGTGGCTAAAAATCCGTGACACACATAGCTAGAATTATTATGTTAACCATTTATTTTAATTCCATATAGATAATTCTCAGAAATTAAAATACAGAAGCTATCCTAACATATTCTTCCCTGATGAACCATTTTCTGACCTTTGACTACTAATCGGCTCATATCTTCCTCATATGGACTCCAAATTGAATGATTCCAATGGCTAAAAATCCGTGATACACATAGCTATAATTCTTATGCTAACCATTTATTTTAATTCCACACAGATAATTCTTAGCAATTAAAATACAGAAGCTATCCTAACATATTCTTCCCTAATGAACCATTTTTTGACCTTTGACTACTAATCGGACCATATCTACCTCATATGGACTCCAAATTGAATGATTCTAGTGGCTAAAAATCCGTGACACATAGATCTTTAATTCTTATGTTAACCATGTATTTTAATTTCCTACAAATAATTCCCAGATATTAAAACACAGAAGCTAAAAATTTGCCACCCATAGCCATACCTATGCAGAACTTTCTATACCAGTCTAAGTATTCAAACATACATCACATGCAAGATCAATATGTAACATGATATAGTAACATCCATGACCAATCATCAAAGTTCTAAGATCAAAATCTCATATAAATATTATAAGTTTCAAAAGTTTTCTTCAAAAAGAAATATTGTTAAACTTACCTAAGAATCTTCCTAGTTCACTTAGTGAATTGATTTTCTTGTTTCCTCTTGAAAGAAGTAGCAAGATTCCTCCATTCTCTTAGCTTTTCTAGCAGCTTAGGTAAGAGAAGGAGGGTGATTTTTTTGAACCTCAAGGATGAAGAAGAAAAATGGATTCAAGTGGAGATTAAAGTAACTTACCTTGAGTACTTAGCCTTCTAAACTTCTACTTCTTCTTCCTTCCTTTCTTCCTTCTCCTCTCTTTCTCTCCTTTCCTCACTCTACCTTGCTTCTATTTCTCTCTCTTCCTCACTTGGACGAAATTAAAATGTTGTAGGGGTGAGTTTTGCTTAAATAGACCACCAAATAATACACCTTTCATGATCGTGGGTCTACCTTATCACAATTAGGATACACTTTGTTGAATGTTTGGAAAACAAACAACTTATGTTCTTGTCTTCCTCTTCCTTAGTCAAGATATGCATAGAAAAATGAGATTTGTATTTTGAAAATTATGATGATATGTTCTTAAGATAAAGGACAAGGTCCCTTTAATTTATGGATTCATTTCCATTTTCTTTTGTCTTAAACAAGTTTGATAGGTTTACCTTTTTAGGTGGCAAAATTCTAGCCCTTGAATCTCTATTATTTGGTTGATATTATTTGTGTGGAATAGGAATGTTTTGTCCTAATGTCATGTATTATCATACCACTTGCTAAAATTATGAGTGTAGGATATAGATGTTTTTGTCCTAAAACCTTGTATTATCATGCCACTTGCCAAAATGATGAATGTAGAATCACACCAATTGCTAAATTTGTGTCTTAATGCCATGTAACCTAATCTTTATTATTATTACATTATTATATCATCACTTAATTTATTTTATTTTATTTTAATTTTTCTCTTGGATTTGTGCTTATTCCTACCTATTATGGGCTTATTCCTACCCATTTTCTTTGCTTTGGATAAAATTCTACCTTTCTTGGAGGGCTTGGTCATATTTTCATAGTTTTTGGGCTATCGATCCAATTACTATATCCTAGTCCAAGTCTATGTTTTATTTCTTGCTTAGGTTATCCAATGGGCTTGCTAGAAACTTATGTAAAGTGGAAAAACTCTATATGAAGTGTCCATAGGTAAAAGCCTAATCCAATGTTCTTGAAATTTTAAGACCTTATGTATGGGTAAAGATGTTAAACTTAGTAACTCTAGTCCTTAAATTAGGAAAAATTACCCTAATCCAATGTTCTTGAAATTTTAAGACCTTTACTTGTTTCTAAAAATTTATCTTCCTTATCCAAGAATTTTGCATCTCTTTAGTATGTTATTTCTAATTTTTTTTTCCTATTAGGTTTTCCCTCTTTATTTGTTCTCTTAATATTAGAAACATTTTCTATGCATATACATAAGGTGAAGAATTTCTAAGGATTATATTTCCTTAGATATCTAAAATATTGTCTAATAAATTTTATTTCCTTAATTAAATATTTATGTACTTTTATCAATAAAAAAACGAAATTAGGGATGTTTCATTTCTCTCCCCCTAAAAGAAATTTTGTCCTCAAAATTTCAGAAATTACCTAATAAGAACAATTGCGTATATTTCTTCCTCATAACTTCTTCCAGCTCCCAAGTTGCTTCTTCCGGAGTCAAACCTTTCCATAACACCTTAACAAAGGGAATAGTTTTATTTCTCAGTTGCTTCACGTCAGTGTCCAATATAGATGCAGGTACTAGCTGGTATGTCATGATCTCCTTTATTTGGATTGGTTCATTCTGTATTACATGTGATGAATCTGGAAGATACTTCCACAGCTATGATACGTAGAAAATATTATGCAGGTTGAACAAATTAGGTGGGAGAGCAACTTGATATGCTGATGTCCCTACTTTCTTCAGAATTTGGTAGGGTCCCAAAAATCACGGACTTAGCTTTCTTGTTTTGAGAGACCTACCAACTCCAGCAGTCGGGGAAAGTTTCAAAAATACATGGTCTCCTTCCTCAAACTCTAGAGGTCTATGTCTCTTATCGTAGTAACTCTTTTGCTGACTCTGAGCTGTAAGTATTCTGTCTCGTATCATCCTGATTTGTTCAGTGGTTTGTTGAACTAGATCAGGACCCAACAAATTCTTTTCTCCTACCTTAAACCAACATAGTGGAGATCGGCACTTTCTACCGTATAAAGCTTCATAGGGGGCCATCTTAATACTAGAGTGATAGCTATTATTATAAGTAAACTCTACTAAAGGTAGGTACTTATCCCATCCTTTACCTTGCTCTATCACACAGGCCCTTAACATATCTTCTAAGGTTTGAATGGTTTGTTCTGTCTACCCATCAGTCTGAGGATGGTAGGCAGTACTGAACCGCAACTGAGTACCAAAAGCTTCCTGCAATGCCTTCCAAAACCTCAATGTGAACCTCAGATCTCTATCAGAAACGATATTTAAGGGATCCATACAGTCTAACTATTTCCTGGACGTATAATTGGGCTAATTTATCTAGTGAATAGTTAATTTTTATGGGCAAAAAGTGAGCAGATTTGGTTAATCTGTCAATTATTACCTAGATAGAGTCATGTCCCACTGAAGTCTTAGGTAATCCCACAACAAAGTCCATTGAGATACTGTCCCATTTCCATTTAGGGATCTCAAGAGGTTGTAGAAATCCCGCTGGCTTTTGATGCTCCACCTTCACCTTTTGACAAATGAGACATTTCGCCACAAACTTGGCAATGTCCTTTTTCATCCCTGGCCACCAATACATCCTTTTTAAATCCTGGTACATTTTAGTGCATCCAGGATGGACTGTGTATTTACTCTGATGCGCTTCCTGCAGGATCTTAGTCCTCAACTCTCGTTCTTGAGGGACACAAATCCTTTCGTGATACATGATTGCTCTATCTTCCATGACAGAAAAATTACCTTGGTCTTTATGATCCTGTAAGTATTGGTCGTGAGCTTGAGCCTCTTTGATCTGGGCTCTAAGGCCACACCCTATACTTAAACCATTAATGACTAGATTCTTTGGAGTAAGAGCAGTGGCTAGCTTCAAATTTCGAAACTCCTCTAGCATCTGCATCTCATACACCATCATCTGACCCATGTGCAGAGATTTTCGACTCAAGGCATCTGCTACAACATTTGCCTTTTCGGGATGATACTTTATCTCAAACTTATAGTCATTGAGGAATTCTACCCATCTTCGTTGCTTCATATTTAACTCCTTCTGATCAAAGAGGTATTTAAGACTCTTATGATCACAATATACTTCAAAGGTTGCCCCGTACAAATAGTGTCACCAAATCTTTAAGGCAAACACCACTGCCGTCAATTCAAGATCATGGGTTGGATAGTTTCCTTCGTGGGGTCTCAATTGCCTAGAGGCGTAAGCAACTACTCTCTTATCTTGCATCAGCACACATTCTAGCCCTTTATTTGAAGCATCACTATACACTTCAAAATGTCCTGTGGGGTCTGGAATAATTAAAATAGGAGGAGTGGTCAGTCTTGTCTTCAGCTCCTGAAAACTAGTTTCACATTGATCAGTCCATTCGAAAGGACTTCCTTTCCTGGTCAATTTAGTCAATGGCAAGGCTATACGAGAGAAGTTTTGTATAAACCTCCTGTAGTATCCTGCCAAACCCAAGAAACTTCTGACTTCCGTAACCGTCTTTGGTTTCTCCCACTTAATCACTGCTTTCATCTTGCTAGGATCTACGGCTACCTCTCTATTAGAGATGACATGTCCGAGAAACATCACCTTTGACAGCTAAAATTCACACTTCTCCAATTTGGCATATAACTTTTTCCCTTTCAGCACTTGCAGCACGATTCAGAGATGTTGTTCATGTTCTTTCTCACTCTTAGAATATATCAAGATGTCATCAATGAACACTACCACAAATTGATCTAGGTAGGGTCGAAAAATGCGATTCATGTAACATCCCGTAATTTTTAGATATTTTCCTTAGAAATTCTTCACCTTACATATATGCATAGAAATGTTCTAATATTAATGGAATAGGTAAAGAAAGAAAACCTAAGAGGAAATATTAGAAATAAACATGTTAAAGAAAGGTGAAATTCTTAGGTAAAGAAAAATAAATTTTTGTGAAGTAAGTAAAAGTCTTAAAATTTCAAGAAGATCGGATTAGAGTAATTTTTCTTAATTTAAGAGCAAAAGTTACTAAGTTTAGTATCTCCACCCGTAATTGGGATTTAACCTATAGACACTTCATATAGAGTTTTTTTACTTCACATGAATTTTTAGCAAGCCAATAGGATAGCCCAAGGAAGAAATAAAACATAGACTTGGACTAGGATATTGAAATTGGACCGGTAGTCCAAAAATCATAAAAATGTGACCAAGTCCATTATGAAAGGTAGAATTTTAACCAAAGTAAGGAAAATGGGCAAGAATGAGCCCTAACCCAAGAGGAAAAAAATAAAAATAAAAATAAAATTAAAGTGATGAAATATTGGTGTAATCAAGATTAAGTGACATGGCATTAAGACAAAAATTTAGCAAGTGGTGTGATTCTACATTCATCATTTTGGCAAGTGGCATAATAATACAAGGCTTTAGGACAAAAACATCTATATCCTACATTCATAACTTTAGCAAGTGGGTAATAATACATAGCATTATGACAAAACATCATTATCCTACACAAATAATTTTAGTTAAGTAAGGAAAATTCAAGGGTTAGAAAATTGCCACTTAAAAAGGCAAATCTATCATACTTGATTAAGACAAAAGAAAAAGGAAATGAATCCCTAAATCAAAGGGATCTTGCCCCATATCTTAAGAACATATCATCATAATTTTCAAAATACAAATCTCCTTTTTCTATGCATATCTTGACTAAGGAAGAGGAAGACAAGAACATAAGTTGTTTGTTTTCCAAAAATTCAACAAAGTGTATCCTAATTGTGATAAGGTAGACCCATGATCATGAAAGGTGAATTATTTGGTGGTCTATATAAGAAAACCCACCCTTACAACATTAGAATTTCGTCCAAGTGAGGGAGAGCAAAAATAGAAGCAAGGTAGTGTGAGGAAAGGAGAGGAAGAAAGGAAGAAAGAGGAAGGAGAAGTCTAGGGGACTAAGTGCTCCAGGTAAGTTTAACAATATTTCTTTTTGAAGAAAACCTTTGAAACTCATAATATTTATATGAAATTTTGATCTTAGAACTTTGATGATTGGTCATGGATGTTGCTATATCATGTTACATATTGATCTTGCATGTGATGTATGTTTGAATACTTAGGTTGGTGTAGATAGTTCTGCATGGGTATGGCTATAGTTGACAGAATTTTAAGCTTCGGTATTTTAATTTCTGGGAACAATCTATAAGGAATTAAAATAAATAGTTAACATAAGAATTAAAGATATATGTGTCACGGATTTTTACCCACTGGAATCATTCCATTTGGAGTCCATATGAGGTAGCTATGGTCTGATTAGTAGTCAAAGGTCAGAAAATGAATCATCAGGGAAGAATATGTTAGGATAGCTTCGGTATTTTAATTTCTGGGAATTATTGGTAGGGAATTAAAATAAATGGTTAACATAAGAATTAAATATATGTGTGTCATTGATTTTTAGCCACTGGAATCATTCAATTTGGAGTCCACATGTGGTAGATATGGTCCGATTAGTAAGCCAAGGTCAGAAAATGGTTCATCAGGGAAGATTATGTTAGGACAGCTGTTGTATTTTAATTTCAGGAAATTATCTGTATGGAATTAAAATAAATGGTTAACATGAAATTTATATATCTATGTCTCATGGAAATATACCCACTGGAATTATGCAATTTGGAGTTCATATGAGGTAGATATGATCCGATTAGTAAGCAGAGGTCAGAAAATGTTTATTCAGGGAAGAGTATGTTATTAATGCTTTAGTTTTTGAATTTCTGGGAATATTCTGTAGGGAATTAAAATAGCGCGTCAACATAACAATTATAGATATATGGCTCATGGAGTTTTACCAACTGGAATAACGCAATTTGGAGTTCCAATTTGGGAGATATGGTCTAATTAGTCAGTAAAGGTCTGAACCTATCCGAGAGGAACTATCCTGTACTTTGAGGGAGTAATATCACCTTTGTTTCTTAATTTTTCGCTACAATGTTCAACATAATAGTTTTAGATAATTGTTTTATCTTGAAATGGACACCAAGATCACCTACATCAGAGTTAAATTGAGGGAGTTATGCTCTGATTAGTAAGAGAAGGTTAGATAGGATGAAAACCTGCATCAAGAAAATAAAGAAATAAAATTAGTATTTAAAAAAGAAGATGAATCTTAATAAATGACTAGTATAGCCATAGCCATTGCCATTGTATGAACTTCTTACCATCTTAAGTATGAAATTTTGACATGGAAATATTTTATAAAGTGATATTTGAAATGGTTATATTCATGGCATGATTACCAATGATTTATGGTAATAGTTATATTTTGATGAACATACTTGTTATTGAAAGCATATTTTTGGCTATCATTGTGAAAAGAAAAGAAATAAGCACGGTCACATGGCAATCCGTGTGGTGCACCAGTAGGGGACGCCCTACCAACGGTTATGATCATGATAATGAGAAAAGAAAGAGAAAGTGGGCCATGTCGGACGGAGCGAGAAAAGCCCGTACCGGAGAGTAGAGGATACTCACCCTGACCGGGGTAGCTTGAAATGAGAATAAGTTGATGGCCATCATATGATATTTTGAAAATAGTTAATCATATCATACATATCATTACAGTATGATTCTTATGTGCATAGATATAATGCATTCATGTGACCAAAGATATTTTCTGTAGTTTATACAGCTGAACATGACGTGATGAGATTTACTGATGATAATTTATTGTTGAACTTACTGGGATTTAATTCTCACTATATTTCCATATCATGTTCAGAAAATTATTTATGCAACTTTTGTTTTTAAGGCTCTGGCTTTTAGTGCACATTGGATCGAGTTACTTTATGTTGGGCAGATTTTAGAATCAAATAAGATGTTTGTGGTCGAGTTGGCTCAGATCCCGGTGAAGGTGCAACCACCCGCACCTGTATCTCCGGAATTGGTCAACCAAAATAAACAAGATGTAAATATCTATGTGTTTGATATGTTATACGTCTGTTTTGATTAATGACATGTATGTGAACTCAATATTATATAATAATAAAGGAAAAAAAAAGAGGTTGTTACATAATTGGTATCAGAGCAGGTCGATCCTAGATGGCCAGTGGGTGGATGGTTATCTGAATCGATCTTATAGTGTCTTGAGTATGTTGTGGTTGTGCTGTGTAGGGGATCAGTGACTCATATAGGTAAGAAATTACTAGTGTTTCTTATCTATATGCCGAGGTGGTGTTATGACTGCTGTTAAATATTGTTTTGAAACTAACTATTGGGCTTGATCACCTCAATAGCAGCATAAATTTATTTTTCCCACAGTAGGAAATGGCACCACCAAGGCGGAATCCGGCAAACAATGCGGAGGAAATCTTGCACAACCTTGCCACAGCAATTCGAGAATTTGGTATTGATTTACTCCTTAGAACCCAACTAGTATCTATATCCCTATATAGAATGATATCGATTGAATTTAAAAAAAAATTTGTGATTTGTGAAAAGTGCATGTCTAAGGAAAGCTCTGGCAAGGAAAGACTTGGTACTTAAGCGTGTCCATTAGTGACCCACCTCTCTTTCCTGGGAACTTTTCTGGTGCGCTGTTTACAGACTACAATTACTATCCAGTTACCGAGATATTAGTGTGGAATTTTAACATGGAATTTACCCTAGTACTCATATAAAATTTCCAAGAAGTTTTGAAAGTGCCGGTTTTATTTGAAAAATCTTAGTATGCTCCGTGGTTGCAGTATTTTCACATCAGAAAAGAATTATTCTAGTTACTGGAAAAAAAAATTTACAAGACTTGTTAGACAAGGGATTTAAATGCCCTAGTACTTTTATTTGGAGTGCTCTAGTTCTATTTGTGAAAAAGAAAGATGGATCACTATGACTATGCATAGATTGTAGACAGTTGAATAAGGTAACAATGTAGAATAGAAACCCATTAGCTCGTATAGATTACCTGTTTGACCAGTTATAAGGTGTTCAATATTTTTCCACAAATAGATTTGGGATATGAGTAACATTAATTAAGGATAAGAGAAGAGGATGTAGGACTTATTATGGGCATTATGAGTTCGTGGTGATGCATTTAAATTGACAAATATTTTAGCTACATTCATAGATTTAATGAATAGTAATTAGGTCATCCCTGTATCAATTTTTTTATTATTAATGATAACTAGAATATTTCAAAAGTTCAGAGGATCATAAGAAACATTTAAGGATAGTTTTACCAACTCTAAAGGAGTATGGTTGGTAAATATGGTATCCAAGTAGACTCTAAGAAAGTAAAAGTAGTACAATAATGGCTACGTTTTACTACATTTAAAGATTAAGATCCAAATCCAATTTACGCTTCTTGCGGTTATCTGTCGACCATTCTATTTGAGTCATAGTTGGATCAGGTACATAAACATAGGCTTGTAAAGCATCAATCAACTCTTCAGCATTTGAAGCTGAGATGAGAATTTGTTGTGCTGAGTGTGGGATAAACCTCTGTTCCACAGCTTGATCTAGAAAAGATAACAGACCATCAAAGAAGTGATTAACATTTAACAAACCTACCGGTTTGTGATGCATATTCAGTTGTGCCCAAGAGACTATTTGGAAAATCTCCTCTAAAGTACCAAAACCACCTGGTAAGGCAATGAAGGCGTCAGCATTGCTCATCATTCTAGCCATGCGTTCATGCATGGAAGCTACCCTATATTCTTCCCCAATTGTCTTCCCTATGTTGCTAGATGTAGCTAGAGCTGTAGGAATAATACCTAGAACTTGGCATCCCCCTGCATGTGCAGCTGTAGCCACACACCCCATTAACCCACAGTTACCTCCACCATACACTAAATGAATTTTTCTCTTAGCCAGCACCATACCCAGATTTTGTGCTGCTTTAACATACTCCTCATCTTTTCCAGGACTGGAACCACAAAAGACACAGATATTTTGGAACTGACGGAATGCGGTTCCCTCCATAATTTCTATCACCTTAACTTTGAGAATAGACAAAGATACTAATGTAAGTATTTATAGAACTCAGAGAAGGGCATATTTATAATAGCTATGCAAATAGGCCAGGTATTATTAGAACAACTATGTGAGTGATTGGTGGATATCAGCTAAATTAAAGATAAATAAAAAAAAAATTCAAAAATGATGGCAAGCATGTATATGTACAGTAGTATGACTGTGACCCATATTAAGCACATAAAGAGTATAAGATAAGATATCACCAGAAATCTGTCTTTATCTTGTTGTCTTTGATGAAGCATTGATGTTTTGATTCTTGTAGAAAAGTTGTAGGTGATAGCCGTCATTGAAAAAAAAATGCAATCAAATGATTTATTTTGTATTCTCAATGTTTTTGCCAGTCGACTATCAGTATTATTAAGTCGACTAGCTATTTTGAGAAATTTTAATTTGGACTGGTTCTTTTTACAGTTGATTGATTACATCTATTTTGAAGCAATCAACTGCATCCTACCAGTTAACTACATATTCTTTGATTTTCACAGACTTTTATAAGCTCAGAAATGTTTCTTTTCCATGTGATATCTTTCCACTGAATACCAATAGATTTAAAGTAGATTCTGACACATATATTCAAAATTTGCGGCCACCGATTTTTGCTGAAATCATAGATAGATTTTGTTTACAGATTTTCAAGAATTACGGCCACCGATTTTAATATTTTTCAATGCTTTGTCGAAATCTTTGACTTTCACTTTTGGCACCATTCTTTATTATGCTTTTCGTCTGTTTTACTCATTAATGGTTGGCATTAAATGCAAGGTTATTTTCCCTCATTGCAATGAAAGATAATTTCTTTTCTTTAAAACTCGGTTATTATGGTGTCTAAGTTGTTAGTAGGTTAAAGTAATGAAAAGTTTTAAAAGAATGGACGGATGATGGTCTTATGGTGTTTTGACGAATGTAATTAAGAGAATTAGTGGTGTTGAAGTTCTCGAGGAATAAAATATAGGAAGTAGGATTTAAGTTAGTTTTTGAACTCTTAATTTGGAAATATAGAGAATATTCTGAGAACCATGTCCGAAAATAATGTAGGTTATCAAGATATTTGTTTTAAAGGATTATATCATGCTAAATTGAGTCTAGTATATAGGATGTGAATTATGTTGGAATTGAGAATTCATGTATGAGTAATTGTTAGGAAAAAAAAACACAAATCTTCTTGAAATGATTGGGTGAATTAAATGGGATTGGCATAAGCTAGAATGAGGTGCTTTTGGATATGATAGAAGAAATAATTAAAATTTTTGACAATGAGTTTAATGGTGTTAATAAGCTTGTATAGAATTACTGTGATGATGTAAGTTGGAATTATTAGACATGTGTCAATGGTACATAAACGTTATTAAAGGTTTGAAGGATTTATTGCTACGTATGTTTAACATATTGATTAAAGGATTTGAGGATAAAAGTAGATGATAGATTAAGATGATGATATTCAGGGGATGATGTTGATATATGAAAAAAAAAATTGACTTGATAGAAGTTTGGAATAAGAAAAGATAGTTACACAATATGAAGGTGTATATGTTCCTTTATATGTGTGTTTTCTAATATCGACCCATAGATATATCCATGCGGGCCAGAGGATATCAATTGAAGAACTTATGAGTGAAAGAAATCCTTATGGTTAAGTTATATGGCAAAAATAACTCAAGTGAATAGACATATTAAAAAGTAAAGATGTCATACAGAAAAGATATCTCTAATTATTTAGGTAATAAGTTTGGTAACTCTGAATAATGCCTTAATTTCATTCCCTACATGTGGTAGGATGGATTGAAATTCGGGGACCGAATTTCTAAAGGGGGGAAGAATTTAACATCCCGTAATTTTTAGATATTTTCCTTAGAAATTCTTCACCTTACATATATGCATAGAAATGTTCTAATATTAATGGAATAGGTAAAGAAAGAAAACCTAAGAGGAAATATTAGAAATAAACATGTTAAAGAAAGGTGAAATTCTTAGGTAAAGAAAAATAAATTTTTGTGAAGTAAGTAAAGGTCTTAAAATTTCAAGAAGATCGGATTAGAGTAATTTTTCTTAATTTAAGAGCAAAAGTTACTAAGTTTAGTATCTCCACCCGTAATTGGGCTTTAACCTATAGACACTTCATATAGAGTTTTTCTACTTCACATGAATTTTTAGCAAGCCAATAGGATAGCCCAAGGAAGAAATAAAACATAGACTTGGACTAAGATATTAAAATTGGACCGGTAGCCCAAAAATCATGAAAATGTGACCAAGCCCATTATGAAAGGTAGAATTTTAACCAAAGTAAGGAAAATGGGCAAGAATGAGCCCAAACCCAAGAGGAAAAAAATAAAAATAAAAATAAAATTAAAGTGATGAAATATTGGTGTAATCAAGATTAAGTGACATGGCATTAAGACAAAAATTTAGCAAGTGGTGTGATTCTACATTCATCATTTTGGCAAGTGGCATAATAATACAAGGCTTTAGGACAAAAACATCTATATCCTACATTCATAACTTTAGCAAGTGGGTAATAATACATAGCATTATGACAAAACATCATTATTCTACACAAATAATTTTAGTTAAGTAAGGAAAATTCAAGGGTTAGAAAATTGCCACTTAAAAAGGCAAATCTATCATACTTGATTAAGACAAAAGAAAAAGGAAATGAATCCCTAAATCAAAGGGATCTTGCCCCATATCTTAAGAACATATCATCATAATTTTCAAAATACAAATCTCCTTTTTCTATGCATATCTTGACTAAGGAAGAGGAAGACAAGAACATAAGTTGTTTGTTTTCCAAAAATTCAACAAAGTGTATCCTAATTGTGATAAGGTAGACCCATGATCATGAAAGGTGAATTATTTGGTGGTCTATATAAGAAAACCCACCCTTACAACATTAGAATTTCGTCCAAGTGAGGGAGAGCAAAAATAGAAGCAAGGTAGTGTGAGGAAAGGAGAGGAAGAAAGGAAGAAAGAGGAATGAGAAGTCTAGGGGACTAAGTGCTCCAGGTAAGTTTAACAATATTTCTTTTTGAAGAAAACCTTTGAAACTCATAATATTTATATGGGATTTTGATCTTAGAACTTTGATGATTGGTCATGGATGTTGCTATATCATGTTACATATTGATCTTGCATGTGATGTATATTTGAATACTTAGGTTGGTGTAGATAGTTCTGCATGGGTATGGCTATAGTTGATAGAATTTTAAGTTTCGGTATTTTAATTTCTGGGAACAATCTATAAGGAATTAAAATAAATGGTTATCATAAGAATTAAAGATATATGTGTCACGGATTTTGACCCACTGGAATCATTCCATTTGGAGTCCATATGAGGTAGCTATGGTCTGATTAGTAGTCAAAGGTCAGAAAATGAATCATCAGGGAAGAATATGTTAGGATAGTTTCGGTATTTTAATTTCTGGGAATTATTGGTAGGGAATTAAAATAAATGGTTAACATAAGAATTAAAGATATGTGTGTCATTGATTTTTAGCCACTGGAATCATTCAATTGGGAGTCCACATGTGGTAGATATGGTCCGATTAGTAAGCCAAGGTCAAAAAATGGTTCATCAGGGAAGATTATGTTAGGACAGCTGTTGTATTTTAATTTCAGGAAATTATCTGTATGGAATTAAAATAAATGGTTAACATGAAAGTTATATATCTATGTCTCATGGAAATATACCCACTGGAATTATGCAATTTGGAGTTCATATGAGGTAGATATGATCCGATTAGTAAGCAGAGGTCAGAAAATGTTTATTCAGGGAAGAGTATGTTATTAATGCTTTAGTTTTTGAATTTCTGGGAATATTCTGTAGGGAATTAAAATAGTGCGCCAACATAAAAATTATAGATATATGGCTCATGGATTTTTACCAACTGGAATAACGCAATTTGGAGTTCCAATTTAGGAGATTTGGTCTAATTAGTCAGTAAAGGTCTGAACCTATCCGAGATGAACTATCCTGTACTTTGAGGGAGTAATATCACCTTCGTTTCTTAATTTTTCGCTACAATGTTCAACATACTAGTTTTAGATAATTGTTTTATCTTAAAATGGACACCAAGATCACCTACATCAGAGTTAAATTGAGGGAGTTATGCTCTGATTAGTAAGAGAATGTTAGATAGGATGAAAACCTGCATCAAGAAAATAAAGAAATAAAATTAGTATTTAAAAAAGAAGATGAATCTTAATAAATGACTAGTATAGCCATAGCCATTGCCATTGTATGAACTTCTTACCATCTTAAGTATGAAATTTTGACATGGAAATATTTTATAAAGTGATATTTGAAATGGTTATGTTCATGGCATGATTACCAATGATTTATGGTAATAGTTATATTTTGATGAACATACTTGTTATTGAAAGCATATTTTTTGCTATCATTGTGAAAAGAAAAGAAATAAGCACGGTCACATGGCAATCCGTGTGGTGCACCAGTAGGGGACGCCCTACCAACGGTTATGATCATGATAATGAGAAAAGAAAGAGAAAGTGGGCCATGTCGGACGGAGCGAGAAAAGCCCGTACCGGAGAGTAGAGGATACTCACCCTGACCGGGGTAGCTTGAAATGAGAATAAGTTGATGGCCATCATATGATATTCTGAAAATAGTGAATCCTGTCATACATATCATTACTGTATGATTCTTATGTGCATAGATGTAATGCATTCATGTGACCAAAGATATTTTCTGTAGTTTATACAGCTGAACATGACGTGATGAGATTTACTGATGATAATTTATTGTTGAACTTACTGGGATTTAATTCTCACTATATTTCCATATCATGTTCAGAAAATTATTTATGCAACTTTTGTTTCTAAGGCTCTGGCTTTTAGTGCACATTGGATCGAGTTACTTTATGTTGGGTAGATTTTAGAATCAAATAAGATGTTTGTGGTCGAGTTGGCTCAGATCCCGGTGAACGTGCAACCACCCCAACCTGTATCTCCGGAATTGGTCAACCAAAATAAACAAGATGTAAATATCTATGTGTTTGATATGTTATACGTCTGTTTTGATTAATGACATGTATGTGAACTCAATATTATATAATAATAAAGGAAAAAAAAAGAGGTTGTTACAATTCATGTAATCCATGAAAATTGCAGGTGCATTCGTCAACCCGAAGGGCATTACGAGAAACTCATAGTGCCCATACCTAGTCCTGAAGGCAGTTTTTGGTACATCCTCCTCCTTAATCCTAATCTGATGATATCCTGACCTCAAGTCAATTTTAGAAAAGATGGAGGCTCCCTTCAATTGACCCAATATGTCATCTATCTTAGAGAGAGGGTACTTGTTTTTGATAGTCACCTTATTCAGCTGTCTGTAATCTATGCATAGTCTCAAGCTCCCGTCTTTCTTCTTAACAAACAATACAGGAGCTCCCCAAGGTGATACACTCGGTCTAATGAATTGCTTGTCTAATAGTTCCTCCAATTGTTTCTTGAGTTCCTGTAGTTCCTTCGAGGCCATTCGATATAGTGCAATAGAGATAGGCCCTGTCCCAGGTAGGCGATCAATAGAGAACTCTATCTCTCTCTTGGGAGGTAAGCCTGGAATATCTGATGGAAATACTTCAGGAAACTTGTTAGCTATTGGGATTTCATCAAGCTTCGATTCGACTTCTAGGTTTGATAAATACAAGAGAATGTATCCAAGTACTCCTTTCTTCAACTCCCTATTAACTTGATTGGCATTTAGCATCAATAACTGGACCTCCTCTTTCGGAGTAGGAGGTAGAAATTCAACGGTCTTGTTACAACAATTCAGCAAGACTCGATTTCTAGACATCCATTCTAACCCTAGAACGACCTCAATACCTCTTAAAGGTAAACAGACGAGGTCTACAGAAAAAGTTTTCTCCTAGATGGTGACTTGACAGTCCTTTCATACAGAGGAAGTTAATACCCTTTCCCTTGTAGGGGTTACTACGGATAGCTCATAGGGAGTTTCAGAAATAGGAAACTGAAACTTCCTAATACATTCTTCCGATATAAATGAATGACTAGCACCAGAGTCAAATAACACCATAAGAGCAAATCCATAGATATAGCATGTACCTTGAATCATTTTAGAAGATTGAGCTACCTCTTGGCCGCTCAGGGTGAAAACCCTTCCTTTCACCTGAGGCCCCTGTTCTGGCCGCTTCCCCACATTCTGTGGGCAGTTTCTCGCAAAATGTCCCTTCTGTCCGCAATTGAAGCAGACATCTTGTCCTATGTAGCATGGCTGGTTATCATGCATGCGTCCGCACTTAGCGCACTTGACTGGGGTGAGGTCTTGTTGAAAAGGTCTAGGACCCGCAGTCAATGGCCTCTTACCAGCTCCATATCCACTTCTTCTCACGTTCTTTCCAGGGTTGGAAAAATTTTCTTCCTCTTCCATAGGTTTCGCCTTTGCTTCTCGTCCTCCACTGCCCTTAAACTCTTTTTCAAGAGTCTGCATTTATTTATCAGAGGTACAAACTCCCTGATCTCCATTGCGATAACAGCATTCTTTATCTCCGGGTTTAGTCCTGCTTCGAACTTAACCGCCTTCCATGCTTCATCTGGGTTATATCGCAGATAAGAGGAAAACTTAGACAGCTCCTCGAACCTTGCGATATACTGGTCCACGATCATGCTGCCTTGCTTGAGTTGGAGAAATTCGATCTCTTTCTTCGCCCGTACAGTACTTAAAAAGTACTTTTCAAAAAAAAATGTCCTTGAACACTTGCTAGGTGATCTGTCTTCCCTGATGAGCTAAAAGTTCTCTAGCTCCACGCCACCAGTATTCTGCTTCATCCTTTAACATATATGCAGCAAAAAATAAGTTGCTGCTCTTTAGTACAGCCCATCACTTCAAAGATTTTCTCTAATTCCTTATCCACCTTTCGGCTACCATTGGGTCATAGCCACCTTGGAAACAAGGTGGTCTAGTCCTCAGGAACTCGGATATGCCATTATCTTTTCTAGCCATCCGGTTGTTAGCACCATTCTCAACATTTGTGTTATTAGCATTCTGGCGATATTGTAAAATTTGGTTGGTGGTCATGACTTGGTCTCAAATTGCCGTGGCCAGGTTGTGCAGGGTTTTCTCTGTATTGGATGCTGGATTCCTCCTTGGTGGTGCCATTTCCTACTGTGGCAAAACAAAGTTATGCTGCTATTGAGGTGATCAAGCCCAATAGTTAGTTCAAAAATATTTAATAGCAGTCATAAACCAACTCGGCATATAGATAGGAAACAATAGTAATTTCTTACCTATATGAATCATTGATCCCCTACACAGCACAACCACAACATACTCAAGACACTACAAGATCGATTAAGATAACCATCCACCCACTGGCCATCTAGGATCGACCTGCTCTAATACCAATTATGTAATAACTCCATTTATGTAAATGTAACAAATTTTTTTTTTATATTTGTAAAATTCCTTGAAGTTATTACTACTTTAATTCTAACCACTTAACTTGTAATAATAATCACTTTAACCAAGCATAATTGTTATTAACAGTGATTCAATACTGAGTTTCCATACACACCATTATTTTACAAACATTTGTACAAAGATACATATTAGCTCTAATCATCTATGTCGACTACTTCCGGGGACACTGGTGCGGGTGGCACCTCCACCGAAATCTCAGTCACATCTACTACAGATACATCTGATATAACTGGTAGTTGCCCAAGGTAGGGCAACTCGATCCAACGTACGAAAATAATAAGTGTCATTGAGAAAATCTGCATAATTATTCTTCTAAACATGATATGAAAATATAGTGAGAATTAAATCCTAGTAGGTTCAACAATAAATTATAATTTACAATCAATATAGTTCATCATGTCATGTTCAGCTGTATAAACTACAGAAAATATCTTTGGTCACATGAATGCATTATATCTATGCACATAATAATCATACAGTAATGATATGTATGACATGATTAACTATTTTCAGAATATCATATGATGGCCATCAACTTATTTTCATTTCAAGCTACCCCGGTGAGGGTGAGTATCCTCTACTCTCCGGTACGGGCTTTTCTCGCTCCGTCTGACATGCACACTTTCTCTTTCTTTTCTCATAATCATAATCATAACCGTTGGTAGGGTGTCCCCTACTGGTGCACCACACGGATTTCCATGTGGCCGTGCTCATTTCTTTTCTTTTCACAATGATAGCCAAAAATATGCTTTCAATAACAAGTATGTTCATCAAAATATAACTATTACTATAAATAATTGGTAATCATGCCATGAACATAACCATTTCAAATATCACTTTATAAAATATTTTCATGTCAGAATTTTACACTTAAGATGGTAAGAAGTTCATACAATGGCAATGGCTATGGCATATACTAGTCATTTATAAGATTCGTCTTCTTTTTTAAATATTAATTTTATTTCTTTATTTTCTTGATGCAGCTTTTTATCATATCTAATCTTCTCTTACTAATCAGAGTATAACTCCCTCAATTGAACTCTGATGTAGGTGACCTTGGTGTCAATTTCAAGATAAAACAATTATCTAAAACTATTATGTTGAACATTATAGCGAAATATTAAGAAATCAATGTGATATTACTCCATCAATGTACATGTTATTTCTTCTCAGATAGGTTCTGACCTCTACCTACTAATCGGACCATATCTACCTCATATGGACTCCAACTTGAGTGATTCCAGTGGCTAAAAATCCGTGACACACATATATATAATTTTATGTTAACCATTTATTTTAATTCCATACAGATAATTCTCAGAAATTAAAATACAGAAGCTATGCTAACATATTCTTCCTTGATGAACCATTTTCTGACCTTTGACTACTAATAAGCTCATATCTTCCTCATATGGACTCCAAATTGAATGATTCCAGTGGCTAAAAATCTGTGACACACCTAGCTAGAATTCTTATGTTAACTATTTATTTTAATTCCATACAGATAATTCCTAGAAATTAAAATATAGAAGCTATCCTAACATATTCTTCCCTGATGAACTATTTTCTGACCATTGACTACTAATCGGCTCATATCTTCCTCATATGGACTCCAAATTGAATGATTCCAGTGGCTAAAAATCTGTGATACACATAGCTATAATTATTATGTTAATCATTTATTTTAATTTTATACAGATAATTCCCAGAAATTAAAATACAGAAGCTATCCTAACATATTCTTCCCTGATGAACCATTTTCTGACCTTTGACTACTAATCGGACCATATCTACCTCATATGGACTCTAAATTGAATGATTCCAGTGGCTAAAAATCCGTGACACATAAATCTTTAATTCTTATGTTAACCATGTATTTTAATTCTGATGGAGATCAAGGTGCTGTCAAAGCTACTATAAACCGTTCCCAAGATCCTTTACAAGGGATAGGCGGTCCAATGACTAGGAGTAGGGCAAAGCGGGCCAAAGAAGCTTTACTGGGCTTGATCTTTGATGTGCAGTCTAAAGAGGAAGTTATTGGGCCAAGTTCAGACATCAAGTGGGCCACATTTTGCAGCCTTGAGGATTGCATTAAAGAGGGCAATTCGGAGACCCAATAAAATTTATTGGATCTTGAAGATAACTAGCTCAAATTTGCATTGATTTAAAGATGTATTATGGGCTTTAGTTTAAATGTTTTGTTTTGGATATTATTAGTATTTGGGCCCATTCTTTATGCAGCCCAAATAGTAGTTTAATTATGGGTTTGTTTTTTATTAGTTTAGTTGGGCCAGATAACTAATGTTATTTGGGCCATATTTTTATTAGAAGTCCAATTAGGAGTTTAAGGCCTTTTGGCTTTCCTACTAGGGTTAGGTTTGATTTTCTATTTAAGAGTTCTTTAAGTTCATGTATTAGACAGATTTTGATGATTAATAAAGATTGAGTTTTCTCCTAAAGTGAGAGCTTCCCTTAGTTCTTGGGCAAAGAACTGAATCCGATCTTATCGAGGCAACTCGTGGCGATCAAACATCCGTTGAATTTTCAAGACGATCCTTGCTTTCGCCAAACACTCCGTTTCTTCGTTTAGAGGAACACATCATTTGGTATCAGAGCTTTGGCTCCTTGAGATTTGGTTGGTGTCCTATCTTTTCTTTTCTATTTTCCAGAGTCTTTCTTCTTCTTCTACCTTTCTTTAGGTCAAATTAGAGTTCTAGTTCTAGTTCTAGTTCTAATTAATGTTCTTCTAATTCTTTTAGAAAAAAAAAGAGTTTTAGTTCTAGTCAATTTTCTTTTCCTACTTATATTCTAACTCCTTGTCCTAGTCAATTTAGTTTCTTCTTCCAAAAAATTTGAATTTCAAAAAAAAAAGAGTCCTATTCCTATTTCAATTTGGTTTCTTGTTCAAAAATTCAAAATTCAAAAAAATAAAAAAAAATCAGATTCCTAGTCCTAGTTGAATTTGGTCTCTTCTGCAAAAAAAGGAAAAAAGAAATTCGTTCAAAAAAAGAAAGAAAGAGGTGAGCTGAAGTTCAATAAAAAAAAAGAGAAAGAAGAGAAATTCGTTAAAAAAAGCAAAAAAAAAATAGCATTCTGATATTAGTTTCCCTCATATTTGTCAAATTCAGTTCTTTGAGTCATCATCGTCTGAAAATTTTATTCTTATAATTCTTATTTCACTTGTTCCTTTTGATAAGTTTGTTGATCAGGTTCTCGTTTAAGAACTTTAAGGGAAAGAGAGTAAATTGAGTGCAAACACGTGAGGTTTGTAAGACAAATATGAGTACTAAAATAAATCAACCTAAAGTTGATCTTAAATTTTACATGAAGGCGGTTCAGGAGCAATTTAAGTTGATACATATGAAGTTAGATAATTTTGAGTAATTATCCAAACCTAAGCCTTCCAAACAATTTGGCTTTGGTGAGGAAGAAATGGGACGTATGGAGAGTAAGCATTCTAGTGAGGATGATATGCCATTAATAGAGGATTGTAAGAATATGGAGATTAGTAAGCAAGTGAATAGAGAAATATTGGTTATTAGACGTGCTCTTAATATGCAGCCCAATGATGATATTGATGATGAACAGTGTGAGCACATCTTTCAGACCAGATGCCACGTGAATAACAAGGTATGTAGCTTGATTATTAATAGTGGGAGTTGCACTAATGTAGCTAGTACCTTGATGGTTGATAAATTGGATCTACCCACATTGAAACATCCTAAGCCATATAGGCTAAGATGGTTGAATGATAGTGGAGAGATATGGGTGACAAATCAGGTTTTGGTATCTTTTTCTATTGGTAACTACAAAGATGAGGTACTTTTTGATGTAGTACCAATGCATGCTGGACACTTTTTGTTGGGACATCCATGGCAATTTGATAGAAGGGTTAATTATGATGGCTACAAGAATCGATATACATTGACCATGCATAAGAAAACCTTTATTCTAACACCCCTAAAGCCAGCTGAGGCTTATGCTGATCAAGTGCGAATTACAAAAGAGTGTAAGTTGAGAGAAATAAAAGAAAAAGAGGAGAAAGAGAGTAAGGCAAAAATTGAGAGTGAGAGAAAAGAAAGAGAGGTTGAGATATGTGAGCAAAAGAAGAAAGAGAGTAAGCCAAAAATTGAGATATGTGAGCAGAAAAAGAAAGAGAATTGTGAGCCGGAGAAAGAGAAAAATAAAAGATTGAGTACTTTTGCATTAAAAAGTGAGGTGAAGAGTGCTTTGGTATGCAAGCCAAACCTCCTTGTGCTTATGTACAAGGATATTTATTTTACTAACACTCATAACCTTTCTTTGCCTAGTATGGTTGTGTCTTTGATACAGGAATTCATAGCATTGAAATATCCTACTTATGATAAGGAGTTATATGCATTGATGAGGACTTTGCAAACTTGGCAGCATTATCTATGGCCAAAAGAATTCATTAACCATTCAGATCATGAGAGTTTGAAATTCTTGAAGTCCCAATGTAAGTTGCATAAAGGGCATGTTAAATGGTTAAAATTCATTGAGACATTAAATTATGTGATTAAGTGTAAAAATGGGAAGAAAAATTTGGTAGCTTATGCATTGTCTAGAAGATATGCGTTCTTCACATCCTTACATGCTAAGTTGCTTGGTTTTCAATATATTAGAGACATGTATGCTAATGATGTTGATTTTGGATCTAGTTGGAATTTGTGTGATAAGCATGCTATTGATGGTTTCTATAGACATAAAGGTTACTTGTTTAAAAAGAATAAACTTTGTGTGCCTAAGTGTTCTATGCGTAACTTGTTAATTAAGGAAAGTCATAATGGAGTTTTAATGGGACATTTTGGAGTGACTAAAACTTTAGAAATTTTGTATGAACATTTGTATTGGCCTCGCATGAAACATGATGTCATTTCGTTTTGTGCTAAGTGCATGGCATGTAAACAAGCTAAGTCTAAGGTTATGCCACATGGTCTTTATATTTGATTACCACATGTTGAGTTTGCTTACAATAGATCTGTGCATTCTACTACTGCTTATAGTACGTTTGAATGTGTTTATGGCTTTAATCCTCTAACACCTTTGGATATTTTACCTTTGTCTACTAATGTGTTTGTTAACATGGATGGTAAGCAAAAGGATGAATATGTAAAGGATTTTCATGCTAAAGTTCGAGCTAACATTGAGAGGAAGAATAAGCAATATGCAACGCAAGCCAACAAGAGCCGAACAAAAATTGTATTTGAACCTGGTGATTGGGTTTGGGTACATATGCGCAAAGAGAGGTTCCCTGTTCAGAGAAAGTTTAAGTTACATCATAGGGGAGATGGACATTTTCAAGTCTTGGAGCGAATCAATGAGAATGCCTATAAGATTGATTTACCTAGTGAGTATGGCAATATTAGTGCTACATTCAATGTTGCTGACTTGTCTTTATTTGATGTAGGTGATGCGTTTGATTCGAGGACGAATCCTTTCGAGGAGGGAGGGAATGATGGAGATCAAGGTGCTGTCAAAGCTACTATAAACCGTTCCCAAGATCCTTTGCAAGGGATAGGCGGTCCAATGACTAGGAGCAGGGCAAAGCGGGCCAAATAAGTTTTACTGGGCTTGATCTTGGATGTGCAGTCTAAAGAGGAAGTTATTGGGTCAAGTCCATACATCAAGTGGGCCACATTTTGCAACCTTGAGGATTGCATTAAAGAGGGCAATTCGGAGGCCCAATAAAGTTTATTGGATCTTGAAGATAACTAGCTCAAATCTGCATTGATTTAAAGATGTATTATGAGCTTTAGTTTAAATGTTTTGTTTTGGATATTATTAGTATTTAGGCCCATTCTTTATGCAGCCTAAATAGTAGTTTAATTATGGGTTTGTTTTTTATTAGTTTCGTTGGGCCAGATAACTAATGTTATTTGGGCCATATTTTTATTAGAAGTCCAATTAGGAGTTTAAGGCCTTTTGGCTTTCCTACTAGGGTTAGGTTTGATTTTCTATTTAAGAGTTCTTTAAGTTCATGTATTAGACAGATTTTGATGATTAATAAAGATTGAGTTTTCTCCTAAAGTGAGAGCTTCCCTTAGTTCTTGGGCAAAGAACTGAATCCGATCTTATCGAGGCAACTCGTGGCAATCAAACATCCGTTGAATTTTCAAGACGATCCTTACTTTCGCCAAACACTACGTTTCTTCGTTTAGAGGAACACATCAAATTCCCTACAGATAATTTTCAGAAATTAAAACACAGAAGCTAAAAATTTTGCCACCCATAGCCATACTTATGCAGAACTTTCTATACCAGTCTAAGTATTCAAACATACATCACATGCAAGATCAATATGTAACATGATATAGCAACATCCATGACTAATCATCAAAGTTCTAAGATCAAAATCTCATATAAATTTTATAAGTTTCAAAAGTTTTCTTCAAAAAGAAATATTGTTAAACTTACCTAATAATCTTCCTAACTCACTTAGTGAATTGGTTTTCTTGTTTCCTCTTGAAAGAAGTAGCAAGATTCCTCCATTCCCTTAGCTTTTCTAGCAGCTTAGGTAAGAGAAGGAGGGTGAGTTTTTGAACCTCAAGGATGAAGAAGAAAAATGGATTCAAGTGGAGATTAAAGTAACTTTACCTTGAGTACTTAGCCTTCTAAACTTCTCCTTCTTCTTCCTTCCTTTCTTCTCTTCTCTTTCTCTCCTTTCCTCACTCTACCTTGCTTCTATTTCTCTCTCTTCCTCACTTGGACGAAATTAAAATGTT
Organism: Gleditsia sinensis; assembly: GCA_037074535.1. NCBI lineage: Eukaryota > Viridiplantae > Streptophyta > Magnoliopsida > Fabales > Fabaceae > Gleditsia > Gleditsia sinensis. Next base: position 48,552,363 of record CM073469.1, read on the forward strand.
GTAGGTGTGGGTTTTGCTTAAATAGACCACCAAATAATACACCTTTCATGATCATGGGTCTACCTTATCACAATTAAGATACACTTTGTTGAATGTTTGGAAAATAAACAACTTATGTTCTTGTCTTCCTCTTCCTTAGTCAAGATATGCATAGGAAAATGAGATTTGTATTTTGAAAATTATGATGATATGTTCTTAAGATAAGGGACAAGGTCCCTTTGATTTAGGGATTCATTTCCATTTTCTTTTGTCTTAAACAAGTATGATATGTTTGCCTTTTTAGGTGGCAAAATTCTAGCCCTTGAATCTCCATTATTTGGTTGATATTATTTGTGTGGGATAGGAATGTTTTGTCCTAATGCCATGTATTATCATACCACTTGCTAAAATTATGAGTGTAGGATATAGATGTTTTTGTCTTAAAGCCTTGTATTATGATGCCACTTGCCAAAATTATGAATGTAGAATCACACCACTTGCTAAATTTTTGTCTTAATGCCATGTAACCTAATCTTTATTATTATTATATTATTATATCATCACTTAATTTATTTTATTTTATTTTTTCTCTTGGATTTGGGCTTATTACTACCCATTTTCTTTGTTTTGGATAAAATTTTACCTTTCTTGGAGGGCTTGGTCACATTTTCATAATTTTTGGGCTATCGATCCAATTACTATATCCTAATCCAAGTCTATGTTTTATTTTTTGCTTAGGTTATCCAATGGGCTTGCTAGAAACTTATGTGAAGTGAAAAAACTCTATATAAAGTGTCCATAGGTAAAAGCCCAATATATGGGTAAAGATGTTAAACTTAGTAACTCTAGTTCTTGAATTAGGAAAAATTACCCTAATCCAATGTTCTTGAAATTTTAAGACCTTTACTTGTTTCTAATAATTTATCTTCTTTATCCAAAAATTTTGTATCTCTTTAGTATGTTATTTCTAATTTTTTTTTTCCTATTAGGTTTTTCCTCTTTATTTGTTCTCTTAATATTAGAAACATTTTCTATGCATATACATAAGGTGAAGAATTTCTAAGGATTATATTTCCTTAGATATCTAAAATATTGTCTAATAAATTTTATTTCTTTAATTAAATATTTATGTACTTTTATCAATAAAAGAAACGAAATTAGGGATGTTACATTAAACACATAAAAGAAAAATTCCAAGAGCACAACACTCTCTAACTCAGTTGATATTAAGCTGAAGCCTCTGGTGCCGAACCGAAACTTCAGTGAAATTTAAATGATAAAAAGTTAATTTTTGTCCAAATATTTTTAAGAATATTTTGTTACAATTTTCAAGAATCTTTGATAATCTTTCAAAAACACCCTTACAATTTTTTTACGTATATATATTTTTATTATTAATTGTAACTTATTTTTTTATATTTTTTTTACTTATATTTATATTATATATTATTTTTTAAAAATATACTTGAATAAAGACGGATAAAATAATATTTTTAATATATCAAAACACTCCCATATAATGAAATTCAACATTTCCACCTTCACTCACTGGAATGAAAATGGAGGGTTTACGTGTTGCATCACATAAGTGCAATATTCTCAAAGAATATTTTTTTTTAAGTTGTACTAAATATGAAATGTAACATTTTTCAAGAATTCAAAAAGATTTTGTCAAGAAAACATTTTCTAAAAGAAAAACCAATCTACTTTACTTGTTTTTAATTAGATTTGATCGATTTTCCAATTTTTTTATTTATTGTTTTCCTAACTTTTTTGATCAATTTTTAATTAAATGGTTTGAAGGTTAAACCAAATCCGTGGAAGGACCCATTTTCTACAATGAGCAGCCAGTAAGATTTTGTTCAACAGTATACTATAGTGAACTTTTCCTTTACAAGAAGGTAGAAGTTAGTATAAAATATGAATATTTTAGTTTTTATTTTTCAAGAGAAAACAAAAATAAAACCCTCTTAGATGAAAATCCAAAAATTCTTTGACAACGTTAGCCATCCAAAATTCCAAACCATACAAATCAGCAAATGGAAGGTGGAATACAAAAACAAAAATACCCAATAAATTCTTGTTAATTTTTTTTTTCACATTTTTTCATTGAAATTCTTTCTAGATCTGAATAAAAGGATTGAAGTCATTGAACCCAAGAAGGACATGAAATTTTAAGTAGAAATAAAATTCAATGACCAATTCTGGGACAGATTTTACAGGAGTTTGACGATAACAAAAAACCCAAAAAGAAATTTATTTGAAGAGAAAGAGAAAGAGAGCGAGCGAGAGAAAAGAGGGTGCTCAGAGAGTTAGAATGAATGAAAGAGAAAACTTGTCACCATTGTAAAGATCATATTAACGAGATTATTTGATCTCATCATCATCGCACCTCTTACGATTTTGAGATTAAAAAAGCCGAGAAATGGAAGGAGAAAAGAGAAAAACAGAAATTTCTTCGTGAACTTGTTTGTATTTCCCTTGCAACTACAAAGCCGACGGAATTAGGGTTAGAGATTTTTGTTAGGTTTATTTATTTTTCTTTCTATAGCCACAGACGAGGGGCGTTAGGGAGGGCTGTAACGTCAATGACTATCAGTAATCACTTAAACGATCCACCGTTTATTCTCTGTTTCCCAATATGATGTCGTTTACGTGTATCTCATATCCATTAACCTTTTCACACATAGCACACACGTGGTACCACAGAACTATCACGTATCAGACACCATTTAATGTGGTTAAAAGCATAAAAAAAAAATAATTTGATTTTGAATTGATTGATAATTTTTAATTCATTATTAATAAATAAAAAATTATTTATCAAAAATAAAAATAATAACTCTAAAAAAAAATTTAAAAATATCGCCCTCTCAATCTCAGCCAATATTCAGCCCAAGCCTCGGTAGCCACCAGGACTCCGCCGACTTCTACAGTTCCCAGTACCCCAAAACTCAAATTCAGTAATGCTAAAACTGGAAGAAACATAAAAGCCCGAGGTTGTTTCAGCTCTTTGATCTATTCTCACCAAAGTCACCATCAAGTTTCACGCTTCTCGTAGCCAACTTACAGTTATGTAATAAAATTAAATTCTGCATATACTTTTTTGTGCATTTGATTCGTTTTCATAGTCTGCATGGTAGAATCCTGTTATTGCTATAATATCGTTTCCTGTAAGTTAATGACTTGAGCTAATGGTAATGATTCTCACATTTCTTTTGAATTCCTGAATTTTTTTTTAATTTATTTATGCAGAGTAATTTTGGAATCTGTTAGCAGAGCGTGAAAATTGGTCAAGGGACATCAATTTTCACAACAGAATGCTCTCACGCCCTTCACTTCCCCTGCATAGCTGCTCATGCTATAAAGCAACAACTCCATATCTGCCCCATCTGCAATACAAACATGAAAGATTTGCCTTTATTGGCCATCCACAACAAGAAGAAGCTCAAGAAAATTTGTAGAGGAAAACAGAGCACAGAACCTCATCCAAGATATCAACACAAACTGCTCGAATTTCAGATAGGGATTTGGTTTTTATCGGCTTTTGGACTTTTTCTTTATGCGTTTAACCACATGAGATGGTGCCTTTTTTTTTTTGGGTCCAGACATCAAATTGGTAGGTGAGGATCTTGTGCGCATGAAAAGATTAATGGAGTTACCTAAGGGAAAGAAAAATTTGAAAAAATTTGGGACCAAATATAAGGTTCAGGATAGATATGGAACAAAAATAAATTTCAAGACAAAAATGAAATTTTAATGAAACTTAAAAGGAATAAAAAGTGATTTTTGTCTAAATATTTTTAAGAATATTTTGCTATATTTTTCTAGAATTTTTTATAACTTTTTAAAAATACTCTTGTAATCTTTTTACATATTTATATTTTTATGTATTATTATGTTTTTTATTTATTATAACTTAGTTTTTTTTTATATTTTTTTCTATAATTATTTATTATTTTTTAAAAGTGCACTTAAATAAAGATGAATAAAATTATAAAATAATATTTTTAACATATAAAAACACTGATGGAATCGAATACTTTCACCCTCTCAAGAATGGAATGGAGGAGTTCAGTGGAGATGTTGCACTCTACGAAGTGCAATATTTTCAATGGATACTTTTAAAAAAATTGTATCAAACATGCAACGTAACTTTTTAAAAAATTTAAATTTTTTTTGTTAACCAAGCATTGCCAAAAGAAAAGAAATTTAAATAGTTCAAGCCAATTTGTTTCTACGGCTAAAAACAAAATTCAATTTGTTTCCCAAAAGCAAAATAAATTTTTTTTTTACGACTAATTCTACCCCGACGACCATTAAGATTCTGTTCATCAGCGAATCATATACACCCCAAAAAATGTATAATTTCCTACAGGACAAAAATATATTACATACATTCGAACGGTAATTTTTTTAAATAACATCCAGCTACACATTAAAAGTTTGATTAATGAGATGTAATGAATTTGTAGAATATAGTACAGTGAATTTATCTTTTTTTTAAAGGGTAAAAGTTGGTATAAAATATGAATATTTTAGTTTTTATTTTTTAGTAGAAAACAAAATTAAAAAAGGTTAAAAAAATAAAGAATAAAAACCGTTTTTAGATGAAAATCCCAAATTTTTTTAAAGACACAATGTTAGCCATCCAAACCACACAAATAATGGAAAGGGGAACTAAAAGCAAAAATACCTAATCGGTTCTTGTTGATTTTTTTTTTCATATTTTTTCAATTGAAATTATTTTTAGATCTAAATATAGGATTGAAGTCATTTAACCTCGGTGAGACATGAAAATTTTAAAAAGTAGAAATAAAATTTAATGACCAATTCTGGGACAGGTTTTATAAGAGTTTGATAATAAAAAAATAACCCGAAAAGTTGTTTGTTTGCAGAAAGAGAAAAAGGATGCTCAGAAGGTTAGAATAAATGGAAGAGAAAATTTGTCACCATTGTGAATATCATATTAACGAGATTGTTGACCTCATCACAATGGCACCTCTTATGATTTTAACACACACAAAAGTAGAGAAATAGAAGGAGAAAAAAGAAGAAGAAGAAGAAGATTTTTTCATGAACTTCTTTGAGTTTCTCCTGCAACTCTTAAGTCGACGCAATTAGGGTTTGAGATTTTCATTAGATTTATAAATGTGTTTGACAAGTCAAATAAATTAATTTATAGTTTATTTAACTAATTTATAAATTTATTTGACCAAATTAGAAGTATTTAATAAATAAATTTATTTGAATAATTTAAACTAACTGAAAACTTATAAACTATACGCTATTTGAAGTAGCGTATAATTTATAAATTTTCAGTTAATTCTTAAACTTTAAGATAGTTTTTAAACTATTTTTGTCAAACATAGACTATCTCTATTTCTGTCAATAGTCCCAAATTTATAGTTGCAATAAGAGAGGCATGGATGAGGACAGTGGGTTCAACGACCATCAGTCATCACTTAAACAATCCACCTTTTATTACCAATTACACCAATATGATATTGTTTACCAGTACAAAATATAAAATTTATTATTATTATTATTATTAAATATTGAGGTAGAGAGTAATTCTTAGGCTCAAATTCAAAGTTTCCTAGGCTCAAATTAAAAGTTTCCTAGGCTCAAATGGTGCGTTTTTTTCTCTTTATATGTTGGACAAAAGAAATAATAGAAATTTGTTGAATGTTATAGGAGACAATCTGGATTCATGATTTATAATTCATTTTATATATGTAGCAAGAATCACATCCAACCATTTTGATTTAGTTTGGGTGATTTTAGGCTGAACTAAATGTGCTTAAGCCCATTTCAAATTCAATGCATAATATATATATATATATATATATCAGAAACACCCAACTTGAAAAGTAAGCAATGAAAACATTTGGAAGGAAGTGCTTTAGTCATCAAGTCAATCAACTGATGTTCAATTTTGACATGAATAAGTTTTAGGAATCCCGAGGCAACATGCTTTTGGATAAAATGACAGTCAATGTCTATGTGTTTGGACCTTTTGTGGAGAGTGGGATTAGAAGCAATAAGAATAGTAGACTGATTATCACAAAAGACCTTCATGGACAGGAGAGGAACTTTAAAGTCTTTACACAACTGTCTAAGCCATAGTAATTCGCTAGTGACATTTACTAAGTGTCAAGACAACTTCCTTAATCGGCATCAACATATGCATTCAGATGAAAATGAGATTGTGCTGGAAACAGAAGACCTTGTCCAGGTGAATTTTTAGGATATTTCAACACATTGTGAGCAACGGTTAAGTGAGGAATTCTAGGATTGGTCATATACTTGCTAAGTTTATGAATATCATAACAAATGTCTAGTTTGGATATTGTGAGATACATCAATCTCCAAATTAAACGCCTGTACTATAAGGAATCAGCAAGCAATTCACCATCTAAGTTATTTAATTTCATGTTAGGATCTGTGGGGATGAGATGTGGCTTGGAAGTAGAAAAGTCGATGTCTTCCAATAGCTACAGTGTATACTTCCTTTGAGACAAATAAATGTTGTTGCTAGATTTGGCAATTTCCAAGCCAAGGAAGTACTTCAGGTCACCAATGACTTTTAACTTGAAAAGGGACTGAAGTATATGCTAGGTCTTGTGAATTTGATTTGGATTTTGGTCCTGTAATATTATCATTAACATGAACTAGCAAACTGACTAGTGATTGTCCATGACCCATGGTGAATAAGGAGTAGTCACTAGTGGACTGCTTGAAACCATTTTGTATTAGAGCTCTATAAAATTTGGAAAACCACTGCCTAAAAGCTTGTTTGAGTCCATAAATGGACTTATGTAATTTGCAAACCATGTTCTTGTCTTGACTAGGATATCCTTATGGGAGCTGCATGTATACTTCTTCAAATAAGTCACCATTTAAAAAGGTATTGTTAATATCCAGTTGTAAGAGATGCCATTTTTTAATAGCTTCCAATGATAGAAGAATCCTCACTGATGTAATTTTGGCAACCTGAGAAAATATGTCCATAAAGTCAATTGCAGATTGTTGTGTGTAGCCTTTGGCTACCAACCTAGCATTGTGCTTGTCTAAACTACCATCAAACTTATATTTGACCTTGTACACCCAGTGACAACCAATTGGATGCTTGCCTAGAGGAAGAGAAACACCAACCAGGTGTGATTAGATTTAATGGCATTCAACTCATCTGCCATGGCTTGTCTCCATTCTGGTAATTTTACAACTTGATTGTAATATTGAGGTTCATATATTTGTGAAACTTGCATGATATAGTGTTAATATGACTCTAAACGTTTTGAATAATTGATGTGATTATGAATGAGATATTGAACATTTGATGTAGAAACACAGTTGACATAATCCTTCCTGAAGGTATATAGGAGGTCTAATAATTCTCGTAGGCCGAGATGATCTTTCTGGAATTATGTTAGCTGAATTTGAATCTATACGAGTTACTAGTCTATTTTGAGATGTTTGGTTAGGGATAGGATTAGGAATTACCACTTCTAAAAACAAATCAAGTTGTAGTTATTCTGGAGACAATAAACTGAAAGGAAAAATATCTTCGTGAAAGACAACATATCTAGAGATGATAAATTGTCTTGTTTTAAGATTATATATTTTATATGCTTTATAACCAGCTGGATATCCAACAAAGATTATAGGAACTGCTCTAAGACTGAATTTGTTTCTCTTTGGTGGTGTGGTGGCCACATAACATAGATGTAACAACTCCATTTATGTAACAAATTTTTATTTATTTATTTATTTAACATCATGAAGTTATTACCTTAACTTAACTCACAATAACATTTATTTAATTATACAATACTAAGTTTACACTCACATCATTAATACAAACATTTGTACAAGACATACATGTACATATAAGCCCTAATCTTCCACATAGACTATTTCCGGGGCCACTGGTTCGGGTGATGGCACCTCCGCCGGAATCTCAGTCACTTCAACAACTGATATATCTGCAATAATAGGTATTTGCCCAAGATAGGGCACCTCGATCATACGTACGGCAATAATAAGTCTCATTGAAAACAACTGCATAGCTAATTTTCTGAACATGATATGGAATATAGTGAGAATTAAATCTCAGTATGTTCAACAATAATTCATTATCAATATAGTTCATCACGTCATGTTCAGCTGTATAAACTACAGAAAATATCTTTAGGTCACATGAATGCACTTTATCATGCACATGAAAATTATACAGCTATGACATGTATGACATGAATAACTATTTTTTGAATTTCATATGATGGCTATCAACTTATTCTTACTTCAAGCTACCCCGGTCAGGGTGAGTATTCTCTACTTTTCGGTACGGGCTTATCTCGCTCCGTCCGACATGGCACACTTTCTCTTTCTTTTCTCATGAACATAATCATAACCGTTGGTAGGGCGTCCCCTACTGGTGCACCACACGGATTGCCATGTGACCGTGCTCATTTTTTTTTTCACAATGATAGCCAAAAATATGCTTTCAAAAACAAGTATGTTCATCAAAATATAACTATTACCATAAATAATTGGTAATCATGCCATGAACATAACCATTTCAAATATCACTTTATAAAATATTTCCATGTTAAAATTTCACACTAATACCTCAGTAACTGGATAGTAATGGTAGTCTGTAAACAGCGCACCAGGAAAGTTCCCAGAAAAGAGAGGTGGGTCACTAATGGACACACTTAAATACCAAGTCTTTCCTTGCCAGAGCTTTCCTTAGACATGCACTTTTCACAAATCACAATTTTTTTTCCAGTAATTAGAATAATTCTTTTCTGATGTGGAAATACTGCAACCACGGAGTATACTAAGATTTTTCAAATAAAACCGGCACTTTCAAAACTTCTTGGAAATTTATATGAGTACTAGGATAAATTCTATGTTAAAAATTACACACTTAAAATGGTAGTAAGTTCATGCAATGGCAATAGCTAAGGCATACACTAGGCATTTATTATTTTCATTTATAAAATTCCTCTTCTTTCTTGAATATTATTTTCATCTTTTCATTTTCTTTATGTCTAGGCATTTAATCATTTTATTTCTACTTATATCATTTCCAACACATGTTCTTACAAATTTTATAGAGCATTTTTCCTTAAATTGATTTCTACTATTACCTTAAAAATTCATCTAGGGTAGAAAAAATATTGAAAATAGGTTTTACTAACTTTTAACACAGCCTTTGCTTACAAATCAGAGCATAACTCTCTCATTTTAACTCTGATTAAGATGATCTTAGTGTCTATGAAAAGTTAAGACAATTATCTAAAACTATTATGTTAATAATATCAACAATATAGTATGATATCGTGGTGTTATTACTCCTTTAAATTTAGTATTATTTCTTCTCGTGTAGGTTCTGACCTTTACTGACTAATTAGACCATATCTCTCAAATGTGAACTCCAAATTGAGTTATTCCAGTTGGTAAAATTCCATGAGCCATATATCTATAATTGTTATGTTGGCGCGCTATTTTAATTCCCTACAGAATATTCCTAGAAATTCAAAAACTAAAGCTTTAATAACATACTCTTCCCTGAATAAACATTTTCTGACCTCTGCTTACTAATCGGATCATATATACCTCATATGAACTCCAAATTGAGTTATTCCAGTTGGTAAAATTCCATGAGCCATATATCTATAATTGTTATGTTGGCGCACTATTTTAATTCCTTACAGATACTTCCCAGAAATTAAAATACCGAAGCTATCCTAACATATTTTTCCCTGATGACCCATTTTCTGACCTTTGTCTACTAATCGGCTCATATCTCCCTTATATGGACTCCAAATTGAATGATTCCAGTGCCTAAATATCCATGACACATATATCTTTAATTCTTATGTTAACCATTTATTTTAATTCCTTATATATTGTTCCCAGAAATTAAAATACCGAAGCTATCCTAACATATTGTTTCCTGATGACCCTTTTTCTGACTTTTGTCTACTAATCGGCTCATATCTCCCTTATATGGACTCCAAATTGAATGATTCTAGTGCCTAAATATCCATGATACATATATGTTTAATTCTTATGTTAACCATTTATTTTAATTCCTTATAGATTGTTCCCAAAAATTAAAATACCGAAGCTTAAAATTTTGCCACCCATAGCCATAACCATGCAGAACTATCTACACCAACCTAAGTATTCAAACATACATCACACGCAAGATCAATAAGTAACATGATATAGAAACATCATGACCAATCATCAAAGTTCTAAGATCAAAATCTCATATAAATATTATGAGTTTCAAAGGTTTTCTTCAAAAAGAAATATTGTTAAACTTACCTGGAGCACTTAGTCCCTTAGATTTCTCCTTCCTCTTTCTTCCTTTCTTCTTCTCCTTTCCTCACTCTACCTTGCTTCTATTTTTCCTCTCCCTCACTTGGACGAAATTCTAATGTTGTAAGGGTGGGTTTTCTTATATAGACCATCAAATAATTCACCTTTCATGATCATTGGTCTACCTTATCATAATTAAGATACACTTTGTTGAATTTTTGGAAAACAAACAACTTATGTTCTTGTCTTCCTCTTCCTTAGTCAAGATATGCATAGGAAAAAGGAGATTTGTATTTTGAAAATTATGATGATATGTTCTTAAGATAAGGGACAAGGTCCCTTTGATTTAGGGATTCATTTCCATTTTCTTTTGTCTTAAACAAGTATGATAGGTTTGCCTTTTTAGGTGGCAAATTTCTAGCCCTTGAATCTCCATTATTTGGTTGATATTATTTGTGTGGGCTATGAATGTTTTGTCCTAATACCATGTATTATCATACCACTTGCTAAAATTATGAGTGTAGGATATAGATGTTTTTGTCCTAAAGCTTTGTATTATCATGCCACTTGCCTAAATGATGAATGTAGAATCACACCACTTGCTAAATTTTTGTCTTAATGCCATGTAACCTAATCTTTATTCTTATTATTATATCATCATCTAATTTATTTTATTTTATTTTTTCTCTTGGATTTGGGCTTATTCCTACCCATTATGGGCTTGTCCTACCCATTTTCTTTACTTTGGATGAAATTATTCCTTTCTTGGTGGGCTTGGTCACATTTTCATAATTTTTGGGCTATTGGTGCAATTACTATATCCTAGTCCAAGTCTATGTTTTATTTCTTGTTTAGGTTATCCAATGGGTTTGTTAGAAACTTATGTGAAGTGAAAAAACTCTATATGAAGTGTCCATAGGTAAAAGCCCAATGTATGGGTAAAGATTTTAAACTTAGTAACTATAGTTCTTGAATTAGGAAAAATTACCCTAATTCAATGTTCTTGAAATTTTAAGACCTTTACTTGTTTCTAAAAATTTATCTTCCTTATCCAAGAATTTTACATCTCTTTAGTATGTTATTTCTAATTTCTTTCCTATTAGATTTTCCTTCTTTATTTGTTCTCTTAATGTTAGAAACATTTTCTATGCATATACATAAGGTGAAGAATTTCTAAGGACTATATTTCCTTAGATATCTAAAATATTGTCTAATAAATTTTATTTCCTTAATTAAATTTTTTATGTACCTTTAAAAAGAAATGAAATTAAGGATGTTACAATAGACATCCAAATTTTTTTAGAAGATTGTAATTGGGTTCTTTCTTATATAGGACTTGATAAGTGCACTTGTCCTAAAGAGGAATTGTAGGAATTTGACTGAGCAAATAAGCCGCAGTATTGATACATTCTCCTCAGAAATTTGCTGGGATGTGAGACTGGAACCTAAGAGCTTTATCCGAGAGCATGTTGCCTTAGGATTCCTAAAACTCATTAATGTTAAAATCGAACATCTGTTGGTTGACTTGATGACTAAGGCACTTCCCTCAAAACATTTTCATCGTTTACTTTTCAAGTTGGGTGTTCTAATATCCCAACTTGAGGGGGTGAGTATCAGAATAAATAGAAATAGTTAGCTCTATTAGTTCTGTTATTTTTGGTTATTTCTTTCTCTTCCTCTCTCAGTATATAAGGGAAGGATCATATACAATATTGATCATATATACAGAATCAAATTCTTTTCTACTTCTCTCATTGATCTCTGTATGTTAGTCAGTTCTTCCCAAAATCCCTTCAACTTTGTAAAATACTGGCTAACTGACATAGAACCTTATGCAAGATTTGCCAGTTCTTTCTTTAACTAAAAAATTTTGGGACCATTTTTCTGCTTGAATATTTCTTCAATATCTTTCCAAATTTTTGCAACAGTAAACGAGTATATGACACTGACTGTCAATTACTCAAAAATGAAATTCAGAAGCCAAGACGTAACTATAGTATCATTGTGTTGCCAAACCAGAAATTTGTCTTCATCTAATTCTGTGGGAGGAACAATTGATCTATCTACAAATCCCAGCTTGTTCTTTGCTAGCAGCGCCATTCTCATAACATGATGCCATGAATTGTAATTGTCTCTAGTTAGATGCTGGAAAAACCTATACCAAGACAGGTGAATCCAAAGGATGAAGAAAAAAAAGGATTGTAGATATTTGAATTCTCTACAACTGCCATTGCGAACTTAGAACAATTGCAAGAAAGGAGGAAGAGCTGAGATCAACTAGAAGTGGTGGATGTTACTATGCTCTGATACCATGTTACATACATCAACGAGAGAAGTAGAAAAGAATTTTATTCTGTATATGTGATAAATATTGAACATGATCTTCCCTTATATACTAAGAGAGAAAGAGAAAGAAATAACTTAAAATAACATAACTAAAAGAGATAACTATGTCTATTTATTCTAATACTTGTCAAATGAATTCCAAATCGCAATATAAGAAACAACCTCTTTGTTATCAAATAAAGAATTGACCCAACTTATCATGTGTTGCACACAATAAGTGTTTGCTTTTGGTTTTCTTTTTAACACTCCAACGACATTAGGAAGGAACTGCTTAATTATGATTGGGCACCTTTTTAATATATGTGCGTACTGAAAGTTTCAATGAAAAAAATTCATTTTTCTAAATTTTTTAGCTTTGGTAATGATTGTGATAAATATGATATAAATATTGTTCATCAATTACAAAGTATGTTGGACACTTACAATTTGTTGGTAAGGATATTTAGGATGGCCAAAGAAAGAATTGCAAGGGAACATATAAAAGATTTGAAAATTAAGCTAATAAAGAAAAGAGGCATGGATGGCAAAACTTACAACTTACCAACTACTTCTGAGGTTGCTGCTCTAATGGTTGGAGACATAAGGAATGCTGATATTGAGAAGGACATCGTTGTAGAGATCCATTATGGAATTCTCAAACGAATCCATGAATTGCATCCTCTCTATCTTCCAATGTGGTACTATCCTTTGTTATTTCCATATGGAGAGGATGGTTATAGAGATGTTCAAGTAAGGGATTATGACATAGATTCGTCTAGGAAAAGAAGAGTTACAATAAAACATGTTTTTTTTTCTTTTTCTACACTTCATGTTAGAATAGGTGAAGCGAATACAATTGTAAATGTTGGCAGATTGTTCTAACAATTTGTTATTGACGGCTATACCATGATTGAGTCTGAGTCCTGCATTAGATATCATTAAAAGAATTTAAGTTAAGAACTTTATTAAGGCTAAAAAAAGAAGCTATTTTAGAGGATGAATCAGCCCTTCATCTTAAGAAAAAGATGTGAATATTCTTCCATTAACATTCATTGGTGATGCACGATACATGATACATAATTATCAAGATGCAATGGGTATTTGCAAGTGGCTTGGTTACCCAAACTTATTTTTGACATTTACATGCAATACTAAACGGCCAAAATTGGTTAAGCTATTGGATATTAAAGGGTTAAAGTCTGAGGATAGATAGGAACTTTTAAGGAGTTTTAAGAGCAAGTTAGGTCAACTTATTAAGGACCTAAGGCACAATCATTTTTTTTGGAAGAGCAAAAGTAGGTATATATGTTTTATGTGTATAGATTTTGCATAAGCAATTACGTGTATTTCGTTTTTTTTGTCTTATTATTGTAGTTTTGTACACTATTGAATTCCAAAAGTGTGGACTGCCTCATGGACATATATTATTGTTCTTGCACCATGATAATAAGTATATCACTGGTAGTGTCATTGATAAGATCATTTCAAATGAAATTCCTAACAAAGATATGGAACTTGTACTACATGAAACTACAAAAAAATTCATGATTCATGGTCCATGTGGTGCTGCTAATCTCAATTCTCTATACATGAAGGACAACAAGTGCATAAGGAATTTCCGTAAGAATTCAAAGAACATACCACTTTTGATGAAGAAGGATATCCTCAATACAGGTGAAAAGACGATGGAGTAAGTATTGGAAAGAGAGGTGTAAATATAGACAATAAGTTTGTTATGCTGTATAATCAAAGGCTTCTCTTAAAGTATCAAGCTCACATCACCGTAGAGTTTTGTAACCAATACAGATAAAAAAATAAAATAAAAACCTTTTTGTGTATGTCAAACGGGGACACGAAAGGGTTACTACTATTTTCTATGAAAACATAGAAGGCAATGGATCATATCGAAAAGGGGATGAAATTAAGATATATTATGACATTTTCTCATGTGAAACTGTTTGGAGAACATTTGGCTTTGATATACACTTCAGAGAACCTTCAGTTGATAGGCTATCGTTCTACTTACCAGGTGAGTAATATATTGTTCATTACGCCAATGAGCCTATTGATTGTGTCGTAGATCATGTTGCTGCAAAAAAGATGAAGTTCTTAGCTTGGTGTGATGCTAACAAAAAATCCCACAGGCAAAAGATTTGACTTATGCTAAGGTTTTTAAAAAACATTTTGCACGACAAAATCACTCAAGAATGGTTTCCAAGGAAAAATGGACATTCAATGGGTTGTCTTTTCTATGTTACACTTAGGAGTGAAGAACTTTATTACTTGCATATATTGTTGAATATAGTTAACAATCCTATATCATATGAGGATATCAAGACACTCAATAGAGTCAAATATAGTTCAAAGATGCATGTTGTACTCTTAGGTTACACAATGACGACAAAGAATATGTTAAAGGTATAGTTGAGGCAATATTTCATTGGGATTCAACTTCTTTTACTTGAGACGATTGTTTGTTGCTCTTTTATACACCAATTGCATGTCAAAACCAAAATTTTTTTGGGATAAGACTTGGTAGTACTCATCATATGATATCCTATATAGACAACTTATACTACAACATGATGGTTATATATGTGTGTGCGTGTGTGTGTGTGTGGATTCTTTTTATTTGTTTTAGCACTGTAACTAATTAAGGAGGAACTAAAATATTATACTCTTGCTGAGATTGATAAACTTTTGAGAATTAATAGGCGACGTTTGAATGATTTTACTCCTGTGCCAGTACCAAGGGAGTGTTTGACTACTTATGAAGGGAACATACTCTTACTAGATGAGATTAACTACAATAAAGGAATCGTTGACCTTGAATGTTTCGAATCTCTTACAATAACTTATGATGAGCAGAGAAAGATATATGAGATAGTAATGAGTGCTATTTCATCAAGTGAAGATGGTTTTTTTCTTGAACAGGAAAAGAACTTTGTGTAGAAGACCTTAACAGCTAGTGAGTGTTATTGCAGAAAGTGGGAGTGTTTTAATTGTTGCATCTTCTGGAATTGTAGCGCTTTAAATTCCTAGAGGTACAACAATACACTCAAGATCTGGTTTACCTTTACAGATAACTGAAGAGTTAAGTTGCAATATAAAGTAAGGATCCAATCTATTAGAGTTAATTATTCATGCAAAGCTTATCATTTATGATGAAGCACTAATGGCTGACAAACTCTGCTTTACGGCTTTGGATAGAAGCCTAAGAGACATTCTGAGGTACTTTAATCCAAATAGTTTCAAACAATGTTTTGGGGGGTAAAGAGGGTGTATTAGGGTGAGACTTCAAACCAATATGGCCTATAATACCTAGGGATACATGACATGATATGTTTCTTGCTTTAATTAAATCTTTTTACTTATGGAACTTTTGCAAGGTATTAACATTTACAAAAAATATGAGGCTGCAAATAGAGTTGTCTGATGTTGATATCTTTCTCAAAATAGATTTTGAAGATTGGAGATGGAAGAATCGATCCAATTAGTGATGGTGACCATGAAATTGAGATACCTAATGAAATCTTTAGCAAGGAGACAAATGATCCAATTAAAGCAATTGTTAATAATGCGTACCCTTCATTCTTAAGTAATGTTAATCACTTTAGGTACTTCCAAGATAGAGCAATTCTTTGTCTGACTTTTGAAAATGTGGATGTTGTGAATGACTATATGCTATCCCTGCTCCAAGAAGTAGAAAAAAACCACTTTTAAATTCAGATAGTATACATAGGCAAACATAGATAGCCCTAAGAATGTATATACAATTGACTTTTTGAATAGCATATGAGGTTCTGGACTTCTTAATCATATATTGAGGCTAAACGTTAGTGCACTTGTTATGTTGTTGAGAAACATAGACAAATCTCTAGGATTGTGTAGTGAAACTAGATTGATTATTACTCATTTGGAAAATCATCTTTTAGAAGCAAAAGTAATATCTAGAAGTTGCATTAGTAAAAAAATATACATTCCTTGAATGATAATTACTCCATCTAATTCAAGGTTACCTTTCAAGCTACAAAGAAGGCAGTATCCATTGACAATTTCATTTGCAATGACAGTTAACAAAATTTAGGGTCCGTATTTGGCACATGTTGGTTTGTATCTGCACTAACTTGTATTCACTCATGGCCAATTTTATATTACAATATTTAGAGTGAAAAGTATGAAAAGACTAGAAATATTAATATGTGGCAATGATGGAGTGTTATCTAACAAGACCTCAAACATAGTGTATAAGGAGGTATTTAGGAATGTGAAATAGGTCATTGTTATGTTTTAGGTATTTATACCAAAATCACAACTTTTTTTTTTCAAATTTACACCACTTTTTATTTGAATTACAATATTGTTTTGTATGTTCACAATAATTTTTAGGATCTTTTAGAGGTTATTGTTGATTCATCTAAAAACAAATCATCAACATTCTTCATTCTTCCTTTATTTAGCAGGTATATAAATTATTTGCACATAAATGATATTTCATGAAAATCCCAACATGTTATAATTATTATATTATACACTGTTTAGCACTTATATATACTAATAATATTATTATATAATCATGTATACATTTTTCCATGAAACATGTATTTAGAGTGGTAAGAATATATATATATATATATATATATATATATATATATATATATATATATATATATATAACATTACATAAATTATGGTATAAATCAAACGTTGAGCATTTTGTTAAAGGTATTTCACTATTTCTACAATTCATGATTAGTATCCTTGATTGATAGCTAACTATACAATTATGTTTTTTTTAAACTGGAACTAGGTGCTTTTATTTCATCAAAATAAAAATAGGAGAAGAATTTGATGTGATCATGGAATACCACATTTCAAGTTATGACAAGAAAATACCTTCAATTGGGCCTTTAACTCGTGCAAGAGCTAAGAGGCTTGAAATGGGCCTAGTTACCTTGCTGAAAATTGAAGACACTTAAAGAAAACAACAGACAAGAGGCTCTACATCTTAATATCTTTTTAATTTTCTATGAATTTGAATAATTACTATTGTATGGTAGGTGATTATATGCCATGAAAGTCATATGTACGTTTTTTTTAGAATTTTCTTGTAAATGGCAGAATGCATAGAATTTCTGCCATCTAGCATTTATTAGTCTTAGACTTTCTGCCATCTAGCATTTATTGCTCTTAGACTATCTGCCATCTAGCATTTATTTCTTGTATTTCCTAGGTGCTGCTCTTAGAATTCAAGGTAGTATAGCTAGCTCTCTTAAAACTACCTTACTCCTTTATATATGAAATTTATCACACAAGATTATGACAGTTGAATGGCCATTTCAAATTTTTCAGTATTGTTCAAGTGTGATTCTTGAAAATACAGCTTCTCTTATCTAATTTAGGTTAGTGGCGAGAAACCTCTAATTTCTTATCACTCACATCCCTCTAATTCTTGAATGTGGCGAAATCAATCCAAATCTCCTTAATTGTGGTGCCCTAGGCTTATCAATTGAGTGATTTGGTTTTCTTCTTTATTTGTTTCAACCTAAACCAGAAACGAAATCCAGTGTTCATCCTCTTCACGTTTTGAGATCACATCATATTGGTATCAGAGCTTCTGGTTAGTAAACCTGAGTTTAAACACTTTGAGAGTGATATACCCCTATCAAACACCTTGACCAGCAACCTAAAAAAATCTTCATGGCAGAAGGAAGCGATTCTGGAGTCCCTAGAGGGATTAGCCTAGAATAAGCCCAAATTATTGGCCTGCAGAGGAGACAAGAAGAGATGATGGAACAAATGGATCAACTCACCAATCAGATGAAAAGACTCATGGATCTACAGCTAAGACAACCAAGAAGAGAGGAGAATGCTGAGTCTAATGGTGACGAAGCTGAGTTTGAGGAGGAAGAGCAACCCTTGCATAGGAGGCAGCCTAGAGCATGGGAGATTAACATCAAAATGAAAGTTCCTCCATTTAGGGAAACAAGTTCTTCTGAAGAATATTTAGAATGGGATCAACGAGTGGAGAAAGTCTTTGAATGTCAAGAGTATTCTGAGATAACCAAATGCCGCCTTGCTGCCTTTCAATTCACTGATTATGCAAATTTATGGTGGGAGAATTTGAAGAATCGGCGAAGGAGAGATGGCGAAGAAGAAGTAAGAAGTTGGAGGCTAATGAAGAGACTCATGCAAAAACGATTTGTGCCTGACTATTATAGGCAAGAAATTTATTTCAAACTTCAAAACTTGAGGCAAGGAGGTATGAGCGTGGAAGACTATGTGAAGGAATACGAAACCTTGATGATTAGGTGTGAGCTGAATGAACCACAAGAGCAAACCATAGCTCGATTTTTGGGTGGCCTAAACAAGGAAATTGCTGATCAAGTAGAGTTGCAGAATTATGCTTTCTTTGAAGATGTAATTAAATTAGTTATCAAAGTAGAAAGGTAGAATAAAAGAGTGTATGGGAGGAACCTTGGAGTGACTAAACTTGTGGGAGGGAAACCATTCCAAACACTTTCCCAAACACCAGCAAAACCTACCAAAGAAGACAGTAAGGAAATGGAGAAAAAAGGATCAACCAGAACTGAGAGTTTTAGGGAAAGGGAAAAAGCAATAGAAAACCATCCCCCTAGAAGAAGCAGAGATATTAAGTGCTTTAAATGTTTGGGGCATGGCCATATTGCATCAAAATGTCCTAACAAAAGGGTGATGATTTTGAAGGAAACACAAGGGGAGATAGAGAGTGACGATGAGGTTGTTTTGGAGGACTATGAGGGGAATGAGTATCTAAAAGAGGCAGAGGTTGTTGAATATGCAGATGAGGGTGAAATTCTGCTTATTAGGCGTGTCTTGAGTATCCAAACCAAAGCAGGGGAAGAACAATGAGAGAATATTTTTCATACGAGGTGTACTATTGAAGGCAAAATTTGTAATGTTATTATTGATAGTGGAAGCCACACCAATGTTGCTTCCACCACTCTAGTTGATAAACTAAAGCTAACTACCATGAACCACCCCCAACCATACAAATTAAAGTGGCTGAATGACAAAGGCGAAGTGAAAGTCACGAAACAAGTGAAGGTTCCAATCTTTATTGGGAAGAATTACAGAGATGAGGTATTATGTGACATTGTCCCAATAAGTGCTGGACAGTTGCTGCTAGGGAGGCCGTGGCAATTCGATAGGAGAGCACTGCATGATGGCTACAAAAATACCTATGCCTTTGAGAAGGATGGAAAAAGGATTGTGTTGGCACCACTTAAGCCAATGCAAGTATAGCAAGAAAAGACAGTAAAAGAAGAGAAGAAAGCAAGCTGCTTAGCTATTAAAAATGAGATGAAGAAAACATTGAATAGAGGTAGCCTCTTTCTATTGCTAATGCTTAAGGAGTTTCAAGAGCTAGAAAATGAAGTATCCCCACATGTGAAGAAACTATTAGAAAAATTTAAAGATATTTTTCCTGAAGAGTTACCTAAGGGATTACCACCCTTAAGGAGGATTGAGCATCAAATCGATTTGGTACCAGATGCTGCTTTGCCTAACTGACCTGCCTACCGAATGAATCCCACAAAGGCAAATGAAATTAAAATACAAGTTGAGGAGCTGATTGAAAGAGACTATGTAAGGGAATCCATGAGTTCATGTTCTGTTCCGGCATTGTTAGTGCCAAAAAAAGATGGTTTTATGAGAATGTGTGTAGACAGCAGGGCTATAAACAAGATCACTATCGAATACCACTATCCAATTCCAAGATTGGATGACATGCTTGATGAACTACATAGTGCTAAGGTGTTCTCAAAAGTTGATTTGAAGAGTGGCTATCACCAAATTCGAATGAAGGAAGGAGATGAGTGGAAAAAAGCATTCAAAACAAAGCATGGCTTTTATGAGTGGATGGTAATGCCTTTTGGGCTATCTAATGCCCCTAGAACTTTTATGCGTCTAATGAATTTTGTGCTCAGATCTTTCATTGGCAGATTTGTCGTAGTGTATTTCGATGATATTCTAATTTACAGCCAAAGCTATGATGAGCATGTAGAACATTTGAGGCAAGTATTGGAAGTACTGAAAAAGGAGAAACTCTATGCAAATATAAAGAAATGCTACTTTTGTCAAGATCATGTAAATTTTCTTGGCTTTTGATGTGAGCACGGCTAGCGAATGGAAATGGAATGCAGACCTGCTGGAAGTCCCAAGTAGACCTATCATAAGAGCTCGGGCTAAAAGATTCAAAGAAGAATTTAATGGTCTAATTTTAGAAGCCCAACAAGGAGATACCTGCATCAATTCAAAAAGAAGAGCGCAAAACTGGTCCATATCATTAAAGCCCACTTAAATATGGGTCAAGACAAGCCAATCTGAATATGGGCTTAAATTGTAAGAAGATTGAAGGCTAAAAACTGAATATAGGCCCAAAATAATGCATTTATTTAATGGCCCAATTTAAGCTACGTTTTTATTTATTTATTTGCTTTTAGTATTTTATTTATTTGACTAGGAAAGTTTCCTATTTGATAGTTTCTAGAAGAGTTTCCTATTTATATTTTTTTCCTTGCCCTATAAGAGTTTCCTATTTGATAGTTTCTAGAACAGTTTTCTATTTCTATTTTTCCTTGTCCTATAGGAGTTTCCTGATGCGTTCCTCTAAACGAAGAAACTGAGTGTTTGGCGAAAGCAAGGATCTTCTTGAAAATTCAATGGATGTTTGATCGCCACGAGTTGCCTCGATAAGATCGAATTCAGTTCTTTGCCTAAGAACTAAGGGAAACTCTCACTTTAGGAGAAAACTCAATCTTTATTAATCATCAAAATCTGTTTTTTACATGAACTTAAAGAACTCTTAAATAGACAATCAAACCTAACCCTAGTAGGAAAGCTAAAAGGCCTTAAACTCCTAATTGGACTTCTAATAAAATATGGCCCAAATAACATTAATTATCTGGCCCAACTAAACTAACAAAAATAATCTCATAATTAAACTACTATTTGGGCTGCATAAAGAATGGGCCCAAATACTAATAATATTCAAAACAAAACATTTAAACTAAAGCACATAATACATCTTTAGCCTATGCAGATTTGAGCTAGTTATCTTCAAGATCTAACAAACTTTATTGGGCCTCCAGACTGCCCTCTTTAATGCCATCCTCAAGGCTGCAAAGTGTGGCCCACTTGATGTCTTGACTTGACCCAATAACTTCCTCTTTAGACTGCATATCCAAGATCAAGCCCAGTAAAGCTTCTTTGGCCCGTTTCGCCCTGCTCCTAATCATTGGACCGCCTATCCCTTGCAAAGGATCTTGGGAACGGTTTATAGTAGCTTTGACAGTATCTTGATCTCCATCATTCCCTCCCTCCTCGAAAGGATTCGTCCTCGAATCAAAGGCATCACCTACATCAAATAAAGACAAGTCAGTAAGATTGAATGCAACACCAATATTGCCATACTCACTAGGTAAATCAATTTTATAGTCATTGTCATTGATTCCTTCCAAGACTTGAAATGGTTCATCTCCTCTATGATGTAACTTAGCCTTCCTCTGAACCAGAAACCGCTCTTTGTGCATATGTACCCAAACCCAATCACCAGGTTCAAATACAAATATATTCCGACTCTTGTTGGCTTGCTTTGCATACTGCTCATTCTTCCTTTCAATGTTTGCTCGAATCTTAGCAGGCAAATCCTTTATATATTCAACCTTTTTCTTACCATCCAAGTTAACAGACTCATTAGTAGACAAAGGTAAAATATCCAAAGGTGTTAGAGGATTAAAGCCATAAACAATTTCAAAAGGACTATAAGCAGTAATAGAATACACAAATCTATTGTAAGTAAACTCAACATGTGGTAATGGAATATAAAGACCATGTGGCATAACCTTAGACTTAGCTTGTTTACATGCCATGCACTTAGCACAAAATGAAATGACATCATGTTTCATGCGAGGCCAATACAAATGTTCATACAGAATTTTTAAGGTTTTAGTCACTCCAAAATGTCCCATTAAACTTCCACAATGACTCTCCTTAATTAACAAGTTACGCATAGAACACTTAGGCACACAAAATTTATTATTTTTAAACAAGTAGCCTTTATGTCTATAGAAACTATCAATAACACGCTTATCACAAGAATTCCAAATAGATCCAAAATCAACATCATTAGCATACATGTCTCTAATATATTCAAAATCAAGCAACTTAGCATGTAAGGATGTGAATAATGCATATCTTCTAGACAATGCATAAGCTACCACATTTTCCTCTCCAATTTTATATTTAATCACATATGGAAATGTCTCAATGAATTTTAACCACGTAGCATGCCTCTTATGCAACTTACCTTGAGACTTTAAAAATTTCAAACTCTTATGATCTGAATGAATAATGAATTCTCTCAGCTATAGATAATTCTGCGAAGTTTGCAAATTCTTCATCAATGCATATAACTCTTTATCATAAGTAGGATATTTCAATGCTATGAATTCCTGTATCAAAGACACAACCATACTAGGCAAAGAAAGGTTAGGAGTGTTAGTAAAATAAATATCCTTGTACCTAAGCACAAGGAGGTTTGGCTTGCATACCAAAGCACTCTTCACCTCACTTTTTAATGCAAAAGCACTCACTCTTTTATTTTCCTCTTTCTCTAGCTCACAATTCTCTTTCTTTTTCTGCTCACATATCTCAACATCTCTCTCTTTTATCTCACTCTCAATTTTGGCCATACTCTCTTTTTTCTCACATATCTCAACCTCTCTCTCTTTTCTCTCACTCTCAATTTTGGCCATACTCTCTTTTTTCTTTTGCTCACATATCTCAACCTCTCTTTCTTTTCTCTCACTCTCAATTTTTGCCTTACTCTCTTTCTCCTCTTTTTCTTTTATTTCTCTCAACTCACACTCTTTTGTAATTCGCACTTGATCAGCATAGGCCTCAGCTGGCCTTAGGGGTGTTAGAATAAAGGCTTTCTTATGAATGGTCAATGTATATCGATTCTTGTAACCATCATAATTAACCCTTCTATCAAATTGCCATAAACGTCCCAACAACAAGTGTGCAACATGCATTGGTACTACATCACAAAGCACCTCATCTTTGTAGTTACCAATAGAAAAAGATATGCAAACCTGATTGGTCACCTATATATCTCCCCTATCATTCAACCATCTTAGCCTATATGGCTTAGGATGTTTCAATGTGGGTAGAACCAATTTATCAACCATCAAGGTACTAGCTACATTAGTGCAACTCCCACTATCAATAATCAAGCTACATACCTTGTTATTCACGTGGCACCTGGTCTGGAATATGAGCTCACGTTGTTCATCATCAACATTATCATTAGGTTTCATATTAAGAGCACGTCGAGTAACTAATACTTCTCCATGCACTGGTTCTCCAATCTCCATGTCACTGCAATCCTCCAATGGTGGCATCTCATCATCACTTGAATGCTCACTCTCCATGCCTCCATCATCAAGAAGAACAATGGCTCTCTTGTTAGGACACTGTGATGCAATATGCCCCAACCCGTGACATCTAAAACATTTTGTATCTCGTGCTCTAAAGGAAGTAGAAGTATCATTCTTAGCCTTGGGATTAGGGGCTGTAATTGAATTCCTCCCCTTGCTCTCTTCCTTCGGCCTAGTAGCAGCCTTAGGGTTATCTTGCCAATTCGGCTTCCATGGAGTTTTAGGAATTGAGCCAAATTTAGAAGATGTTCTAACCTTTAACTGCTTTTCAACTTTAATTGCTTTATGCAGTAAATCCTCCATCTCTACATAATGGTGCATATCTACTACATCTGCAATTTCTTTCCTCAAACCACCTATAAACCTTGCCATTGTAGCCTCTCTATCCTCTTCAATATTAGCTTTTATCATGGCCATCTCCATCTCATTGTAGTAATCCTCTACACTCATAGATCCTTGATGCAGATTTTGTAATTTTCTGAACAAGTCTCTATAGTAATGGCTAGGAACAAACCGTTTTCTCATCACAACCTTCATCTCTTCCCATGACCGAATAGGTCTCTCACCACTTCTCCGCCTATTAATTGCTAATTGATCCCACCAAATACTAGCATAGTCAGTAAACTCCACAGCAGCTAGCTTCACCTTTTTCTCCTCAGTATAATCATGACACTCAAACATATGTTCTACCTTCCTCTCCCACTCTAAGTAAAGTTCAGGGTCACCCTTACCTTGGAATGTAGGAATAGTCATTTTTATGTTTCCTAAGCCACTATCACGCCTAAGAGCTATCCTCCTTTCCTTTCTTGACTCGAATGCTTCACTATCTGAATATTCCCCTTCTCCCTCATCAAACCCAAACTGTGTGGTAAGCTTAGGTTGGGCTGGTGAATCAAGGTTATCCAGCCTCATATTCAGCAACTTAAACTGATCTTGAACTGCTTTCATAAAGAGTTTAAGGTCAATTTCAGGTTGATCTCTTTCACTACTCATGTTTGTCTCACAAACCTCACATGTTTTGCACTCAATTTCACTCTCTTTCCCTTAAAGCTCTTAAACAAGAACCTGATCAACAAACTTATCTAAGAAAACAAGTGAATTAAAAAGAATAAATTTTCAGACAATGACAACCCTAAGAACTGAATTTTGAAAAATATGCGGGATACTAATATCAGTATGCTGTTTTTTTTAACAAATTTCTCTTCCTTTTTTTTTCAGCTCACCTCTTTTTTTTTTTGAGCGAATTTCCCTTTTTTTTAACGATATTTTTTTTTAAGAAGAGACCCAATTCAACTAGGACTAAGAATCTGATTTTTTTTTTTGAATTTTGAATTTTTGAACAAGAAACCAAATTGAAATAGGAACAGGAATCACTTTTTTTTTTCGAAATTCAAATTTTTTGGAAGAAGAAACTAAATTGACTAGGACTAGGAATTAGAATATAAGTAGGAAAAGAAAATTGACTAGAACTAGAACTCTTTTTTTTTTTAAAGGACTAGAAGAACATTAACTTGAACTAGAACTAGAACTCTAATTTGACTAAAGAAAGGTAGAAGAAGAAGAAAGACTCTAGAAAATAGAAAAGAAAAGATAGGACACCAACCAAATCTCAAGGAGCCAAAGCTCTGATACCAAATGATGCGTTCCTCTAAACGAAGAAACGGAGTGTTTGGCGAAAGCAAGGATCGTCTTGAAAATTCAATGGATGTTTGATCGCCACGAGTTGCCTCGATAAGATCGGATTCAGTTCTTTGCCCAAGAACTAAGGGAAACTCTCACTTTAGGAGAAAACTCAATCTTTATTAATCATCAAAATCTGTTTTTTACATGAACTTAAAGAACTCTTAAATAGACAATCAAACCTAACCCTAGTAGGAAAGCCAAAAGGCCTTAAACTCCTAATTGGACTTCTAATAAAATATGGCCCAAATAACATTAATTATCTGGCCCAACTAAACTAACAAAAATAATCTCATAATTAAACTACTATTTGGGCTGCATAAAGAATGGGCCCAAATACTAATAATATTCAAAGCAAAACATTTAAACTAAAGCCCATAATACATCTTTAGCCTATGCAGATTTGAGCTAGTTATCTTCAAGATCTAACAAACTTTATTGGGCCTCCGGACTGCCCTCTTTAATGCCATCCTCAAGGCTGCAAAGTGTGGTCCACTTGATGTCTTGACTTGACCCAATAACTTCCTCTTTAGACTGCATATCCAAGATCAAGCCCAGTAAAGCTTTTTTGGCCCGTTTCGCCCTGCTCCTAATCATTGGACCGCCTATCCCTTGCAAAGGATCTTGGGAACGGTTTATAGTAGCTTTGACAGTATCTTGATCTCCATCATTTCCTATATAGTTTTCCTTATAAGTTTAGGTAATTGGCCTATAAATAGGTATGTATGCTCATGAACAATTCAGATTATCATTTATAATATTGAGAATGTTTTCTCTTTAGTTCTTTAAAGAACTTTTGTGAACTTATCAAGATTTATCTTGTGGCGTTCAAGCAAGACTTATCACTCACAATCTTTTTCCTCTTTCTTGAGTGTGGCGTCTGCAATATTTCTTATACCTTTGGTTCTTATCTCTTTATAGATAACGGGTCAAGGTCATTTTATTTTAATTTATTTTTGTTATAAATCTGATTAGAATACAATCCTTCCAATTGGATCCCATATTGATTCCGGGTCTCACTACTCTTTGTGAGGTTCATATCAGGGGTTCACATCAGCTTTGTAGTATCTTAACAAGGTATGGAAGTTGATGAAGAGAAAATTAAAACCATCAAAGAATGCCCTGTTCCCAGAACCATAACCGAAGTAAGGAGTTTCCATGGACTCGCATCTTTCTATAGAAGGTTTGTTCGAGATTTCGGCACTATCCTAGCACCATTAACAGAATGTATAAAGGGGGGAAAAGAGTTTGGATGGAATAATGCAGCCCAGAGGAGTTTTGAACTGATTGAAGAGAAATTATGCGATGCCCCTGTATTGGCACTATCAGACTTCTCCAAGCCATTTGAGATTAAATGTGATGCTAGTGGAGTGGGTAGATATAAGTATGGATTTTGTGCTTGGACTACCTAGAACTCAGAAGAAAGGATTCAGTCATGGTTGTTGTGGATCGATTTTTAAAAATTTCACATTTCATTCCATGCCACAAGTCAGATGATGCTGTAAATATTGCCAATATGTTTTTCAAGGAGATTGTTCGACTCCATGGCATTCCAAAGAGCATTGTTTCGGATCGTTACTCAAAATTTCTTAGTTACTTTTGGAAGACCTTATGACGAAAATTAGGCACAAGATTGCTTTTTAACACTACTTGTCACGCACAAACTGATGGACAAACAGAAGTGGTAAACCGTACACTTTCTACTTTGCTTAAAATTGTCATTAGTAAAAATTTGAAGAATTGGGATGAATGTTTGGCATATGTTGAATTTGCCTATAACATAAGTGTGCATAGTGCTACTAAACGTTCTTCTTTTGAAGTGGTTTATGGATTCAATCCATTAACCCTACTTGACTTAGCACCATTGCCACTTGATGCTCGAGAATGTTTAGATGGTAAACAGAAGGCTGATATGATTAAGAAGTTGCAGGAAAATGTTAAAATGTAAATTGAGAAGAAGACCTCAATCTATGAGAAGGCTGCAAATAAAGGGAGGAAGTTTGTGCAAGTCAACCTTGGAGATTTAGTATGGATCCATCTTTGAAAAGAGAGGTTTCTAAGCAAAAGGCAGTCCAAATTAATGCCCAGGGTAGATGGACCCTTTTGAGTCTTAGTAAAGGTATTTACAATGCATACAAAATAGAGTTGCCTGGTGATTATGGAGTTTCAGCTACCTTCAATGTCAGAGATATTTCTCCTTATTTGCAAGATGAAGATGACTTGGATTTGAGGGCAAATCCTTCTCCACTAGGGGAGGATGATGTGATCATGGAATACCACATTTCAAGTTATGACAAGAAAATACCTTCAATTGGGCCTTTAATTCGTGCAAGAGCTAAGAGGCTTGGAATCGGCCTAGTTACCTTGCTGAAAATTGAAGACACTTAAAGAAAACAGCAGACAAGAGGCTTTACATCTTAATATCTTTTTAATTTTTTATGAATTTGAATAATTACTATTGTGTGGTAGGTGATTATGTGCCATGAAAGTCATATGTACATTTTTTTTTTGGAATTTTCTTGTAAATGGGGCAGAATGCATAGACTTTTTGCCATCTAGCATTTATTGCTCTTAAACTTTTTGCCATCTAACATTTATTTCTTGTATTTTCTAAGTGCTGCTCTTAGAATTCAAGGTAGTATAGCTAGCTCTCTTAAAACTAGCTTACTCCTTTATATATGAGATGTATCATACAAGATCAGGACAGTTGAATGACCATTTCAAATTTTTCAGTATTGTTGAAGTGTGATTCTTGAAAATACAGCTTCTCTTATTTAACTTAGGTTAGTGGCGAGAAACCTCTGATTTCTTATCACTCACATCCCTCTAATTCTTGAGTGTGGCGAAATCAATCCAAATCTCCTTAATTGTGTCTCCCTAGGCTTATCAATTGAGTGATTTGGTTTTCTTCGTTGTTTGTTTCAACCTAAACCAAAAATGAAATCCAGTGTTCATCATCTTCACGTTTTGAGATCACATCAGAATTTCTCAATACATTAGAAAAGGATTTCAATCAACCTTACAAAACATCTTAGAAAGTGCCAAAAAGTGATTGATTAAGAAAAAAGAGATGTATCTTCTACAAAGATCAAATTTTTTACAGTAATACAAAAAGACTTCATTAAACTTATACTTGGATGCAATTGCTCAGTGTACAGTTGCTATAAGCTTGAAGCCTTTAACCTTTCTTACACCAACACTTTTAGACCTCGACAATATCTTTTTCAACAAAATAGACATGATCATCAAGACTTAACTTTTCACTTTTCATCATAGATATTGAAACCGATCTTAAGAAATTTTACAAAATAGAGATACGATGATGGTAAAAAAACCTAAAAAATTTAGACAAGAAATGAGAAACAAAACCAATCATAAAGAGATATTTTGAATTGAATATAACACAGTCAATGATAGGATAATTACAGCATGAGCATGGTTTGATGGCGATAAAGGGAGAAAAATTTTTAGAAAGAAAAGGAGAAAAAACTCACACACTATGGAGATAGGACAACTAAAAAGAATGAACAAGCACTAAAGAAATGAAAAAGGGGGAGAAGAAGGCTATGATACCCCTAATTTTTAATACAGGATTAGGATAATTAGAAATTAAATATCAATGGAAAAGTAACTTGGATTAAAAATTATTTCGAGCTCATTAGGAGTATTAGGAACAAAAAATACAATATTTAAAAATTTTCAAAAAAATACTTTATAACATGAAATTACAAAACCACCCAATAAAATGTCAAAATTATAAAACTATCGAACAAAAGTCAAAACTACTTTTTTGTCCCTATACATATAAATTCTAAATCACCTCTCGCCTCTTCATTTCTTTCATTTAGCATAAGAAAAGTTTCTCTCTCTACACTCTCTCTTAAACTATACTAAGGTCCCAATTCTGCATCATTCAAAGCTCAAATTGAAATTTTGAATTGTTAACTATGTTCTGATCATCCTAAAACCTTTGTTTACAAGAATGATTTCATATAAAAAAATAGATCAAACCACAGATCAACAACCAACGGCCAAAAATTGTCACTATAAGGAATTTCTAGATTGAGCAATTTTAGACCTCTACCGTTGGAATCAAAATGAGGTGAGGTATAAGTTTAGGCATTCTCCACCACTCAAAACTACCAAAAAATTGAAGAAACGTGTTGTAGAGAAAGGTGTAATATCCAGTAGTTTTAAAATAATAATATTTTATGATAAAAAATATATTTTTATTTTAAATGATTATATTTTGCTAAAAGCAAATATATTTTTAATTAAAATAATTATTATCTTGTTTAAAATAATTATATCGGCCTCTAATAAATTTTTGTTTTATTTTTAAAAATATTCTTTTTTTATTATATATAAAGATATTTATTTTGTAATTTGTTTTATTAAAATTTTTATCAAGAAAAGTCATGATTTAAGAGTTCAACTAAAGTTTTATAAGAATGTAAACTTTTTAAAAAATTTTGAATATTTTAGGATGAAAAATTATATATATATATATTATATGTGTGTGTGTGTGTGTAATGAAAATAATAATAAAATTTTTTAAATATTTAATTATTAAATAATAATAATAATAAAAAGAAAGAAAAAGGGAAAGGGGGAGACAGAAAGCTGAAGAAGAATGCAAAATCTCGATTCCATAATAGTATGAATAATAACATCTATTTTTTTTTTTAGATCTGGAGTTCCTATTGACTTTCGATCTCAAAACTAAGGATACTACTAGATTTAAGATGGATAATACTATGATTTTGACCGAATAATTTTTTAAATCAGTCGTAGAATCGTTGCAGATCAGAAGTAGAAAATTTCAGAAAAAGATAAACTCTGACACTCTTACTTAAAGATCTCAAATTAAAAATCTGACACTGTAAATGGATTCAGGAGTTAGATAAATCTTAAGATATGAAATTTTTCGGCCATCTGACAATTTTTTATATGTCGTGAACAATAAATCTGCGCGAGTGTGAATAGTGATTCTGGTAGTGAATAGTTTTTTTCGACCGTAAACAATGACCAGCGTTGACCAAACTCTCTGAATCATTTCTTAGGTTTTTGGACCTTCCGAACACGTTTTTGAAGTCCATTTAGTCAAATGTGAATTGAAAAAAAGTATTTTAGAGCTGTCCAATTTGGAACTCTTATCCTGTGAGTAGATAATATTTGCTATGACATGTTTTTATTGTCCTTACGAATATTTGTGATTGATAAGTTTACTTTTATTTAAAATTTTCTCTATTTTAAGGCCTTTAAGTATATATGGGACAAGCATAAATATTTTTGTACACTCATCTAAAATGCTCAAACTGAAAAACTAGCTACACAATTGGAATTAGAGGGTGCCAAAACCTAAGCAGCCAAAATTTTGAGTATTTTAAACTAAATTCATTCATATGACCCTAAACCAACTCACGATAAGCCTAAGTAATTAAAGAAATAAGTTTGACGTCAAAATAAAAGGCCACTAACTTATAGCACAAGAATTTAAATTCATGGACAATGACTCAATTGAAATCAATAAAATATTCTTTATTTTTTATTTTCTTATTATTATATTTAGGAAAGAAAAATATTACTTAGGCTAAAAAAATATCCAAACAAAGTTTACACTATTTTATCATCAAAAGTGATAACTTTCTTGTTCGTTATACTGGCCCTCAATCCATCGTTGATGCAGTCCCACATCGGTTGGCGAGGGGGTCCTGGTGTTGAATATAAGGGTTCGCAACCCTCCCCCTTACGAGCTAGCTTTTGAGGCGGGAGTTAGGCGAGTCCATTAAATTGGTATCAGAGTCTAACCTCGACCAGTCGGTGTGGACGGCATGCACGAAGGTTCCCTGCACGAGGACGTGCAGTCTAAAGGGGTCGGGAATGATGCAGTCCCACATCGGTTGGCGAGGGGGTCCTGGTGTTGAATATAAGGGTTCGCAACCCTCCCCCTTACGAGCTAGCTTTTGAGGCGGGAGTTAGGCGAGTCCATTAAATTGAGGTTAGACTCTGATACCAATTTAATGGACTCGCCTAACTCCCGCCTCAAAAGCTAGCTCGTAAGGGGGAGGGTTGCGAACCCTTATATTCAACACCAGGACCCCCTCGCCAACCGATGTGGGACTGCATCAATCGTGGCTTGACTGTGACGGCATTTTAGACGGAGTTGGTGAATGAGATGGGGATTGGGTGGCCGACCTTGAAGAATGAGATTATGGTCAACAATATGAAGTAAGCGGGGAAAGATATTCTCCAGGGACAATAAAAACCCGAGTATGTGGGGGCTCTAAGCTGTGGAAATGGGCTAGTAGATGAAGTGCCACCTTCCATGGTGCGGAAGGCTTATTTATATATAGCCAAAAATATATTTTTACTCCCTTAAGTTTATTCCAAGTTTCATTTTTGTCTCTTGACTATTTCTTGTTCTATTAATATCCTAAGAGACGTTTGAGATAAGAATTCTTTTTTGTTTCTTAGAATCTTAATATGAGAGATTAAGGACTTGTTTGGATCTGTTTGTTTTCTATTTTTAAAAACTGTTTTCTGTTCTCAGTTGTTTTCAGAATAAAAAAACTCTTTTGATAACCTTTTTTTGTTGTTATTTCGGAAATAAGTTCTGAAAATAAATTGTTTTTAAAACAGAAAAACAGAAATAAGGAAAAGTTTTTTTGTTTCCTGTTTTTGTTTTCAAAACATAAAAAAACAAAAAATAATATATTTTCAAAACAGTTTATCAAACATATTTTTTTTACTTTTGTTCTACAGAACAATTTTTAAACATAATTTTCAAAAACAGTTTTTAAAAACAAAAAAAAAACAAAAATAGAATCAAACAAACCCTAAAATTTTTATGTTTGATATACATTCTAAAAAATTCATTTTTGAGAAACTAAGATTCTCAATAATAATTTTTTAATAAGTTTTCCACACAAAAAATTCTCATAAAGAGAAGTGAAAATCTTAATTTATCATGGACATAAGAATCTTCTAATGATATTAAAAGATAATTATACATTTTATTAATGATATAATTGTAATAATAACAAAAAAATATTACTCTCTCTCTTCACTCTCTTCCTTTCTCTCTCATTTCTTTCTTTTGTTCTATTAATATCCCTTAGGAGACGTTTGATACACAAATTCTTTTCTATTTCCTAGAATCTCAATATAAAAATTAGAATTCTCATATTTGATAGAAGTTTTGAAAAATTCATTTTGGTAAATTAAGATTTTCAATAATGATTTTTTAATAAATTTTTCACAAAAAAATTCCATGGAGAAGGGTGGAAATATTAGTTTATCATGAACATGAGAATCTTCTAATGATATTAAAAGACAATTATACTTTTCATTAATAACATAATTGTAATAAATAAAAAAATCTTACTCTGTCTTTTTATTCTCTTCCTTTCTCTCATCCCTTTCTCTCACTTTATCTCTCATTCCCTCTCTTCACACTTTTTCTCTCATAAGAATAAAGAATATTTTTAAAAAATGTACGAAGATTTTTAAAAAATTAAATATAACTAAATAAAAAAATAAAAGATTTGTAGAAAATGTTATTTAAATATTTTTAATAATCTTAAAGGTCAACTAAATATATTTTATACATTCTTTCGTTTTATCCAAACAAGATCTGAAGTATTTGTCTTATTGGATCGAATGCCTTTCGTTGTGGGTTATCAACCTACCCTTAGTACCAAAATAGGTTCTTTACAAGAAAGAATTACTTCTACCAAAGAAAGGGTCCATAACTTCTATTCAAACAATTTATGTACCTACAAACAATTTGATTGATCCTACTCCTGCCACGACATTTGCCCATTTAGATGGTACTACCATACTATTATCAAGAGGATTAGCTGCCAAAGGTATCTATCCAACATTAGATCTTTTAGATTCAACGTAAATTATGTTACAACTTTCAAATCATTGGTGAAAAACACTAAGATTTCTAAAAATTATAATTCTCATCAATAATATTTTCAAAAAAATATGATTTTTAAATAATAAAAAATTTACCGTTTACCAAATGTCCTCTTAACTCATCAAATGACACCAAGTTTTTCCCTTCCACTAACATTGTTAGTTAGACTAACAAAAAATGCTGACAGGACAGCTAGTTTGCATTGACTTGGAGCCACCTAGATAACCACATAAGCATCATTATATAACATTAAAAAAAAAGACGTCCTTGTGTCTTCCTCATATGATTCTGCTGCCTGCAACTCTGTTTCTTACTTAAATTAAGATTGAAGTCGTTAATGCCCTCCAACCATAACTAAAGTCATCGGCTCTAAACCTTGATTCAAAAATGCAAGACAAGGCACCCCCTTCCTCACATGAACCATTGAGTTTTCCCTATACATCTTTCACATCACATTCCTCTCCAACACAATCACTATTGTTGGCACTGTAGGTTCAACCCTTATTCTACCCAATCTGTTCAACTTAAGACATAGCTTAAAAGGCTATTTTGCCTCTACTTTAGGAATATTTACAAGTTCTTTGCAAATGCACAACAAAGCATTATAGGTTGAGGCCTCCATCACTGTGTAAGGATTCAAAGTGCTAATCTTTGTCCCACCCATGCCGTCAAAATCACATATGGCTAACAATAAGTTTAATGGGATGTTCTTTCCATTGATCCTTAGAGACGTCAAACCAATGAAATATTCTACAAGCAAGGAAAATAAGAGATTGTGGTATTATTTGGGCTTTTGATCAGTGGCGTCTAGATTTTTTTTATATACAGATCAAATATCATAATATTAATCAAACATGCATCAAACTCGAAATTACAAAAGTCTTACTAAGACAAAAATGAGATAAAAATTACAAAACAGTTTGTACTTTTAAAAGATAGACAAAATCTAAATTATAAAACAAAATAGCTTCTAACTATTATTAACCAATATCATAAAAAAATACAACAAATTTCACTTAAATACAATCAACTTTGAAACGGAATTTTTTTAAAGAAGACAACATACCTTCCAATCTTTTTTAAAAATTATAACTCTTAACCTTGAAATTTCTTCAAAATTTGAAATGTTGTAAATTTGGAGAAAAAATGTATATATTTCTAAAGTTGATTAACATGGCATATTATGTAGCAATGAGAGAAAACTTTTCCTTAAGAAAGAAAAAAAAACATTTCTAATGAAAGAAGACAACACATAAACTGACAAAAAAAAGTAAAAAAAAAAAAGAGTAAGGGGAGGGGGAGGAAGCTGCCAATGGTAGCAACCTCCCCACTCTGCAATGCTAGGGTTTTGAAAGAGAAAAGGCGCGGGAGGCTACTATTTTTAGGAGAGATGTCTCCTTAGCATGATCACTTGAAATTGTCAATTCTAAGGTGCAAAACATAAAAGCCCATCATACCAATCAAAAGAAACAAAAAATTTAAAGAAAAAGTCTTTTACAAAACCTTTTTAAAATAGAATTTGTACTAATGTTTTGTTTTTCAAAAGGTAAAACTTTGAAAAAAAAACCATCTTTTCTTGTGAAAACATAAATTATTTACCAAAGTGAGTTTTGAAATTATATATAAATTGCGAAAGATCTTAATGCTAAAGGTCTGTAAAATTCATGGTGTAAAAAGTTAGACTTAATTAAGAAATTTCCGTAATGCCTACATATACATATCCTTTACAAGGATCAAAGGCCACATAGTAGTGAGAGTGAGTTGGTTGATCTTAGTTGTTTTTTGATGAAAGAAAAAAGCTAGATGACTAACGGTAGCTCATAAGAATGTTTGAGGTGAGGTCAATTAATTTTATTTGGAAAACACGTAGTATATTTGACCTTGTCTTTCATTTTTTTCTTCTTGAGTTTTTTTGGACTTTTAAGGAAGGTATTTTCAATTTTTTATATAATTCTTTTCATAAAGGATTTTTTTTTTTTGAATTTTTAAAAAGAAACAATTTTCTATTTGACTCTTTCGAAAAGAGAAGAATCTTTCTTTTCAAAATTGTTTTTAAAACGGATCATGCACGAGAGAAAAATCATAGGTAAGGTTGTAAGTGGATCGGGTTCGATTTGGTTAAGGCAAAATCTCAATCCGACCGAACATTTGTCGAGTTGTTCTCTCTTCATTCGAAACTGACCATCCATACGAGTGAACCGAACATATTGGGTTCATTCAGGTAGGGTAGATTTCGATCGGCCTATCCAATTCCTTTGGGTTATTTGGATTGGCGAGTTGGAAGGTCACTCGAAATAAGCAAACATTTAGTAAAAAGATGACTTAAGAATTCCAAAGAACAAACTCCAAAATTTCTAAGCAACCAACATGAACATAAAGAAATAAATTCCAAGAAAAATAGAAAAATTATAGCATAAAAATAGAGAAAAAATAAATAAAAGGAAGATAAGATGAGGAACGAAAAAAATAGAGGAAATACATTATGCCTAATTCCAAAAAAAACATCACCAACGTGAAGACAATATACTCAATTATTAAAATGAAAAATACTTTCAAGAAGATGGAAATTACTGTGCAAACTTTGCTTCAAATCTGCTTCGCAATGGCTGCCGACGACGTAGTTGGTGGAAGTCTAACGAAAAACAAGATGCGACGGCAAAAGGAGAAAGGAGAGACCAATAGAGATTGAGGGATCGGAGACAAAGAGAGAGGCCGAGGGTTGCATTTGTGTGATTTGCAAGTTTACTTCCCATGTCTTCCAGAGATTGAGAGACCGAAGGCGGAGAGAGAGGCCAGAGAAAGCAAGAGAGGTGAGACAAAGATCAAGAGACTGAAGATAGGGAGAGAGGCAGAGAATTTTGCGGGTTCGACTTTTGTAATGTAAAGAGGAGAAAAAGTCAAAAACGGCATTTCACTTTCTTTCTTTTTTTAGCATAAAAAGTAAACAATAAATATAATGTGTTGTTGCTGTCAATCAGATTCGAACCCAAACCTCTTAAGAAGTGCATAAAAATTTTGCCACTAAGTTGCAAGCATCATCTTGTGTAAATTTTATTTTTATTTAATATATATCTTCAGTCGAGTCAAATTATATTGGTTTAAATACCTTTAACGCTACCCGACGTTGAATCGGGTAATCAGGTTATGAACACCCCTAACCATAGGAGTCGATAAATTCACAAGTTGCGAAATTTAAGTGTGCAATGCACTCTAAGAGCGTCTTATGTCCTTTCTCACCATCATCGACCAAAAACTAACCGGTGAGGCACTTACTTATGCCTAAAGACAAAATACAAGATCACCTTTTGATTGGATAGCTACATTCATTATCAGTTTGAACAACTAAAAGGTGATGGTACACTTTATCTATGCTTGATTTTTATTACAAACTTAAATGGCAAATAAAATTAGACAAAAAAAAATACAAAACAATAAACCATGGCCGCCATTTCCCAATGTCAGGTCCTTACAATATCAGGTTCCCAAAGCTTTCCATGGTTACTTAAGGCATTTTCCTAGCATTCAAGCAATACATATTCTAAAGAAGCAAGAAAAATAGAAATTAGATACTCATCCCGAAAAAATAATCACCAAAAAGCTTTTCTTTTTATTATATAACATAATAGGAATACAACAAAAGCCATCCAATCAGTAGGGTATAAAAGAACGCTAAAAACCTCCATTTGATATGGACATTCCAAAATCAGGTTAAAGAGCTAACTAAACCCCAAAAATTCCAAAATCAAAATGAGGTCAGCACCTTAAGGACAATTGCTACACATCTTTTCTCAACTAGAATTAAAAGGCAAAGTATATATACCAAGATCAAAATTGAGACAACTCAAAAAAAAAGAAAAAAATTAAGCACCATCTGATATGAACTTGCTTAACTCCAACTTAAAAGTTAACTCGTAAGGAAAATATTATGAACCCATATATATAATACTTAAGACCTCTCTTGTTAATCGATGTGAAACTTTACCGATATTCACCTTCACTATTACACAATTCACATTATTCGCCTACTCTTTAGCTTGCATGTCTTCATGCAAGATGTACAGATTACCACCACAGTCCAACTTTTGACAACCTGCTTCAATCAGCGATCTGGCCAACCCACCCGACTAGTCGAGAGTAAGCTCTGATATTATATGATATGAACCTACTT
Source organism: Gleditsia sinensis (assembly GCA_037074535.1). NCBI lineage: Eukaryota > Viridiplantae > Streptophyta > Magnoliopsida > Fabales > Fabaceae > Gleditsia > Gleditsia sinensis. The sequence goes on from CM073469.1 coordinate 48,590,260, forward strand.
AACTTTACTTCAAAAGTTAGCTCGAAGGGGGGATTGCGAACCCATATATATAACACCTAAGACTTCTCTTGCTAACCGATGTAAAACTTTGACGATATTCACTATCACCATTGCACGGTTCACATGAGCTAACTTTTGAAGTAGAGATAAGCGAGTTCATATCATATGATATCTGATGTGAACCCCTGATATGAACCTCACCAAGAGTAGTGAGACCCGAAATCAATATGGGATCCGATTGGAAAGATCATGTTCTAATCAGATTTATAACAAAAATAAATTAAAGAAAATGACCTTGACCCTGTAACAACTTTTTTATTATTACTATTATACAATATAGAGTTTACATACATGTCATTAATCAAAACATACGTACAACATATCAAACACATAAAAATCTACATCTTATTTATTCTGGTTGACCAATTCCGGAGATACTGGTGCGGTTGGTTCACCTTCAACGGGATCTAAGTCAACTCGACCACAAATATTTTATTTACTTTTGGGATCTGCCCAACATAAAGTACTCAATCCAACGTGCCCTAAAAGCCAAAGCCATAGAAAAATCTGCATAACTAATTTTCTAAACATTATATGGAAATATAGTGAGAATTAAATCTCAGTAAGTTCAACAATAAATCATCATCAATATAGCTCATCACGTCATGTTCAGCTGTATAAACTACAGCAAATATCTTTGGTCACATGAATGCACTATATCTATGCACATGAGAATCGTACAATAATGACATGTATGACAGGATTAACTATTTCCAGAATATCATATGATGACTATCAATTTATTCTCATATTAAGCTACTCTGGTCAGGGTGATTATTTTCTACTCTCTGGTACGGGCTTTTCTCGTTCCATCCGACATGGCCCACTTTCTCTTTCTTTTCTCATTAACATAATCATAACCATTGGTAGGGCGTCCCCTACTGGTGCACCACACGGATTTGCCATGTGACCGTGCTCATTTCTTTTATTTTCACAATAATAGCCAAAAATATGCTTTCAATAACAAGAATGTTCATTAAAATAAAATTATTACTAAAAATTATTGAAAACCATGCCATGAATATAACCATTTCAAATATCACTTTATAAAATATTTCTATGTCAAAATTTCACACTTAAGATGGTAAGAAATTCATGCAATGGCAATGGCTATGGCATATACTAGTCATTTATTATTTTCATTTATAAGATTCTTTTTTTTTAAATATTAATTTTATTTTTTTATTTTTTCGATGCAGGTTTTCATCCTATCTGACTTTCTCTTACTAATCAGAGAATAACTCCCTCAATTTAACTCCGATTTAGGTGATCTTGATATCATTTTAAAGAAAGACAAAACAATTATCTAAAACTCTTATGTTGAACAGTTGAATGAAATATTAAAAAATCATGGTGATATTACTCCCTTAAAGAACATGTTATTTCTTCTTGAGTAGGTTCTGACCTCTACCTATTAATCTGTCCATATCTCTCTCATAATAATTCCCAATTAAGTGATTCCAGTGGCTAAAAATCCGTGACACATATAGTTATAATTCTTATGTTAATCATTTATTTTACTTCCCTACAAAATGTTCCCAAAAATTAAAACACAGAAGCTATCCTAACATATTCTTCCCTGATTAACCATTTTCTGATCATTGCTTACTAATCGGACCATATCTACCTCATATAGACTCCAAATTGAGTGATTTCAGTGGCTAAAAATCCGTGACACATATCGCTATAATTCTTATGTTAACCATTTATTTTAATTCCCTATAGAATGTTCCCAAAAATTAAAACACAGAAGATATCCTAACATATTCTTCCCTGATTAACTATTTTCTGACTATTGCTTACTAATCAGACCATATCTACCTCATATGGACTCCAAATTGAGTGATTCTAGTGGGTAAAAATCTGTGAGACATACATCTACATTTTTCATGTTAACAATTTGTTTTAATTCCTTACTAATTGTTCTCAGAATTTTAAAAACAGAAGCATAAAAGTTTGCCACCCATAGCCATACCTATGCAGAACTATCTACACCAACCTAAGTATTCAAACATACATAATATGTAACATGATATAGAAACATCCATGACCAATCATTAAAGTTCTAAGATCAAAATCTAATATAAATATTACAAGTTTCAAACTTTTTTTCAAAAAGAAATATTGTTAAACTTACCTGTAGCACTTAGTCCTTTAGACTTCTCCTTCCTCTTTCTTCCTTTCTTCCTCTCCTTTCCTCACTCTACCTTGCTTCTATTTTTCCTCTCCCTCACTTGGACAAAAATTCTAATGTTGTAAGGGTGGGTTTTGCTTAAATAGACCATCAAATAATTCATTTTTCATGATCATGGGTCTACCTTATCACAATTAGAATACACTTGGTTGAATTTTTAGAAAACAGACAACTTATGTTTTTGTCTTCCTCTTCCTTAGTCAAGATATGCATAGTAAAAGAAGATTTGTATTTTGAAAATTATGATAATATGTTTCTAAGATAAGGGACAAGGTCCCTTTAATTTAGGGATTCATTTCCTTTTTCTTTTGTCTTAATCAAGTATGATAGGTTTTCCTTTTTAGGTTGCAAATTTCTAGCCCTTGAATCTCCATTATTTGGTTGAAATTATTTGTGTGGGATAGGAATGTTTTGTCCTAATGCCATGTATTATCATACCACTTGCTAAAATTATGAGTGTACGATATAGATGTTTTGTCCTAAAGCCTTGCATTATCATACCACTTGCTAAAATTATGAATATAAGATATCACCACTTGCTAAATTTTTGTCTTAATGCCATGTCACCTAATCTTGATTACGCCATTATTTCATCACTTTACTTTTATTTTTATTTTTATTTTTATTTTTTTCCTCTTAGGTTTGGGCTCATTCTTGCCCATTTTCTTTACTTTGTTTAAAATTCTACCTTTCATAATGGGCTTGGTCACATTTTCATGATTTTTGGGCTACCGGTCCAATTCCTATATCTTAGTCCAAGTTTATGTTTTATTTCTTCATTGGGCTATCCTATTGGCTTGCTAAAAATTCATGTGAAGTTGAAAAACTCTATATGAAGTGTTCATAGGTGAAGGCCCAATTTATAGGTGGAGATACTAAACTTAGTAACTTTTGCTCTTAAATTAAGAAAAATTACCCTAATCCAATCTTCTTGAAATTTTAAGACCTTTACTTACTTCACAAAAATTTATCTTCCTTGCCTAAGAATTTCACCTTTATTTAGCTTGCTTATTTCTAATATTTTCTCTTAGGTTTTCTTTTTTTACCTATTCCATTAATATTAGAACATTTTTATACATACACGTAAGGTGAAGAATTTTTAAGGATTATATTTCTTTAGATATCTAAAAATTTTCTAATAAATTTTATTTCCTTAATTAAATATTTATGTACCTTTATCAATAAAAGAAATGAAATTAGGGATGTTACTTTGAATACTCTTGTACTTTTATTAATACATGAAACAAAATTAGGGATGTTACATTTCTCTCCCCCTAAAAAAAATTTGTCCTCAAAATTTCAGAAATTACATAATAAGAACAATTTCGAATATTTCTTCCTCGTGACTTCTTCTAGTTCCCAAGTTGCTTCTTTCGGAGTCAAACCTTCCTATAACACCTTAACTAGGGGAATAGTTTTGTTCTGTAATTGCTTCACGTTAGTGTCCAATTTAGATGCTGGTACTAGCTGGTATGTCATGTTCTCTTTTATTTGTATTGATTCATCCCGTATTATATGTGAAGAATCTGGAAGATACTTCCGTAGCTGTGATACATGGAAAACATTGTGCAGGTTGGACAAATTCGGTGGAAGGGCAACTTGATTTGCTGACGTCCTCACTTTCTTCAAAATCTGATAGGGTCCCAAAAATCGCAGACTTAACTTTCTAGTTTTGAGAGACCTAACAACTCCAATAGTCGGGGAAAGTTTCAGAAATACATGGTCTCCTTCCCCAAACTCTAGCGGTCTATGTCTCTTATCATAGTAACTCTTTTGCTGACTTTGAGCTGTAAGTATTTTGTCTCGTATCATCCTGATTTGTTCAGTGGTCTGTTGAACTAAATCAGGATCCAGCAAGTTCTTTTCTCCTACCTCAAACCAACATAGTGGAGATCAACACTTCCTACCGTATAAAGCTTCGTAAGGGGCCATTTTAATACTGGAGTGATAACTATTATTATAAGAAAACTCTACTAAAGGTAAGTACTTATCCCATCCTTTACCTTGCTCTATTACATAAGCCCTTAACATATCTTCTAGAGTTTGAATGATCCGTTCTGTCTGCCCGTCAGTCTGAGGATGATAGGCAGTACTGAACCGCAACTGAGTTCCAAAAGCTTCCTGCAACACCTTCCAAAACCTCGACATAAACCTGGGATCTCTATCAGAATTGATATTTAAGGGAATTCCATGAAGTCTAACTATTTCCTGGATGTACAACTGGATCAATTTATCCAGTGAATAGTTAATTCTTATGGGAAAAAAGTGAACAAATTTGGTTAATCTGTCAACAATTACCCAGATAGAGTCATGTCCCACTGAGGTCTTAGGTAATCCCACGACAAAGTCCATTGAGATACTGTCCCATTTCCATTTAGGGATCTCAAGAGGTTGTAGAAATCTCGCTGGCTTTTGATGCTCCACCTTCACCTTTTGACAAATGAGACATTTCGCCACAAACTCGGCAATGTCCTTTTTCATCTCTGGCCAACAATACATCCTCTTTAAATCCTGGTACACTTTAGTGCATCCAGGATGGACTGTGTATTTACTCTAATGCACTTCCTGCAGGATATTAGTCCTCAACTCTCGTTCTTGAGGGACACAAATCCTTCCCTGATACATGATTGCTCCATCTTCCATGATAGAAAAATTACCTTGGTCTTTATGATCCTGTAAGTATTGGTCGTGAGCTTGAACCTCTTTGATCTGGGCTTTAAGGTCACACCCTATACTTAAACCATTAATGACTAGCTTCTTTGGAGTAAGAGTAGTGGCTAGTTTCAAATTTTGAAACTCCTCTAGCATCTGCATCTCATACACCATCATCTGACCCATGTGCAGAGACTTTCGACTCAAGGCATCTGCTACAACATTCGCCTTTCCTGGATGATACTTTATCTCAAACTTGTAGTCATTGAGGAATTCTACACATCTTCGTTGCCTCATATTTAACTCCTTCTAATCAAAGAGGTATTTAAGACTCTTAGGATCACAATATACTTCAAAGGTTGCCCCGTACAAATAGTGTCACCAAATCTTTAAGGCAAACACCACTGCCGCCAATTCAAGATCATGGGTTGGATAGTTTCCTTCGTGGGGTCTCAGTTGCCTAGAGGCGTAAGCAACTACTCTCTTATCTTGCATCAGCACACATCCTAACTCTTTCTTTGAAGCGTCACTGTACACTTCAAAATGTCCTATAGGGCCTGAAATAATTAAAACATGAGGAGTGGTCAGTCTTGTCTTAAGGTTATGGAAACTAGCTTCACATTGATCAGTCCATTTGAAAGGACTTCCCTTCCTGGTCAATTTAGTCAATGACAAGGCTATATGAGAGAAGTTTTGTATAAACCTCTTGTAGTATCCTGCCAAATCCAAGAAACTTCTGACTTCCGTAACTGTCTTTGGTCTTTCCCACTGAATCACTGCTTCTCCACATTCTGTGGGCAATTTCTCACAAAATGACCCTTCTGTTCGCAGTTGAAGCAGACATCTTGTCTCATGTAGCATGGCCTATTACCATGCATGTGTCCGCACTTAGCACACTTGACTAGGGTGAGGTCATGTTGGAAAGGTCTGGGACCCGCAGTCAATGGCCTCTTACCAGCTCCATATCCACTTCTTCTCACATTCTTGCTAGGGTTGGAAAAAAATTTTCTTCCTTTTCCATAAGTTTCGCCATTGCTTTTTGTCCTCCACTCCCTTTAAACATTTCTCCAAGAGTCTGCATTTATTGATTAGAGGCACAAACTCCCTAATCTCCATAGCTACAATAGCATTCTTTATGTCCAGGTTCAGTCCCGCTTCGTACTTAACAGCCTTCCATGCTTCATCAGGGTTAAATCGCAGATAAGAGGAGAACTTAGACAATTTCTCAAACCTCGCAATGTATTGGTCTATAGTCATGCTACCCTGCCTGAGTTGGAGAAATTCAATCTCTTTCTCCTCCCGCACAGTACTTGGAAAGTACTTTTCCAAAAAGGTGTCTTTGAACACCTGCCAAGTGATCTGCCTTCCCTAGTGAGCTAAAAGTTCTCTAGCTCCATGCCACCAGTATTCTGCTTCATCTTTTAGCATATATGCAGCAAAGATTACTTGCTGCTCCTCAGTACAGCTCATCACTTCAAAGATTTTCTCTAACTCCCTTATCCATCTTTCAGCTACAATCGGGTCAAAGCCGCCTTGAAAACAAGGTGGCCTAGTCCTCAGGAACTTGGATATGCCATTATCATTTTCAGTCATCCGGTTGTTAACACTATTCACACCATTCGAGTTATTAGCATTCTAGAGGTATTGTAGAATTTGATTAGTGGTCATGACTTGGTCTCGAATTGCCGTGGCCAGGTTGTGCAGAGTTTCCTCCACATTATTTGCCAGATTCCTCCTTGGTGGTGCCATTTCCTACTATGGTAAAAAGAAAAGTTATACTGCAATTGAGGTGATCAAGCCCAATAGTTAGTTCAAAAATATTTAACAGCAGTTATAACACCACCTCAGCATGTAGGTAGGAAACACTAGTAATTTCTTACCTATATGAATTCACTGATCCCTACACAGCATAACCACAAACATACTCAAGACACTATAAGATCGATTCAGATAACCATCCACCCACTGACCATCTAGAATCAACTTGCTCTTATACCAATTATGTAACAACTTTTTTTTTTTATTATTATTATACAATATAGAGTTTACATACATGTCATTAATCAAAATATACGTACAACATATCAAACATATAAAAATCTACATCTTATTTATTCTTGTTGACCAATTCCGGAGATACAGGTGCAAATGAGGGCACTTTCACCGGGATCTAAGCCAACTCGACCACAAACATTTTATTTGCTTCTGGGATCTGCCCAACATAAAGTACTCGATCCAACGTGCACTAAAAGCCAGAGCCATAGAAAAATCTGCGTAACTAATTTTCTAAACATGATATGAAAATATAGTGAGAATTAAATCTCAGTAAGTTCAGCAATAAATCATAATCAATATAGCTCATCACGTCATGTTCAGCTGTATAAACTACAGCAAATATCTTTGGTCACATGAATGCACTATATCTATGCACATGAGAATCGTACAATAATGACATATATGATAGGATTAACTATTTCCACAATATAATATGATGACTATCAATTTATTCTCATAACAAGCTACCCTGGTCAGGGTGAGTAATTTCTACTCTACGGTATGGGCTTTTCTCGCTCCATCCGACATGGCACACTTACTCTTTCTTTTCTCATTAACATGATCATAACCGTTGGTAGGGCGTCCCCTACTGGTGCACCACACAGATTTGCCATGTGACCGTACTCGTTTCTTTTCATTTCACAATAGTAGCCAAAAATATGCTTTCAATAACAAGAATGTTCATTAAAATATAATTATTACCAAAAATCATTGGAAACCATGCCATGAACATAACCATTTCAAATATCACTTTATAAAATATTTTCATGTCAAAACTTCATACTTAAGATGGTAAGAAATTCATGCAATGGCAATGGCTATGGCATATACTAGTCATTTATTATTTTCATTTATAAGATTCTTTTTTTTTAAATATTAATTTATTTCTTTATTTTCTTGATACAGGTTTTCATCTTATCTGACATTCTCTTACTAATTAGAGAATAACTCCCTCAATTTAACTCCGATTTAGGTGATCTTGATATCAATTTAAAGACAAAAAAATTATCTAAAACTCTTATGTTGAACAGTTGAACGAAATTGATGTGGGGTAAGCCACAAACTCTAGATCTAGACACCAAACCTTGACAGAACTCAAAGAAGACAACAATGGAGGTTAAATCTGAAAATAGAAGAAAACAGAAATAAAAGGAATAGAAGTAGAACCAATTCACACAATGGAACAACCCTTGTTCTCTGAATCAAGAACTGAACCAAATGATGAAGAAACCCTACCAGTACAACCTTACACAATGGCCATGGCAGCCAAGCACAAGGAGGAGGCTTATGGAGGCTTGAGAACACCAATCTCTAGGGAGATTGACACACACAAGAACAACTAAGCAAGATCAATCAGCAAAGCTCTCTTCTCTCAAAAGCACTCTTTTGATAGAAGGGAAAATAAGTATCTGAGTTACAAAATGTCTAATCTTCTAAAAACATGCTAAGGAGGGCCTTTTATAGTCCTAGTGCTGGCCTCCCTTTATAAAAACGAAATATTAAAAGTTAAATAAGGAAATTGTCTTAAAACAGAAAAGACTACAAGCAAAACATCCAATCACTTCATGGAGTCTTCTCTTCACCCCTAGGGTCTTCATGAGCTGCAATGGCCACCATTGACTTGATGGACAGATCCTTGATTGATGGCTCGAAGAAGGCTGTTAACATGGAAGGCTCCTTGGACAAGAAAAAGGTTATCACCTTGTCTAATTTTTGTTGGATCTCCTTAGCCCTTGCCCTAGTGATAGGACCTTCAAATGTAGGAACTTGAGGTGTAGGTGATCCCTCATCATCCTCCCCTTCTTGAAAAGGATTCGACCTCGAATCATCCAGCTCCTCATCACGTCCCTCATAAAGTGTAAGGTCTCCAACATTGAAGGTTGCACTCACGCCATACTCCCCGGGCAGCTCCAGCACATAAGCATTATCTCCAACTCTTTTCAGAACCTTGAATGGACCATCTCCTCTTGGTGAAAGCTTGGACTTGCGTTTTTCAGGAAAACGCTCCTTTCTCAAATGAACCCAAACAAGATCCCCCGGTTTGAAGATCACGCTCCTTCTTCCTTGGTTTGCCTTGGCAGCATTGTACTCTCCCTTTTGTTGTAGCTTTGCCCTAGTTCTTTCATGCATCTCCCGAATGAACTCCACATGTTTTCCTGCATTGAAATCTGCTCGTTCCTTCATAGGCAACGGCGTAAGATCAAGTGGGGTTAAAGGATTCAAACCATAAACACACTCAAAAGGACTTAGAGAAGTAGAAGAATGAACAGCCCTATTATATGCAAATTCTACATGAGGTAATGCATCTTCCCAAGCCTTCAGATTCTTTCTAATGATAGCCCTTAAGATAGTTGTGAGAGTCCTATTGGTCACTTCAGTTTGACCATCAGTTTGTGGATGACTAGAAGTAGAAAATAACAATCTAGTCCCTAGTTTTCCCCAAAGAGTTTTCCAAAAATAGCTAAGGAACTTCACATCCCTATCACTCACAATAGTTTTAGGCACTCCATGTAACCTAACTATTTCCCTAAAGAACAAGTTAGCTACATTAGAAGCATCATCAGTCTTATGGCAAGCAATAAAATGAGCCATCTTAGAAAATCTATCAACAACCACAAATATAGAATCTCTCCCCTTCTTAGTCCTAGGCAACCCTACAATGAAATCCATACTAATATCTTCCCAAGGGGCTGTAGGAATAGGTAAAGGAGTATACAAACCATGTGGCTTAATTCTAGACTTGGCTTTTAGGCACTCTAAACATCTCTTCACTAAGTGTTCTACGTCCCTAAGCATGTGTGGCCAAAAGAAATGTGTATGCAGCATATGATATGTCTTATCCCTACCAAAGTGTCCCATTAAACCTCCCTTATGGGCTTCCTCGACAAGTAACGTCCTCAAGGAACACCTAGGAATGCACACCTTATCAATTCTGAACAAAAATCCCTCAAACAAGTAAAACTTATCTAAGGAACCTTTCTGCACACAATGCTTATAAGTAGCACCAAAATCAATGTCATCTGCATATAACTCTTTAATGTAAGTGAATCCTAACACCTTAGAGTCTAATGTGGTCAACAAAACATGTCTCCTAGAAAGTGCGTTAGCAACAACATTATCTTTTCCCTTTTTATACTTAATGACATATGGAAATGTTTCAATGAATTCCATCCATCTACCATGCCTCCTATCAAGTTTATCTTGACTCCTAAAATGCTTTAAAGACTCATGATCAGTATGCAAAATAAACTCTCTAGGCCATAAGTAATGTTGCCAAGTCTTAAGCACTCTATATAAAGCATACAACTCTTTGTCATAAGTAGAGTAGTTAAGACATGCACCTTTCAATTTTTCAGAGAAGAAGGCAATAGGCTTACATTCTTGCATGAGTACACCTCCAATACCAATTCCAGAAGCGTCACACTCTACTTCAAATGGGCGAGTAAAATCTGGGAGCACTAGAAGTGGCGCCTTGGTGAGCCTCCACTTCAGATTGTTGAAGGCCCTCTCTTGTGCCTCTCCCCACACGAATGGAGCATGCTTCTTGGTGATCTCAGTCAAGGGTGCAGCAATGGTGCTAAAATCCTTGACAAAGCGCCTATAGAAGCTAGCTAGTCCATGAAAACTCCTCACTTGTCCAATTGAAGTTGGAGTTGGCCAATCTTGAATGGCTCTTATCTTCTCTTCATCCACTTGCAGCCCTTGTGTACTCACTACAAAACCAAGAAATGTGACTTTATTAGTGCAGAAATCACACTTTTTCAAATTGGCATACAAGTACTCTTCTCTAAGGGTAGAAAGAACTTCCCTTAAGTGTTCTTCATGCTCCTTTAGGGACCTGCTATAGATGAGTATATCATCAAAGTATACTACAACAAATTTCCCTATAAAGTTCCTCAAAACATAGTTCATCAATCTCATGAAAGTAGAAGGAGCATTTGTCAAACCAAATGGCATCACAAGCCATTCATAGAGACCAAAATTGGTCTTGAATGCAGTCTTCCATTCGTCTCCTTCTTTCATCCTAATCTGATGATATCCACTCCTTAGATCAATCTTTGTGAAGATGGTGGCACCATGGAGCTCGTCCAACATGTCGTCCAGCCTCGGAATTGGATGGCGGTACTTGATGGTGATGTTGTTGATGGCTCTACAGTCAACACACATCCTCCATGTGTTGTCCTTCTTTGGCACAAGTAGAACTGGCACGGCACAAGGAGATAGGCTCTCTCTCACATAACCCTTGTCTAGGAGCTCTTGCACTTGGGTCTGGATTTCTTGGCTCTCCTTAGGGTTCATTCTATAAGCTGGCCTATTTGGTAAGGTGGCTCCGGGAATAAGATCTATTTGGTGCTCTATGCCTCTCAAAGGGGGTAGGCCAGGGGGTATATCATCCGGAAATACATCCTTAAACTCTTCTAAAAGGGCTTGGATAGGAGGGGGTAGGGCAGCCTTAGTTTCTTCACTTAGCATGGCCAGTTTCTTGCACAAAAGCATGAGGGTGGTTTCTAGGGGTAGATACTCACCTTGTAGCTCACTTTTGGATGCTAATAAGACACTAGAAGGCTGTATTGCTAATGCTTGGCTTGGCTTTGAGGGGGTGCCTACTTGCTGCCGAGTTGTGCTCTTGCCTTGCTTCTTCTCCTCTCCTTGTTCCTTGTCGTTTTCCTTCTTCCTTTCATAGGCCTCGGCAATCTGCATAGGAGACATAGGTTTTAAGACAACATTCTTGCCATTAAATGTAAAGGAATGCTTATTAGTGTGACCATCATGCATGACTCTTCTATCATATTGCCATGGTCTTCATAACAAGATGTGACAAGCTTGCATAGGAACAACATCACACAGAATTGTATCCTCATAGTGACCTAATGTGATAGTAACTTTAACTTGCTTATTCACTTTCAATTCTCCACAATCATTCATCCAATGCAGTTTGTAAGGCCTAGGGTGATGAAAAGTAGTAATTTGCAACTTAGAAATCAATTCAGTACTAGCAATGTTGCAACAACTACCTCCATCAATTATCATGTTGCACACCTTTCCCTTAACTAAGCATCTAGTATGAAACAAGTTTTCCCTTTGATTATCCTCACAAGGGGCAGGTTGTACATGCAATGTTCTCTTACAAATTAAAGACTCTCCATGCTCATACTCAATCTCATCCTCATTATCAAAACCAGATTCATGCTCATTCACCTCATTAACACACTCTTCATTATCTTCTTTGTCACTTTCAGATTCATATTGTCCTAAGTGGTTAATCATGAGCGTTTTTCTATTAGGACAATCCTTCATCATATGACCTCTTCCTCTACATTTAAAGCATTCAATGTCCCTAGTTCTAAGAGTAGGGTTAGAGGTACTCCCTTTGGATCCATTAGAGGAACCAGTTGTGGCTCGTGGAGGGTAGGGTGTGGCACTAGGTGGTGCACTTCTTTTCTGTCCGACTTGCTCTAAGTATGGCTCTCTTTGTGAAGACTCCCGGCCATAGGATTGAGAGCTACGTCCTTGCTGGTTTCTCCAAGTGTTGGATGTTCCACTTGAGCTCTTGTTTCCTTGGTTCCTAGCCCTTGTCTTTCTTTCTACTTTGATTGCTAAGTGTAGCAATTCTGTCATAGAGCTGTATGGATACAAGTCGACTTCATTAGCCAGAAATGAATTGAGAATTCTAAGATACCTGGCCATGGTTGTCTCTTCATCTTCAATCACATTAGCTTTCACCATTGCCACTTGCATGGCATTGTAGGTCTCTTCTGCACTCATTGACCCTTGTCTCAAATTCTCCAATCTTTGCCTTAAATCCCTTGTATGATGTTGAGGCACAAATCTAGCCCTCATCAAAGCTTTCATTTGCTCCCATGTGGCCACGTCTGGATCAAGTACTCTTCTTCTTTCCTTGACCAGGTTGTCCCACCATATGAGGGCATAGCCATTGAACTCCAATGCAGCTAACTGGACCTTTTTATGCTCAGCAAAGTTGTGACATGACCAGATTTGTTCTATCTTGGTCTCCCACTCCATGTATGCATCTGGATCACACTTGCCTTCAAAACTTGGGATCTTCACTTTGATCTTCCCAATGCCATCTTGCTCTGGCTCACGTCCTCTTCTAGCTTGGTATCCCCTAGGTGGCTCAGCTTGCCAGCCTTCATACTCCAATTCCTCATCTTGGTAACCCTGAAATGTATTAAAACGATTAGGTGCATAATGATTTCGTCTATGTAAAGGAGAGTTATGGACAGAGAGTTGCTCATTGTGAGCATGGACTGGAGTGCCATGATGTGGGGCAGCGCCTTCTGATCTTCCAAGGTGAGAAGCGGTGCCTGGAGGGACTTGTTGGTGTGCGCCTCGAGCTGCATCATAAGCACTCCTTTGATCTGGTAGGGGCGCTCTTGCGGCGACATTGGAAGGGCCTCCATCCTCAGCATAGGTGCCTAGAGGGACGAGGGCGGGTGGTGCTGGCCTTGACTCCAAAACAGCCATCCGAGCAGTCAAGTGGGCTAAGTTGTCCGACATGGTCTTGAGCATGTTGAACATCTCAGGCGGTATTGGTGAAGAACTCCTTGAGTGTGGAGGACTTGGTGACCTAGACATGTTCAAAAGAAGACTAACACCTAAACAAGTCAGATTAAAGAAATCAAAATCACCTCACTAGTGTTTCACTCTTGTGTTTGATCTCTCTCTCCTAATTGTTGTTGATGTACGTTTTTTTTTCTTTTTTTTTTTAATGGATTGTCTTGTATGAATCAAATAACCCACGTGAACAGAGTGTTCTAAGCCAACAATCGCCAAGAAATGGTGAATTATAGAAAGGATAAGTTCGGCAGAGGATTAAACAAGCAAATGACTCAGAAAAAGAAAGAAAATAAGATTGAACAAGACAATTACAAGAAGGTAATGCAATTAGACAAAGTATACTCAATCAATCTGAACTCAAGAAGGAAGAATTGTACCTTACTTGTCTCAACTTGTACCAATGGAGATTAGAAGGGTGAGGTTCGAAATCTGGCTAAGTGTGGGACAAGGCTAAGGTATGGCTAGGGCTTGTAGAACTCCTTGGTGTATCTGAAGCCTCTTGGCAATCCCTTTGAGTTTCACTTGAGAAATGACTAAGTACAAACTACTTCTATGAAATGATTACAACTTAGGATAGTATGAAATACAAATGCAATGCTGAAATGAGACTTGAATTTCTTTTTCTTTTCTTTTCGTTTTTTTTTTCGTTTTTTTTTCTTTTTGTCTCAAGAATAAATAAAATACAGAAATGAAACTTGGAATATCAGAAATAAGAAATTAACACCTGGAATTTCAATTTAAATTTCAAAAATAACTTCTAATAGCAGATTGGACTTAATCTTCCTGATTTTAAGGAACAAGTATAACAGCTGCAAATCAAATCTCTCTGATTTGAGGAACAAATATAACAGCTACAAATCAAATCCCCTGATTTTAGGAGCAATTATAACAGCTGAAAATCAAATATCCCTTATTTTATGGAGTAATTATGACAGCTACAAAAACAAATCCCTGATTTTTAGGAGCAATTAATGCTCAGCCATGGAAGTCAAACCTGGTTGATGCAATAAAGGAATGCAGCCTGATTTGTAGGGAGCAGCTAATGTTCAGCCTTAGAAATCAAATCTGGCTATTGCAGCAAGTCATGGACGTTTTTCTGGATGGTGAAGGCTAGGAAGGGTGGTTGGTGGTTGAACAAGGCTGCAGCAAGAGTTCTATGGTGGTTCACGATGATGTAGGTGAGGGAATGTGTCCAAATCTCCAAAACCACAAGCAATTCAAGCAAAGCACAACAATGAAAGACCAGAAATGACTCAAAAACGAAAATGACAGAAAACTGAAATGGCAAAGACTCCAGATGAACAAAGCAAACCAGCGGCAGTGCTTTGGTGGTGATGTGGTGGCGGTAAGGTGTCACCTTGCTCTGATACCAATTTGATGTGGGGTAAGCCACAAACTCTAGATCTAGACACCAAACCTTGACAGAACTCAAAGAAGACAACAATGGAGGTTAAATCTGAAAATAGAAGAAAACAGAAATAAAAGGAATAGAAGTAGAACCAATTCACACAATGGAACAACCCTTGTTCTCTGAATCAAGAACTGAACCAAATGATGAAGAAACCCTACCAGTACAACCTTACACAATGGCCATGGCAGCCAAGCACAAGGAGGAGGCTTATGGAGGCTTGAGAACACCAATCTCTAGGGAGATTGACACACACAAGAACAACTAAGCAAGATCAATCAGCAAAGCTCTCTTCTCTCAAAAGCACTCTTTTGATAGAAGGGAAAATAAGTATCTGAGTTACAAAATGTCTAATCTTCTAAAAACATGCTAAGGAGGGCCTTTTATAGTCCTAGTGCTGGCCTCCCTTTATAAAAACGAAATATTAAAAGTTAAATAAGGAAATTGTCTTAAAACAGAAAAGACTACAAGCAAAACATCCAATCACTTCATGGAGTCTTCTCTTCACCCCTAGGGTCTTCATGAGCTGCAATGGCCACCATTGACTTGATGGACAGATCCTTGATTGATGGCTCGAAGAAGGCTGTTAACATGGAAGGCTCCTTGGACAAGAAAAAGGTTATCACCTTGTCTAATTTTTGTTGGATCTCCTTAGCCCTTGCCCTAGTGATAGGACCTTCAAATGTAGGAACTTGAGGTGTAGGTGATCCCTCATCAGAAATATTAAGAAATCATGGTGATATTATTCCCTCAAAGAACATGTTATTTCTTTTCGGGTAGGATTTGACCTCTACCTACTAATCTGTCCATATCTCTCTCATAATAATTCTAAATTAAGTGATTCCAGTGGCTAAAAATCCGTGACACATATAGCTATAATTTTTATGTTAACCATTTATTTTAATTCCCTACAAAATGTTCTCAAAAATTAAAATACATAAGATATCCTAACATATTCTTCCCTGATTAACCATTTTCTGACCATTGCTTACTAATCGGACCATATCTACCTCATATGGACTCCAAATTGAGTGATTCCAGTGGTTACAAATCCATGACACATATAGCTATAATTCTTATGTTAACCATTTATTTTAATTTCCTATAGAATGTTCCGAAACATTAAAACACAGAAGATATCCTAACATATTCTTCCCTGATTAACTATTTTCTGACCATTGCTTACTAATCGAACATATCTACCTCATATTGACTCCAAATTGAGTGATTCCAGTGGGTAAAAATCCGTGAGATATACATCTACATTTTTCATGTTAACAATTTGTTTTAATTCTTTACTAATTGTTCCCAGAATTTTAAAAATAGAAGAATAAAAATTTTCCACCCATAGCCATACCTATGCAGAACTATCTACGTCAACCTAAGTATTCAAACATACATAATATGTAACATGATATAGCAACATCCATGACCAATCATTAAAATTCTAAGATCAAAATCTAATATAAATATTACAAGTTTCAAACTTTTTTTCAAAAAGAAATATTGTTAAACTTACCTGGAGCACTTAGTCCTCTAGACTTCTCCTTCTTCTTTCTTCCTTTCTTCCTCTCCTTTCCTCACTCTACCTTGCTTCTATTTTTCCTCTCCCTCACTTGGACAAAAATTATAATGTTGTAAGGGTAGGTTTTGCTTAAATAGACCATCAAATAATTCATCTTTCATGATCATGGGTCTACCTTATCACAATTAGAATACACTTGGTTGAATTTTTGGAAAACAAACAACTTATATTTTTGTCTTCCTCTTCCTTAGTCAAGATATGCATAGCAAAAGGAGATTTGTATTTTGAAAATTATGATAATATATTTCTAAGATAAGGGACAAGGTCCATTTGATTTAGGGATTCATTTCCTTTTTCTTTTGTCTTAATCAAGTATGATAGGTTTGCCTTTTTAGGTGGCAAATTTCTAACCCTTGAATCTCCATTATTTGGTTGAAATTATTTGTGTGGGATAGGAATGTTTTGTCCTAATGCCATGTACTATCATACCACTTGCTAAAATTATGAGTGTAGGATATAGATGTTTTATCCTAAAGTCTTGTATTATCATACCACTTGTTAAAATTATGAATGTAAAATATCACACCACTTGCTAAATTTTTGTCTTAATGCCATGTCACCTAATCTTGATTACACCATTATTTTATCACTTTACTTTTATTTTTATTTTTATTTTTTTCCTCTTAGGTTTGGGCTCATTCTTGCTCATTTTCTTTACTTTGGTTAAAATTCTACCTTTTATAATGGTTTTGGTCACATTTTCATGATTTTTAGGCTACCAGTCCAATTCATATATCTTAGTCCAAGTTTATGTTTTATTTCTTCATTGGGCTATCCTATCGGCTTGCTAAAAATTCATGTGAAGTAGAAAAACTCTATGTGAAGTGTCCATAGGTGAAAGCCTAATTTATAGGTGGAGATACTAAACTTAATAACTTTTGCTCTTAAATTAAGAAAAATTACCCTAATTCAATCTTCTTGAAATTTTAAGACATTTACTTACTTCACAAAAATTTATCTTCCTTGCCTAAGAATTTCACATTTCTTTAGCATGCTTATTTCTAATATTTTCTCTTAGATTTTCTTTTTTTACCTATTCCATTAATATTAAAACATTTCTATGCATACACGTAAGGTGAAGAATTTCTAAGTATTATATTTCTTTAGATATTTAAAAATTGTCTAATAAATTTTATTTCTTTAATTAAATATTTATGTACCTTTATCAATAAAAGAAATAAAATTAGGGATGTTACTTTGAATACTTTTGTACTTTTATTAATACATGAAACAAAATTAGGGATGTTACAAACCTATTATCTATAAAGAGATAAGAACTAAACGTAAAAGAAATATTGCAGACGCCACACTCAAGAAAGAGGAAGATTGTGAGTGATAAGTCTTGTTTGAACGCCACAAGATAAATCTTGATAAGTTCAGAAAAAGTTCTTTAAAGAACCAAATAAAAAACCCTCTCAATATTATAAATGATAATATCCTTAATAGACCTCTAGAATAAAACTATTAAATTCTTCTTTGAATCTTTTAGCCCAAGCTCTTATGACAAGTCCACTTGGGACTTCCAGTAGATCTGCATTCCATTTCCATTTGCTAGCCGTGATCACATCATTCCCCTCCTCTTGAAAATGATTTGTTTTCAAATCAGCACCTACATAAAAAAGAGTTAAATCAATAACTTTGAAATACACACTAACATTATCATTACTTGGATAATTTAGCTTGTGGACATTGATATTGATTCTTTCAATCACTTGAAACAAAACAATTTCCTCTTAGAAGTAGTTTCAAATTTCTTTGAAGTAAAATCCTTTCCTTTCTCATATAGAGCCAAACCCAATCTGCAGGGCCAAATCCAATTCTTTTTTGTCTCTTTTTAGATTTGTTGACATATTGCTTAATTTTTTTCCCAATGTTTTGTCTTGCCTTTTTATAGATTTGCTTAACAAAATCAATTTTCTTCTTTTCATCTAAGTTAATACAATCAGCCATCGGTAAAGGAGTTAATGGATTAAAAGCATGCACAATTTCAAAATGTGAAAACTTAGTTGCAGAATGCATACTCTTATTATATACAAACTTGACATGTTTCAAAAACAAATTAGACTCAATACTCCTAGGCATGCCATGCAATCTCACAATTTTTATGAAAAACAAATTACCAATATGTGATACATCATCGGTTTTATGACATGGTATGATATGTGTTATTTTAGAAAATTTGTCAACAACTGCATATATAGAATCTCTACCCCATTTTAACCTAGGTAAACTCAAAACAAAATCTGCAGATAAATCAATCCAAAGTTCACTAAGTATATGTAAAGAAGTATATAATCCATTAGACTTCATTTTAGATTTAACTTTTCTACAACTAATAAACTGCTCATATATTCGTTCCACATCATGTTTCATATCCAAAATATCTAAAGTTTTAGATATGTAAAAATTCCTCATCAAACCACCTCCTTGTTCTTTCTTAACAAGCAAGTCATGTAATGAATATTTAGGCATAAACAATTTGTTTTCTCTAAACAGAAATTCATTATGCTTAAATAACTTATCAAATGCCACTTTTTCATATGCATTGAGAATATTACCCAGCAAAAGAGAAACTTCAATATTGAGTAAATAAGAGTGAAAAACATTAGTACAATTATTGGCATATTTGAAAAGAAAACATTTTTCGATCTTACTTTCTTTTGCATAAAAATTTATTTATTTTTCTCAATTTTTCTTTCAATGACTAAATTTATTCTCTTAATTTCTCCATCAATTTTCTCAACCTCTCTCTCATTTTCTCTCTTAATTTTTTCAGCCTCTATTTCTTTTTCTTTTATAATTTTCTCAACCTCTCTCTCTTTTTCCCTCTTAATTCTCTCGTCCTCTATCTATTTTTCTCTCACAATTTTCTACACCTCTCTTTCTTTTTCTCTCTTAATTTTTTCAGCCTCTCTCTCTTTTTTTATCATACTTTTTATGTCCTCTATTTCTTTTTCTCTCATAATTTTCTCAATATCTCTCTCTTTTTCTCTCTTAATTCTTTCACTCTCTTTCTTTTGTAATCCCACTTGATCAATAGAGTAGTCTTTAAAAAATTTGAACATTTGAGTGGAGCATTGCAACTTCTTAATTAAGTCTCTATGGTAGTGACTTGGAATGAATCGCTTTCTCATAACTGCTTTCATCTCCTCCCACGTCTCAATAAGTCTTTTTCCATTTCGTCTCCTACATAAAATCAATTGATCCCACCAAATAATAGCATAGTTAGTAAATCCCATGATAGTCAACTTTATTATTTTCAACTCAGAATAGTTATGACAACCAAACAACAACTCCATCCTTCTCTCCCAATTTAGATAAGCTTCGGGGTCATTTTTACCAAGAAATGACGGAACCTTCATCTTAAAACTACCCAAGTTATTATTTTTTCAATTCCTAACTTCTCTAAACCTCCCACCATATTTTTTACTCAAATCCCTGTCAACTTCATCAAAATCATCTCTATAATACTCTCTACCTTTAAAACTCACTTTTCTCGGTTGAACTATCTCTCTCTTATGCATATTGGAAGTATTTTGTGAATTCTCTACCCGATCTAAATGTTCATAAACATGCTCTATCTCTACTCTCAACAGTCTCCTCATCTCACTCACTAAACCTTTCATCAACAACTTCAGATTTGCCATTCCCGATACATCATTGATTGTATTTTTGTCTTTGTTATGTGACATGATTGTCCTGCAAAATAATGTTAGAAAAAAAAATCTCACAACACTAACTCACATGTTTCTCTCAAGATTAATGGCATTCACACTTGTGTTTACTCAAATTTTGACTTTTACCCTCTTATAAGCTCACACTCTCTTGCATTTTTCCTCTCTTAGTCTTCTCTTTCAATTCTTTATTGAACTCAAACAAAATCACACAAAATTCTTCTTGCAACAATTCAAACTCAACTAATAGAGTACAATGAGCAAAGGAAGGAAAAAAAATAAACAGAATTTTAAGAAGCAAAGGAACAAAACAATAGAACTTTAAAAAAAATTAAAGACAAGATAAGGAATAAGAAAATCAGAACAAGAAGCAAGTAAAATAGAAAGAAATATATCACTAGAGGAAAGAAACCAATTGAGATAAGAAAAATAATCAAAATAAGAAAAACGAATGAAATAAAAGATCAAAGTAAGAAAAAAAACATTGATGCAATTAGAATTACTAGATCACTTTTTTTTTAAGATCAGATTGCAAAGTCTAGGTGACAAAACTTGAATTTCAACAATAATGGGTTCTAATTTTTTTTTCGATTTTTTTTTTCAAAATTCTACACTTTTTTTTCTTTTTTTTTAATTCTGAATTTTTTTTCTTTTTTTTTTTCATATATGCACTTAACTAGGAACACTAAAAAAACAAAAATTAGAAGATAGGAAGAATGAAGAACATAGAAAAAAAAAGATACAAGATAGTAAGATGAAATAAAAATAAGAAAACAAATAGGATAGATCAAACCTGATTTAGAACTTAAACTCTGATACCAAATGATGTGAACCCCTGATATGAACCTCACCAAGAGTAGTGAGACTCGGAATCAATATAGGATCGATTGGAAGAATCATGTTCTAATCAGATTTATAACAAAAATAAATTAAAGAAAATGACCTTGACCCATTATCTATAAAGAGATAAAAACCAAAAATATAAGAAATATTGCAGACGCTACACTCAAGAAAGAGAAAGATTGTGAGTGATAAGTTTTGCTTGAACGCCACAAGATAAATCTTGATAAGTTCAGAAAAAATTTTTTAAAGAACCAAAGAGAAAATTCTCTCAATATTATAAATGATAATCTTCTTAATGGACCTCTAGAATGAAATTATTAAGTTCTTCTTTGAATCTTTTAGCCCGAACTCTTATGACAGGTCCACTTGAAACTTCCAGCAGGTCTGCATTCCATTTCCATTTGCTAGCCGTGATCACATCAATATCAAAACCTATCCTCGACTGGTTGGGTGAGTTAGCCAAATCGCCAATCGAGACAGGTCGTCAAAAATTACGTCGTAATGGTAGTTTGTACACTTGCACAAAGACGTGCAAGTCAAAAAGTGAACGAATGATGTGCCTTACAATAATGAGTGTAAATATCGGAAAAATCCCACGTCAATTAACAAGAAAAGTCTTGGGTGTTATATATATAAGTTTGCAATTCTCTCCTTACAAATTAATTTTTGAGGTGGAATTAGACAGGTTCACCATCCCAAAAATTAAAAATCACCGTGAACTAGAAGTATCACAGATGCAAAAGTGTAAACAGAGCCAAAAACGAGCAAGTCATTCTATTCCAAATATCTCTAAACTTCTAGCTGCATGCTATCAAAATAGAGACCCGAGATACACAAGCAAAAGGAAATGAAAAATGAAATTCAGTTGGACTCAAGTTATTTTGGTCTCTATCATAAATTCATAGCCCAAAATGATGTAGTTCCTACCAAACCAGATAACACATGACAGTGGACTCAAAATATTACAATAAAACCAAACTCATTTCCATGGATTATCAATAAGTCAAACCAGTGATACAGAAGAGGATGAATCACAAACCTCATAAGGGCTACCTGACCGGGGGTAACTGGGCCCAGAAAAAATGGCCGTTGTTGGCGAAAGTAGTGGCCGTCAGACCTGTCTGACAGAGTGTCAGCCGTCGTGGATGTCGGCTTATCCGGGTGGGGTGCTCTGTTACACTTGCTTTCATAAGAGTCCCACATTGGTAAAAATACTGGTGTGGGTGTGGTATATAAGTTCAAGGGCTCTCCAACCTTAAAGGCTAGCTTTTAAGGGGTGGTTCTCCCTTGATTAAAAATGCATTGTAACACTGAACCCCTATTTCAAAAATTCCCAGAGCACATTCCATTTGTTTTGGAAAATTTCGATAATCTAATACACTCCATAATATAATCAAATTTCACAAAGCCATTTCTCAATATGCACAAATAAATTTCACACAAACTTTGACCTAAACTCAAATTATAATCGGATTATAATGACCCATAAAATTAAGATAGCTAGAGTCATGATACTTAGAGATGAACCCGGTAGTATCTCACACTGAAAAAAAAAGCACAATCCATTTGGGACATTCTTCGTTAAAACCACATCAAGATCCAGACATTCAAACCCACGGGATTTCATGTTCAGCGACAAAATCCACCAGGCAGAGCATCGAATAAGGAAGAAGGAAGAATCAGAAGCAATAATCGAAAGAGCTTGATAGAGCTAGGATTCTACCCTGGGATTCTACCATCGCAACGTTTACTCACAAATTCACCACCGACGTTCTCCTTTGTGTTCTCCCCCTCTTGCTCAAAATATTCTTTCTCCCTTTTCCTCTCTCTCAGTCGCTCTCTTCTCTCCAAATCGCTCTCCCAATTTCAACAGCCCCGTTCTCCTAATGTTCTCTTCCCCTTTTTTCACATTTTTTAGACTGCCCTCTCTAACCTGAAATCTATTAACGCTCTTTTTTTTTCCGCTGCTCACGTGATGGTGAGGAGAAGTTTCTCCTCACCCCCAACTTTTTTTTTCTAATTTTTTTAAAATTTTAGTTACTCTAAAATTCAGAATTTTATTTTGTTGTTTCATTTTTTATTTTATTTCACAAGACGTTTGAATAATGGGTTCAAAAAAGGTAATGGGCTATTTTGAACTGGCCCATTAATTTAACCGAAGTCAAATTTGATCAAATCCAAAAATGAATTTGGGTATTTTTTTTATCATTTTTTATGGCTACAAATAAAAACAAGATATCTTATTTTTTAAAATTTTTTATTTTAAAATTTTTAATTTATGAAAAAAAACATTTTATTTTGTATTTTTATATTTTAAACTTATTCATTTTTATATTTTTATATATTTTAATTTTATTCATTTTTTGTATTGTTATTATTTTTATTTTAAAACAAAGATAATATTTAAGGAAACCTGGACGAAATAGTGTTTACAGGTCGTCAAGTTGAAGAACTCAAGCAGATAGCAAACTTTAGTAAGAAAGTAGAAAGCAGAGCCAAATAAGGGGGCAACTAAAATCTTATCAACTTTCATATAAAGAAGACACAACGACCTTTTTTTTTGTAGGTAACAGAGTTGCAGGCGGCAACATCGTTGACCATATAAGTAAGACACAAAGATTTTTTTTTTTTTTGGTGTTATATGATGATGTTTATGTGGCAATTTTTAGTTTAAGTGGCTTTAGAGCATCTTTAATAGTGCAACTCTCAAAAGTTGCTTAAATAGATCCTACGTTGTTATATCATCACTTTTTTTAAACAATTATGTACTATTTTAAGCAACTTTTCACTTTAATTATGTACTATTTTAAGTAACTTTTTACAAGTTACTCCACATCTTTATACTTTATTTACATTTATTTCTATTTTAATTTAAAATATTAATTCATTTGTATTTTAATTTTAAAACAATAAATATGTAAAAAAATTAAAACATATTAAAAATAATACAAATTTATTTTAAATAATATTTTTTATAATAATAATTAAAAATGATAAAAAAATACATAACATGATATAACTACAAGAAAATTTAATTTTGGTTAATTTCACATCCGAAACGTTTCCATACATGCTCCACCAAGTCTCCATGTAGTTAACGATGAATTTGTCTTTGATGGATATGCACCCCAAGTTGGATTAGAGGAGCATCATAAGAGAACTTTTTGGGAGGATCTAGAAAGTTTGATTCAAGAAATACCTTTAGGAGAGAAGATTTTTCTAGGAGGGGATTTGAATGGTCATGTAGGGAGGGAATCGAAAGGATACTAGGGTATACATGGAGGTTTTGGATTAGGAGATGCGAACGAAGAGGGTAAAACTATCTTGAATTTTTCCTTAGCCTATAATTTTACCATAGCAAATACTTGCTTTAAAAAGCGGATTGAACATCTTATCACATACAAGAGTGGAGGAGCAAGTACTCAAATAAATTTTTTCTTGGTAAGGAAATCAGATAGAAAGTTCTGCATAAATTGTAAAGTCATACCCAGTGAGAGCTTGGCTACCCAACACAGAGTTTTAGTTTTGGACGTACGAGTTATGAGAAGAGTAGAAAGAAAGAGTAAGAAAACAATTCCTAGAATTAGGTGGTGGTCTTTGAAGAATGAGCAACAAAGGAATTTTTGAAGAAGAGTAGAGGAAAAAAGGCTTTGGGAGGTCCAAGGAAATGCTAATGATATGTGGGACGAGATGGCCAAAGAGATTAGGAATATAGCAAGAGAGACACTTGGAGAATCAAGAGGCGTTGGACCTAAGGGTAAAGAATCTTGGTGGTGGGATGCGGAGGTGCAAGATAGGATTAAGTTTAAAAGAGAGTGTTAGAAGGAGTGGCACTTATGTAAAGATAAGGCAATTTGGGATAAATATAAAGCGGCTAAGAAAGACGCTAAGAAGGCTGTGAGTGAAGCAAGAACTAGAGCTTTTGAGGGATTATATCAATCTTTAGGAACTAAGGAGGGAGAAAGAAAAATTTACAAGCTTGCGAAGGGTAGGGAAAGAAAGACAAGGGACCTAGATCAAGTGAAATGTATTAAAGATGAAGAGGGTAATGTTTTGGTAAGGGAGCATGATATCCAAGCACGATGGAGGAGTTACTTTCAAGGACTTTTTAACGAAGGGCATGAGTTGACTTACAACTCTGACAGACTTAATACTGCAGAAGAAGACCGTAATTATACTTTTTATCGTAGAATCCAAGAGTTCGAAGTAGAGAAAGCTCTGAAGAGAATGGAAAATGGCAAAGCAGTAGGACCTGATAATATACCTATTGAGGTGTGGAAAAGTTTAGGAAGGAAGGGTATAAGTTGGCTCACTAAGTTGTTTAATGTGATAATGAAATCTAAGAAAATGCCGGATGAATGGAGGAGAAGTACTTTAATTCCTATATATAAAAATAAAGGAGACATACATAATTGTTCCAACTATCGGGGGATTAAACTCATGAGTCACACTATAAAGTTATGGGAGAAGATCATTGAGCAAAGATTAAGACAAGAGACTCAAGTTACAGAGAACCAGTTTGGATTTATGCCAGGAATGTCAACTATGGAAGCAATTTATTTACTACGGAGATTGATGGAAAGGTATCAAAGCAGACGGAAAGATTTGCACATGGTTTTTATTGATCTGGAAAAGGCATATGACAGAGTGTTAAGAGAGATCCTATGGAAGGCTTTAGAAAAGAAAGGAGTACGTATTGCGTACATTCGAGCAATCAAAGACATGTACGACGGGATAACGACTTGCGTGAGAACACAAAATGGGGATACAAAGGATTTTCCCACAACTATTGGACTACATCAAGGGTCTTCTCTGAGTCCGTATCTTTTTAACTTGATTTTGAACGCAGTTACTGAACATATACAAGAGTTGGGGCCTCAATGCATGATTTTTGCAGACGATATAGTCTTAGTTGGTGAATCGAAAGAGGAAATAAATATGAAGTTAGAGTCATGGAGACTAGTTTTAGAAACACACGGTTTCCGGATAAGTAGAAATAAAACATAATATATGGATTGTAGTTTTAGTAAGAGACGAACAAATACGAATGTCGACGTGAAACTTGGAGACTATATATTAAAACAAGTTACAAGTTTTAAATATCTTGGGTCCATTATTCAAAATGACGGT
Source organism: Gleditsia sinensis (assembly GCA_037074535.1). Taxonomy (NCBI): domain Eukaryota; kingdom Viridiplantae; phylum Streptophyta; class Magnoliopsida; order Fabales; family Fabaceae; genus Gleditsia; species Gleditsia sinensis. The sequence goes on from CM073469.1 coordinate 48,616,440, forward strand.
GAAGTAAAGGAGGACGTAAACCACAGGATTCAAGCTGGATGGATGAAATGGAGGAAAGCTTCGAGTGTCATTTGTGATAAAAAAGTGTCGCTCAAAGTTAAAGGAAAATTCTACCGTACGGCTATAAGACCTGCTATATTGTATGGTATGGAATGTTGGGCGGTTAAAAGACAATATGAAGATAAACTCAACGTTGCAGAGATGAGAATGTTGCGATGGATGTGTGGACACACCAGAAGAGATATGATTAGAAATGAGTGCATTAGAGAGAAAGTTGGGATAGCACCTATTGTGGAGAAGATGGTTGAAACTCGCTTAAGGTGGTTTGGCCATGTGTGAAAAAGACCTGCAGAAGCCCTGGTGAGAAGAGTTGATCGGATGGAGAATAGTCCAATAATTAGAGGTAGCGGGAGGCCAAAGAAAACAATAAGCGAAACTATTAAAAATGATTTAATAGTTAATAACTTATCTATTGATCTCATCCATGATAGGCCACTATGGTGCCGTTTGATCCATGTAGCCGACCCCACTTAGTGGGAAAAGGCTTAGTTGTTTTTTGTTGTTGGACAAGTGCTCTCCTTTGTAGGTATGTTGCAAAATTAGTATGAGGGCTATTAGATATTTCAGTTGTTTGGAGCTTGTCTATTCAAAACATCATTAAATACATTAGATTGGTTTAACACGTTGATGTCATTGTTTGAACCCGTAATGCCAAAAAATACATATCAAATCCATAAGTCTTGTGGTGCCACTACTTCAAGCATGATAGTAGGTTTTACATGATCACCTCGATAAAATTGACATTTCCATGCTATCAGACAATTTACTCTCAGTGCATATAATCAATGGAACCTAACATTCTAGAAAAGCCACGTGCCTCCCCTATCTACAATAGATATTCAATGTCATTGTTGTTAGGCCTTCTTAGGTACTCAGAACCAAATACCTCGTTCACACCTTATACAAATCTCTCTTAGCATTTCACTACAGTGCTTTTGCTAATTCATACATAGTCATCTATACTGTCAGCAAGCGATCTATATGCCAATATACGAATAGCAGCAGTGCATTTTTGTAAGAATGAAAGACCCATTTTACTAGTTGTGTCGATCCTCCTTTGGAAATACTCATCATAATTACCAAGGATTTCTACAAATTCAAGGAACACATGCCTTCACATTCGGAACCTTCGTCAAAATTGAGCCTTTGTGTAAACTGGATTTTTAGAGAAGTAATCAGTGAACAATCAGTTATGCCCTTCTTCACGATTTTGTTCTATAACTATTCTTCTACGTGTACGTCTATTGGAGCTGTCACCTTGTTGCTTTCACCTCTCAAGTATTGTCCTTATGCATTCTTCTTCAGAGTTGTCCATTATTTCCACTTCCATGAATTGCCACTCGAATATGTTGCAGTTGCTTGATTGGTTTGGATCCATTTGATGGATAATTCAATAGTGTAAATGGAGCACAATTTGATAAAAAAAAATAAGAGAAGATTAAACAACTGAATGGTGTGAAATTTTTTTTTATGTAAAGACTATATATATAATACAACATAATGGCTAGTTTGAATAATGACTAATTTAAATAATAACGGCTAGTTTGAATAACAACGACTAGTTTGAATAATAACGGCTAGTTTGAATAATAATGCATAAAATAACATCATTAAATACATATAAATTTTAATTAGGTTACAACATTATTTTAACTAATTCCATGTGATTCTCTAATTATGTTACATAATGTTTCGTGATCTTGGCGTTGTCTCTCTCTCATCCCAGATGTATTCTTGAAGAGGATCTCAAACTCTTTCAACTTCAACTATTTCTGATGCGTTCCTCTATACCAAGAAACGAAGTGTTTGGCGAAAGCAAGGATCGTCTTGAAAATTCAACGGATGTTTGATCGCCACGAGTTGCCTCGATAAGATCGGATTCAGTTCTTTGCCCAAGAACTAAGGGAAGCTCTCACTTTAGGAGAAAACTCAATCTTTATTAATCATCAAACTGTATAATACATGAGCTTAATGAACTCTTATATAAACAATCAAACCTAACCCTAGTAGGAAACCTTTTAAAACCCTAATTGGACTTTTAATAGAATATGGCCTAAATAACATTAGTTAATTAGCCCAACTAAACTAACAAAAATAAACCCATAATTAAACTACTATTTGGGCTGCATAAAGAATGGGCCCAAATACTAATAATATCCAAAACAAAAAATTTAAACTAAAGCCCATAATACATCTTCAGTCCATGCATATTTGGGCTAGTTGTCTTCATCCAATAAACTTTATTGGGCCTCCGGATTGCCCTCTTTAATGCCATCCTCAAGGCTGCAAAGTGTGGCCCACTTGATGTCTTGACTTGGCCCAATAACTTCCTCTTTAGCCTACACATCCAAGATCAAGCCCAGTAAAGCTTCTTTGGCCCGCTTCGCCGAGCTCCTAGTCATTGGACTGCCTATCCCTTGCAAAGGATCTTGGGAACAGTTTAGAGTAGCTTTGACAGCACCTTGATCTCCATCACCAAATTTTGAAGAAAGTGGGGACATCAGCATATTAAGTTGCTCTCTCACCTAATTTATCCAACCTACATAATGTTTTTCATGTATCACAGCTCTGAAAGTATCTTACAGATTCATAACATATAATACGGGATGAACCAATCTAAATAAAAGAGAACATGACATACCAGCTAGTACCGGCATTTATACTGCACACAGACGTGAAGCAATTGAGAAATAAGACCATTCTCCTAGTTAAGGTGTTATGGAAAGGTTTGACTCCGAAAGAATCAACTTGAGAACTGGAAGAAGTCATGAGGAAGAAATATCTGCAATTGTTCTCATTAGGTCATTTCTAAAATTTTGAGGACAAAATTTCTTCTAAGGGGAGAGAAATGTAACATCCCTAATTTCGTTTTTTTTATTAATAAAGATATATAAATATTTAGTTAAAGAAATAAAATTTATTAGACAATTTTTAAATATCTAAGGAAATATAATCCTTAGAAATTCTTCACATTTATATGTATGCATAGAAAATGTTTCAAACATTAAGGGAATAAGTAAAGAAAAAAAAATCTAATAGGAAAAAAATTGAAACAACATACTAAAGAGAGGAAAAATTCTTGGGTAAGGAAGATAAATTTTTGGGAAGTAAATAAAGTTATTAAAATTATAAGAAGATTGGACTAGGGTAATTTTTTCTAATTCAAGAGTTAGAGTTCTTAAGTTTAACATCTCCACCCATACATTGGACTTTTACCTATAGACACTTCATATATAGTTTTTTCATTTCACATGAGTTTCTAGCAAGCCAATAGGATAGCTCAAGCAAGAAATAAAATATAGATCTGGACTAGGATATAGAAATTAGACCAATAGTCCACAAATCATGATAATGTGATCAAGCCCTCTATGAAAGATAGAATTTCAGCCAAAGCAAAGAAAATGGGTAAGAATGAGCCCAAATCTAAGAAGGAAAAATAGGAATCATGTGAAGAAATAGTAGTATAATAATAATCAAGATGAGGTCACATGACATTAGGACAAAACATCTATATTCTACATTTATAATTTCAACAAGTAGGTAATAATACATGGTATTAGAACACAACATCTATATCCTACATTCATAATTTTAACATGTAGGTAATAATACATGGCATTATGACAAAACATCCTTATACTACACAAATAATTTCAGCCAAGCAAGGGAGACTCAAGGGCTGAAAATTTGTCACCTAGAAAGGCAAACCTATCATACTTGAGTGAGACAAAAGAAAAATGAAATGAATCTCTAAATCAAAAGGACTTTGTCCCTTGTCTTAAGAACATTTTATCATAATTTTAAAAATACAAATCCCCTTTTGCTATCCATATCTTGACTAAGGGAGAGACAGATAAAAACATGAGTTGTCTTTCACCAAAAAAATAGTCACGTGCATCCTAATTGTGATAAGGTAGACTCATGATTATGAAAAGTGGACCACTTGATAGTTTATTTAAGTAAAACACACTCTTATAACATTAGAATTTCGTCCAAGAGAGGGAGAGGAAAAACATAAGTAAGGTAGAGTGAGGAAAGGAGAGAAAGAGAGGAGAAGATGTAACATCCTTAATTTTGTTTCTTTTATTAATAAAGGTACATAAATATTTAATGTAACATCCCTAATTTTGTTTCTTTAATATTTAATTAAGGAAATAAAATTTATTAAACAATTTTTAGATATCTAAGGAAATATAATCCTTACAAATTCTTCACCTTATGGGTATGCATAGAAAATGTTTCTAACATTAAGGGAACAAGTAAAGAGAGAAAACCTAATAGGAAAAATTAGAAATAACATACTAAAGATAGATGAAATTCTTTGGTAAGGAAAATAAATTTTTATGAAGTAAGTAAATGTCTTAAATTTTTAAGAAGATTGGATTAGGGTAATTTTTCCTAAATTCAAGAGTTAGAAATTTTTAAGTTTAACATCTCCACCCATAAATTGGGCTTTCACCTATGGACACTTCATATAGAGTTTTTCCACTTTACATAAGTTTCTAGCAAGTCCATTGGATAACCTAAGCAAGAAATAAAACATAGACTTGGACTAGGATATAAAAGTTGGACCGGTAGCCCAAAAATTATAAAAATGTGACCAAACCCTCCAAGAAAGGTAGAATTTTATCTAAAGCAAAGGAAATGGGTAGGAATGAGCCCAAATCCAAGAGAAAAAATAAAATAAAATAAATCAAGTGATAAAATAATAGTGTAATAATAATAAAGATTAGGTTACATGGCATTAAGACAAAAATTCAGTAAGTGGTGTGATATCCTATATTCATACTTTTAGCAAGTGGTATGATAATACATGGCATTAGGACAAAACATCTATATTCTACACTCATAATTTTAGCAAGTGGGTAATAATACATAGTATTATGATAAAACATTCTTATCCTACACAAATAATTTCAGCTAAGGAAGAAACATTTAAGGGTTGGAAATTTACCACTTAAAAAGGCAAACCTATCATACTTGATTAAGACAAAAGAAAAAGGAAATGAATCCTTAAATTAAAGGGACCTTGTCCTTTTCCTATCCATATCTTGACTAAGGAAGAGGAAGACAAGAACATGAGTTGTTTGTTTTCCAAAAATCAACCAAGTGCATCCTAATTGTGATAAGGTAGACCCATGATCATGAAAGGTGAATTATTTGATAGTCTATTTAAGTAAAACCCACCCTTATAATATTATAATTTCGTTCAAGTGAGGGAGAGGAAAAATATAAGCAAGGTAGAGTGAGGAAAGGAGAGAAAGAGAGGAAGAAAGAGGAAGGAGAGGTCTAAAAGACTAAGTGCTCAAGGTAGGTTTAACAAGATTTCTTTTTGAAAAGTTTTGAAATTTGTAACATTTATATGATATTTTGATCTTAGAACTTTGATGATTGGTCATGGATGTTGCTATATCATGTTACATATTAAATTTACATGTGATGTATGTTTGAATATTTAGGCTGGTCTAGATAGTTCTAGATAGGTATGGTTATGGGTGGCAAAATTTTATGCTTTTGTTTTTAAAATTCTGGGAAGAATCGGTAAGGAATTAAAACATATGGTTAACATAAAACATGTAGATCTATGTCTCACGGATTTTTAGCCACTGAAATCACTCAATTTAGAGTCCATATGAGGTAGATATGGTCCTATTAATAAGCAGTGGTCAGAAAATGGTTAACCAATGAAGAATCTGTCAGGTATGCTTCTGTGTTTGAATTTTTGGGATAACTATGTAGGGAAATAAAAGAAATTCGTAACATGAAAAATGTAGATCTATGTTTCATGGAATTTTAACCACTGGAATCAATCAATTTGGAGTCCATATGAGTTAGATATGATCCGATTAGTAAGCAGTGGTCAGAAAATGGTTAATCAGAGAAGAATCTGTTAGGAAAGCTACTGTGTTTGAATTTTTGAGAACATTCTATAGGGAATTAAAATACCTAGTTAACAAAAAAATTATAGAAATATTTGTCATGGAATTTTAGCCACTGGAATCACTCAATTTGAATTTCTTATGAAGGAGATATGGACAGATTAGTAAGTAGAGGTTAGAATCTACCTGAGAATAAATAACCTATAAATTGAGGATGTAATATCACCAAGTTTCCTTAATATTTAGCTAAACTTTTCAACATAATAGTTTTAGATAATTGTTTTGGCTGTAAATTGACACTAAGATCACCTAAATCAAAGTTAAAATAAGGGAGTTATACTCCAATTAGTGAGAGCAGGTCAGACAGGATGAAAACCTGCATCAGGGAATTACTCAACATAAAGCATGGCCGTGTTTCAAGGCACGGCTAGGCTGTGTTTTGTGCTAAAAATGGCATTTTGAAGCCTAAAGCATGGATATTTTATATTAAATGGCCAAGCCGTGTTATAAGATACGTTTAGGCCGGTTTGGAAGTTGGTAAAACTTATTTTCAACATTTTGTCTACTCTAAATGAACCTAATTAATTATTGGACATTAGTAGAAACTAAATTGATGAAGAATGTTGTATTAAATTTGTGAGAACATGTGTTGAAAATGATATAAGTAGGAGAAAAATGACTAAAGGCCATGCATAAAGAAAATGAAGAGATGAAAAGTGTAACATCCCGTAAGAAAATAAAATTTATTAGACAATTTTTAGATATCTAAGGAAATATAATCCTTAAAAATTCTTCACCTTACGTGTATGCATAGAAATGTTCTAACATTAATGAAATAGGTAAAGAGAGAAAACCTAAGAGGAAAAATTAGAAATAAATATACTAAAGAAAGGTGAAATTCTTAGGTAAGGAAGATAAATTATGGTGAAGTAAATAGAGGTATTAAAATTTCAAAAAAATTAGATTAGGGTAATTTTTCCTAATTTAAGAGTTAAAGTTACTAAGTTTAGTATCTCCACCCATAAATTGGGCTTTCACCTATGGACACTTCATATAGAGTTTTTCTACTTCACATGAATTTTTAGCAAGCCAATAGGATAGCTCAAGGAAGAAATAAAACATAGACTTGGACTAGGATATAGAAATTGGACCGGTAGCCCAAAAATCATGAAAATGTCACTAAGCCCATTATGAAAGGTAGAATTTTATCCAAAGTAATGAAAATAGGCAAGAATGAGCCCAAACCCAAGAGGAAAAATAAAAACAAAAATAAAATAAAGCGATGAAATAACGGTGTAATCAAGATTAGGTGACATGACATTAAAACAAAAATTTAGCAAGTGGTGTGATATCCTACATTCATAATTTTAGCAAGTAGTATGATAATACATGGCATTCGGACAAAACATCTATATCCTACACTCATAATTTTAGCAAGTGGGTAATAATACATAGCATTATGACAAAACATCATTATCCTACACAAATAATTTTAGTTAAGTAAGGAAGATTTAAGGGTTGGAAATTTGCCACCAAAAAAGCAAACCTATCATAATTGATTAAGACAAAAAAAAAAGAAATGAATCCCTAAATCAAAGGGACCTTGTCCCTTATTTTAGAAACATATTATCATAATTTTCAAAAAATAAATTTTCTTTTGCTATGCATATCTTGACTAAGGAAGAGGAAGACAAGAACATAAGTTGTTTATTTTTCAAAAATTCAACCAAGTGTATCCTAATTGTGATAAGGTAGACCCATGATCATGAAAGGTGAATTATTTGATGGTCTATTTAAGCAAAACCCACCCTTACAACATTAGAATTTTCGTCCAAGTTTGGGAGAGGAAAAAATAGAAGCAAGGTAGAGTGAGGAAAGGAGAGGAAGAAAGGAAGAAAGAAGAAGGAGAAGTCTAGAGGACTAAGTGCTCCAGGTAAGTTTAACAATATTTCCTTTTGAAGAAAAGTTTTGAAATTTGTAATATTTATATTAGATTTTGATCTTAGAACTTTAATGATTGGTCATGGATGTTGCTATATCATGTTACATATTATGTATGTTTGAATACTTAGGTTGGTGTAGATAGTTTTGCATAGGTATGGCTATGGGTGGCAAACTTTTTTTGTTCAGTTTTTAAAATTCTGGAAAGAATTGGTAAGGAATTAAAATAAATGGTTAACATGAAAAATGTAGATGTATGTCTCACAGACTTTTACCCATTGGAATTACTCAATTTGGAGTCCATATGAGGTAGATATGGTTTGATTAGTAAGCAAAGGTCAGAAAATGGTTAATCAGGGATGAATATATTAGGATAGCTTCTATGTTTTAATTTTTGGGAACATTCTGTAGGTAATTAAAATAAACGGTTAACAAAAGAATTATATCTATATGTGTCACGGATTTTTAGCCACTGGAATCACTCAATTTGGAGTCCATATGAGGTAGATATGGTTCAATTAGTAAGCAAAGGTCAGAAAATGGTTAATCAGAGAAGAATATGTTAGGATAGCTTCTGTGTTTTAATTTCTAGGAACATTCTATAGGGAAATAAAATAAATGGTTAACATAAGAATTATAGCTATATGTGTCACAGATTTTTAGCCACTAGAATCACTCAATTTGGAGTCCATATGAGGTAGATATGGTCCGATTAGTAAGTAGTAGTCAGAAAATGGTTAATTAGGGAAGAATATGTTAGGATAGCTTCTGTGTTTTAATTTTTAGAAACATTCTGTTGGGAAATCAAATAAATAGTTAACATAAGAATTATAGATATATGTGTCACGGATTTTAAACTACTAGAATCACTCAATTTGGAGTCCATATGAGATAGATATGGTCTGATTAGTAAGCAATGGTCAGAAAATGGTTAATCAGAGAAGAATATGTTAGTATAGCTTCTGTGTTTTAATTTTTGGGAACATTTTGTAGGGAATTAAAATAAATGGTTAACATAATAATTATAGCTATATGTGTGACGAATGTTTAGCCACTGGAATCACTTAATTTAGAATTATTATGAGGGAGATATGGACAGATAAGTAGGTAGAGGTCAGAACCTACCTGAGAAGAAATAACATGTTCTTTGAGGGAGTAATATCACCATGATTTATTAATATTTCATTCAACTGTTCAACATAAGAGTTTTAGATAATTGTTTTGTCTTTAAATTGATATCAATATCACTTAAATCGGAGTTACATTGAGGGAGTTATGCTCTGATTAGTAAGAGAATGTTAGATAGGATGAAAACCTGCATCAAGAAAATAAAGAAATAAAATTGATATTTAGAAAAGAAGAAGAATATTATAAATGAAAATAATGACTAGTATATGACATAACCATTGCCATTGTATGAACTTCTTACCATCTTAAGTGTGAAATTTTGACATGGAAATATTTTATAAAGTGATATTTGAAATGGTTATGTTTATGGCATGATTACCAATGATTTTTGGTAATAGTTATATTTTATTGAACATACTTGTTATTGAAAGCATATTTTTGGCTATTATTGTGAAAAGAAAAGAAATGAGCACGGTCACATGGCAATCCGTGTGGTGCACCAGTAGGGGGCGCCCTACCAACAGTTATGATCATGTTAATGAGAAAAGAAATAGAAAGTGGGCCATGTCGGACTGAGCGAGAAAAGCTCGTACCCGAGAGTAGATAATACTCACCCTGACCGAGGTAGCTTGATATGAGAATAAATTGATAGTCATCATATGATATTCTGAAAATAATTAATCCTGTCATACATGTCATTACTGTACGATTCTCATGTGCATAGATATAGTGCATTCATGTAACCAAAGATATTTGTTGTAGTTTATACAGCTGAACATAACGTGATGAGCTATATTGATGATGATTTATTGTTGAACTTACTCGGATTTAATTCTCACTATATTTCCATATCATGTTCAGAAAATTAGTTATGCAGATTTTTCTATGGCTCTGGCTTCTAGTGCACGTTGGATCGAGTACTTTATGTTGGGCAGATCCTAGAAGCAAATAAAATGTTTGTGGTCGAGTTGGCTTAGATCCAGGTGAAAGTGCAACCACCCGCACCTGTATCTTCGGAATTGGTCAACCAGAATAAATAAGATGTAGATTTTTATGTGATTGATATGTTGTATGTATGTTTTGATTAATGACATGTATTTAAACTCTATATTGTATAATAATAATAATTAAAAAAAATTTGTTACAAAAAAAATATTTAAAAAAGAAGAAGAATCTTATAAATGACTAGTATATGCCATAGCCATTACCATTGCATAAACTCCTTACCATCTTAAGTGTGTAATTTTCACATGGAAATATTTTGATGAAATATTATGGCATGTGAGTATAATGAACATATTTGTTATTGAAATCATATTTTTGGTTATTAATGTGAAAAGAAAAGAAATAAGCATGATCACATGGCAATCCGTGTGGTGCACTAGTAGGGGACGCCCTACCAACGGTTATAATGATGATAATGTGAAAAGAAAGAGAAAGTGTGCTATGTCGGACGGAGCTAGAAAATCCCGTACGGAGAGTGAAAAATACTCACCCTGACCAAGGTAGCTTGATATGAGAATAAATTGTTAGTCATCATATGATATTTTGAAAATAGTTATTCATGTTATCCATGTCATTACTGTATGATTTTCATGTGTATAGATAAAGCACATTCATATGACCTATGGTAATTTCTATAGCTTATACAGATGAACATGACATGATAATTTATATTGATGCTCATTGTGATTTATTGTTGAATCTACTGAGATTTAATTTTCACCATATTTCTATATCATGTTCTGAAAACTAGTTTTGCATATTTTCTTTGACTTTGGCTCTTAATGTACGTTGGATCAAGTTACTCTATATTGGACAGATCCCAAAAATTTATAAGGTGTTCGTGGTCGAGTTGACTAAAATTTTGGTGAAGGTGCAACCACTCGCACCCGTATTCTCGGAACTAGTCAACAAAGATAAATAAGATGTAGACATATATGTGTGTGATTTGTGTACAGATGTTGTTAATTTATGATGTGTAAACCTTAATTATACTTGGTTAAATTATTTGAATGTTATTATGAGTTAAATAAAGGTAATGAATTCATGGGATTTTAATATATGTATTTATGTGAAAAAAAATGGAGTTGTTATAGAAGAGAGAAAGGAAGAGGAAGGAGAAGCCTAGAGGATTAAGTACTCAAGGTAATTTAGTTTAATATCTACTTGAATCCATCTTTTCTCTTTATCCTTAGGGTTCAAAACTCACTTTCCTTCCTTCTCTTATTTAAATTGCTATAAAAGCTAAGGGAAGGGAGAAATCTTGCTACTTCCTTCAAGAGAAAATAAGAAAAAGAATTCACTAAGTGAACTAGGGAGATCTTTAGGTAGGTTTAACAATATCTGTTTTTACAGAAAAGTTTTGAAATTTGTAACATTTATATGGGATTTTGATCTTAGAACTTTGATGAAATTTACAATATTTGCTACTTTGATGATTGGTCATAGATGTTGCTAAATCATGTTACATGTTATCTTGCATATGATGGATGTTTTGAATATTTATGTTGGTGTGAAAAGTTTTGCATAGGTATGGCTATGGGTAGTTAAATTTTAAGATTTTTATACTGCTATTTTGTATATTTGAATGTGGTGAAAAATTGATGGAATATGATTATATGTAAATTAGGAAGAAAATGGAAGAGGATGTAATAAAATAATGAACTAAAATCTTGGGAAAGGTTTGATTAAGAAACTAAATTTCAAAGTAATCAGAGAAACTTCTATTTTTGAAATTCTGTAAAGAATCGGTTAGGAATTAAAATAAATGGTTAACATAAAAAATGTAGATATATGTCTCACAGATTTTTAGCCACTAGAATCACCCAATTTGAGGTTCAAATGAGGGAGATATAGTCCTTTTAGTAAGTAGTGGTGAGAAAATGGTTAACTAAGGAAGAATCTGTTAGGTAAGCTTTTGTGTTTGAATTTTTGAAAAAAATCTGTAGGGAACTAAAATAAATAGTTAAAAAGAAATATATATATATATATATATATATATATATATATATATATATATATATATATATATATATATATATATATATATATATATATATATATATATGTCTCAAAAAATTTTAACCACTAGAATTATTCAATTTGGAATCCATATTAGGAAGATATGGTCAGATTAGTAAGCAGTGGTCATAAACTAACTAACCAGGGAAAAATCTATTAAGTATGCTTCTGTCATTGAATTTTTGGGCAAAAGCTATAGGGAATTAAATGAAATTGTTAACATAATAAATATAGATATACGTATCACTGATTTATAGGTTCTGAAATTACTTAATTTAGAGTCCTTATGAGGGAGATATGACTGATTAATGAGTAGATGTCATAATCAGTTTAAAATCTAGGGTGGTAAATGTAAGCGTTTTTGTTTTTTATATTTTGGGAATAATTCGTAAGGAATCTAAAAAAATGATAAACATGAAAGTTGTATATAAGCAACTTATCTTTTTATAGGATTTGGAATCACCTCAATTGGAGTTCGTATGAGGGATATATGGTCAGATTAGTAAGCAGAGGTCTAAACTTATCTGAGAAGAAATAATATTGAATTTAAGGGAGTAGTAACACCACTATTACTTAAAATTTCACTGAATTGTTCAACATAAGAATTTTAGATTATTGTCTTATCTTTCAATTGACACTATGATCACCTCAATCAGATTTAAAATGAGGGTGTTATTATGTGTTTAGTGAGAGAGAAAAATAATATTTAAAAAAGAAGAAGAATCTTATAAATGAAAATAATAAATGACTAATGTATGTCATAGCCATTGCCATTGCATGAACTCGTTACCATATTAAGTGTGTAATTTTAACATGAAAATATTTTATAAAGAGATATTTGACAATGATTATGTTCATGGCAAGATTGTATTTTACCAATGATTTTTGACAATGATTATGCTTTTATGATAAATTATGGCATGTGAGTATAATGAACATACTTGTTATCGAAATCATATTTTTGGCTATTAACGTAAAAAGAAATGAAAAGAGACGAGTATGGTCACATAGCAGTCCGTGTGGTACATTAATAAGGGACGCCCTACTTACGGCTATGATTATGTTAATGAGAAAAGAAAAGAAAAAGTATGTCATGTCGGTAGAACGAGAAAAGCCCGTATCAGAGAGTAGAAAGTACTCACTCTGACTGTAGTAACTTGATATGAAAATAAGTTGATAGTCATCATATGATATTTTAAAAATAGTTATTCATGCCATACATGCCATTACTGTATGATTTTCACATGCATAGATAAAGTGCATTCATGTGACATAAAATATTTGTTGTAACTTATACAGATGAACATAACATGATGATCTATATTGATAATAATTATGATTTATTGTTGAATCTATTGAGATTTAATTCTCACTATATTTTCATATCATATTTAGAGGACTAGATATGCAGATATTCTCTATGACTGGCTTTTAGCGTACGTTGGGTCGAGTTGACTAAGATCTCAGTGAAGGTGTAACCACTCGCACCCGTATCTCTGGAACTGGTCAATATGGATGAATAATATGTAGAAATATATGTATTTGATTTGTGTACGGATGTTGTTAATTAATGATGTGTAAACTTTAATTATATTTGATTAATTTAATTGAATGTTATTATGAGTTAAATAGTTAGAAGTAAAAAAATAATGACTTTATGAGATTTTAAATGTGTGTGTGTGTGTGTATATATATATATATATATATATATATATATATATATATATGCATATGTAAAAAAAATGGAGTTGTTACAGGTATTGGAAGAGCAGTTATCTTTGACATGTTGATTCAATCCATTGTTTATTAGTAAGCTTACAAAACAATCAAAATGACTACTAAATTCTCTACTTCATGCATTTGTCAAGATTTGGATTCGGAAAAAATGATTGGCAATATTTAGGAGAGTGGAGGACTCTAAACGATTAAGACCCTTGAAAAATAAGGCTTTGATGCTTATCACAACTCATGTCTCCCAAATAAACACTCCGACCCTCTTAAAATTTTACATTCAACTTTAGATCCCACCAAAGGCAATTCCATTATGTAATGGCACTTTCGTTTAGAATATCCAAATTTTATGTACTTGGAAAAACTATTTTCATCTCTATTTTTGAATAAAAATCCAAACTTAGACATTGTGACATTTGTCGATTGTCCAAACATAACAACAATTCATATCTTACTCTAAATTATAAATTTTCAAAACTTTTCATTGTTATACATAGCAATATAAATGCACCCTTTTGTATTTTAAATTACATTGGTGTGAAATGGTTTATATTTTTTAGAGGGCGTTTGGTTCAGGTTATTTTTAAAATATTTCTAAAAATTTTTTTGAAAAATAATATTATAAATAAATTTATTTTCGAAAAATTTTTATTACCGCGAATCCAAATCAAAATACATAGATAGCGGAAACTTTTATTCCCACCGATGAGGGTGGGAATAAAAGTTTCCCAGGAAACTTTCGGGCAAACTTGGCGCGAGACATCTCCTTCCCGCGAGACACCTTCTTCCTCTGTGAGACCGCGAGAGAGCTTCGAACCTGTGAGACCGCGAGAGACCTTCGAACCTGTGAGACCGCGAGACCTTCTCCTTCCTGCGACAGGGATCCCTGCAGACCCGTGCCTCCTCGTCTTCATCGCCATCGTCTGCCTTCATCGCCAGGTTTCCAGGTGAGTTTTCGTTGATGTCTGCTCCCCTAAACCCGGTTCCATTTCCCTTTCCCTTCCATTTCCATCTCCCATCGATAAGTGCTTTTGATTGTTTGATGAAAAAATTTCTGATTGTTTGATTGTTTGACCCGTGCCTACTGCTCCCTTCCCTGCTCCCCTGCACTCTGAGATTTCCCTTTCCGTTCCCCGAAAAAATTCTGGTAATAAGCACGGATCCAAATACGTGATAGCACTAACCTTTGCTTAATGAAATCAAAAGCCCATATACTCAAACTACACAAGGCATTTGGTGCTGCACTGCTTAATTAATATAGAATTTGGTGCTGCACTTCTGTAGCTTCGTGGAACTTCCGTATAAAACAAAAGAGAGTGAAGATAAAAGAGAGGTTTTTTTCCCCCTTTTTGGAAAATGATTAGGAAGAAGATAAGGCAATGTTATCTTTTAGTGTTTCCTTTTTGCACTAAAAAATTGGGCACCAGCTAGCAATTATATGCATAGTGGTAAAGGAAGTATAATAATTGAAAGAGCAAAAGCAAAGCAACGTACTGTCATCCATAAAACTGACTTTACTGTTGATCGCTTTTAAGTTAGATAGGTGACTAGGATTCAGGGGGAAGAAGGTGAACCATTGAACATATTTTTGCAATGGAGTATTGCCTGTTTTTATGAAAATTGCTTCTAGTTATTATTAGTTGCACCCTTTTTTACTAGAATAGGCAGTAAGAAAAATATTAGGTTTATGCTTGAAGTATTGCTTGGTTGGTAACTGCATTTTTGTGTGTATGTCACAGTCCTCTGTGACTGATTCAATATGATAGCGTGCAGTTAGGCTGCACACTCTGATGGTATTCATTTGGCCATATAAATATTAATTTGGGGGTTGTTGGACATAATTTTATAGTTGTATCAACTTCCAATCCATGTATTTTGGTGATCCTTGGGGTTAGATTGCAAGCAGCCTATCACTATGAAATTTATGAAATGCATCATTGAGCTTGAGTATCGGATGATATAGAAAAATTATGTACTAGATGATATATAGAAATTGTAAATAGTTTTATTTGATTGTTTTGGAACTGTTATATTTTTGGGGATATCCATTTTATAGGGAAGATTCTGCATAAATTTTTTTTGAACTTAAAAGCACCATTGAAGTTGCTTGCACTAATGATACCAAAAAATGTACTGGATGATATATAGAAATTGTAAATAGTTTTATTTGATTGCTTGCATTCAATTCTCAGAACACTTGTTTATAATAGCCAAAGTTGCATTACATTCCTGAGAATATCCTATATCAACCAAACATGGGAATAAAATTCTGATGGGAATTTTGATAAATATTCCCAGAAAAGTTAAGTGATAACCAAACATATCTATCTTACTTTCTTGGAAATGAGATTCCTAGGAATGAGATTCTTGGGAATATAACTTTCCTAGGAATAAAATTTCCCCTGAACCAAACGCCCCCTTATTGGCAACCACACTAGGACCAATTAAAGAAAAGATGCAGTAAGAGGTCATTGGAGTCCTTTACACACCCACTAGACAATAAGCAGCTAACATTCTCACCAAATCCATTCCAAGAACACAGTTTGACATGCTACTATCCAAGTTGGGAATAATTGACATATATGCTCCAACTTGAAGGGGAGTGTAGGATTCTTATTCCTATTCTCTCTAATTAATTAGGGATATATTGTAAATATTTATGTAAATTTTCTATTGTATTTAGTTTCCTATTTTTGCAGTCAAAATTGGATAGGATTAAGAAACCTGTTTAGGGGCAAATCAAGGATGAAATCATATTGTGATTCCTCTTCTCCTTCGTGTATATAGCGTGTAATCAATTCAGTTTTGATTTACAGGAAATAAACGCTATTTTTTCTAATTTTCTTCAAGAGTATATGGAGAAAGTTGGGTTTGTCTTAACTCTTTGGAGTCTTTTCTATTAATAAGGTTTAAAGGGTTTGGAAGGAGAAAAGAGGCTAAAACTTTGTGCTTTTTTTGCTGTTTTGTGATGTATTTGGTCAGAAACGAATGCAAGGATCTTTCAAGGCATTTTGATGTCTTTGGACATGTTATGGGAGACAATAAAGTTTATGGCTTCTTTTTGGTATTCAGCTCATGGGCTCTTCAAGGGACTTGCAATTTTAGATTTGCAAAGAGATTAGATTGCAATTTTGCATGTTTAGCTTTGAGTTGTTTGTGTCTTTCATTGTTTTGTAGTTTTCTTTGTCTTTAGTTTTCTTGAGGAGGATATCTTATTCTCCTTTTCTTGTACTTCTCTTCTTGCTTTAATAAAATTTATTTTTCTATCAAAAAATTGTTTATGGTCTTTTGAATTGTCCTTTACAGTTTGTTTCTACTCATTTGAGACATTCCTACCATGTAGTTGGCATAATGGGCTTATTTAGAATGTACTGATAACTTTTTGAATTATAGTAGTTCTTGAAGTTTTAAATTTAATCAATGGATCTTGTGTTAATGTAAAAGTGATGATTAAGGGCCTTTTCTTCTATACAAGACATGGCAGGATAAATGTATTTTTTTTTAAACTAAACTTGATCACTAGTTCAATTTGTTATATTGAAAGTCATACATTTATCTTATGGCTCTAACATATAGAATATATTGGAAACCTGAGGGACTACATAGGGGTTATAAGCATATAATGAATTAATGAAATAGTATTGAACTACATTAAATGTTTTAAATTTGATTTGTGAAGAAATATGAGCAAGGATATGAGTAATGAAACAATATTGAATTGCTTAGACATTTGCTCGAGATTCTTTTATTATATCATTGAAATGAATATATCCATTGGTAAACAAAACACTAACCATTTATTGGCAACTAGTAAGTATGAACAAGGTGTGATGCCAAGCCTATGAAAAATGCAACTTGCTTTAGTCCCCATAAATTTTTTTCTCATAGTTATGTGATTCTTTTAAGCCAATGGTTGCACTTAATGTGGTTGATGATGCTTGTATCGAGTTATGGAAGGATATTTTGGGGAGTGGTTTTCCCTTTTTTTCTTTCTTGGAATTTTCATTTTGTTAAAAAAAAATTGACTGAGAAATTTATGTATTAGAGTCCCATTTACTATGAATTAATTTTAGTTTTTTGTCTTCAAGTCCTCATTGGAGAGTTGATGGAGACGTATATCTCCATCAAGAATTTTACTAAAAAAATAAAAATAAAATATTGAAATTATACTAAAAATATAGAAAAAATACAATAAAAGTAACCTCTAGCACTTGAAGGGGTTAGACTCATCCCAAAACTCAATTCCCATATGATTTTTCATGCCTTACCCAACTACTTTCTCTTTCTATTTATAACAAAAATTCTAATTACCTATTCCTATTAAAATATGCCATGTGTCCCTACTCTATAAAACCCAAAACAACCCCTTATTTTGTCTTCTAATAGTGGATTCCATCATTATTCTGCCCCCAAAATTTTACCTTGCCCTCAAGGTGATAGTGGAATTAAGAATGGGTGGCTTCTTTCCTTTCCTTTTTTTTTACTCTTTTTCTTCAATCCAACTAATGAAGCTTCAAATTTTGGGTTAATTCCATTGTTATTTTGTTTTTGGACATTGCTATTATAGATAAATTTTCAGGTAGTTCATAATAATTCATATGAGGCCCAATATGATTAAAATAATTTCTAGACCATTCCTTTGTAGCCCAACTTGTCCCCTCCCTTTTTTTAAAAAAATAATTGAATCACAAATGTTTGAGGCCCAAAAACTTTAAATCCAGCTATACCTCAAGTATTTTTTTTTTTACCTGACCCATTTCTATATGGACCACTGTTTTGGCCCAGTCTCAACTCCAATTTGACAAAACCTTTAGCCCATTTCATAGTATAGGCCCAATAGAATAAAAAAATATTCAGACCTTTTCTTTTACTGTTCTATTCTTCCTGATAAATCTAAGTCACAAAATAGAGCCCCAGCTTACCAGCCCAATTATTCCCACCGTAACGCACTTGCTTCTGTCCCCTTGCGAGCTTCGTCGATTGCAGCGGAAAGAGCCGCGATGCTTCTGCGTTCCTTCCCAACTCAACTTCTCCTTCGTTCATTGGCCCCATTCGAAACTTCATTGCTAGTGCACGTTCCCTAAGACTGATTCTACTCAATTTGGCATTTTCTCCAGTGTCTTCTTCCCTTGATTTGGTTTCATATGTTTTTCCCTCTGGGCATTCTCTATCTCGGACCAGCAAGAGGGATTGCAATTGGTGATTGCGACAACAACGCACAGGGTTGTATTTCTCGTCGCATCTATAGCAAAATATGAGACTGTGATACTGGGTGTACTATGTCAATTGTGCGCCAGACCAAATGAATAATGCAATTGGTTTGGCATTTTCTCGGGTTCTGCCGTGCTGTGTAATTTAAATTAATAGTCTGAATCTGTTGATCTAACAACTAACACTATACACCTAGTTCATGCAAGAACCTCTCTCTTTATGCTGCTATATTGTGCATTTTGGTTGTAGCATTATGCCTGCATCTCAAAAGGCAAGTTTCTGTCATATCCCTTTCTTTGGGATAGGATTGTATACTTGGTTTTTTCAGCTGACCAGTATTTCCAAGGAGCTTGTGTTTAGATATGAATAAGAATTGGAGCGATCTACTCTATATTGAATCTCCTTCTATGCTTATTACTTTACAAAGCAAGCGAGAAAAACCTTTTCTATTTACCTTTTGCTGCATGTTTAAGTTTTTTTAATTGCCATTTGTTTGTTCTGATTTACCTTTTTCTTCCTTCATCCACCAAAAAAAGGAAAAAAAAAAGAAAAAGAAAAGAAAAGAATTTATTCAATAATATAACTGAAGTCCTGAGTTAAAAAGTAGAGCCTACTATATAGAGCCCGAAGAGAGCAAAACCAAAATATTTTAAAAAATATAGATAGGATGACTATACTAGAAAATAAAAATAGACAGGATAATAATGCCAAAAATGAATCTCTAAGCAAGTACTAAAAATGTCTGTTTCTTATGCCTGTGTCTGTAATAAGTTTTCCACTCCTTAGTGGAATTTTTATCACTAATCCACTAAATAGATTGTTGAGCTAACCTCAATTACTAAGCCTTTCTATGACCATATATGAGGTACTTGCCTGTCTACATGGTCAACCTTGAAATTTTGAAGAAGCTATTTGGTTTTGTGCTTTTCTTTGAATTATTAATGGTAGGGGATTCTTTTCCAGCTGTTGAAATGCATTTCACCCTTAATGTAGGTCATCATGAACATAAAGGAAGCTGTGAGGGACATATTCCCTTGGGACGGGTCTCTCTCTCTAAGTGATTTCTCTCTTGCTGCTTGTGTGTTTTCTAAGAAGTGGAAAAGGTTCAATCCAGTATTTCCTCCATGGTTCTGGATCCCGTGTAAAAAGCATCATTTGGTTTCTTCTCACGAGGTGGACCTTTTCAATAGTTTTATTTTTACTACCTCATCACTCCATGTTTAGCAACTCTCGAGGGTTTTATATCACCCTATCTCTCTCAGGTGGAAGGATACTTGTCACTGGAGAACATGTGCCTTATAAAATCAAGTGAGGTCTGTTGGTGTTTTAGCGTAGAACTAGTTCCTTGAAGGTTGAGTTGATGCTAATTAGTTGATTTTAATTGTCATGTACAGGGAAAACAGGATAATGAAAGTCTAACATGGAAAGAAGAAAGCAATATCTCACAGAAAGAAGAACCCTTTGATTGTGCCTCATTAGTACGTATGGCCGTTATAGTTTTTCTCATGTAGCTTTCTTTTTCACATGTTAAGTGAATCTATTTACCGTTGTCTGTCTATGTACTCTTCCCCACTACTTCAATAATGTTTTTATTCCTTTTTCCAAGGTCCAGAGTTATTGTTACGAAGTAAACCACTATGATTTCCACATAGTCTACAGTGCTTCATACAGAGTTCCAGTGCTGTATTTCCATGCATACCATAGCGGTATATGTTCACTTTTCTATCCACTTCTGCATGGCTTGTGTGTGATGAACATCTTATTGGATATATAGTTGTGTTTTTATTGAAACAACTGAATTTTGAAACACAAGACCACCTCATGGAGAGGCTGGCAAAATCAAGAATCCTGCCCTTTTTGTATTTGGGTGGGTGGGATGGAGTAAGCACCAAATAATGCCACACTTCTCATTATAGTTGAAGTCACAGTTGGATTCTGTTACTTGTGACTTCGGCTCCTATCATTTAGGTTGAAGCTGTTAATTTCTTGAACTTGAATAAGTTCACAGTTTATATTCTAAACTTTCTGTTCTTGTCTAATAGTTGTTAAAAATAACTATGTTCCAATCTAAATGCAAAGTTGCTATATCACCTAAGTTTATGTCTGCCATTTGATATGTTACTATATAATGTACAATTTTTCATTGAGAATATGATGTTCACAATGTGCGATTCTATTTGATCATGCAGATGGACAGCCTTTGCTGTTCAATGAAATTGAAAAGGACCTTCCTGGTCACTCTGCAAAGTTACTATCAGAATCCAAATGGACATTCATAACACAAGAGGTAAATAGCATGTATGCCTCATTTTTAATTTTTTAATGTTATTGTTCTTATTATCATTTTGTCACTTTTTTGTGAAACATCAATGACTATTGTATATTTGATTTTGTTTATATTGAAACTTTGCTAAAAGATATAAGAATTTTGAGTCCATGTTTTCTTTGCTTGTAATGATTTCTTTTAGGAAAGGTAATTTGTGGATAGAGCTGAAAGGAAAATGTATACTGTAGAGAACTAAAGGACCAAATAGCCCATAAAAAGCTCCATTAGCAGAGCACCATGGTCCATAAGAGTGCTGTCTGGTCCATCTAACGGCTCTGGTGTTTATCAAGATGCTTCTCCTCTCATGGTGTTTAATTCAACGATTGCCAAGAGGACAGATGACATTGGGGTCACCTTTGTTGTTGTCGACTATTTTGGCATCTTCTTTAATATAGGAAACCACTAGGGTTTAATACTAAGTATTCAGTAATATGTAAGAAGTAGGGACACTATGACACAACAAAATTGGAGGTGTCCATATACTATTTGGAGTGTTGTGCCTTGACAATTAGAGTGTCTGGCATGCCAGTCACGAACATGAATCTTTTTTTGAAGTGTTGGTGCCTCATAGATTTTGACCACAAGTAATATAAAATAGAGTCCATTCACATACATGGAATTTATTAGACCTATTAAAGATCTTCCCCATCATCTACTGTATCCAATCCTTCATAAAATCAGCTGTCATATGTATTGAATATGCTTTTGGTATGGCCAAAACTATACATAAGGGCTATTTATATGAAATAACACATGTATATATGTATATGTGTAACTATGTATTATGGATCATACTTTATGAATCTGCACTTTAATCTTTGATCCTACCTTCTACAGTAATTTGATTTTATTCTTTTTTTTGGTTTAGATCTTTCAAAATTTCTAGTGCTTTACTTTTTGATATAAGCGTTTCTAGTTTTCCATTGAGTTCTCTATGCATTACAAGTATTAAAATTAAATTTTTTTTTATCAGTGGCATAAATTCTACTTTTACATGCCAATCCACTGCTCATAAAACCTACAAGGGATCGTTCAAGATAGGTGCAAGTTATCACAAATATTTCCAGTTTAGATTGGAGCGTTTTATAAAAATGGGCCAGAATTTATCTGCACACTCCATTATTTGTTTGATTCATAAACCCTTGAATATATTCTTCAATGA
This sequence comes from Gleditsia sinensis, assembly GCA_037074535.1. NCBI lineage: Eukaryota > Viridiplantae > Streptophyta > Magnoliopsida > Fabales > Fabaceae > Gleditsia > Gleditsia sinensis. The sequence goes on from CM073469.1 coordinate 48,638,902, forward strand.
TTTCGATATTATATCTTGCAGGAGCATCCATATTTGAACCGGCCATGGTTCAAATTACATCCTTGTGGGACGAGTGAGTGGATGAAGCTGCTTTTCTTTGGTGATAAATCTTTGACTAGAAATGGTTTCATGATTGAACAATATCTGGTTTCATGGTTCTCTGTCATTGGACAAGTGGTTGGTCTTAAAATTCCTTTGGGGATGCTGGACACTGGTTGCTAACTGCTCTTAGACTATCACTCATGAAAAGGAACGGTGTCATCAAATCTTGAAAAGGAATGTTTATGCTAAAAAATGCGTCCTCCAAATTTCAAAATATTGTCAACAAAGTTTTCACTCATACAGAGTTTGTAATTGTCTGCATAGATGATGTGATGTCTCTGTTTTTTCCAATCCTAAAGAAAAGCATTTCAAGCATCTAGATACCTTCTTCAATGTGTTGAAAAAGTCTAGGTATCGACGAAAAAGGCAAATCTCTTTCATATCAACATAAGATTCATGGGGTATAATGTACCCCAAGAAACTATCATCCCCATAGACTAAGCAACACAATTTGCAGATAAATTCCTCCTTGATGAATTAAAAGAAAAAAAAATATTAAACAACTCAACACTATAAGTCTCAGTTTTGATTTGTTTAATATTAATTTATTTTTTGTGACTTAGTAGAGTAAGTTGAAGAACCCCAGCCAATGCATTATGCATTAATTGATGTTCAAAAAAGAAAAAGAGAAAGTAGACATCGAAGTGAGAATTAGAGAGCAAAGAAAAAAAGTTTGCTGCTGAGGTTCAGTGATTTTGTTGCCAAAAATTGAGGAAAGAGTTTGCGTTTTGGCTATAAAAATAATTAGTCTTAGTAGGTCTCTGTTAGGAACTTAAGTGTCTAATTGAAATATAGTAGAAATAGAAAGGAAATAATAGAGAAAGAAAGAAAAGACTTACAGCACTTTGAGGGTTTATAAAATTTTCTACATGACTGTCTAAATTTTTGCCCCTCTCCTCACATTTGTCCAGTTCTTTCTTTTATGTTAAATTCTTAGCTAACTATTCTTAATAGCTTCGCAAAGTTGTTTTTCTTTTCCTCTCCTTTGTTTTTCATTCTTTTTCACTTTGCCAGCTAATAAAGCCGCAAATTCTTGGTCCAGTCCCATATGAATTGCACTTTTTTGGTCTAATTCCCAATGTCAAAAGCCCTTAATAAAATTTTCAATCATGCAGTACAAAAAAAAGGCGCCACTTAGGTAGGGTCATACTCTCAAGTTATGTACCAATTTTTTTTTTTTCAAGCAGTCTACAATTGCGAAAGGCCCAATATGATAATTAGAATATTCTTTTTCAACTCTTGTGTCCACCCAAATTTTTTCCTCTATGTTATAGGCACAAGGCAAAAAATTAATATTTACGTCTCAAATTTATCTATATCAGCCCAAATATTTCTCTCCTATGACCTACCCCACTCATCCCCACTTTAACAGCATAACCTCTCCATTGTTGAACAGCGCCAGAAGAAGCTCATAGTGTTGTTGTAAGGATGTTGCATTTTTCCACCAGTCTCAGCCATATATGCTTCCTTCCCATCATCTTTTTCACTGCCCTCTACTTCCCTATTATCCTTTCCCCCCTCTTCCTCTCCTTCTAGATTTTGTAGTTTTGCCAAAATCTCCCTCACTTTTAGTAAGCATTCTTTTATTATACTCATATCTTTCGTCATCTTTGTAGCCTCTTTCTCTAATTGTTCAATTCTTTCATCTATTCTTGTGCTAACCAACCTTAAAACATTGCTCTTATACCAAATTGTTAGGAACTTGAGTCCCTAATTAAAATACCGTAGAAATAAAAAAAAATTAGAAAAAAAACAAAAAACACTTATAACACTTCGAACGTTTAAGAAATTTCTCACAAGATTGTTCGATTTTTTGGCCCCTCCCCTCATCCCTGTCCAATCCACCTTTTTATAATTAAATTTTTAACTAATTATTTCTATTATAATTTAGCATGTCTTTTGTAACAACCTTTTTTTATTTTTTATTATTATACAATATTGAGTTCACATACACGTCATTAATCAAAACGTACATGCAACATATCAAACACATAAATATTTACATCTTGTTTATTTTGGTTGACCAATTCCGGAGATACAGATGCGGGTGGTTGCATCTTCACCGAGATCTGAGCCAACTCGACTACAAACATCTTATTTGATTATTAGATCATTAGATCTGCCCAACATAAAGTAACTCGATTCAATGTGCACTAAAAGACAGAGTCATACAAAAAGCTGCATAACTAATTTTCTGAACATGATATGGAAATATAGTGAGAATTAAATCCTAATAAGTTCAACAATAAATCATCATCAATATAGCTCATCACGTCATGTTCAGCTGTATAAACTACAGAAAATATCTTTGGTCACATGAATGCATTATATCTATGTACATAAGAATCATACAGTAATGATATGTATAACAGGATTAACTATTTTCAGAATATCATATGATGACCATCAACTTATTCTCATTTCAAGTTACCCCGGTCAGGGTGAGTATCCTCTACTCTCTGGTATAGGCTTTTCTCGCTCCGTCCGACATGTCACACTTTCTCTTTCTTTTCTCATAATCATAATCATAACCGTTAGTAGGGCGTCCCCTACTGGTGCACCAGACGGATTGCCATGTGACCGTGCTCATTCTTTTCTTTTCACAATAATAGCCAAAAATATGCTTTCAATAACAAGTATATTCATCAAAATATAATTATTACCATAAATCATTGGTAATCATGCCATGAACATAACTATTTCAAATATCAGTTTATAAAATATTTTCATGTCAGAATTTTACACTTAAGATGGTAAGAAGTTCATACAATGGCAATGGCTATGGCATATACCAGTCATTTATAAAATTCGTCTTCTTTTTTAAATATTAATTTTATTCTTTTATTTTCTTGATGCAGGTTTTCATCATATCTAACATTCTCTTACTAATCAGCGTATAACTCCCTCAATTGAACTCCGATGTAGGTGATCTTGGTGTCAATTTCAAGATAAAACAATTATCTAAAAATATTATGTTGGACATTGTAGCGAAATATTAAAAAATCAAGGTGATATTACTCCCTAAATATACATGTTATTCCTTCTCGGATAGGTTCTGACCTCTACCTACTAATCGGATCATATCTAATTCATATGGACTCCAACTTGAGTGATTCCAGTGGCTAAAATTCCATGACACACATATCTATAATTCTTATGTTAACCATTTATTTTCATTTCATACAGATAATTCTCAAAAATTAAAATACAGAAGCTATCCTAACATATTCTTTCCAGATGAACCATTTTCTGACCTTTGACTACTAATCAGCTCATAGCTTCCTCATATGGACTCCAAATTGAATGATTCCAGTGGCTAAAAATCTGTGACACAAATAGCTATAATTCTTATGTTAACCATTTATTTTAATTCCATACAGATAATTTTCAAAAATTAAAATACAGAAACTATCCTAACATATTCTTCCCTGATGAACCATTTTCTGACCTTTGACTACTAATCGGCTCATATCTTCCTCATATGGACTGCAAATTGAATTATTCCAGTTGTTAAAAATTTGTGACACACATAGCTATAATTCTTATGTTAATCATTTATTTTAATTCCATACAGATAATTCTCAGAAATTAAAATACAGAAGCTATCCTAACATATTCTTCCCTGATGAACTATTTTCTGACCTTTGACTACTAATCAACTCATATCATCCTCATATGGACTCAACATTGAATGATTCCAGTTGTTAAAAATCCATGACACACACAGCTATAATTTTTATGTTAACCATTTATTTTAATTCCATATAGATAATTTTCAGAAATTAAAATACAGAAGCTATCATCACATATTCTTTCCTGATGAACCATTTTCTAACCTTTAACTACTAATCGGACTATATCTACCTCATATGGACTCCAAATTGAATAATTCCAGTGGCTAAAAATCCGTGACACATATATCTTTAATTCTTATGTTAACTATTTATTTTAATTCCCTATAGATAATTCCCAGAAATTAAAATATATAAACTTAAAATTTTGCCACCCATAGCCATACCTATGCAGAACTTTCTATATCAACCTAAGTATTCAAACATACATCACATGCAAGATCAATATGTAACATGATATAGCAACATCCATGACCAATCATCAAAGTTTTAAGATCAAAATCTTATAGAAATATTATAAGTTTCAAAAGTTTTCTTCAAAAAAAAATATTGTTAAATTTACTTGGAGCACTTAGTCCCCTAGACTTCTCCTTCCCCTTTCTTCCTTTCTTCCTCTCCTTTCCTCACTCTACCTTGCTTCTATTTTTCCTCTCCCTCACTTGGATGAAATTATAATGTTGTAAGGGTGGGTTTTTTTATATAGACCACCAAATAATTCACCTTTCATGATCATGGGTCTACCTTATCACAATTAGATTACACTTGGTGAATTTTTGGAAAACAAACAACTTATGTTCTTGTCTTCCTCTTCCTTAGTCAAGATATGCATAGAAAAAAGGAGATTTGTATTTAAAAAATTATGATGATATGTTTTTAAGATAAGGGACAAGGTCCCTTTGATTTATGGATTCATTTCCATTTTCTTTTGTCTTAAACAAGTATGATAGGTTTGCCTTTTTAGGTGGCAAATTTCTAGCCCTTGAATCTCCATTATTTGGTTGATATTATTTGTGTGGGATATGAATGTTTTGTCCTAATGCCATGTATTATCATACCACTTACTAAAATTATGAATGTAGGATATAGATGTTTTTTATCCCAAAGCCTTGTATTATATGCCACTTGCCAAAATTATGAATGTAAAATTACACCACTTGCTAAATTTTTGTCTTAATGCCATGTAACCTAATCTTTATTATTATTACATTATTATATCATCACCTAATTTATTTTATTTTATTTTTCTTCTTGGATTTGGACTTATTCTTATCTATTTTCTTTGCTTTGGATAAAATTCTACCTTTTCTTGGAGGGTTTGGTTACATTTTCATAATTTTTGGGCTATCGGTTCAATTACTATATCATAGTCCAAGTCTATGTTTTATTTCTTGCTTAGATTATCCAATGGGCTTGCTAGAAACTTATGTGAAGTGAAAAAACTCTGTATGAAGTGTCCATAGGTAAAAGCCCAATTTATGGGTGGAGATACTAAACTTAATAACTTTTGCTCTTAAATTAGGAAAAATTACCCTAATTCAATCTTTTTAAAATTTTAAGACCTTTACTTACTTTACAAAAATTTATCTTCCTTACCTAAGAATTTCATCTTTCTTTAACATGTTTATTTCTAATATTTTCTCTTAGGTTTTCTTTTTTTACCTATTCCATTAATATTAGAACATTTCTATGCATATATGTAAGGTGAAGAATTTCTAAGAAAAATATCTAAAAATTATGGGATGTTACATCTTTTGTTGTCTAAATCCCTTAAATAGATTCATATACCTCTAATAACTTTTAATAACTATTCATACGCTTTTAATAACTTTTCATAACTAATTCATATATTTCTAATAACTTTTTTATCTTGTGAGTCTCCCCTTTCCATAAGACAAAGTTGCATCATGATATTATGTGAAGAATTGTGCTGATGTACTGGGGAAACTTATTTATGGGATAAAAAAATAAAAATAAAGAGCTGAATTTGATGATATTCTCTTGTCACTTCTTAACCCTTCTCAGGTAATATATTTTTCACACTCTTTTGGAAGCAAAAGCTGAACAGAGGAGCAGCAACCCTCTCACTACTTGGTATTCACTACTTAGAACATCAGTAACGCCACAACTTACCCTAGAAAGTAGAAATCTATGAATTTTCCAATCTTAAATGTAGTGGCTGGGAAATAGAGAGTAGGTAAGAAAAATATCAGATTTGTTGGCGTGAAAGCTGTTGGAATGGCAACAGCCATTAGAAAAGGGGAAACATAAGCCATAGCCAAGCAGCTTTGGTAATAGTGGCATGATGGGTATTCAATTTTTTAATCTTATCTGTATCGTTTCAATTTTATCCATCGGACGTTCCCAAAGGGACAGGTATTCAATATTTTAATCAAAATAATGGTTGATGGTAAAAGAGATTTTTTATTTATTACCTAAACGCAGTCAACTAATGCGTTTTAAAGTTTCGCATGATGTAAGAAATTTTTTTTAACCATTCTCACGACCTGGCAAAAGCTTGAAAATGCAGCAGGGGAATCCCTATTGCGGACTCGTACGTTTTCCAGATCAAATCGTGTGATTTTATGAGCTATTAATCGGTAGAATGGCTTAATTGCACTTAATTTTTTTTTTTTTATAATTTTTAATATAAATATAGTTTCTTTACTTTCAAGAAATAAATTAAAATAAATTTTATGTTAAATTCAATATTTATTCTATTATTAATTTATTATAAATATATCATATATTAATTTATTATGTGTATATCGTGTATTATAAATAACACATATTATATATAATTATTTTAAAAAATACATTAATAATAAATTTATTGACATGTCTGTGAGATGAGTATAATAAAATAAATAATAAATTTTTAATAAAATAATTAAATAGTAAATTTTAATAAAAAAATTATTATAATTCATTTGTTAAAATTAAAATATTAAATTTATATTATAAAAACGATTCATATACTATTAAAAGTAAAAAGATATAAAGTGCAGTTAAACTCGTCAACTTATATACAAGATATTAAATTTTGTTTTAAAGTGCCGTTTCAGTTATTTCAGAAATAAAAATATTTCGAAATATTTTAAAAATTTTGAGAAAACGAAATTTTTTTAAGAAATTTTTTTAATAATTTTTTTTAAATTTTAAAAGATTTTAACATAATATTAATGATATAAATATATAAAATTATATTAAAATTAATTCGAATTAATATCTATAATTAAATAGTAAGTAAATATATTATTACAGTAAAGATTCCGACTCAAATCCTAACAGCATTCAACAACAATCTCTCTCTTACATCTATTTCTTCATCTTCTTCTTAACTCTTTCGTGGCATCTATATTTAAATTCCTCTCTTTTTCGACCATGATTATATCTCTATTTTTAGGTATCTTCCTCTCTCTTTATCTTTCAATATCTCTTTTTATCATTTTTGTAATTTTCTCTTTAAAATAAAGATAATGAAAGAAAATAATGTTATGAGAACAAAGTGGGAGAATATGAAGTTAATAAAGATGTTATAACTTGTGAGAGAAAATAAATTGGCATTAGATATGATATGATGCTACTTTTATATATTTTTATATTATTAATTTTTTTATTTTTTAAATTGGTTTAGTATTTTTTCATCGAAACAATTCGAAATAAAAATATTTTTATCGAAATAACTCAAAATAAAAATATTTCTATCGAAACAACTTGAAATAAAAGTATTTCTATTGAAACAACTCGAAATAAAAATATTTTTACCGAAATAAGAATATTTTCACCGAAATTTCTATTAAAATAAAAATATTTCTACCGAAATATTTTAAAATAGTAATTTTAATTAAAATAGCATAATTTTTTATTTTATTTTAATAATTTTATTTCATGTCGGTGATTTAAAAAACGAAAACGTTTCAATCACGTCGATAAAAAAAAATTAGTTCTTTATATATATATATATATATATATAACTATAACAATGGGTACAAGATAACTAGTTTGGCAGACTAAAATCTCATGTATCCTAATTAAATAAAAAGGCAACTGAAATATTTTTAAAGATAACAGAATTCAAGTGGAAATATCTAATTCTAGTGATGTAACATGGGAGGAATGAATTAAAAAAAAAAAAGATAGGAGGAAAGAAATTAAAAACATCATCAAATTTCGTATAATTTAATTTTATCAAAATTATTTTTATTAAAAAATTTGAATCTTAATAAAAAAACAACAATAAAATATTATTAGGACTTTTATTAAATCTTACATTATTGCAGTTATTTAATTATAAAGTTTGAACTAAATTATGGAGTAAATAATTATTATTCTAACACTCAGACACAGACTAATTAGTCTTTAAGCTTTTAAGATCCTGTTCATGTTACGTCGTCTTTCAAGTTTCAATACTCTAATTTTAAATGTGAGATGAGGCAATTTTTTTTTCCTTCCACTTTAAATCCTATGAATTTTTTTACTTTTTTTTTTCTCTCCAAATTTTCACACACCCAGTAATTCCTTTGCTGTCTTTCCTCTAGCATTTCTTACCATCAAATAACACTCTTAAATGCTTAGAAAATACAGCCTAAAGTACGTCACTCAAGTAGACAAACTTAGCAAAAGATGTGGCTCAAACTAAGATTTGCATGCTTTAGCTTACCAGAAAAATATTTCTTTGGTTTATGTACTGAGCATTGTTGCACATACATTCTTGACTCGTAATTTTCTTCTAGGACGGTCAGCTTTGCAATAATTTTATAGGTTTGTGAATGTTATGCTTTTGCATATAAAGAGGAAATTAAGACCTAAAAATAGAATCCAATACTCCCATTGCCTGAATTTGATCGTGCACTGGGAATTTAAAGAACAAAACAAAGATTGAGCGTGGAATTTAAAGATTGCCCTCCACTAGTTCCACTTCTAAAACATTAGAAACTCAAGACCCACAGAAAGTGACGAATAGCCACACACCCAAAAAAGAAAAAAGAAAAAATAAGGAGAGAAAGAAGAGGCAGCAGGAAGTACAGAAAGGCTCAAGAGTAAATAAAAAAACAGACAAGTAATGACTTCAATTATTCATGCACAGGCGACGTAATCTACTGGATGCGGGTATGGCTTTAGGAAGCCTATCCTCCAATGATGTGCTGTTGTCCATAGTCCCGGATCTCACGCGCTTTGTTCATGAGTTTGTGGCGCGCTGTGTGCAGCTGGTCCTCGCCAGGTGGATGCTTCCCCGTGACGTACCTATAGATCCATGATAACACGGTGATAGCGGCCACACCGAATCCACCGGAGGCCAAGAAGCCTATGCTCAAGAGGGCCACTGTAATTACCGCAGGCACCAGCACCGGACTGAATATCACAAACAGTGGGGTGGCAATGGTCAAACCGATAACCGTACCAGCTAAGATCAAAGCGGAGAGGATCAAGAGGGACCCTCCGGCAGTGACTGCGGTGGCCGCCTTCACAACATGGTGGGACCCAGGTTCGGCATTTTGCTTCTGCTGGTGAAGGAGCTGATGATTGAGCTCAGCCATGGATTAAAATCGGACGGCCAGGGGATTTATTGAGGGAGAAATTACGATGATGGGACTAAAATGGGGTTGAGTGATATGTGAAAGGAGGGCCGGGTTTAAATAAAGATGAGCAGTGGCTTGGTGGCACAAGTTCTGGGGCCTCGGTGGCACGTGTTGGGGAGCTTGCCATGCAGTGCTTGCATGAAGACTGAGGGCTGCGTTTTGCGACACGTCGTGCTGTGTTGTTTGTCAGAGTAATTATACTGTGGTATTTCCTCAACGAATATATTGTGAGTTCTCTTTGGCTTGTTCCCAGGTTGGGGTTGATACGAGTTCCGAGAATTCTTTTATCATGCCCATCGTTGCCCGGATTACAGTAAATTTTTTAGTTAAAAGTGTTGAACTACAGTATATGCTTTAAATTTGATTTGTAAAGAAATGAGGGCAAGTATATGAGTAAATGAAACAGTACTGGATTGCTCAGACATTGCTCTTGGGCTTTTTTTATTAATGAAATGAATATATCGATTGGGAAACAGAAACTAATTAGTATTTGTACTGAAGTTAACCAGTGACACAACCAAAACAAAAGGGTCAAGGTTCCATTTTAGGGTCATGCTGTATTTGAGACTTAGAGAATATCTATTAAAATAAATCATAAATTTTAAATATTTTAAATTTATTATACATAATAAAGATGAAATAAATGAGAACGTAAATTATAAAATTCAAGCAGGATGTATGTAATAGAGAAAGATTTCAAGTGTCATTTATGATAAAAAAAATACCGCTCAAAATTTTACTGTACAGCTATAAGATTTGCTATATTATACGGTACTGAATATTGGACAGTTAGAAAGCAATATAAAGATAAACTCAATGTTGCAGAAATGATAATATTGCGCTGGATGTGTAGACACATTAGAAGAGATATGATTAGAAATGAGTACATTAGAGAGAAAATTAGAGTCCCATCTATTGTGGAGAAGGTGGTTGAATCTCGTTTAAGGTGGTTTGACTATATGTGGAGAAAACTTACAGGAGCCTTACTTAGAAGAGTAGATTAGATTGAGAGCAGTCCGATAATTAGAGGTATAGAGTGGTTAACAAAAATAATTGGTAAAACTATTAAGAAAGATTTAACAATTAACAATCTATCTGTTGATCTCATTTATAATAGGCCACTGTAGTGGCGTTTGATTCATGTAGCTGACCTTACCTAGTGAAAAAATGCTTGGTTGTTGTCGTTGATGATGTTATATTTGAGACTAGTTGGACATAGACATGGAAGACTAGTCTAAAGTCTAAACTACAATGTTAATATTATCTTACAGCAATTTACTAGTGGGTTTGAGCGTTTCAAAAGGTGAACTGGTACAAATGGAGATTATTAATTATTACTTTTGGGATATTGATTTTCAGGATCATAGCCGAGAATTGGGAAGTGGCCTTTTTTATTATTAAAATGATCATAACATAATATCTGTAGTGTTGACTAATTTAGAGTTAGTAACTTAAGATGACCTGTGCCTGAGTAGGTGTGATGCCAAGCCTATGAAAAATGTAACTTGCTTTAGTCCCCTGAAATTTTATTTCTCAGGGATGTGATTCTTTTAAGCTATTGGTTGTTCTTAATGTGGTTGATGATGGTTGTATCAATTTTTGGAAGAATCATTGGATAAATGCTTTCCTTGTTTATTTTTCCTTGGAGTTTCCATTTTGGAAAAAAAAGTAGATAGAAAAATTTATGAATTAGAGTCCTCTTACTATGACTTGATTCTGGTTTCTTGTCTTCTAGTCCTCGTTATAGAGTTTGGACTTTGAGTTCCTGTTGTATGTACTCTTGCAAGTCCATTCGTATCCATTCTCCCTCTAGAGGTAGATTCATTTTGGTGAACACTAATGACTTGTTGCAAAATTAGAAGCATGACATTGGCATAGACACAAAACACGACTTTGACACAAAAAAATCTAAAGTATTCATATCTAATTTGAAGTGCTGCATCGGAAACAGTTCTTTATTTTTGAAGCGCTTGTGCTTCATAAGTGTTGAGAACCATCATAATGATCAAGTTAACTCGAAATGTTTAAGTAATCCATTTCAAATTTCAAGTGGACCAATTACTAGAGCTCGAACTAAAAGAATTAAAGAAACTTTTAATGGACTCGTTCAAGACACCTTAACTAAGCAAATGACTCAAGAACTTGAGCTGAAAACTTATGAGGACGTACTGAACATTATCCAGGCTGAAGATGAGATTATATAGAGCTTTAGGGCCAAAGTACAATTAAATGAAGAGTTAGGTCCAAAAAGCACACAATAGTTGACTCATTGGGCCTTAATTTTGCTGATTGGAGAAAAATATGCCGATTTAGTATTTTATAATGTACATAAGCGAATTTTAGACTTAAGAGATTTCTTAGTCAAATCTGCCCATGTGCATTAGTTATATTTTTTTCAAACTTTGAAATTTTAGGCTTAAGAGGCTCTTTAGTCAATCCATTACATGTGCATTAGTTGCTTTTATCATTGCTGATTTTCTTGACTAGAAATTAGACTTTCCTATATATTGTAACCTCTTTCATGGTTGTAAAAAAACTTGGTGATTGAAATCAAATCATATTTTTCTGAAAATACCATATTAGAGAGGATAGTTCTTTTCTAGGGTTCCTCATAAAACTAACAAACTTATCAAGGCTTGATCAACCTTATGGTGTCTACAATACTGAGGGTCTTTGTTCTCTCTTGCTCAAGGATTCTTAGTAGATCAACCAAACCTATTTGGGCTTTCTTGGGGTGTATATATCATTGCATTGGCTGTGGGTTCTAAGGTATAGATCCTCTTGGATTCGCATTGCCGTATTTGGCAGCGAGTTCTACAATCTTCCCTTGTGAGTTCGCACCAATAAGTTGCAGATTCATAGACATCACAAAGTACTTTATTCAGATATGTGCACATGTGTTGCAGATATGGAGCAGCAAATCAAAAGCTATTTTTATTTTTCTTTTTTTAAATTGCCCTGCAACTAGCTATATCTGGAATATGATTTTTTGGTATTTAGGAGAATCCTAGATTTGCCCTCAAGATTTGGTACAAGTTTTTTTGTTGATTTTAGAGGCTTTGGTATCAAAGAGGCCAATTGTAATGATTGTTTTTTTAATACAATTACCACATTCCAACATTAAATAATACACATAATATAAACGTAGATCATATTGTATTATCATCATACTAAAAGGGCCACATCATTGGTTATGATTCATACATGAGTCACATAATTACATTAACTTAACATTAGACCCTATACCGCACATCAACCCTAATATAAAGGATAGAGGAGGTGGTGCTAGCATCGGGATTTCCACAACATTAACTACATAATGGTCAACTGACCCAACTAAGATATTTTCACTGTTTGGAACTCTCAAACAATGATAGGAAGTCTACTGGCGTCTCAATTACCTTAATATGAACAAAACACCCAACATTAATGAGAACAAAGTCTCAATAGGTTCAACATTAACAACATCATATTATAAGTAACATCACAGTGTTATGTTCAGCTGTATAAACTACATAAAACCATTTCTCTTTGTAATAAAATTCATAATAATTGCAAATGCATGATTAACATAGTATAGTCACATGCTCAACTATTAAATTATCATATGCAGTACTTTTATGCATGGAGACTGATCGTCTGCAGCCATATTTCAATACTTAGTGACTAATCTTCTATTGTCATGAGGTTCAACAAACAGTGACTAATCATCTGTAACCACATCTCAACCCTTAATGACTAATCATCTATATCCACGAGGTTCACAAGCAGTGACTAACCGTGTGTAGGCACATCTCAACCTTCAGTGACTAATCATCTATAGCCACGAGGTTAACAAATAGTGACTAATCGTCTGTAACCACATCTCAAACCTCAATGACTAATCGTTTGTAGCCACGAGGTCTACAAGCAGTGACTAATCGTCTGTAGCCACATTTTAACTCTCAGTGACTAATCGTCTATCGCCACGAGGTAGCCACATCTCAACCCTCAGTGACTAATTGTCTATAGCTACATCTTAACCCTCAGTGACTAATTATATGTAGCTACAAGGTCAACAAGCAGTGACTAATCGTCTGTAGCCACATCTTAACCCTCAATGACTAATTGTCTATAGCCACGAAGTCAACAAACGGTGGCTAATCGTCTATAGCTACATCTCAACCCTCAGTGACTAATCGTTTGTAACCACGAGGTCAACAAACAGTGACTAATCGTATGTAGCCACATCTCAATCTTCAGTGACATGCTTTCCATCCTTAATCAAGTTTGTCACTTTATATAACAAATATATATTAATACCTCTACCATCATATAATAATGTATACATCATACTCTTTAATCATCATAACCATCACCATAGGTTATATGTTAACCAAGTACATCAATAATATCATGCATAATATCATCACTATATCATTTAACAAATATATATTAATACACTTATCATCATGTAATAATGCATACATTATATCATGTGATCTTCATGCATAATATCATCACCATATCATTCAACAAATATGTATTAATACACTTACCAACAATGCATACCTTATGTCATGTAATCCTCAGGCATTAATACAATAGCATATGCTTCACATCATCATCTCCATCATTACACAATGTTCCCTATCATTCCCTTTCCTTCCCTTCACCATTAACATTTATTTTATATATATAAAATTGGGGATGTTACACCAAGTCTTATGGTTGTGTTTTGGTTATGTAGTCTTACATGCACCGAGTGTACCTTGTTAGTTGTGCACCACACCAATTGAAAAATACAGTTGGTTTGGAATTTTCAAATTCGGGTTTTGCCATGTTGTGTAATTCAAATTAATGGTATGTTTCTGTTAGTCTAACAACTAACACTGTACACCCTGTTCATGCAAAAACCTCTCCTCTTTATGCTGCTATTTTGTGCATTTTGATTGCAATGTAATCCTTGCATCTTAAGGAGAAGTTTCTATCATATCCCTATCTTTGGGATTGGATTGTTCACTTGGTTTCTCTTTGGTACTTAGTTCACTAGTATTTTGACAAGGTTTATGTTTAGATATGAATAAGAATTGGAGAGATCTACGTTGTATTAAATCTCCTTCTATGATTATTGCTGTACAAAATAGCTGAGAAAAACCCTTTTCCATTTACCTTTTGCTACATGTGTAAGTTTTTTTTAATTGTCTTTTTTTTGTTTTGATTTATATTTTTCTTCTTTTATCCTTTAGAAAAAAGGAATTTATTCAATAATATGACTGGCGTCTTCAATTACAATAGAGTCTAGTATATAGAGCCCAAAGATAACACAACCCAAGTATTCTAAAAAATATAGATAGGGTGACTATATTAGAAAATAAAAATAGATAGGATAATAATGCCAAAAATGAATCTCTAAGCAAATACTAAAAATTTCTATTATCATGCCTATCTCTGTCATAAGTTTTCCCTCCTTAGTGAAATTTTCATCACTAACCTACTTAATAAATTCTTGAGCTGTTGTCAATTACTAGGCTTTTCTATGCCCACCTATGTGGTACTTGCCTGTCTATATGTTCAACCTAGAAAGTTTGAAGAAGCTATTTTGTTTTTTGCTTTTCTTTGAATTACTTATGGCAAGGGATTCTCTTCTAGATTACTAAATGTTGAATGTCTCTTACTGTTAATTTAGGTCATCATGAACATAAAGGAAGCTGTGAGGGACATATTCCCTTAGGATGAGACTCTTTCTTTAAGTGATTTCTTTCGTTCTGCTTGTGCGTTTTCTGAAAAGTGGAAAAGGTTCAATCCTGTACTCCCTCCATGGTTGTAGTTCCCATGTACAAAGCATCATTTTGGTTTCTTCTCACTTGGTGGACCTTTACAATAGTTTTATTTTTACTACCTCACCACTCCATGCTTAACTCTCCTGGGTTATATATCTCCCTATCTCTCTGAGGTTGAAGGATACTTGTCACTGGAGAACATATGCCTTACAAAACCAAGTGAAGTCTATGAGTGTTTTAGTGTACAACTAGCTCCTTAAAGGTAGAGTGGATGTTAGTTAGTTAATTTTAATTGTCATGTTTAAGAAAAATAGGATAAAGAAAGTCTGATATGGAAAGAAGAAAGCAATATCTTACAAAAAGAAGAGCCATTTAATTGTGCTTCATTATTATGTGTGGCCTTTGTGGTTTTTCTCATGTAGCTTACTTTTTCACATGTTATATGAATTTGGTTACTATTGTTAGTTTATGTACTCTTCCCTGCTGCTTCAATAATGTTTTCATTTTTACACGGTCCAGAGCTATTGTTACAAAGTATCCCATTATGATTTCCACATATTCTACAGTGATTCATATAGAGTCCAGTGTTGTATTTCTATGCGTACCATAGTGGTAATGTTCACTTTTCTATCCACTTCTCATAGCTTGTGTATGATAAAAATCTTATTGGATACAAAGTTTTATTTTTCTTGAAAAAAAATGAAATTTGAAACATAAGACCACCTTATGATAATACTTGAAAAAGGCTTGCTAAATCAAGAATTTACACCTTTTTGTATTTGGGTGGGTGGGAAGGAGGGAGTAAGGCACCAAAGAATGCTGCACATTTCAGTATAGTTGAAGCTACAATTGGATTTTGGTCCTATGACTTTGGCTCATATCATTTAGGTTAAATCTGTTAATTGTCTTGGATTTGAATGAGTTCATAGTTAGATCTTCTAAACTTTCTATTCTCGTCTAGCAGCTTTTGAAAACAACTATGTTCCATTCTAAATGCTGAGTTGCAATATTACCTTAATTTATGTCTACCTTTTTATATACCTTCCTGGTCACTCTGCAATGTTACCATCAGAATCCAAATGGATATTCATAACTTTAGAGATAAATAACATGTATGCCTATTTTTTTTAATGTTATTTTTTTATTGTCATTTTGTCACTTTTTGTCAAATATCCATGACTGTTGTGTAAATGATTTTATTTATATTGAAACTTTGCTAAACAATATATGAATTTTGGATTCAAGTATTCTTTACTGGTGATGACTTCTTTTAGGATAGGTAATTTATGGATAGAGTTGAAAGGAAATTGTGTACAATAAAGAACTAGAGCATAAAATAAGCCATAAAAGCTCAATTTGCAGAGCACTATAAGTTATGAATCATGGATACTGATATGGACACATACATTTTGACACATTAAACTTCAAAAATATAAACTATGACATGACATGTGCGTGTTGCATACACACACACACACACACACACACATATAGCCATTGCTCTTAATATGGTTGATGATGCTTGTGTCAAGTTCTAGAAGGATTCTAGGTGAGTGGTTTTCCTTGTGTTTTTTTTTCTTGGAGTTTCCATTTTGTAAAAAAATTTAGACAACGAACTTTATGAATCAGAGTCCATATACCATGACTTGATTCTAGTTCTTTGTCTTCTAGTCCTCCTTGGATAGTCTAGACTCTTACAAGTTCTTCTATTAGTTTCTTATGCATTCTCTCTCTAAAGGTAGATTCCTTTCGGTGAACACTAATGACTTGTTGCATACTTAGATGGTTAGACATGAGAAATGACTCAAATACTATGACATGATTAAATATGAAATGTCCATGTATAATTTGAAATGTGTCTCGAATCAAATACATACACAAGTCTATTTTTGTAGTGCTTTTGCTCCATGAGTTGTAGATTCATGAGCTCACAAAGTAGTTTATTCATATATGTGCATGTAATAACTCCATTTAAGTATCAATTTTTTTTAAAATACCATGAAGTTATTACCTCGTTACAACTTAACTCAATATAACATTTATTTAATTTAAACAATACAAAATTTTTATACATGTCATTAATCAAAACATACGTACAACATATCAAACACATAAAAATCTACATCTTATTTATTCTGGTTGACCAATTCCGGAGATACAGGTGCGGGTGGTTGCACCTTCATCGGGATCTAAGTCAACTCGACCACAAACATTTTACTTGCTTCTAGGATCTGCCCAACATAAAGTACTCGATTCAATGTGCACTAAAAGCCAGAGTTATAGAAAAATCTGCATAACTAATTTTTTGAACATAATATGAAAATATAGTGAGAATTAAATCCCAGTAAGTTCAACAATAAATCATCATCAATATAACTCATCACGTCATGTTCAGCTGTATAAACTACAGAAAATATCTTTGACCACATGAATGCATTATATCTATGCACATAAGAATCATACAGTAATGATATGTATGACATGATTAACTATTTTCAGAATATCATATGATGGCTATTAACTTATTCTCATATCAAGCTACTCCGGTCAGGGTGAGTATTTTCTACTCTTCGGTACGGAATTTTCTCGCTCTGTCCGACATGGCCCACTTTCTCTTTCTTTTCTCATTAACATGATCATAACCGTTGGTAGGGCGTCCCCTATTGGTGCACCACACGGATTGCCATGTGACCGTGCTCATTTCTTTTCTTTTCACAATGATAGCCAAAAATATGCTTTCAATAACAAGTATGTTCATCAAAATATAACTATTACTATAAATCATTGGTAATCATGCCATGACTATAACCATTTCAAATATCACTTTATAAAATATTTCCATGTTAGAATTTCACACTTAAGATGGTAAGAAGTTCATACAATGGCAATGGCTATTGCTATACTAGTCATTTATTATTTTCATTTATAAGATTCATCTTCTTTTTTAAATATTAATTTTATTTCCTTATTTTCTTGATACAGGTTTTCATCCTATCTAACCTTCTCTTACTAATCAGAGTATAACTCCCTCAATTTAACTCCGATGTAGGTGATCTTGGTGTCAATTTAAAGGTAAAACAATTATTTAAAACTATTATGTTGAACAGTTGAATGAAATATTAAGATATCATGGTGATATTACTCCCTCAAAGTACAGGTTATTTCTTCTCGGATAGGTTTTGACCTCTACCTACTAATCTGTCCATATTTCCCTCATACGAATTCCAAATTAAGTGATTCCAGTGGATAAATATCTGTGACACATATATCTATAATTCATATGTTAAAAATTTATTTTAATTCCTTATATAATGTTCCCAGAAATTAAAACACCGAAGCTATCCTAACATATTCTTCCCTGATTAACCATTTTCTGACCTTTGTTTACTAATCAGAACATATCTACCTCATATGAACTCCAACTTGAGTGATTCCAGTGGCTAAATATCTGTGACACACATATCTATAATTATTATGTTAACCATTTGTTTTAATTCCATACAGATAATTCTCAGAAATTAAAATACAGAAGCTATCCTAACATATTTTTCCCTGATGAACCATTTTCTGACCTTTGACTACTAATCGGCTCATATCTCCCTCATATGGACTCCAAATTGAATGATTCTAGTGGCTAAAAATCTGTGACACACATAGCTATAATTCTTATGTTAACCATTTATTTTAATTCCATACAGATAAGTCCCAGAAATTAAAATACGGAAGCTTAAAATTTTTCCACCCATAGCCATACCTATGCAGAACTTTCTATACCAGCCTAAGTATTCAAATATACATCACATGCAAGATCAATATGTAACATGATATAGCAACATCCATGACCAATCATCAAAGTTTTAAGATTAAAGTCTCATATAAATATTATAAGTTTCAAAAGTTTTCTTCAAAAAGAAATATTGTTAAACTTACCTGGAGCACTTAGTCCCCTAGAATTCTCCTTGCTCTTTCTTCCTTTCTTCCTCTCCTTTCCTCACTCTACTTTGCTTCTATTTTTTCTCTCCATCACTTGGACGAAATTCTAATGTTGTAAGGGTGGGTTTTCTTATATAGACCACTAAATAATTCACCTTTCATGATCATAGGTCTACCTTATCACAATTAGATTACACTTGATTGAATTTTTGAAAAACAAACAACTTATGTTCTTGTCTTCCTCTTCCTTAGTCAAGATATGCATAGGAAAAGGAGATTTGTATTTTGAAAATTATGATGATATGTTCTTAAAATAAGTGACAAGGTCCCTTTGATTTAGGGATTCATTTCCATTTTCTTTTGTCTTAAACAAGTATGATAGGTTTGCCTTTTTAGGTGGCAAATTTTTAACCTTTGAATCTCCATTATTTGGTTGATATTATTTGTGTGGGATATGAATATTTTGTCCTAATGTCATGTATTATCATACCACTTGCTAAAATTATGAGTGTAGGATATAGATGTTTTTGTCCTAAAGCCTTGTATTATCATACCACTTGCCAAAATTATGAATGCAGAATCACACCACTTGCTAAATTTTTGTCTTAATGCCATGTAACCTAATCTTTATTATTATTACATTATTATATCATCACCTAATTTATTTTATTTTATTTTTCCTCTTGGATTTAGGCTTATTTCTACCCATTTTCTTTGCTTTGGATAAAATTCTACCTTTTCTTGGAGGGCTTGACCACATTTTCATAATTTTTAGGTTATCGGTCCAATTACTATATCATAGTCCAAGTCTATGTTTTATTTCTTGCTTAGGTTATCCAATGGGCTTGCTAGAAACTTATGTGAAGTGGAAAAACTCTATATGAAGTGTCCATAGGTAAAAACCCAATGTATGGGTAAAGATTTTAAACTTAGTAACTCTAGTTCTTGAATTAGAAAAAATTACCCTAATCCAATGTTCTTGAAATTTTAAGATCTTTACTTGTTTCTAAAAATTTATCTTCCTTATCCAAGAATTTTGTATCTCTTTAGTATGTTATTTCTAATTTTTTCCTATTAGTTTTTCCCTCTTTATTTGTTCTCTTAATGTTAGAAACATTTTCTATGCATATACATAAGGTGAAGAATTTCTAAGGATTATATTTCGTTAGATATTTAAAATATTGTCTAATAAATTTTATTTCCTTAATTAAATATTTATGTACTTTTATCAATAAAAGAAACGAAATTAGGGATGTTACAGTGCGCATATGTGCAGACTTGTATCTGTGTATGTGTTGCAAACTTGTGGCTCTAAATCAGGAGCTACTTCCCTTTTAGTTTTAGTCCCCAGAAATTTTATTTCTCAGGGATGTGGTTCTTTTTCCAATACCAAAGAAAGGAATGTTTATGCTCAAATATCCTACCTCAAAACAACTCAACACTGTCAGTCTTATTTTTTTTATGTTCATAATATTGATTTATGAGTTTGTGCTTAAGAGTAGAGTAAGTTGAAGGACCCTAGTTATTGCTAGGATGATGTTCTGAAGAAAAAAAAAAGTAGCCACCAAAGTGAGAGTTAGAGTGCAAATAACTTTGTTGCTGTATCGGCGGTTCTGATGCCAAAACATAAGGAAGAATTTTACTTTTTGGCTTTAGAAGTAAATAGTCTCCAGTTAGTAGCTATGCCCCCTTCTTAATTCTATATGATAAAATTTTAATTTAGTAATCACTCTCATGAAGTGAAAATGTGAGAATCACTACTCTTTTTCAAATGTTCCTTCAACTTGTTGGACTTGTTCTCATGGGGGAAAGATACAAGTAACTTCTTGCATGGCTTCATTTTGAAGAATTGTGGTGATTTACTTTGGTAGCTTATTTATGGGATAATTGGACAAAAAAAGAAACTTGAATATGATGATATTCTCTTATCACTTCTTGATATACTTAATTTGAGGTATGATACATTTTTCTCAACTAAAATTAGCTAGAGTATATTCTTAGCTCATATCCTACCTCTCCGTGTTTTGGTTTTGTAGTGAGTGGGTCTTGTGTGCTTCAAACATAGCTTCATCTTAAGTGTACTATGCAAAGTCTCACAATATTATTATTTGGTGAAGGACCAAGTGAGTCATTGTATAAAGAACCACTTAGGTTGGTAATAACTTATGGTCTTAACTCTTGAGTCATAGTTCAATTGTAGAAGTCATTTGGTACACATGATCTCAAATTCTATGGTCTTTTGTGTAACATCCTTTAATTTCAATCATCCCAAATTAACACAAATATTCTAGGAAAATATAGAAGAGGAGTAGAAGGTGTAAAGAGAAGATTAAGGAAGAATGTAAATTAATTGATAATGGAGTAAATGTTATATTTTTATAAAATAGGATAAAGTACGTTAATCCTATTTTTGCTTAAGAAAAATATTTTTTTAAGAAAATAATAAAAAATGCTATACTATGGAATATTTAATTAATGAAATGTAAAATATGGAATAGGAAGTTAAGACATGAGAAATTGTCCTAATTATACATGTAAACATCATTAGTTATGTCTTATAAATGAATTAAAAGAAAAAGAAAATAAATGATAATAATTAAATAAAGAAAACAATAAAAAAACTTATGATGCTATGGGGGGCTTAGGGGACACTTCAATGGGTAGCCATTGTGGAATAGATAGCCAACTCATGAAGTCATAAATGGGCAACAGAGGGGGCTTAATTTCGGTAAGGAAATATCAGAAGTAGAGGCTCTTTTAGCAAAAAATGTAGAGGAAAAAAAAGAGAAGAAGAAGAAGAAAAGAGAGAGAAGGCGTGGATCCAAGGTAAGTATCACTCATGCATTGCTATCCTAACTTTCTTCCTCTTTCTTTTTTGGTTAATGACCTGCTCTTGGCTTGAAGGAGTACAGAACAATAGTTGTGATAGTGTGAGAAAGTGGCTTAAGTTAGAGAGAGAAGGGAGACAAAGAAGAAACCTGAACCGAAGCAAAAAGGGGAATCATCTAGGAGGAGCTTTGGGGTAGGTTTCATAGTGATTCATTTTGGAAAATGGAAAGTTTTCTAAATGTTTCTCATGAATTTTCATCTTACTCTTTCATATAAAATTTTGGATATGAGATGTTAAAGGTAGCCGTAAGTGAATTTATTCTTGATGTATATATATTATGTATCCTATGGTTGAATATATGCTTATTTGGCTTTATTTTTATGGTTGGAATTGGTTTGGCTTATTGTTATGTTGATATATATATACATATATATATATATATATATATATATATATATACACACACTTCGTGACAAGACAAAGCTTAGGGGTCTTAAGGGCTTAAGAAAGGAAATAAGTGGTTAGGGAGATGGCATTTTCTGGTGACAGAAGAAAAACAAAGTGTTGTGAGTTTGAAGCACGGCCGTGCCTTAGACACGGCCAAGTCGTGCTTTGTGCTGCTTCAAGGATGGAATGCCTAGGACAAACATGGATAGGTCGTGTCTAAGGACACGGTCAAGCCATGCTTCATGCTGCCTCGAGAATCAAGGGAACAACTGCATTAGTTTCAAGCATTGTCGTATCATGGAGCACGTCCAAGCTGTGCTTGAGGTTGTAATTGAACTAACCAAAGTTTGTATAATCTTCAACTTAATTGGGGGTGTTAGAAGTATTAGAGTAAGATTGATGGAAAATAAGTGTTACTGACTATTAGGGTAGGCTTATACTAATTGTACTATACATGTGACCTAATTTCTATTTATAAATTGATATATATGGGGCCTGGCTAGATAAGTTGATGATCTCATTTAGTCTTTCTACATTTCTATTAGAGATTATTATGAAGTTGTTTATGGAACTTCGATTAACAACTTAAAATTTTGAGTTAAAAGTGGTTTCAATGGGATGGAAAGGAAACTTGTCTCTTAGTTTGAAAGTTTAAAACATGAAGGGAATAGAATAGAACAATAAATGTTCCCTTTCCTTCCCCCTCATATCACTAATTTTGCTTCTCTCATAAATTGGGAGATAACTTAATATGATATTCTTTTTATTCAAATTCAAATTTTTTAATTTTAATGCGTGGTTAAGAAGTTTACCCTCCAACTTGGTAACTTTCACTCCATCCTTTTACCAATTTTGATTTTCAATATGGTATTATCATCTCCGAATCTCAATTTTCATATGAAATTTCTATCACTCGTGCTTTCTTATCATCTCCAAATCTCAATTTTCATATGAAGTTATGGGAGAAGATCATTGAGCAAATATTAAGATAAGAGACACAAGTCACAGAGAATCAATTTAGTTTTATGCCAGGAAAGTTATCAAAGGAGGCAGAAAGATTTGCATATGATTTTTATTGATATAGAAAAAACATATGACATAATGTTAAGAGAGGTTTTATGGAAGGTATTAGAGAAGAAAAGGGTACGTATTGCCTATATTCGAGCAATCAAAGACATGTACGATAGGATCATGACTTGCGTAAGAACACAAAATGGGGACACAAAAGATTTTTTTACAACTATTGGACTACATCAATGTTCTTCTTTGAGTTCGTATCTTTTTAACTTGATTTTAAACGCAGTTACTGAACATATACAAGATTTGGGGCCTCGATGTATGATTTTTGCAAATGATATAGTCTTAGTTGGTGAATCGAAAGAGGAAATAAATATAAAGTTAGAGTCATGGAGACAAGCTTTGGAAACATATGGTTTTCGTATAAGTAGAAAGAAAATAAAATATATAGAATGTAATTTTAGTAAAAGATGAACAAATACGAATTTAGAAGTAAAACTTGAAGACCATATATTAAAACAAGTTACAAATTTTAAATATCTTGGGTCAATTATATAAAATGACAGTGAAGTAAAGGAGGATGTAAACCATAAGATTCAAGCTGGATGAATGAAAGGGAGGAAGGGTTCGAGTGTTATTTATGATAGAAAAGTACCGCTCAAAGTTAAAGGAAAATTCTATTGTACAACTATAAGACCTGCTATATTGTATGGTACTAAATGTTGGTCGGTTAAAAGACAACGTGAAGATAAACTCAATGTTATAGAGATGAGAATGTTGCGTTGGATGTGTGGACACACCAGAAGAGATATGATTAAAAATAAGTGTATTAGAGAGAAAGTTGGGTTAGCACATATAGTGGAGAATATGGTGGAATCTCGCTTAAAGTGGTTTGGACATGTGTGGAGAAGACTTGCAGAAATTCTATTGAGAAGAGTAGATCAGATGGAGAATAATCCAATAGTGAGAGGTAGATGGAGGTCAAAGAAAACAATTGGTGAAACTATTAAGAATGATTTAATATTTAATAATCTATCTATTGATCTCATTTATAATAGGCCAATGTAGAGTCGTTTGATCTATGTACCCAACCCCACCTAGTGGAAAGAGACTTAATTGTTGCTGTTGTTGTGCTTTCTTATCACATAATGGGACATTGGGATTCTCTATTTTAAAGGTTCTTATTTTTGTGGCCTGCTATGTTATTTTATTGTGCTATAGGTAGGATGTAAATTACATTGAGATTGAGTCACTCTTGAACTTTAACACCTTATCAAATTGAGGGAGAGGGTAACAAAGAAAGCGGCATTGGGTGGGTGAGTGGATTTGAATTGGATTGTGATGGACCTCTACGGTTATTAGAAGGAATAAAGGTGTGAATGAGGGGTTGTGAGCTAAGGACACATGACAGGTTAGGATAACAGTGGTAACAAGTATTTTGTTAGGTGTTTTTAGTCATAAATAAGGGGTAAAGGCAGAGGAAAAACTTAGGCAAAATGTTATTGAAATTGGGTCATAGGAGGGATCTAGCCCCTTGAAGTGCTAGAGATTATCGTTTTTTATATTTTCTCAATATTTTCAGTGTTGATTCTAGTATTTTCTTATTCTTAGTAAATTTCAGAGTATTGACCATAAAGAGGAATGCTGGGTGAGTAACTTGAAATAAATTAATTTAAGTAGTCAAGAAATTGAGTGATAAATGACAAATTGAATACTCATAATGCAAACAAGCTCCAGATTTGTACTATTCATACACATAATGCAAACAATAGAGAATTGGGTGTGCGTGCTAGACTTACAAAAATTTCTCCTTATATATTTCAAGAAGAACATGTAGCATTTTGCTATGCTTTGGAATGTTTGGCGGGAGCATAATGATAAAGGGAAAAAATTAAGTGTTTAATGGTTATATTTTATCCCTTAATTAATAGTAAACTTGTGATTATTTTCTTACTTTTGGTTATGCTTTGCTTTGGATACTGCTTTAGTTTGTTTTATGTTTGTAGGTGAGCAAAAGAGGCCAAAAGTAAGGAAAAACACTCATGTGAGGAGCTATATGAACTTGGAACATGCTGAGGAGGAAGCAAGGAGGCAACCCTGAAAAAATTGGCAAGAAGAGAGCCTGACAGTCTCAAACACAGCCAGGCCGTGCTTGGTGTTGCATGAAGCACGACCAGGTCGTGCTTTGTGCAAAGAATGTATTTTCTCCCAGTTTTCCAGCACAAAGCACGATCATGCTATGTCATGAAATACGGTCATGCTTCGTGTTTGTACACTCAGTGTTTTTTAGGGTTTTGAGCAACCAAAGGGATATAAATACATGGGGAAGCACAACCAAGGGTATCAAGATGGAGACAGACACATTCAGACTTACTTTTACTCAGTTTTAGACTTAGGAAACACCATTAGATTAGGTTTAGAGTAGGATTAGTGATTAATTCATGTTCTTAGAGTAGAATTTACAGCAATTCAAGTATTGTATTTCATCTTTACATTCTGTAAATCAGGTTTTATCTTTCTACTTTACTTCTACTTCTACTTCTACTCTTTCTCTTGAATTGTATTGAATTTGAATGATTTACTTATTGAATATGATTTTTGTTTCTATTTCTATTATGTGTGAGTAGATATTGATCTAGGGTTTTGGTAAACCCACTTATGATATGATGATACTAAATTGTTGATGTAAATGTTGGAACCCTAATTGTGATTACTTCTGGATTAACTAGGATTAACTATTATGTGCATATATAAGAGTTGGTAGAATGCCTGATCACCAATCTATCACGTCTTAGGTATTTAATTGATGAAATGAAAGGTGAAAGTTAAAACTAGATTCTAATAGTTAATTAGGGATATCTTAATCAAGAAAGTAGTTTAAGGTTCTCTAGGAATGAATCAATTAGTGGGTACGAGAAAATCGATTAATTGCATTCTATGGTTGGCATAGAACTTAGTGAACCTAGGTTGAACTAAGAACCACGAAAGTAGGCAATTGGATTAACCTAGGTATGATTAATAACGTTTGAAAGAGGTTATTAGTTAATTAAGATTAAACCATTCCTAATTACCTAGATAATTACAATTAGAGGTATATATTGATTGTTGAATATCATAAGTGTGGTAAGTCCTAACCCTAAACTTTTATTAATTGAATTACTTATTTACTTAATTGTGACACACTTTCTCATCGCGTTGCATTGATTTAGATAGCATATTTCGTAAATTATAGTAATTGATAATTGTTCTCTGTAGGATACGACTTGTACTCGCCAGACTAACTACAACCATGTCGTGCGCTTGCGGTTATTTATAAAACACACACAACACATAACGCTCGTATATTTTTTTAGAGATGTTTGTCTTTGGATGCCTTATGGTCTAGGATGTTTATGTTGTCGCTGTATCTCTCTTAGATATGTAGAGAGATTGGGCTACTTTACTACATGAGGATATCCTATCTTCATCTTTGGTTTTCTTTTATCAAAAAAAGAAAAAAAGAAAAGAAGACAAACTCAATCATGCATCATCCTTACTTTGCTTGAATTTGTGTATCTACTCCAAATCTTCATTTCTTGTCTATTTTTTGTTTCATTTGTCAAAGAAAATTTGAAAAAAGAAGAAAAAGCTACAAATTGTAGAGCATTTAAAAAAATAATTTTGTTGTCTATTCATGTATGGATATAAAAATTAATTTTACAGTTTATCTGAAGCATTAAAGTCATGCATAAATTTGATTAAGAAGTGAACTTAAATCTTCTTTTACTTTACACATTTTAGAAATATCTTCCTGATCAGCTTGTCTTCTCTACTCAGTCTTCTCCGACCATTTAAGTTAAATTGGTACATGGAACCAAATGGGACATGAACACATGAAAGGAGATAATTTCATCTTGTACTTGTAATTTTTTGCTATCATCGGACCTTGTGATGATGGATGATTGTTAGAAATAATAAAGAAAAGTAAAATTTACAACTTTGTTGGCATACAATTAAAGTTAGGCTGTGCATTGTTCGCCCAATACAAGAATGCTCAACTTCTATCTGAATTTTCATTTATTTTTTCTCATCCAAAATTTAAAAATATTGATGGTAAAAACAAATAACGACTCTGAAAATATCACTATATTTTGCTTTGTTGTGGTGGCTGTTGGAAAGGATCAGTCCAACAAGCATCCTCCTTGACTGCCTTTCTCCATCTATTCTTGAACATCTCAAGTTCAACATAGGATTGCTTTCTCACCTGCAAAAAAAAAAAAAAAATAGCAGCGTAATGCTATAACCAACCATTTCTTAGAGGGCAAGATTATAGATGGATCACTAATATCTAATCTAAGGAACAAGGAGTTCAATCATTCTAGAATTGCCAACCCTTTCACTCGTGTATATCATTAACATCTAAAAATGCTAAGACTGCTATGCCAGAAATGTGTACTCATGGACAAATTTATTTGAATATGTGCAAGTTGACCTAGACACCACTTGATAGATATAAAAAGAAAAAAGCAGGTATATGCTTAAAGAATAAAATTGAAGGCTTACCTCAGATCTAGCATCAGTTTGATTTGATGTTGTTTTCACCTGCAAATCCGCAGGTAATCAGTCTCAGTTTTATTAAGTTGAGAATGAAATAAAGAGAACCTATGTTTTTGGTTTGCTACCAATTCTTTTTTCAACACTTCAGTATTTTGATCATCTTGATTATGTGTTGTAGCAGATGTCTGCAATTATTATTTTAAACAAGAGTTGAGCAATTAGAGAGGGTGATAGTAGAAACATAAGGAGGGCATGGGATGGGGGAGAAAAAGTTTTGAGATAAGATCTTGAAATTAAGAAATGAACTGGGTGGTAAGAAATTGAAGTTTCTAACCTTGTTTGCTATCAAGCCCCCTAGTGTTTGAATACCATAGTGAACTAAATACTCAGAATCAACTATACCAATATTTTTAGTCCTATCACCCTGTCAATGAATGCTTCCCAGTAAGTGCTAGGTAAATAACAATATATAGAAGAAAATCACCTGAGAAGAGAAAATCACCTGTGCACAATAACCCAGCTGAAAGTCCAAGCCCCATGCATGAACTAAATCATTCTGTCAACAAATAAAAGAAAGAATGGCATGTAATATGTATCCTAAAGGAAGAACGTTGTGAAACCTAAACTTATTATTGATCATTTGTTGAAGTTATATCGGTACTAATGAGATAAGGAACTTGGTCATTTAAATTAACAAAGTTCGTATTGGGATGGTAGTAATATAAGCCTCCTTGATAGAGGAAAGAGCTCAACTTTTGATGTCTCACTAGTTATCTGTTAAATTAGGATACAGATAACCTCCATTGTCAATTGACAATGAAATGCAGTTCAGAAAGTGAAAGGTTCACGAATGACAAATTTTTTGCTGGTGGTTTACTTGGTGTTAATCACAAACGAGACAATTTCTGGTCAATCACTCCTTAGTTTGAAATGTTTTGTTAAGTAATGATTATTTAAATGTCAATCGTGGATGACACACCTGAATCATATGCCATACACAATGCCAAGATGCCTTTGAAAACACAGGAGCCATCATCTCCACAAACCTGGGATTCATATAGTTTCAGTCTAATTTTCAATAGAGAGGAGACATTAGATTTATCTGCATGATGTGCACATTTATATACACATAAAGACATATAGAAACCATGAGTACACAATATCTGCATGAAGAATTTTTACCCTGTGCATGGTGGACCTGTGCTGTTATCATCACACTTCCTCCCACCTCTTAGCAACTTGTGGATTTTCCTGTTAACAGAATTCAATGTCAGCCAGAGCATAGATTAATATGCCGAAATTCGACTAAAAGCTGCATGTAAGGAAGCCTTCTGTAGTTCTAAGTTGGGCTTGTTTGTTTGGATGGAGTGAGGTGAGAAACGTAGTAGAGTGGTAAAATCTAAACCATTGTCTTTATAATTTTAGAGTAATGGAGTGGGGTGAGTTTGATGGGTTTCCAAACCCTTCCTTTCCACCCCAATGATCCCACACCAATGGTTTGCCTTCTTATTATTCAGCCAATTACTATTTTACCCTTGCTATGCATTGAACGAAATAATATATAAGGAAAATGTTGGAACTTGGAAGTTTATACTCTTAACCCACCCCATTCACTTCCAAACAATGAGAAGAAGACTACTATCCATTTTCTAATTAAAACTCCATTTATGACCACTCAACTCCACCCTACTCTATTTGTGACAACTCCACTCTACTCTCTTCAAAATGCCTAAATATTATAATCACTAGAGATGAACATCGGTCAGAGGTTGGGTAACTTAACTCTTTGAACAATTTTTTGGTTGAAAAATTAATATTCTAATTCGACCAAAATTTTGAATTCAAAATATTCGGATTGGTCGGATTGAAGAAAATTATAAAAAAGTGCACATATCTCGTCCATTTAAACTCAAATTATTTTGAAAAAAAAATCCACCTTTATAAACCTATCAATCACATCTAATCCACCTGAAATAATTTTTTTCTACTGGATTTGGTCGGGTCTTCACTTTATGCACACCCCTAATATTCACCAACACCAACAAAAAATTAAATGAGATAAAACCCAAACGTCAAAATGACAAAATGTGCCACCAGAGCTCACATAGTTATTAGTAATTTAATCTTTTGTTACCATATTTCTATAACAAAAGGGTCTAGCTAGCAATCTTTTGCAATGTACTTATTGGAGAAGGTAGAAAACCTGTGCACGTTCAATTTGCTGTCCCTTGCAGTGATATCATGGTGCACCTCTGATACATCAGGATCAAGTGCTGGCTGTGATATTTCAAGCCCTTCTTCTTTTACAATGGATAAATATCTGCACAGCGAAAGCATGGGGCAGACAGCAATTTGATCAGGCAACATTATGTTGAAAAATGAGTATATTGAGTTACCTATTAAATCCATTGGGTTAGATAATGCTAATCTATGTCTTAAACTTCTTCCTCCACTATGTTGCATTCTCCAGAAATTCGTAACTTACACTTTCTTTGAGTTCACAAAATTATTTTTTGGTAAATCTTGTTTTGCACATTTAACTGTGTGAATGTTAAGGTTCTCAATTCTGTCTACATGATAATAAACTAACATTACAAGATTCTTTCTCACTGCAATGCATTTATATAAATACTCATGCATTCCACAAACTTATACCGCTGATGTGCATGTACAGTAAAAAAGGTTATACATTTCAGTTTTGCTATTTGAAGTTCTCCGTATCAAATAGTGTTCCCTTAATTTTTTCAACCTTTCTCATCGTAGTTCTTTGGTTTCCATTAGATTAGCTATTTGGGCATTAGATTCTTCAAATAGCATATGGGTCTTCTAAATTCCATGTTATACTGATTGTCCTCTACTGCTCTGTCTTTTGATATACACAGTTACTAAATTAAAGGCTTTTTAACTTTATTACTCTGAGTAAACTATCATTTGGGTCCTTAGATGCCCGTTCCATCAACTAGTCCTTAAAAGATAATAACTATCACTTAAATACAATTTTTTTTTTTAAAAAAACCATCAATGTGATCCTGTCATGGATTAAATTGATGGTTGACGCAAGTCACAGCATGATCATAGTTATGGGTTCTTAAAACTTTTGAAGTCAAATGATGGTAATTATTTTCTTAGTACTGAATTGAAGGAAAATACATCCAAATGGTAATTTACTTCTTTTTAATATCAAGAGACCAAACCCTACTTAAATTTATACTTGAATCAAAATGCATTCATGATTTCATATAAAATAAATAAAAAAATACTACTACAAGCACACCTACCTCTGAACATGAAAATTTTCGACTCCAAGGTCTTCATCCCAGAGGAAGATGTATGCATACTCATATATGATATCTGGATGTAAGAAACGCTTGGCAAACCACCTAAGCCATTTTGAGGGGAACAAAGTCCGCTTAACAAATTAGTGAGGAGTACATATCTAAATAGCAGCTACACTTATTTTCTGTTTTCCAAATTTATGAATGACAGAAAAAGCATTTTCACCATTTTGTTTGATTGACAGCAGAGATATGTATGGCATGATCACTCCATTCTCGATCCCTCCATTGATTTACAATGCCGTCATAGTGGAAAAGCATGACTACAAAATTGCTTGATAGAAACTGAAAATGAAAACCAAGCAATTTTAAGTGAGCCGCAAAGTGTCTAAGAAAAACATGACAAGTTGAACGCTCACCTTATGTACAATCTTATTAACACTTTCTTTTTGCTTTATACCAACAGCCATGGCGAGTAAATTTGTCTCTGACTGTGAATTCTGAACAAAATCAATAGCAAATAAAGTTACTCTAAAATAATACTAAAATACCCAAACAGAATAATAGAGTATGCAAATGTTAGTGTTAAGGGTAAATTTCCATCTATAAAGCATGGAAATTGAAACTAATGCAGAACACAACACGGACATGTTAATCTTCAATGAACACACACACACACACACACAAATATCCTTGATATTATAAGAAAATACAAATCTCGATAAAGATCTGACGGCTGAGTGCTCAAGCATTCAGTAGCAAAATCCATAAAAGAATGCTTCTAGCTTTCCACAATCAATTATACTTTATGTGAAGTAGAATCTCTGATTAAATAGGTGTGATAAAAGAAATTATGATGGCACCTTTGTATTACGTGGTCCCCATAATGGACGCATTTCCAATTCAGAAGTTATGGCAGCAATTCCTTTAGGTAGTGCCTTAGCTCCTTGGGGCCTGCATTGAGCCTGAATGAATATAAAGCAAAAGGCCTAGTAAAAACCAGGGCTAAAAAGAAGAAAACAAGTGAGAGGTCTAGTAAATCTACAACTAAACACTTATATTATGGCATAATATTTACTAACCAAACTAGCAGAGGGAAAAGTTTGGAATCTATACAGATTCTGTATTGTACCTCACATTTTAGATTTCGTATTAAGCATATTATCCACAAATTGCCATCCTAGAACCTTCTGCAGAAAGAAGCCAACTGAAATCATACACCAAATATATTTTAAATTTTATCTGTAATATGTACCAGAACATATTATCTTGATTTATTGGAAAACAAAGAATCACCAGAAAAATCAGAACAAACCATTCTAACTAGTCAGTTACACAACAAAAATAATCAGAACCAAACTTTGATGGGGTCAGAAATGATCTTGCACAGTCCATATATGTGTACCTCTTTATAGTCTGTTACTACAAATGCACTTCCAATCAAGAAAGCTGCAGATAGCAAGGAAATTGTGGAGAGAAAACTGCGATGAAATGTTCTTTCCCTTTTAGGGTCCACCATAAGAGATAACTGTAAGTATAATAAAGTTACTAATGGAACTCAAGAAGGAAGATAAAATCACAACTCTAAAAAACCAAAACAAGCACTAAGATGATTTTTTTTTCTGGTCTGGTTAGTCAATTAGAATCAAGTAAATACCTTTCTCCGCCTTTTGCCTAAAATCAAATTTAGTATCCCTTAATTTCAGTTTGTTACTCAAATTATTTACAGGTAGATTTTTCTTTTGCTGACGTTGTTTCAGTATTTTGAAGAATCATCATATAGCAAAGATAAGAGATTCACTTTTGTAACAGATTTCCCAAAGGGAGATATTATATAGGCCCTCTAATTTTTCTTTGAAGTTTCATTCTTGAACCCTAGCTTCTAATTGATTTCTATTGTCATTTATCTCTTAAAATGTCGTCAATAATTTTCTTAGGCTAAACTCCGTGACAATTACTAATAAGATTATCTGATTTCTCACTGTAAACTAAAGTGTAGCGTCTTTTTATATCAATTTAATATGCAAATAATCTAAGGAATAATGGAGTTTTCTTCTTTGCTGAATTATTATGTATGAGGTTGACATTTGTAATAGATTTCCCAAGAGAGATATTTAACATGAAGTATTCTAAATTTTTTTCTCTGAAAGACTTGACTTAAGGTGTTGGCAATGAAGGATAATCTTCTCTCACAGGGCATGACTATAGGAAGATCAGTCTTGTTACTTAAGTGGCTTATGGGTGAAACTGTAATTCATAGTTTGATTACTTGTCCAGGTGCATCAGTTGCTTAGTCTTTGTCTCCCTTAATGTTGCACTCGGCCAGCCTCTTTAAACCATGAGTCATTCAGGTCTTGGCTGATTGCTTTTACTACCAAACTGAACACCCCTGATATTGAGAAAGGTACTCTGGAACTTAGGTGCTTCATCTTGTGGGACTCATAGAGGGGATGGAATGACAGAATTTTTAAGAATGATTTGTTGAGGCCCTCTTTAGCTTATTGAAATAACCTTGGTAGGAAAAAAAAGGGCTGGCAGATTGCTAGCTCAACTTCAAATTTTATTTCATGAGACACCTTGATATAACCCAGAAGATTTCCTAGTTGATAAAATTTAAACTAAAGCAAGGGAGAGAGGGGATGAGTGAAGACTAGATGTAAAAGTATCTTGAACTCTAATATCCATTCAAAAGTCCATATGGAGAGGACTAGGCTCCAATACAACAATTCTTTACAATCCTAGTTCTGCCTTTTCAAAAACTAACTTTTCTAATTTAAATTCATTCCTAATAACTAACTACTAGAAATAAGGAGCATAATAGGATAGTGGCTGAAGTAGGGACGTGGCTATTGGCAGTGGGCCACGATTGCTGCTTTCTTGGTCAATATTAGTGGTGCGAACCCACAAGGGAAGATCGTAGAACCCGCAGCCAAACACGGCAATGCGAACCCAAGAGGATCTATACCTTCAAACCCACAGCCAATGCAGTGATATATACACCCCAAGAAAGCCCAAACAGGTCTGGTTGATCTACTAAGAACCCTTGGACAAGAGAGAACAAGGACCTCTAGTATCAAAGACACCACAAGGTTGATCAAGCCTTGATAAGTCTGTTAGTTCTATGAAGAACCCTAGAGAAGAACTCTCTCCAATCTGGTGTTTCCAGAAAATATGATTTGCATTCAATCAAAAGTTCTTACAATAATGAAAGGTTACAATATAAATAGAAAAGGCTGATTTCTAGTCAAGGAAACCAGCAATTATGACAATACCTAAAGCACATGTAGTGGATTGACTAAGGAGCCTCCTAAACCTAATAATTCAAACTTTGAAATAAATACAATTAATGCACATGGGAAGATTTTGACTAAGGAGCCTATAAAGTCTAAAATTTCGCTCATGTACATTATGAGCCACTAAAGCAGCATATTTTTCTCCAATCAGCATAATTAAGCTCCAATAAGTCAACTATTGTGTGCTATAAGGACTTAGCTCTTCATTTATTGTACTTTGGCCCCAAAAACTCTATATAATCCCATATTCAGCCTGGATAATGTTCAGTACGCCTTCACAAGATTTTAGCTCCGGTTCTTGAGTCACTTGCTTGGATAAGGTGTCTTGAACAAGTCCATTGAAAGCCTCTTTAATTCTTTTAGCATGAGCTCTAATAATTGGTCCACTTGGAATTTGGACTGGATCACTTGAACATTTAGAGCTAACTTGATCATTATTATGGTTCTCATCATCTTCTCCTTCCTCAAAAGGATTCGTCCTCGAATCTTCACCTGCATCAAAAGGAGAAAGATCAGCAACATTAAAAGTGGTACTAATATTATACTCACCTGGTAGATCAATTTTGTATGCATTATCATTGATTCGCTCGAGAACTTGGAATGGACCATCTCCTCTTGGAGCCAGCTTTGATTTCCTTTGAGCAGGAAACCTTTCCTTCTTCATATGCACCCATACC
Organism: Gleditsia sinensis; assembly: GCA_037074535.1. Lineage (NCBI taxonomy): Eukaryota > Viridiplantae > Streptophyta > Magnoliopsida > Fabales > Fabaceae > Gleditsia > Gleditsia sinensis. Next base: position 48,673,985 of record CM073469.1, read on the forward strand.
CAGTCTCCAGGCTCAAAAGTAACACGCCTTCTTCCTTTGTTGGCCTTGTTTGCATATTGTTCATTTTTCTTCTCTATTTGCTGCTTGACACGTTCATGAATTTGCTTCACCAGCTCAGCTTTCTTGTGGCCATCGAGGCTAGTTCTTTCATCAATTGGCAATGGGATTAAATCCAAAGGAGTTAATGGATTAAAACCATAAACAATTTCAAAAGGAGAATATTCAGTAGTTGAATGTACACTCATATTATATGCAAATTCAATGAATGGAAAACAATTTTCCCAATTTTTCAAATTCCTTTGAATCACAGTTCAAAGCAATTGAGTTAAAACTCTATTAACAACTTCAGTTTGACCATCTGTTTGTGGATGATAAGTAGTAGAGAACAACAATTTAGTACCAAGCCTGCCCCACAAAACTCTCCAAAAGTGACTAAGAAATTTTGTATCCCTATCCGAAACAATGCTTTTAGGAACACCATGTAGTCTCACAATTTCCTTAAAGAATAAATCAGCAATGTGAGTAGCATCATCAGTTTTATTGCATGAAATGAAATGTGCCATTTTAGAAAATCGGTCAACGACCACAAATATTGAATCCAAACCCCTCTTTGACCTAGGTAATCCTAAAATAAAGTCCATGGAGATATCCACCCAAGGTTTGTTAGGCACTGGTAAAGGTGTGTACAAACCATGTGGTAAGACTCGAGATTTAGCTTTCTTACATGTAATGCATCTTTCACAAATTCGTTTAATATCACGTTTCATTTTAGGCCAAAAGAAATGATCATGCAATACATCTAAAGTCTTTCTCACACCAAAATGTCCCATTAAACCTCCCCCATGGGCTTCCCTCACAAGCAATTCACGCAAAGAGCATTGAGGCACACATAACTTATTCTCCTTAAATAGGTAACCATCAGCCCTATAAAACTTATCGAATCCCTTTTTTTCACATGCAAGAAACACTTCAGCAAATTTATCATCATTTGCATACAAATCTTTGATATACTCAAACCCAAGCAATCTCGCATTCAGAGAAGTAAGAAGAACATACCTCCTAGATAATGCATCTGCAACCACATTCTCTTTACCTTGTTTGTATTTGATGACATATGGAAATGTCTCAATGAATTTCAGCCACCTTGCATGACTCTTATTCAACTTACCTTGACTTTTAAGATGTTTCAGAGATAAATGATCTGTATGAATGACAAACTCTTTAGGCCAGAGGTAGTGTTGCCATGTCTCTAGTGCCCTTACAAGTGCATAAAGCTCCTTGTCATAAGTTGGATAATTCAAGGCAGCACCATTTAGTTTTTCACTAAAATAAGCAATTGGCCTTTTTTCCTGTATTAAAACAGCCCCTATACCAACTCCGGATGCATCACACTCAATTTCAAAGGCTATAGAAAAATTAGGTAATGTCAAAACAGGTGCAGAACATAACCTTTCCTTTAAAACATTGAATGCATCATCTTGTGCTTTTTCCCACTTAAATCCCACAGATTTCTTTACCACTTCAGTGAGTGGTGTAGCAAGTGTGCTAAAATCTTTCACAAAACGACGGTAAAAACTAGCTAAACCGTGAAAACTTCTTACCTCAGTGACTGATCTAGGTGTTGGCCACTCCTTGATAGCCTTGACCTTTTCTTCATCAACTTCTATTCCCTGTGCACTTATGACAAAGCCAAGAAACACAACTTTGTCCATACAAAAACTACACTTCTGTAGATTAGCATACAATCTTTTCTTTCTCAACACATCAAGCACACAACGCAGATGATTCAAATGTTCATTTAAATCTTTGCTATAAATCAGAATATCATCAAAATAAACCACAACAAATTTTTCAATGTATGCACGCAGAACATGATTCATTAATCTCATGAAAGTGCTAGGTGCATTAGTTAGTCCAAATGGCATGACTAACCATTCATACAATCCATGCTTTGTTTTGAAAGCAGTTTTCCACTCATCACCTTCCCTCATCCGAATTTGATGGTATCCAGATTTTAAATCAATTTTAGAAAAGATACTAGACCCATGCAATTCATCAAGCATATCTTCTAATCTAGGGATAGGATGGCGATATTTTACCGTTATGTTGTTTATGGCCCTGCAATCAATGCACATCCTCCATGATCCATCTTTCTTTGGCACGAGAAGTACTGGAACTGCACAAGGACTCAAACTTTCTCTCACATAGCCCTTGGCCATAAGTTCTTCAACTTGCATTTGAAGCTCCTTCGCTTCTTCTGGATTTGTCCTATAGGATGGGCGATTAGGAATTGTTGCTCCTGGAATGAAGTCAATTTGATGTTCAATTCCTCTAATAGGTGGTAGCCCTGGAGGAATTTCTTCTGGCAGCACATCTTGGAATTCCTGCAACAAAGACCCAACAACACTAGGAAACGAATAGTTAAGTTCATTAGTGTTAAAATAACCCTCCTTATATATGAGTACGAGCAAAGGTTGTTTAGCTAGAAAAGCACTCCTGACTTCGTTCTCTTTAGCATAAAAGCTCACTCTTGCATTTTCTTTTCTCTCCATTCTCTTTTCTTTTTTTAAACTCTCTTTTTTCTCATTTTTCGAATCATTCTCCTTTTTCATCTTAAGTTGATCTTCATACACTTGCTTAGGTGTTAAGGGAGCAAGAGTAATTGTTCGATCATTCTTAACAAATGAGTATCTATTTGTAAATCCATCCTTAACAGCCCTACGATCAAACTCCCATGGCCTCCCAAGAAGTATATGACCAGCATGCATAGGAACAACATCACATAGCACCTTATCACTATACTTTCCAATTGAGAATGATACCAGAACTTGCTTATTAACCTTAATTTCTCCACAATCATTTAACCATTGAAGCTTGTATGGTCTCTGGTGTGGAATGATTGGCAAATCTAATTTCTCTACCAGTGTAGTGCTAGCAACATTAGTGCAACTCCCCCCATCTATAATCATGTTGCATACCTTATTGTTGATAAGGCAGCGAGTGTGAAAAATATTTTCTCTTTGTTGCTCCATATCATCTTCCTTAGCCTGAGCATTCAAGGCACGCCTAGTGACAAGTGCTTCTCCTTCCACTGCATACTCAAGCCCGTCATCACTAGCATCTTCAAGTGAGGGCATGGAATCATCACTCTCACTTTCAGTCACCACTTCATTATCCCTCATAATCATGACTCTTTTGTTGGGGCATTGTGAAGCTATATGACCTGTACCCAAACACTTGAAACATTTTGTATCTCTATATCTAGAAGTTTGAGGTTCAGATTTACCTTTGTCCTTAGTTGAAGAAATATCTTTTCGAACATCTTTTTCTTCCTTCTTCCAACTCTGTTTCATTGGAGAATTAGAGCTAGAATTAAATCTTAAGGCACCTTTGCGCTTGAGTTGTTTTTCCACCTTGATTGCCACATGTAACATATCCTCCAACTCCACATAATGCTACAGTTCTACTACGTTGGCTATGTCTTTATTCAACCCATTCAGGAAACGAGCCATTGTAGCCTCCCTGTCCTCCTTGACATTAGCCCTTATCATAGCAACCTCCATTTCTTTGTAATAATCCTCCACATTTTTGGAACCTTGTGTAAGAGTCTACAACTTCTGGTAGAGGTCTCTGTAGTAATGGCCAGGTACAAATCTCCTTCTCATTACAGCCTTCATTTCTGCCCAAGTTTCTATAAGATGCTCACCATTTCTCCTCCTATTTAAACCAAGCTTATCCCACAAAATAATTGCATAATCAGTGAACTATATCACAGCCAACTTCACCTTCTTCATTTCAGAATAATTATGACATTCAAAAATCAGCTCAACCTTTTTTTCCCACTCCAAGTAGGCTTCAGGATCATTTCTACCTTGGAAATATGGTATTTTTATTTTAATACTGTCTAGGTCTCCATCTACCTGCCTTCCTTCTCTAGGAATATTTCTCCCATGATACATTTCTAGTCTAATTCTAGTATGCCTATTTCTTCTTACACCAACTTCAGATTCATAACCATCATCATCCTCACTCTGTACTTCAACTTCAAACTCAGCTTCAGGTTGAACAACTCTTCTAGGACTCCTATTAGGTTGTCTCCTTTGTAAATTGGTGATCCTAGTGTCTTGCCTATCCAGCCTATCTCTTATGTCTCCAAACACCACATTAAAGCGTTCAAACTGTTGTTGCATGGCTTTTAAGACAAGCTCCATGTTGGGTGAGTTTCCACCGCTGGTTGACTCCTCCTTGTTAGACATTTTTTTTAGCTGCAAGAAAATTGGATAGTGAAAATAAAAGATCCTCACAGATTTCTTTACGTGTTTGCACTCAAAGAATGTCACTCTACACTCGTGTTTCACTCCTTATAGGCTTTTCCACAATATGTGTCACTCTTGCCTTTTTCCTCTATTAGTTCTCTCAATAGGTTCTTTAAGGTAACTAACCAACACAAGGTTATACCAAAACTTGTAGAGTCAGTTAGACACTTGGGGATAAGAAAACAAATCTGGATCAAAGAAAAAATAAATTTCTGGAATGCAATATCAAGAACTCTGAAGCAAAAAAAAATCGAAATAAAACAAATCCCAATAAGATTTCAGCAAAATCCTACTTTCTTCTTTCTTTCTCTTTTTTTTCTTTTTTTTTTTTCATTTTTTTAATAACTTTTTTTTCTGATTTTTTTTTGCCTCCTCTTTTTTTTTTGGCAGAAATTGGAATAAGAGAACAATAATCACACTAAGAAACACAAATAAGCAGTTTGCTCTGAAAAATCCAGGAAAACACGTCTGGCTAAAAATGACTATAACTCACGGCCGAAATTTCGTATTACAGTGATTCTAAAACGAGCAGAAAGATGGGATTTTAAACTATGAAAACGACATATGAATCACCGCAAAACTCAAAGGAAAACGTGTCGAACAAAGATGAAAAATGTAGGGAACGAACAGAGACACACAAAGATGAACAAACATAAGAAAGAACAGAAAATACAATCAGAAGATGAGAAATACAAGAACAAAATATATGACCTGATAGGGAGCCGAGCTCTGATACCAAGATGGTGCGAACCCACAAGGGAAGATCGTAGAACCCACAACCAAACACGGCAATGCGAACCCAAGAGGATCTATACCTTCAAACCCACAGCCAATGCAGTGATATATACACCCCAAGAAAGCCCAAACAGGTCTGGTTGATCTACTAAGAACCCTTGGACAAGAGAGAACAAGGAACCCTAGTATCAAAGACACCACAAGGTTGATCAAGCCTTGATAAGTCTGTTAGTTCTATGAAGAACCCTAGAGAAGAACTCTCTCCAATTTGGTGTTTCCAGAAAATATGATTTGCATTCAATCAAAAGTTCTTACAATAATGAAAGGTTACAATATAAATAGAAAAGGCTGATTTCTAGTCAAGGAAACCAGCAATTATGACAATACCTAAAGCACATGTAGTGGATTGACTAAGGAGCCTCCTAAACCTAATAATTCAAACTTTGAAATAAATACAATTAATGCACATGGGAAGATTTTGACTAAGGAGCCTATAAAGTCTAAAATTTCGCTCATGTACATTATGAGCCACTAAAGCAGCATATTTTTCTCCAATCAGCATAATTAAGCTCCAATAAGTCAACTATTGTGTGCTATAAGGACTTAGCTCTTCATTTATTGTACTTTGGCCCCAAAAGCTCTATATAATCACATATTCAGCCTGGATAATGTTCAGTACGCCCTCACAAGATTTTAGCTCCGGTTCTTGAGTCATTTTCTTGGATAAGGTGTCTTGAACAAGTCCATTGAAAGCCTATTTAATTCTTTTAGCACGAGCTCTAGTAATTGGTCCACTTGGAATTTGGACTGGATCACTTGAACATTTAGAGCTAACTTGATCATTATGATGGTTCTCAGCAATTAGTGGTAATCTTCTACTAATGTTGTTGTACCCCACGTGACCTCTTTTTGTAATAAGTTTTCAGAGATGGTGGGATTCTATCAGTATTCCCCCCTGAAAACTCATCGTGTCCTCAAGGCGGAAAGTTGGAAATTGTCCAGCTAATAAGTTATAATCTTCCCAAGATGTTTCTTCTAAAGGACGATTTAAGCCATTGGACCAATAGTTCAAGGGTAAGAATTCCTCCTTTGGAGACCCAACGATGGGTGAGAATCTTGCTAATAGTTAAAGTGAGTTCCCAGTCTTCAGTAATAGGCAAGTGAGCAGGAGGAATGGAGGGAGTCTGGCCATGAGCTAGTTGCAATAGTGAGACATGGAAGATGGGATGGATTTGAGGAGATTCCAGTAATGCTAGATCATAAACAACTGGTCCCACTTGGCGTATGATAGTGTAAGTGCCAAAATATCGAGGAGAAAGCTTTTCAAATCTGCGTTTAGCCAAGGAGCGTTGTCGATAGGGCTGAATGCGAAGGAAGACAGCATCACCTACTTGAAAGGATATATCTCGGCGCTTAGAATTTGCTTGTGCTTTCATGCGGGACTGTGCCTTAAGAAGATTGTCATGTAAAAGTTTCAACATGTCATCCCTCGCTAGCAATTGGGTTTCTAATTCGGCAATATGAGTTTCACCAAGGACATAAGGGTGAAGAGTAGGAGGATCACGACCATAAAGAATTTTGAAAGGAGACATACCAGTGGATGTGTGAAATTTCGTATTAAAGGAGTATTTAGCCCAAGATAAGTACTTACTCCAGGTGGATGGCTGTTCATGTGCAAAACAATGAAGATAAGCTTCTAGAAAGCGATTGACTACCTTGATTTTTCCATCGAATTGTGGATAGTAGGAAGTGCCCATGCGAAGACGAGTGTGGCTGAGTTTGAATAATTCTTGCTAAAAATTGCTAAGAAAAATGACATCACGATCAGAAAGAATGGAGCATGGCATACCATGGAGCTTTACTATTTTTTTGCAAAAAAGACCTACGATTGTCTTGGTTGTATAGGGATGAGACAAAGGGAGGAAATGGCTATATTTACTGAACCTGTCAACTACCACCAAAATGCTATCAAAACCACTAGATTTAGGTAAGCCCACAATAAAATCTAGAGAGATATCATCCTAAACACGTTCTGGTATTGGTAACGGTTGAAGAAAACCCACAAGGGCAAGGGTCTGATATATTTTTTCTTCATGTTGGGCCAAAAGAAGTTTGAGGTAAGGTGATGAAGGGTTTTGAGATAACCTCCATGCCCTCTAGCCAAAGAATCATGGCATTCTGCTAAAAGCGTCATGCATAACACCAAGTCATTTGGAATGACCAAGCAATCATGGTAAAAAAGCTTGTTGTCTGCTAAGTGGTAATCTGAATAAGCAGTGGGATCCTGCTTAAGGGAGTGAATGAGATCCCTGGTATAGGCATCCTGAAGCAAAGCATCTTGGAGAGTCAAGAAGTCCATGTTGATAGGGATGGCTAATGCCAAAAAATTAGCATGCTGGGGTCTTCAGGATAAAGCAACAATGCCTTGATTCTCTTTCCCAAATTTATACTTACTGACAAAGTCAAATGGGAAGAACTTGACTAGTAGACGTTGCTGTTCATTTGTGGAAATTTTCTGTTTCAAGAGCTGTTTAAGGCTACAATGGTCAATTTGAACATAGAAATTTTTGCCCAATAAATAATGGTTCCATTTTTTTAATGCTAGCACCAGTGCCAATAATTCCCTATCATAGGTAGACTTATAATGGTTAGATAAGGAAAAACCCTTACTGAAGTATGCAATGGGATGACCAGATTGCATGAGGACGACCCCTATCCCATTGGAGGAAGCATCACATTCCACTGTGAATGGTTAGGACAAATTAGGCAAGTTTAAAACTGGGGCTGTGGTGAGTGCAGATTTGAGATTCTGAAAAGCAGTACTGGCTTGGGAAGTCCAATGGAACCCATTTTTCTTGGTGAGATTTGTCAACGGCCGTGCTATAAGTCTATTGTTTCTGAAAAAGTGATGATAATAGCTAGTCAAGCCAAGGAAATCTCGGAGTTCTTTCACATTTCTTGGGACGGGCCATTCTACAACAGCTTTTATTTTGTCAGGATCCATACTTACTCCTGCTTGAGGTACCACGTGACCCAGGAGTTGGATTTGTTATTGGCCAAATAAACATTTTGGGGCCTTGGCATAATAAACATGCGAACGTAGAAGATGGAGGACAGTATGCAGGTGCTGGATATGATCCTATAAAGTATTACTGTACACCAAAATATCATTAAAGAAAACCAGTACAAAATTCTGTAAACAAGGCCTAAACAAGTCATTCATAGCAACTTTAAATGTAAAAGGGGCATTGGTGAGGCCAAAGTGCATGACTACAAATTCATAATGGCTAGAATGGGTGCGGAAAGCAATTTTGTATATGTTAGGGGGTGCATGCGTATTTGGTGATAACCAGAGCGAAGGTCAATTTTGGAGAAGAAAGAAGCCCCATGTAGTTCATCCAAAAGTTCGTCAATGTTAGGGATAGGGTATTTATCAGGAATGGTCCATTGGTTGAGCTTCCGGTAATCTATGCAAAGGCGCTAGGTATCATCTTTTTTTTTACTAGTAAAATGAGGCTGGCAAAGGAGCTGGAGCTTGGACAAATAAGACCAGAAGTTAGCAATGGCTGCACCTGTGCTTCAATTTCAGTTTTTTGGGAGTATGAGTAACAATATGGGTGAATATTTGGTAGAATGGCTTGTGGTTGTGGATTGGTGGGAGAGAGGTGGGTTTAGAAAATACATCCTGGTATGAAGACAGCAAAGACTAGAGCTGAGAAGGAAAGGTGGGTAATTTGGAGAAGCATTGGAGTGAGGCACTAGAGGAGTGTATAAGGGGAACTCCTTGTAACTTATATTTTTGCCATCCAAATAGAAGATCATGAACATCTTATTCCAATTCACTTGCACGGTGTTGAGAGCGGCAAGCCATTTAATGCCGAGGACAAGATCTGCACCCCCAATGGAAAAAGGGAAATAATCTTGGGTGATCATCAAATTTGGGAGTTGCACACGGACTTGGCGACAGATATGATGGCAGTGAATTATGTCTCTGTTTCCCAATTGAACTCCAAAAGTGGGAACAATGTCTTTCGGTAAGTCCAATTCTACGACAAGGGAGGAATTGATAAAGTTATGCGTGGAGCCACTGTCAACCAGCAAGTGGATCGGCCTAGACCCGATAAACCTTGGAGTTTCATTGTGCCTCTTGACGGTTTCCCAGGATGGCATGCAAAGAAATTTTGGCAGACTCAGGCACTGGGTTGTATTTATCTAGTGCGTAATTAGAGTCTTGGGGAAGTGGCTCGCTGTCCTCTATTAGTTCTATAAGTGAAAAGGAAGAAGGTTTGCAATGATGGCTTGGAGCAAATTTTTCATTACAACGATAGCACAAGCCTTTGTCACGTCGTGTGTAACATCCCATAATTTTTAAATATTTTCCTTATCAATTCTTCACCTTACATATATGCATAGAAATGTTCTAATATTAATGGAATAGGTAAAGAAAGAAAATCTAAGAGGAAATATTAGAAATAAACATGCTAAAGAAAGGTGAAATTCTTAGGTAAGGAAGATAAGTTTTTGTGAATTAAAGGTCTTAAAATTTCAAGAAGATTGGATTAGGGTAATTTTTCCTAATTTAAGAGTAAAAGTTACTAAGTTTAGTATCTCCACCCATAAATTGGGCTTTTACCTATGGACACTTCATATAGAGTTTTTCCACTTCACATAAGTTTCTAGTAAACCCATTGGATAACCTAAGCAAGAAATAAAACATAGACTTGGACTAGGATATAGTAATTGGACCAATAGTCCAAAAATTATGAAAATGTAACTAAGCCCTCCAAGAAAGGTAGAATTTTATCCAAAGCAAAGAAAATGGATAGGAATAAGCCCAAATCCAAGAGGAAAAATAAAATAAAATAAATTAGGTGCTGATATAATAATGTAATAATAATAATGATTAGGTTACATGGCATTAAGACAAAAATTTAGCAAGTGGTGTGATTCTACATTCATCATTTTGGCAAGTGGCATGATAATACAAGGCTTTAGGACAAAAACATCTATATCCTACACTCATAATTTTAGCAAGTGGTATGATAATACATGGCATTAGGACAAAACATTCCTATCCCACACAAATAATATCAACCAAATAATGGAGATTCAAAGGCTAGAAATTTGCCACCTAAAAAGGCAAACCTATCATACTTGTTTAAGACAAAAGAAAATGGAAATGAATCCTTAAATCAAAGGGACCTTGTCCCTTATCTTAAGAACATAACATCATAATTTTCAAAATACAAATCTCCTTTTCCTATGCATATCTTGACTAAGGAAGAAGAAGACAAGAACATAAGTTGTTTGTTTTCCAAAAATTCAACAAAGTGTATCCTAAAGGTAGACCCATGATCATGAAAGGTGAATTATTTGGTGGTCTATATAAGAAAACCCACCCCTACAACATTATAACTTCGTCCAAGTGAGGGAGAGGAAAAATAGAAGCAAGGTAGAGTGAGGAAAGGAGAGGAAGAAAGGAAGAAAGAGGAAGGAGAAGTCTAGGGGACTAAGTGCTCCAGGTAAGTTTAACAATATTTCTTTTTGAAGAAAACTTTTGAAACTTATAATATTTATATGAGATTTTGATCTTAGAACTTTGATGATTGGTCATGGATGTTGATATATCATGTTACATATTGATCTTGCATGTGATGTATGTTTGAATACTTAGGTTGGTGTAGATAGTTCTGCATGGGTATGGCTATGGGTGGCAGAATTTTAAGCTTCGGTGTTTTAATTTCTGGGAACAATCTATAAGAAATTAAAATAAATGGTTAACATATGAATTATAGATATATGTGTCACGGATTTTGAGCCACTAGAATCATTCAATTTAGAGTTCATATGAGGTAGATATGTTCCAATTAGTAAACAAAGGTCAGAAAATGGTTAATCAGGGAAGAATATGTTAGGATAACTTTGGTGTTTTAATTGCTGAGAAAATTCTATAATGAATTAAAATAAATGGTTAACATATGAATTATATATTTATGTGTCACGGATGTTTAGCCACTAGAATCACTTAATTTGGAATTCTTATGTGGGAGATATAATTAGATTAGTAAGTAAAGGTTAGAACCTACCCGAGAAGGAGTTAAGGGAGTAATAACACCAAGATTTATTACTATTTTGCTGACATGATTAACATAATAGTTTTAGATAATTGTCTTAGCTTTCCAAAGCCAGCAAGATCACCTCAATCAAAGTTAAAATGAAGGAGTTATGCTCTGATTAGTGAGCAAAGGTCACAGAGCACGACCAGGCCGTGTTCTGGGTACTTCAAGCACGGGCTAGCTATGTTCGGGGATGTTTTTGAGTACATTTGAAGTATTTTTAAAGCATGGCCGTGTCCTGAAACATGGCCAGACCATGTTGGAAGTTGGTTAAGCCTATTTTCAACATTTTTTTACCCCAGATGAACCTATTTAACTATAGGGTAATAGTAGAAATCAAATTGGAGAAAATGCTCTATAAATTTGTAAGAACATGTGTTACAAATGATATAAATAAGAAGAAATTGACTAAAGGCCAAGCATAAAGAAAATGAAGAGATGAAATTAATATTTAAAAAAGAAGACGAATCTTATAAATGAAAATAATAAATGACTAGTATATGCCATAGCCATTGCCATTGTATGAACTTTTTACCATCTTAAGTGTAAAATTCTGACATGAAAATATTTTATAAAGTGATATTTGAAATGGTTATGTTCATGGCATGATTACCAATGATTTATGGTAATAGTTATATTTTGATGAACATACTTGTTATTGAAAGCATATTTTTGGCTATCATTGTGAGAAGAAAAGAAATGAGTACGGTCACATGGCAATCCGTGTGGTGCACGAGTAGGGGACACCCTACCAACGGTTATGATCATGTTAATGAGAAAAGAAAGAGAAAGTGGGCCATGTCGGACGGAGTGAGAAAAGCCTGTACCGGAGAGTAGAGGATACTCACCCTGACCGGGGTAGCTTGAAATGAGAATAAGTTGATGGCTATCATATGATATTCTGAAAATAGTTAATCCTATCATACATATCATTACTGTATCATTCTTATGTGCATAGATATAATGCATTCATGTGACCAAAGATATTTTCTGTAGTTTATACAGCTGAACATGACATGATGAGCTCTATTTATGATGATTTATTGTTGAACTTACTGGGATTTAATTCTCACTATATTTCCATATCATGTTCAGAAAATTAGTTATGCAGCTTTTTCTATGGCTCTGGCATTTAGTGCACATTGGATCATGTTACTTTATGTTGGGCAGCTCTTAGAATCAAATAAGATGTTTATGGTTGAGTTGGCTCAGATCCCGGTGAAGGTGCAACCACCCGCACCTGTATCTCTGGTATTGGTCAACCAAAATAAACAAGATGTAAATATCTATGTGTTTGATATGTTGCATGTACGTTTTGATTAATGACGTGTATGTGAACTCAATGTTGTATAATAATAAAGAAAAAAAAAGGTTGTTACATAATTGGTATCAGAGAAGGTCGATCCTAAATGGCCAGTGGGTGGATGGTTATCTGAATCGATCTTATAGTGTCTTGAGTATATTGTGGTTGTGCTGTGTAGGGGATCAATGATTCATATAGGTAAGAAATTATTAGTGTTTCTTATCTATATGCTGAGGTGGTGTTATGACTGCTGTTAAATATTTTTTTGAAACTAACTATTAGGTTTGATCACCTCAATAGCAGCATAAATTTATTTTTCCCACAGTAGGAAATGGCACCACCAAGGCGGAATCTGGCAAACAATGCGGAGGAAATCTTGCACAACCATGCCACAGCAATTCGAGAATTTGGTATTGATTTACTCCTTAGAACCCAACTAGTATCTATATCCCTATATAGAATGATATCTATCGAATTTTAAAAAAAATAGTTACAAGACTTGTTAGACAAGGTATTTAAATACCTCAGTACTTTTATTCGGAGTGCTCCAGTTCTATCTGTGAAAAAGAAAGATGGATTACTATGACTATGCATAGATTGTAGACAGTTGAATAAGGTGACAATGTAGAATAGAAACCCATTAGCTCGTATAGATTACCTGTTTGACCAGATAAGGTGTTCAATATTTTTCCACAAATATATTTGGGATATGAGTAACATTAATTAATGATAAGAGAAGAGGATGTAGGACTTATTATGGGCATTATGAGTTCTTGGTGATGCATTTAAATTGACAAATATTTTAGCTGCATTCATAGATTTAATGAATAGTAATTAGATCATCCCTGGATCAATTTGTTATTATATATATTGATGATATACTAGAATATTTCAAAAGTTCAGAGGATCATAAGCAACATTCAAAGATAGTTTTACCAACTCTAAAGGAGTATGGTTAGTAAATATGGTATCCAAGTAGACTCTAAGAAAGTAAAAGTGGTACAATAATAGCTACATTTTACTACATTTAAAGATGAAGATCCAAATCCAATTTACGCTTCCTGCAGTTATCTGCCGTCCATTCTATTTGAGTCATAGTTGGATCAGGTACATGAACATAGGCTTGTAAAGCATCAATCAACTCTTCAGCATTTGAAGCCGAGATGAGAATTCGTCGTGCTGAGTGTAGGATAAACCTCTGTTCCACAGTTTGATTTAGAAAAGATAACATACCATCAAAGAAGTGATTAACATTTAACAAACTTATCGGTTTGTGATGCATATTCAGTTGTGCCCAAGAGACTATTTGGAAAATCTCCTCTAAAGTACTAAAACCACCTGGTAAGGCAATGAAGGCGTCAGCATTGCTCATCATTCTAGCCATGCGTTCATGCATGGAAGCTACTCTATATTCTTCCCCAATTGTTTTCCCTATGATGCTGGATGCAGCTAGAGCTGTAGGAATAACACCTAGAACTTGGCATCCTCCTACATGTGCAGTTGTAACCACACACCCCATTAACCCACGGTTACCTCCACCATACACTAAATGAATTCTTCTCCTAGCCAGCACCATACCCAGATTTTGTGCTGTTTTAACATACTTCTCATCTTTTCCAGGACTGGAACCACAAAAGACATAAATATTTTAAAACTGACGGAATGCGATTCCCTCCATAATTTTCTATCACCTTAACTTTGAGTATAGACAAAGATACTAATATAAGTATTTATAGAACTCAGAGAAGGGCATATTTATAATAGCTATGCGAATAGGCCGGGTATTATTAGAACTATATGAGTGATTGGTGGATATCAGCTAAATTAAGGTAAAAAAAATTTTTAAAAATGACGGCAAGCATGTATATGTACAGTAGTTATGACTATGACCCATATTAAGCACATAAAGAGCATAAGATAAGATATCACCAGAAATCTGTCTTGTTATCTTTGATGAAGCATTGATGTCTTGATTCTTGTAGAAAAGTTGTAGGTGATAGCCGTCATTGTAAAAAAAAAAGTGAAAATGAAAACCAATTAATTATTGAAGAGGAACAATCAAATGATTTATTTTGTATTCTTAATGTTTTTGCCAGTCGACTATGGGTATTATTAAGTCGACTAGCTATTTTGAGAAATTTTAATTTGGACTAGTTATTTTACAATTGATTGATTACATCTATTTTGAAGCAATCAACTGCATCCTACCAGTTAACTATGTATTCTTTGATTTTCACAGACTTTTATAAGTTCAGAAATGTTTCTTTTTCCATGTGATATCTTTCTACCGAATACCAATAGATTTAAAGTAGATTTTGGCACATATATTCAAACCTTGCGGCCACCGATTTTGTTGATATAACAGCTAAATTTTTGTTTTCAAATTTTCAAGAATTACGGCCACCGATTTTAACTCTCTCTACTGTTTTGTCCAAACTTTGGACTTTCTATTTTAGCACCGTTCTTTATTATACTTTTCGTCTGTTCTACTGCATTGTCCTACATTAATATTTGGCATTAAATGCAAGATTCTTTTCCTACATTAAAAGAAAAGTTAATTTATTTTCTTTGAAACTCAATTATTATGGTGACTAAGTTGTTAGTAGGTTAAAGTAATAAAAAGTTTGAAAAGAATGGACAGATGATGGTCTTACGGTGTTTTGACGAATGTAATCAAGAGAAGTAGTAGTGTTGAAGTTCTTCAGGAATAAAATATAAGAAGTAGGATTTAAGTTAGTCTTTGAACTCTTAATTTGAAAATATAGAGAATATTCTGAGAACCATGTCCGAAAATAATGTAAGTGATCAAGATATTTGTGTTAAAGGATTATATCATGCTAAATTGAGTCTAGTATCTAAGATGTGAATTATGTTGAAATTGAGAATTCATGTATGAGTAATTGTTAGGAAAAATCTTCTTGAAATGATTGGGTGAATTAAATGGGATTGGCATAAGCTAGAATGAGTTGCTTTTGGATATGATAGAAGAAATAATTGAAATTTTTGACAATGAGTCTAATGGTGTTAATAAGCTTGTATAGAATTACTGTGATGAGTTAAGTTGGAATTATTAGACATGTGTCAATGGTACACGTTATGAAAGGTTTGAAGGATTTATTGCTACGTATGTTTAACATATTGATTAAAGGATTTCAGGATAAAAATAGATTATAGATTAAGATGATGATATTCAGGGGACGATGTTGATATATGGAAAAAAATGACTTGATAGAAGTTTGGAATAAGAAAAGATAGTTACCCAATATGAAGGTGAATATGTTCCTTTATATGTGTGTTTTCTAATATCGACCCATAGATATATCCATGCTAGCTAGAGGATATAAATTAAAGAACTTATGAGTGAAAGAAATCCTTATGGTTAAGTTATATGGCAAAATCACTCAAGTGAATAGATATATTAAAAAGTAAAGATGTTATACAGAAAATATATCCCTAATTATTTAGGTAATAAGGTTGGTAACTCTGAATAATGCCTTAATTTCAATACCTATATGTGGTAGGATGGACTGAAATTCGGGGACCGAATTTCTTAAGGGGGGAAGAATGTAACATCCCGTAATTTTTAAATATTTTCCTTATCAATTCTTCACCTTACATATATGCATAGAAATGTTCTAATATTAATGGAATAGGTAAAGAAAGAAAACCTAAGAGGAAATATTAGAAATAAACATGCTAAAGAAATGTGAAATTCTTAGGTAAGGAAGATACATTTTTGTGAATTAAAGGTCTTAAAATTTCAAGAAGATTGGATTAGGGTAATTTTTCCTAATTTAAGAGTAAAAGTTACTAAGTTTAGTATCTCCACCCATAAATTGGGCTTTTACCTATAGACACTTCATATAGAGTTTTTCCACTTCACATAAGTTTCTAGCAAGCCCATTGGATAACCTAAGCAAGAAATAAAACTAGGATATAGTAATTGGACCAATAGTCCAAAAATTATGAAAATGTGACTAAGCCCTCCAAGAAAGGTAGAATTTTATCCAAAGCAAAGAAAATGGGTAGGAATAAGCCCAAATCCAAGAGGAAAAATAAAATAAAATAAATTAGGTGATATATAATAATGTAATAATAATAATGATTAGGTTACATGTCATTAAGACAAAAATTTAGCAAGTGGTGTGATTCTACATTCATCATTTTGGCAAGTGGCATGATAATACAAGGCTTTAGGACAAAAACATCTATATCCTACACTCATAATTTTAGCAAGTGGTATGATAATACATGGCATTAAGACAAAACATTCCTATCCCACACAAATAATATCAACCAAATAATGGAGATTCAAAGGCTAGAAATTTGCCACCTAAAAAGGCAAACCTATCATACTTGTTTAAGACAAAAGAAAATGGAAATGAATCCCTAAATCAAAGGGACCTTGTCCCTTATCTTAAGAACATAACATCATAATTTTCAAAATACAAATCTCCTTTTCCTATGCATATCTTGACTAAGGAAGAAGAAGACAAGAACATAAGTTGTTTGTTTTCCAAAAATTCAACAAAGTGTATCCTAAAGGTAGACCCATGATCATGAAAGGTGAATTATTTGGTGGTCTATATAAGAAAACCCACCCCTACAACATTATAACTTCGTCCAAGTGAGGGAGAGGAAAAATAGAAGCAAGGTAGAGTGAGGAAAGGAGAGGAAGAAAGGAAGAAAGAGGAAGGAGAAGTCTAGGGGACTAAGTGCTCCAGGTAAGTTTAACAATATTTCTTTTTGAAGAAAACTTTTGAAACTTATAATATTTATATGAGATTTTGATCTTAGAACTTTGATGATTGGTCATGGATGTTGATATATCATGTTACATATTGATCTTGCATGTGATGTATGTTTGAATACTTAGGTTGGTGTAGATAGTTCTGCATGGGTATGGCTATGGGTGGCAGAATTTTAAGCTTCGGTGTTTTAATTTCTGGGAACAATCTATAAGAAATTAAAATAAATGGTTAACATATGAATTATAGATATATGTGTCACGGATTTTGAGCCACTAGAATCATTCAATTTAGAGTTCATATGAGGTAGATATGTTCCAATTAGTAAACAAAGGTCAGAAAATGGTTAATCAGGGAAGAATATGTTAGGATAGCTTCAGTGTTTTAATTTCTGGGAAAATTCTATAAGGAATTAAAAAAAATGGTTAACATATGAATTATATATTTATGTGTCATGGATGTTTAGCCACTGGAATCACTTAATTTGGAATTCTTATGTGGGAGATATAGTCAGATTAGTAAGTAAAGGTTAGAACCTACCCGAGAAGAAATAATATTGAATTTAAGGGAGTAATAACACTAAGATATATTACTATTTTGCTGATATGATTAACATAATAGTTTTAGATAATTGTCTTAGATTTCCATAGACAGCAAGATAGCCTCCATCGGAGTTAAAATGAAGGAGTTATGCTCTGATTAGTGAGCAAAGGTCACAGAGCACGGCCAGGCCGTGTTCTGGGTGCTTCAAGCACGGGCTAGTCGTGTTCGGGGCTGTTTTTAAGTACATTTGAAGTATTTTTAAAGCATGGCCGTGTCTTAGAACATGGCCAGACCGTGTTGGAAGTTGGTTAAGCCTATTTTCAACATTTTTCTACCCCAGATGAACCTCTTTAACTATAGGGTAATAGTAGAAATCAAATTTGAGAAAAATGCTCTATAAATTTGTAAGAACATGTGTTACAAATGATATAAATAAGAAGAAATTGACTAAAGGCCAAGCATAAAGAAAATGAAGAGATGAAATTAATATTTAAAAAAGAAGACGAATCTTATAAATGAAAATAATAAATGATTAGTATATGCCATAGCCATTGCCATTGTATGAACTTTTTACCATCTTAAGTGTGAAATTCTGACATGGAAATATTTTATAAAGTGATATTTGAAATGGTTATGTTCATGGCATGATTACCAATGATTTATGGTAATAGTTATATTTTGATGAACATACTTGTTATTGAAAGCATATTTTTGGCTATCATTGTGAGAAGAAAAGAAATGAGCACGGTCACATGGCAATCCGTGTGGTGCACTAGTAGGGGACGCCCTACCAACGGTTATGATCATGTTAATGAGAAAAGAAAGAGAAAGTGGGCCATGTCGGACGGAGTGAGAAAAGCCTGTACCGGAGAGTAGAGGATACTCACCCTGACCGGGGTAGCTTGAAATGAGAATAAGTTGATGGCCATCATATGATATTCTAAAAATAGTTAATCCTGTCATTCATATCATTACTGTATCATTCTTATGTGCATAGATATGTGCATTCATGTGACCAAAGATATTTTCTGTAGTTTATACAGCTGAACATGACATGATGAGCTCTATTTATGATGATTTATTGTTGAACTTACTGGGATTTAATTCTCACTATATTTCCATATCATGTTCAGAAAATTAGTTATGCAGCTTTTTCTATGGCTCTGGCATTTAGTGCACATTGGATCATGTTACTTTATGTTGGGCAGCTCTTAGAATCAAATAAGATGTTTATGGTTGAGTTGGCTCAGATCCCGGTGAAGGTGCAACCACCCGCACCTGTATCTCTGGTATTGGTCAACCAAAATAAACAAGATGTAAATATCTATGTGTTTGATATGTTGCATGTACGTTTTGATTAATGACGTGTATGTGAACTCAATGTTGTATAATAATAAAGAAAAAAAAAGGTTGTTACATAGTGATTATAGTTCGAGATCCCATGGACGAAGAGTTGAAGGTAGGGAAGTAGAAGGGAGAGTACATCGGGTGTTGGATGAAAATGGGTGAGGATCGTACAAGCTCTGATACCAAAATGATATAACCCAGAAGATTTTCAAGTTGATAAAATTTAAACCGAAGCAAGGGAGAGAAGGGATGAGTGAAGACTAGATGTAAAAGTATCCTGAACTCTAATCTCTATTTAAAAGTCCATATGGAGAGGATTAGACTCCAGTACAACAATTCTTTACAATCTCAGTTTTGCCTTTTCAAAAACTAATTTTTCGAATTTAAATTCATTCCTAATAACTAACTACTAGAAATAAGGAGCATAATAGGATAGTGGCTGAAGTAAGGACATGGCTTCTAGTAGTGGGCCACAACTGCTAGTTTCTTGGTCAATATTAGTGGTAATCATCTACTAATGCTGTCGTACCCCACGTGACCTCCTTCTGTAATAAGTTTTTAGAGGTGGTGGGATTCTATCACACCTCTCCTTTTTTTTACCAGTTAACTCCTTTTTTGATCTTGTCATATCTAGGTCGACTGCATACTTTAGGTCTTCATAAAGCCCAATTTTTAATAAATGAAAACAACAAAGCTAATTCACAAACCAACCCCACACATGCTCTATATAATCTTGCTATATCCTAGGCTGAAGACACCTGCATTGCAAATGGGTTAAAAAATTGAAAAAACACTCGTTAAAGCTACTAGATAGATCCAGAATATTCTTCAATATAACTAAAAGCATAACACACCTATTCTTCCCTTTTCTTAACTTCTGACTAAGAGACTTGTTTGGGAGGAAGATCTGCAATGAAGTTATATTCCTATTTTTAACTTGCAGTAGTAGTTCCTTTAGGAATTCGAGGATCCATGTCATCTTTCTATTCTTATTTCCTTGAATGACCCATTGGATGAAGAGTTTCTGGTTTTCCCCATGTGATGCTATAAGTTTCACTTCCCATTTCCCCTAATTTTTCCTCAGTTTCCAATGCACCAAAAAGTTGTCTTGTACACTAGACCAACTGATACGTTTCCTAAAAAGACTATCATTTGCACTTGGAAGCTCGAAAAGCTTCATGTTATTGTCTGCTTCTTTTGTATCAATAATTTTCTTCATCATCTCAATGACTTGCATGGGACTAACTTCCTCTCCCTCATGGACTTAAAGATTCCTATCGTACCAAATCAACCAAATTTTGTAGCAGATAATTTGAACCAACATCCTAACTTCCCTATCATCATCTCATCCCTTGACATCAAAAAGTTAAGAGCCAACTCAAGTAGCCCTAGCAAACCACTAAGAAAGCATAAGATGGTCAATACCCTTCTCCTCTTGCTGACGCAGACGGCAATCCCTTTCAGTGCATATACCCTCCTATTTAACTCTTGCTTAGTAGGAATACCATTCTGAAGTAATTTCCAAACAAAGGTCTTCATGTTAGGCAAAACTGGAAGGTTCTAAATTAAAATCCAAAAATATTCTTCATTATTACCTTGGGTGTTATTAATCAATCTATTTATAACCTTCCTTAACTGTGTACTCCCTATTCTCATTCTTAGTCCATTTGATTCCATGACAGGCATTAATCCTAAAAATCGGGGTAGTGATGATTACTGTCCACTTTTCTAGATTATAAAACATCTCGACCTTATCCCTGTCCCATGCATTACCATTATTACTCATAAAGTGGACAATGGGTAGATTTGCATCAACTGTTTCTTCTTAACTATTGTACTACTCCATATTCTAGATTGAGAGTTTCCTTCCATTTCCAACAGCACATTTAATCCAAGGGTCCCCCAAATTGCTACCGCCTCCCAAATATCCCTCTAAATCTTTGAAGTATTAGGTTTCCTTTTGAATTTCCAAGCAAAGGACTCTCCATTACTTTTTCTCCCTCCTCTTCCTTCCCAATAGCAATACCTAATAGTTCTACCAGTTAAGGAATCCTAATTAGATAGTAGCCTCTAGTATCTGGCCAAAAGGGCATCATTAAAGCTACCTATATTTTTAAAACCAATCGCCCCTTTCCACTATGGTTTGCAGCACTTCCTCCAAGCTATCATGCTTATGTGTTTCTTATCATCACTATTTCCTCAAAAAAAATCCCTGATAATGCTACTTTTTACATCCTATTTTGAAAGTTTTGTAGTGGACAAATTATACAAGAGAAGAGACGACGATAGACTTGATGAGGACCCCTATAGCACTTTGGGACATAATAATAGCCTTCCACGGATTCAAACGTTGTTGAAGTTTAACTAATAAAACCCCCTGATTTTTTTATTATTTTTGCTAAGTTAAACTGATACCCAACCTTCACTTCCTTTACACCTATAGCTCTCTTCATCATTTTCCTAAATCTCCCTGGGGTATTATTATTGAATGCTACTTCCAACTTCCCTAGATTGATACCTAGACCTAATGTCTTATATAATTCATTCAAGAACATCATGATCTCTTGACACAACTATAAATCTGCTTTGAAGAAGAGCATCAAGTCATCAACAAGAAACAAGTGATTGATCTTAGTCCTTGACTGTCTTAGTTTTATGTCTTGAATTTGTTTCTCTTGCTTTTTTTTCATGAGCATTTTGGATTGTAAATTGATACAAAGTAAGAACAGATATGGTGCCATAGGGTCACCTTGCCTCAAGCCACATGCCAGTTTAATAAAACTTGTATTAAACTCCTATAGAAGGTCGTAGATAGACATTGTGGAATTGTCTTTATCAAAGATTCAAGGAATCCCATATCCTCCAAAACACATTTCAAGAATGACGAAGACACTTTATAATAAACTTTGGAAACACTAGCTTTGAGGGCAGCCCAGAAGGACTTTATTTATTTATTTTTTCTTAACTTAATTGTTATTTCAATCGTGATGACAATGTTGTCTTGGATTTGTCTACTTTGATCAAAGCATTTTGAAAATGTGATGCTATATCATCCATAATTCCCTTCATTTTGTTAGTAAGGACTTTTGATATAATCTTGTTGCCCACATTACAGAGACAAATTGGTTTGAACTCCATGAAATCCTTAGGGCATTCCACTTTTGGGATGAGAGCAATCAAAGTTTGGTTCATTTCTTTCAACATGAACCCTTTGTTTAGGAAAGCAACCATCATGCCAACAACGTCCATCTTAAATGTAGTCTAAAAATGTTGGAAAAACCTAGCATTCATGCTATCTGGCCCAGGAGCTTTGTTAGGCCCTATTTGGAACAAGGTAGTTTCAATTTCAAATTTCGTGGATAGTTTGCTTAAGAGAATTCAAATGCTCCTGTTTCAATTTTCACTTGCAACTCCCCAAGAAACTCTTAATATCATTCTTGTTTGTACATGCTTCATTCTTACAATGTTGTTTGAAAAATATTTCCATTGCCTTTGCCATTTCTTTCACAATTTCAGTACACCCCAGTCTATGATGATAAATACCATTAGGGGGTGTTTGGTAGAAGAAATTTTTCTGGATTATTGGGAAACTGAAATTGAAAATTTTATTTCTAATGTTTGATTCCTAAATTTTAAAATAGGAATCCCAGGAAATATAAATTATTAAGAATGAATTTTTACAAGAATTTCCACCAAAATTTTTCCACGTGAGGGGAAGAGAATCCAAGTTTCCTATATCACGGGAATCTTTTTTAAATGTGAAAAGACAATAATATCTTTCATTTTTTTACTTTCTCTTTCATCCATTTCTTTCACATGTCTCTCTCATACTTTCTCTCTCATTGCTCTCTCTCTTACTTTTTCTCTTCCCATGTCACATTCTCTCTCATTTCCGTACTCACTTTCTCTCTTTCTCACCTTCATATAGGTAAGGACATTTTAAAAAAGTACTAAAATTCTCAAGAAATTTCTATTACAACTAAACGTAGTAATAAAAGATTTCTAAATAAATATTTAAAACCAACTAAATATATTTTGTACATTCTCAGTAATCATTATTTTCAGAAAATATGTTTATCAAAAAATATGATTCTCAAGAATAAAATTTTTTACCGCATACCAAACACCTGTAAGAAAGTTTCAAGCCGTCCTATTCTTAACAACCCTATGAAAATACTTAGTATTTCTTACACCATAAATCATCCATTATTTTTTGCCCTTTGAGCCTACATTACTTCTTCGTAATTCAAGAGGTTTTCCTACTCTTCTCTAATAAGTTTCTCTTGATGTCATATCAGTACTTACGAGGTTTTCTCTTATTTTTATTTCTATGAAATAAATCTACATTCCTGTGAAAAAGAAAAGAAATAATTAATCTATATTTAAATCAAACATTAAATTTCAATAAAACAATAACCAGCCTCCATTTTAACATCTAATACTGACATATCTAAAATAAAAGTATTAATAATTTATTTGCATTATTGTATGTAAAAGAAAAAAAAATGAAAGAAGCATAAGTATAAACTTAGAAAAAAGGGAAAAAAATTGTGTGCCACTTTTTATGTTTAAAATTTTCAACCAGAAGTTCGACCATCACATTATGACTTGAAGAGTTTTCAATCTAAACTATCTTGCAAAACTATTTGCTGATTGGGTTGGCTAAAAAGTCCTTATACTTGAAGGTACAATAAATAAAGAAATATTTAGTTCATTTTATCATATTTTTAAAAAAAATGAATAGTTAATAATCTATTTATTAATCTCATTTATAATAGGCCACTGTAACGTAATTTAATTCTTATTTGTTTGTTTGTTGTTACATTTATTACAAATGTATTCATATCATTTTCCCACATCATAATAAATGTAACCTTATGAGAAAATTATCTAAATACTCTTAAATTTCTTGTGCCTTAAAACCTGAAGACTTTTTAACCAAAATACCTTTTGTGAAAAATGCTAAACTCTACGTGACTAATGTAGAGGATAGCATTCCCCTATCTATCTATCTATCCCTAGTCTCTCTCTCTTTCTCTATATGAGTGTGTGTGTCTTAGGAATAAAAAATACAAGATATTTGGCATATGGTAATATCTTAAATTTCATGGGGTATATCAATGTTTGATTGCATCTTAAGATACAAAAGGGTAAAATTGATAATCTATAAAAACAAATGATATTACCTATCCTGGTATGTGAAATACAAGGTGTGATTACATAATGAAACTATGTGATACCAATAGTACTCTATATCTCAACAACTATATGATAACAACCTATCAAACATAAATATTAAATTCAAATACAAAATATATCATGATATATGTAACGCCCCTAAAAAAAAGGTACTGTAGCATTTCGGGTACTATAACTCTATGCATATAGGCATGCGCCGCATTCCAGAACCTTAGAACCAATAGCCTCCTTCACCACCATTTTCCTCGTCCAATTTAAAAACCTTATATCTGGAGTTATAGACCTTCAATTGACGAACCGTTTGCACCGTTGGACTCGTGGGGAAGAGCTTCAAAACCCACCAATTGGTTTTGTCGAAGCATCGCCAGAATCATGCCAGAGGGTCATGAATAGTATCTTCATGGTGAGTTTTTCATGGGTATAATTAGGAGCTCTAATTCTAATTTTTTTGCCATAAATAGTCTTAGATATGGAAAGAATGATGAATTTGGGAGTTTAAAACTATAGAATAATTTTTTCAGCCACCGTGAATTGTATTTCTGACTGGCATGAATAGTGATTTCATGATGTTTGATTAGAAATTGATATTCCGAAGTTGTTTTTCTAGGTTATGAGATAGCGAAAGACAACTTTCAACATCAATTCAGCCATTGAGTTTTGGAAGTGATAAAGAGAGTTCAACTATCTTGAATCCCTAGTGTTGTGAGTAGATAATACTTACTATAACATAACTTTTAGTTATTAATTTGATATATCCACATGAGACATTACTACTAATGTGAACTCATTTTTTTTTAATTATGATCTTGTATTTCAAAACATGGCTCATAGTATAAACCTTAGGAATGCAAGACAAATATCATATATACTTTATTTCTCTATTGATATTAATTTATACTGATTGAGAATACCCAAAAATTGTGTTGGGTCATGGTGATGTTTATATTTCACATGAATTGATAAATGGTTTTATGAGGCACATGTGTGGGCCTATGGATCTAAATGTGCAAGTTAAGTTGGTATTGTTATGGCTATTGTTGATCAGTGGGGATATGATTTTCTGGAAGTGTCTAGATCTTTTATTTATCTCTTGCACTTCTTGTTATTTCTTTTTTGTACCTATACGGAGGAACCTAAATTGGAAACATTGCAAACTAGCAGCTATGAATGTTCACCCTGGTGCATTTTGAGTTCTATGTAACAAACTTTTTCCTTATTGATTGTGTGGACTTTTGTCTGATGGACTTTGCAAGCAATAACCTGATGGATTACGGGTTTTTGCCCGATGGATTCCAGGCTTTTGGCCTGATTGATGGTGAACACTCCCTTTGTTGCATGCTTGAGAAATGGCTATGGTTCTAATATAGATTGAGTTTTTTAATCTATGAAAACCTCTAAACTTGTTTGTATTTATTTATTTATTTAATATCATAACATTGATATTTATGTCTCTTAATACTGAAACTTTCTTGTTATTGATCTTTCAAACATATGATACATATGGCATTCATCTTTTCCTTGCATTAAATTTTTACTTGTGAAGGAAAAACTCATGCCCTACTTATCCTATTTCCGTTATAGTAAGAATTACCTATTCACTGAGTTTTATACTCACTCCATCATATGTTTCCTTTTATAGATAGTAAAAAAGACTCAGATTCAACTTCAACTGTGTAGTGAGCTGAGGGAATTGTAGTGAGTCCAAGTTGCCTTTAAGTCTTCCAGTTTGTTTAGATATTTTCTGTTTGTAAAGTAGCTCTATGAACTACAGGTAGGATCCTTACATCCTTGCTTATCTGGATGTTTGTAGAACTTTTGTTGTATGAGAAATAGATTATTTCTGTATTGTTTGGCTTGATGCCAATTGTATGTGGATTTATGAATTCTGAACCATTTTTATGGTATGCATGTTGTTGTCTCTGCCTATATGTTGTATACCATAGTGGTATCTTAATGTCAGTTGGTTTAAGGCTCATAGGGTGGGATCTTTCCTATTCCTGTGCCGGTTACATGTTGCTTCTACAGGGGCCGTGACAAAATTAGTATCAGAGCATTAGGTTTCCTTGTGTTCATGGAGCAACAGATTCTTTAGTAAGACCCTAAGTATGGGTATGAGCCGAACATACTTATACTCAGGGTGCTGTGGAAGATATCTGGTAGGATGTTATTGTTGCTTATTTGAGTCAGTCTTTCTTTGATGATATGTCATGCATTGATGTTGATTAAAATTTTAAATCTTGACTTGATTTTGTAGTAAAAGATGCCACCGAGAACTAGATCAAATGTTAGACAATCTGTGGAGCGTGAGCAAACAGCTGAAGAATCTGCTCAATCTATCACTCCTGCATCTAGAAGCCATGGTGGAGTCAACCTAGTTCTAAAACTAAAGGAAGTAGTCAAAGTGTTAGGGCCACTGAGGTACCTAGTCAGAATGAGCAAAGTAGAGATAAGGGAAAAACTCCTAAGGCAAATACAGTGTCTCCGCATCCTAAAGATAACATCATGATTGAAATGATGGCTACTATGCAAGGTATGCAGAAAAAAATGGAGAACTTAGTTGGTCTATTGGTAGGACAAGGCAAAAACGAGTCACAACAAACAGAAACAACAATAGCTCCAGTGTCTGTGGAGCCTATTGAGCAAGTTATTAGGCCTACTAGGGTAGAAGTGAGCTTGTCTCAGTTTTTAAAGCTAAAGCCGCCAACATTTACTAAGTCATTAAGAAGTGAAGATCCTTAGTAGTTTATGGATGCAGTAGAAAAGATTTGCAAAGCCTTGGGGTATTCTGATGACCAGTCTGTGGAGTTTGTGTCATTTCAATTATCAGGAATGACACAAGTATGTGTTACTACTTTTAAATGGGGAAGAATAGTTATGTCAGCACCTTTAGGATAGACTGAATTCAAAGAAGCATTTATGGAGCATTTTCTATCTGAATGTGTTAGAAATACTCAGGCAAAGAAATTTGAAGAGTTAAAACAAACTCCAGGAATGATGGTCACAGATTATGATATCCGCTTTACTCAATTGTCCCAATATGCACCTCACTTAGTTCCTAATGAGAAGGAAATGATCAATAGATTTATCAATGGACTAGTTAGACCATTGTTCAAATCTATAGCACCACAGATGAAAAAATTCCCTAATTATGCTGCAATAGTTGATTGTGCAAGAATGATTAAAATCAGAGAGTTAGTTGAGATTGAAAAGCTAAAGAAAAGAAAAAGAGATAGAGATGGTAATTCTAAAGGTGGGCATGGTCCCACTACTTAGGGGCTTAAGATATAGAGTCAACAGCACCCATTACAATTAGAATCTGGAATTCATAGCCTTGTATCGGTTAGGAGTGGTGGACAGAGGTCAGGGCAAAAAGGCATGAGGCCAACTACCAGCAAGGGCCGAAGAAAGTTCTGCAAAATAGACTCCCTTGTCCAACATGTGGTAAATATCACTCCAAACAATGTTATAGAGAATCAGATGTTTATTTATATTGCAAGCAAGTTGGTCATATGAAGAGAGATTGTCCACAACTACATGCCTTAAGTCAAGAGTCAGTACCACTGGTTTTACCATTTGTCCTAATAGTAGCCTAACCAGCAATGACTGGCCAAGTAAGCTATAGTGGGTCAGGTAGAGGATCATTAGGCCGAGGTCAGAATCTTTCAAGTCGAGGACAACCTAGAGCCTTTGCATTGACTAGATAGGATGCACAGGCCTCAAATGCAGTTATGACAGATACTTTATTTGTTTGTTCACATAAGGCACATGTGTTGTTTGATCCTGGGTCTACCTATTCTTATATATCCCTTTACTTTGCTAAGCAAATGGGTAAGGATTCGACTAAGTTAAGCACTCTTTTTATGGTTACAACCCTAATCGATGATTATTTGACGGTGGAAAATGTATTTCAATCCTGCAATGTTTTTGTGGATAATAGGAAAATTTTGATTGATTTGATTATTTTAGACATACTAAATTTTGATGTGATTCTGGGTATGGATTGACTAGCTGCATGTTATGCCACTTTGGATTGTAACTGCAAGGTTATGGAGTTCAATATTCCCAATGAAACCCCTTTTCTGTTTCAATGTGACCGTAGTGAAGTTGCAAGTAATTTGATCTCTGCTTTGAGGGCTCAAATAATGTTAAAAAATGGATGCCAAGGGTACTTACCCTTGGTTAGGGATATTGATAAGCTTGCTATTAATATAAAGCAAATACCAGTAGTTAGGGAATTCCCTAATGTCTTCCCGAAAGAGTTACCAAGGTTACCTCCTGAACGAGAAATTGAGTTCAATATTGACCTTATTCTTAGGGCACAACCAATTTTAATATCACCTTATAGAATGGCACCCACAGAACTTAAAGAGCTGAAGAATCAATTACAAGATTTACTAGAGAATAATTTTATTCGACCTAATACCTCTCCTTAGGGAGCTCCAGTCCTTTTTGTGAGGAAGAATGATGGATTTTTACGATTGTGTATAGATTATAAGCAGTTGAACAAAGTAACAGTGCGAAATAATTATCCTTTACCTAGGATAAATGACTTGTTTGATCAACTCCAAGGTGCACAATGCTTCTCCAAAATTGATCGGAGGTCAGGGTACCATCAATTGAGGATAAGAAAAGAAGATATCCCTAAAATAACTTTTAGAACTTAGTATGGCCATTATGAATTTTTTGTGATGTCATTTAGATTGACTAATGCACTAGCTGCCTTCATGGCCTTGATGAACAGGGTATTTATTGATAGATTTTTTATAGTATTTATTGATGACATCCTGGTGTATTCAAAGAGTCCTGAAGAGCAAGAGCAGCATTTGAGAACTATTTTACAAACTCTAAGGGAACAACAGCTTTATGCAAAGTTCTCTAAATGTGAATTTTGGCTGGATAGTGTCATTCTTGGGACACATAGTTACGAAGGATAGTATTCGGGTAGACCCCAAGAAAGTAGAGGCAGTATAGTAGTAGCTACGTCCTACAAATGTGACGGAGATTCGTAGTTTTTTAGGTATGGCAAGGTATTATAGAAGGTTTGTTAAGGATTTCTCTAAAATTGCCACGCCTCTGACTTGGTTAACCAGAAAAAGAGTAAAGTTTGAGTGGTCTTATGCATGCGAGAAAAGTTTTTAGACATTAAAGAAGTGTTTGACCATGGCTCTAATTTTAGCCATTTCGTCTGGCGCTGGAGGTTTTGTAGTGTATTGTGATGCTTCTAGGATAGGTTTGAGTTGTGTGCTAATTCAAAATGGGCATGTTATAGCCTACGTGTCTAGGCAACTTAAAAAGTATGAGCAGAATTACACAACACATAATTTAGAAATGGCAGCAGTAATCTTTGCTTTAAAGATCTAGAGACACTACCTATATGGTGAATCTTGTAAGATTTATACTTATCATAAAAGTCTCAAATACATCTTTCAACAAAGGGACTTTAATTTGAGACAAAGAAGATGAGTGGAGCTACTAAAAGATTATGATTGTACAATTTTATATCATCCGGGTAAAGCAAATGTGGTAGCAGATGCCTTGAGCAACAAATCTATGGGAAGTCTGGCTCACATAACACAATTACGAAGACCATTATTGAGAGACATTCATCAACTGAAAAGTGAAGGGACAAGACTTGAGGTAAAGAAATCAAGGGCATTGATAGCTCATATACAACTCCAGTCATCATTGATTAAACAAATTAAGGTTAAACAGGGTGAGGACACTAGCTTATGCAACCTTAAGAATGCATTGGAGAATAATTAGAATTCTGAATTTAATGTTGATGTAGAAGGAGTTTTGAGGTGTGGAAAGCACATATGTGTACTGCATGTGGATGAGTTGAGGAAAAAGAATTTAGAGGAGGCTCACCGATCAACTTATACTATTCATCCAGGAACTAACAAGATGTACACTGACCTTAAAGAAATATACTGGTGGGGCAGAATGAAGAAGGATGTAGCAGAGTTTGTTACCTGATGTTTGATATGCTAGCAAGTGAAAGCAAAACATCAGAAGCCTACAGGGTTGCATCAATAGATTGAAATACCAGAATGGAAGTGGGAGAGAATTACTATGGATTTTTTCACTGGACTACCAAAAACTTCAAGAGGGTATGATTCTATATGGGTGATTGTAGATCGAATGACTAAGTCAGCACACTTTTTACCAGTGAAGACTACATACAATGTGGCACAATATGCGAGTCTTTACCTAAATGAGATAGTTAGATTACAAGGAGTTCCAACATTTGTCATATCTGATCAATGCTCGTAGTTTATAGCACATTTTTGGAGAGCCTTACAAGAGGCTTTAGGGAAGAGGCTAGATTTAAGCATTGCCTTTCATCCCCAGACTAACGGTCAATCTAAGCAAACAATTCAAGTATTAGAGGATATGCTTATAGCGTGTATCTTGGCCTTTGGTGGAAGTTGGGAAAAATACCTGCCTTTAGCAGAGTTTGTATATAATAATAGTTATCAATCAAGTATCTAAATGGCCCCTTTTGAAGCTTTATATGGGAGGCGTTGTCTATCTTCTATTGGATGGTTTGAAGTAGATGAGGCTAAACTTTTAGAGTCAGACTTGATACAAAAAGTTGTAGATAAAGTAAAATTGATCAGGGAAAGGCTACTAGCTGCACAAAGTCGGCAAAATGCTTATGTTGATCATAGGCGACGAGAGTTAGAATTTTCCGTAGGCGATAAAGTGTTTTTGAAAGTTTCGCCTATGAAAGGGATTATAAGGTTTGGTGTAACATCCCGTAATTTTTATTTTTAAATAATAATGTTTTGCTATAAATAAATATATTTTTATTTGTTTAAAAAAAGATTATGTTTTGCTAAAAGTAAGTTTACTTTTAATTAAAGTAATTATTGTTTTGCTTAAAATAATTATATTATCCTTTAATAAATTTTTGTTTTATTTTTAGAAATATTCTTTCTTTTATTATGTATAAAGATATTTATTTTGTGATATGTTTTATTAAGATTTTTATCAAGAAAAATCATGATTTAAGAGTTCAATTAAAGTTTTATGAGAATGTAAATTTTTAAAAAATGTTGGGATGTTTTAGGATGAAAAACGGTATTTATATGAATATATATGAAATAAAATGAAAATAAATCTAAATATTTAATTATTAAATAATAATTAAAAAACGAAAAGGAGAACGTAGAAGGAAGACGAAAAATCGAGAAGAAAATGAATAGTGAAATAATGTGAATAATATTTTTATATTTTCTCTCTAGATCTGGAGTATCTACATGCATCAAATCTCTAAATTAAGGGTACCACTGGATTCATGACAGAGAATACTATGATTTTGACCGAATAATTTTTCAAATTAGTCGTAGAATCGTCGTAGATCGGAAGTAGAAAATCTCAGAAAAAAAAATAAACTCTAAAACTCTTACTTAGAGACCTTAAATTGGAAATCTGACACCGTAGATAGACTCAGGAGCTACATAAACTTTATGATATAAATTTTTTTGGCTATTTGACAACATTTTATTCTTGGTGAATAATATTTTTCGGCGATGAATAATGTTTTCGGCGGTGAATAGTATTTTCTGGCCATAAATAGTAACCAAGTTCCTGAAGTCATTTTCTTAATTTTTGGACCCTCCAAATATGTTTTTGAAGTCTATTTAATCAAATGTGGATTGGAAAAGTACATTTTGAGGCTGTCCAATCTGGAACCCTTACCCTGTGAGTGGATAATTCTTTCTATGACTTGCCTTATACTCTTCTTGATCTTTAAACGTGTATTTGATTATGTTTATAAGATATTTACACTTTTATATGTTTCTGAAATGCATTAAACTTATCTAAATTTCTTACAATTTTGATTATAGTTTAAGAAGAGTATAGTTTTGAGAAATGGATTTATGAACTCATGGTATATCTGATTTCACATGTATTTCTCATTAAATGATGAAATAAATATTTATGCACGTTATATTGATTTATAAAGCTATATGATTGCCTCGAGAAAGGGCATGTATATGTGATTCTAAAGGTATTTATCATTATTTGGAAAAGTGAATATTATGTGCATGAGGCATTGATTTGTAAAACTATAAAGTTACTGATTATGATTGAATGGCAAGTGTAAAGCTCATGGCAAGTTTCTTGATAATTATACATTGCATTTGATGAATATGCATTTATATATATGTATTTATATATATGGATGAATATCGACGGGTTGTATGGCTTGTGACGGTACCGAATAGGGGATGCCCTATTAGCCTGAGTGAGCCGAGGGAGGGCCGCTCTAACCGAGTGACAGTGGTAATGTGAAGAGGCATATGGCTGATGGACTCACATTCTTTGATCATTATTGTGACTGTAGTCGATCGGTCACTATGTGTATAGCAAATGAGTGTGTGGATTGACCAGATCGCCAAATGAGGCAGGTCACTTTAAATTGGGTTAACTATATCACCGAATAAGGCAGGTCATTTTAAAAGTTTATAACTTTATCTTAAAAGCTTATTATTTTACTATAGTTTATATAACTGAGTATAACAACATTTGTTTAATGAACATACCGTGCTGAATATGGTTTGTATATTTGAATATCCTTTTATTTGAGAATATTTGAAATATGAGTCCCATATGGATGTACTTTTGAACTGTATTTTTTAAATGACAAATTTTAAAATATGAGTACATCCATATGCTGACCCAAGAGGTCATAAAAGGTATTATCTGTTCACTGAGTTGTCAAACTCACTACATGATATTTCTACATTTTTCAGATAAGAATACAGAGTCTGATTCTGCAGATAAGTGATTAGTTAAGTGGCAATTCTCTGGGTGAGTCTACGTTGTTTTTAAGGTTCACAATTTTGAATTATATTATGTTTGTATTCTAGAGTGTGCTCTGAATGCTATAAGCAGGATCCCTGCTTTTGTTGTTACTTTGACATTTATAACTTGGTCTGTGTAATGTATATACATGAGAGAACCTATATGTATCTATTT
The DNA here is from genome assembly GCA_037074535.1 of Gleditsia sinensis. NCBI lineage: Eukaryota > Viridiplantae > Streptophyta > Magnoliopsida > Fabales > Fabaceae > Gleditsia > Gleditsia sinensis. The sequence continues at coordinate 48,707,280 of CM073469.1, forward strand.
CTATGACAAAGAATAGTGTTATGCATGTTATAAAAAATATCTGATTGCGGAAAATAAAAAAAATGTTTGTTTCACGTGCTCAAAAATTGGGGGCGTTACATTTGGTAAGAAAGGAAAACTAAATCCAAGGTATATTGGACCCTTTGAAATACTAGATAGAGTCGGTTCAGTGGCATATCATTTGGTTTTTCCACTTGAGTTAAGTGTAGTTCATTCAGTTTTTCATGTGTCAATGATGAGAAGGTATTTACCAGACCCTTCACATATCATACAGCCTTAGGAAATCGAGTTTGACAAAAGTTTGACTTGTGAGGAGAAACCAAAGGCTATAGTGGATACGCAAGTGAAGAAACTTAGGTCGAAAGAAATTCCAATGGTGAAAGTGATCTGGCATAATCACCCAGTAGAGGAGGCCATATGGAAAATGGAGAGTGATATGCAAAGGAGGTACCCAGAGCTTTTTGAGTGGTAAGCCTTATATATATTTTTAATCTTATAATTTGGAAATTTGGGGACCGAATTTCTTAAGGGGAGAAAAATGTAACGCCCCTAAAAAAAATGGTACTATAGCATTTCGGGTACTATAACTCTATGCATATAGGCATGCGCAGCATTCCAGAACCTTAGAACCAACAACCCCTCCACCACCATTTTATTCTTTCAACTTCAAACCCTTATATCTAGAGTTATAAACCTCTGATTGACGAACCATTTGGACCATTGGACTCGCGGCGAGAGCTTCAAAACCCACCGATTGGTTTCGCTGAAGTGTCGCTGAAATCACACTGGAGGGTCATGAATAGTATCTTCATGATTAGTTTTTCCTAAGTATAATTGGTAGCTCTAATTTCAAAATTTTTGCTATAGATAGTCTTAGATATGGATAGAATGATGAATTTGGGAGTTTAAAACCATAGGATAATTTTTTCGGGCACCGTGAACAATGTTTCCGACTGGCATGAATAGTGATTTTGTGATGTTTGGTTAGAAATTGATATTCCGAAGTTGATTTCTAAGTTTTGAGATAGTGGAAGAAAACTTTCAACATCAATTCGGCCATTGAACTTTGGAAGTGATCAAGAGAATTCAACTACCTTGAATTCCTAATGTTGTGAGTAGATAATACTTACTATAATATAATTTTTAGCTATTAATTTGATATATCCACATGAGACATTACTACTAATGTGAAACTCATTTTTTTTAATTATGATCATGTATTTCAAAATATAGCTCTTAGTATAAACCTTAGGAATGCAGGATAAGCATCATATATACTTTATTTCTCTATTGATATTAATTTATACTGATTGAGAATATGCAAAAATTGTGTTGGGTCATGGTGATGTTTATATTTCACATGAATTGATAAATAATTTTATGAGGCACAGGTTTGGGCCTATGGCTATAAATGTGCAAGTTAAGTTGGTGTTGTTATGGCTATTGTTGATCAGTGGGGATACATATGGCATTCATGTTTTCCTTGCATTAAATTTTTACTTCTGATGGAAAAACTCATGCCCTACTTGTCTTGTTTCCGTTATAGTAAGGATTACCTATTCACTGAGTTTTATACTCACCCCATCATATGTTTCCTTTTTCAAATAGTCAAAAAGACTCAGATTCAACTTCAAGTGTGTAGTGAGCTGAGGGAGTTGTGGTGAGTCCAAGTTGCCTTCAGGGCTCTCAGTTTGTTTAGATATTTTTTGTTTGTAAAGTAGCTCCATGAACTACAGGCAGAATCTCTGTATCTCTACGTATCTGGATGTTTGTAGAACTTTTGTTATATGAGAAACAGATGATTTCTATATCGTTTGGCTTAATTCCAATTGTATATGGATTTATAAATTCTAAAATATTTTTATGGTATACATGCTGTTGTCTCTGCCTATATATTGTATACCATAGTGGTATCTTGATGTCAGTTGGTTCGAGACTCATAGAGTGAAATCCTCTCTATTCTTGTACCGGTCACATGCTTGCTTCTACAGGGGCCGTGACAATATATGAGATGATAGGACCAAAACGACTTTCTACCAAAGGCTGCGTCTCTTCCTTGAGCATATAAAATATCTTAGAATTGGTCAGTCAGCTTAAGGATAACCAAATCCAATTCAAGATCTCAAATGCCAGACTTCAAGGGATTTTTCTTTCGTCTCCAATTATTTTGTACAAATAGTAGTTATTTTCTTTTTTTACTCCTGAACTTCAATTAGCACTCTTAATTCTATTCCCAGAAAGCATTCCATAAATTAGGTACCCTACTTAGAAAGCATAATGACTTTGCAACAGTGGACCCTCAAAGTTCAATTTGCATGCTCTGGTACTTTTCAAGCATGAAATCATACAGTTTCAAGTATTACTAGAACTCACAACCTCATCGTTCAAGTAGTCACCAAACTTAGTTAACGATTGTGTGGTCTTTGCAATATGTCAATAATTCGAGACAGTGAAAAAATAGTATTCTGAGCAAAATTAATCTAATACATAGGTATACTCATGACAAGACTAAAAAAAGTCTTACCAGAAAATTCTTTGTTTGATTTAAGTACCCCGATGAAAAATTCTGTAGTCGGATCCTCCATGATCCCTATTAGACTTTTATGTTGAACAACTTCATATGACCCCTCTTAGGCTTGAGCATCTTAAAATCAAAGGAATTCCATGTTCTACATCCAATTCTATCGGTGCTTGTCGTCTATGCAATATAGTTATCTTCACAGTATGACGTACAAAACCTTAAACCTTCTAGTAGAAATTATACTTTTTCGTCGAAGTTTTTGGGCTCAATTACAATTCTCCCCCTAATTGATTTAATTTTACTATTCATTCACCAATTTGTCTATCATATTATATTTATTCTCATACTGTTTAAATAATTAGACTCTAACTTAGTTACATAAAATTATCAAAATTATTACCCCATTTTGGGAAATGGTAATCTCCAGTAATTAACATTGCCTAATGTATACGGCATGAGAGTAGATGCGATGAGAGAGATAACATAGAAAGAAAAGTACAGTTGGCAGTAAAAATCAAAGTGAAAAAAAATGCAATTCTCCATAAATTCAAATTAGGGTCTTCATCCTCATATTTTAAAAATTACAACTCTTGCCAATTTTTATGCATAATCACAACCTATATAGTTTCTGAGACCAATTTCTTCTGGATGAATGAAATAATGATACATTCAGCTATGAGTCTATGTTCCAAATTTAGTTATACATATAAAATTTCCTATTGAATCTCACTACAAAAAAACCGCGTCATTACGACGGTTTTTAAGTGGGCATAACGACGGTTTGATCGTCGTTATGCCCATTAACGATGGTTTTAAAACCGTCGTGGAACTCCATGCATAGCGACAGTTTTAGCAACCGTGGGAATAACCGTTGCTATGATTGTCTTAATGACGGTTTTTAAACCGTCGTTAAACCAGTCATAGCGACGATTTTTAACCGCCGTTAAAAGTAACGACGGTTTAAAAATCGTCGTTAAACCAGTCATAGCGACGATTTAAAAACCATCGTTACTTATAAATTTTTTTAAAAAAATTTTATTTAATAAAATTTATTAAATTTTTTATATTAAATTTATTTATAATTTAAAATATAATATTTTGTGCTATCCATAATAATAATAATGCTTAAATTTTTTTATTATTAAATTTTTATACAAAATAAAAATTAATTTATATTTTTAATATTTTATAAATTAATTTATATACATTTTATTTTATTATATAATAATTAAACGTGTGAATTATTTAATAATTTAAAATTGTATTTTAAAATTTATTAATATTAAACTAGATACTAAAGATGCATAAATTATTGAATTATAATGAATCTATATATAAAAAAAATATATGTACAAAAAAAATTAATAGTAACGAACGTGACAAAATTACATATACAAATATAATAACTAAATCAAGTTCCCGGACCCTACGGATACTGATCACGCTGATGCCCACTACCACGATCGCTAGGGTCTTGAAAAATAAATTTTGTTTGTTAGAATTTTTAGTGTTTTTAAAATAAATAAAATTATACCAAAATTTTTTATGTATTAAAAGGTTACCGTGGGTCCGGGACTATGAAGTCCTAAAATTTCAGGTGGCAGCTGACCCTGAAATTTTTGTAGTAGGAACGTCATAGCAGCATCCATCTGTGCTTGCCGTGCTGCGAGCTCAGTATCTCGTCGCTGCTGCTCAGCGTCCCGCTCCTGCATAGCTGTCTTCAGGTGTTCCACCTCACTCTGTAAGTCGTGGTATGACGGCCTAGACTGTGAGCTCGACCCAGACGAACCACGACCGAAGACTTGAGTTGGGCAAACACCCAACCCAAATCCTCGAACGCGGCTAGAGTGCTCCTTAGTGCCAAGAGCTATCGCAAGTGAATCGGCCGTCGAGAGCTCTTGGGACGAGCTGTCCTCATGTTGGATCGAAGCAATTTTCTCCTAACATTCAATAACAGAAAATTAATAATATTAAACATTATCTAAAAATTAAATAATTACCCAGGTATGGTTGATAAGATTTTATTACTTACCGCAGCAGCCTGAGCTTCGTCGTTGATGTATGAACCGTCAGCTCTTTTATGAGCTGCCGTCCATACATCACCACGAGTCACTAGACCCTGAAGCTCAATCTCCTGAAAATTAAAATAATTAATCAATCAATTTATGATTATATATATTAAAGTCTTCTCAACATTTAAAAAAAAATATTTATAGATTTAAACTTACCATCTCCGCTTTTTTACGCGCAAGGCTCTTGGATCCAGTAGTGTGTGGCATTGTCAGCTGTCTTCTGTTCCGTTTATTCTTCACAGCCACATCCTAATTAATCACATAGGAAAAATAATTAGTGACAATATTTAAAAGTTAAATTTTATAAATATATATTAACAACTTACCCTAGACTTCGCGTCTAGGCAATAGTCTATGAAAGTTGCCCACTGATCAGGTGGGATGCCTGTCGGGACTTCACTCCGCAACTGATCTCTGGTCTTCGTACCATCGTACGCCAGGCGAAATAAATTGTATCGTGCCACTCTCCATTTCGCTCCTAGCGACTGCATGATCAGTTTCTTGTATTGATCCATCACATTAAAATGTGTCTGCAAACGAAATTAAAAAATTCGTTACACATAAATTGCATATAAATTACAAATAAATATAATTAATTATAAAAGATATATGTTTTCATACCTGAATATTATTTACGAAGACATTCATCTTTGACTGCTGAGGAATGCTCCTCCAGTCCCTGTAGGAGATTGAGAATAACCGAAGGTTATCTCCGATGGTGCCGAGAAAGACACCGAGTAAACCGCCACTGTCTCCGATAACCTGATGGTTGTCGTTGAATTAGACAACCACCTTTGACCCCTGAGGCAGGGCCCATTGGGAATAACTTTCGGAGACAATTATATATTATGTTAAAATAAATATAATTGTCAACTGTCTGGACGTCGTTTGCCTGGTCGCGTCTGTCAAAATAAATAGTGACAATTATATATTATGTTAGTAAGACAAAATTATTAAACGCATAAAGTGTACATGTTTACAATACTCACCGACTACATCAACTGTCCAACTCCTCCTACGTCTGCGCTCTTGCTCACTGGGTTGATGCTCCTCCTCTACACCGCCAAATATCATGTCAAAATCGAACGTGTAATCGTAGTTCGGTGCTTGAGCGTCGGGTGGGGGGAGTGTGCATGGGACGACCTACGAATCTAGTGGATGGGAGTCGCTACTAGGGACTGATGACCCGATAGCCTCCGACTCCATAATGGGCTGTCCGCCCTCACTGATCGCACCACGGGGAGTGGGAGTGTCAGAACTGGACGCCCCTGCCATGCCTGTGTAGAGTGATCTAGCCTTCTTCATCGTCACCGCTACTGGCAAAATGAAATTAATAAAATAATTATAAAAAAAACTTTTCCTAATAAAAGTTATGGAAATAAATAAAATAGTACAGTAATTATAAGTAGTCTAAAATATATATAAATAGGCAGCAACAACAAAACTAATACCGTAACAAGCATAAATTAACTTCTTCGTCTGGAAACAATCTTTCTAAATTTTGCATGTGTAACGGATCGCTCTCGTAAATAAGATTTTCATCTTCATCACCCATCTCGTATAAGTCACGGGGTTTTAAATGCATCACTATACTCCAGTTCTTGTCCAGCTCATCTTGTACATAGTACACTTGATGAGCCTCAGATGCCTGGATGGATGGCTCGTCATCATCATTTTCACCAGTGTGAATTAACCGAAAAAAATCAACCGATGTCACCCCGAATTCATCAATTGCAATTCCTCTCGTTGTAATTGTGTTGGCCCACATACACTTAAATAATACGACTGTAAAATGGCCATGGTAGTTTAACTCGATAATGTCCAATAGTTTTTCGTAATACGGGACACCACCAAATTATATGTTCATATCACTACTACTTGCATAACTCCTCGTCCCGAAAGTACCGTAAACTCCACTATTTTGAGATGTCATCCCTTGATCTCGCTCTAAAGTTCGAAATTTGAATCCATTGACATTGTAAGCACTGTATCGACGTGCTCTATCTAGTGGACCAAGTGCCAGATATTTTAAATCAGCACACTGCGATCCATCGACATCAATTGCGATCTGAAAAACGAATAAGGATGAGTTGTACTCATATTTGACATATGAATTAAATGTGACCATGTTGAAATACTTACACGATGCGAAAACCAAGAGACAAATTCTCTGTGGACTTTTTTATCTATCTCGGTAGATGATCGCATCCGACTTCTTAAACTATGCCGTACATAGTCTCTAAATTCCTTGTTGAGAAAACATTGTCTAAACACTTAATGTTACACAGGACAAAAAATTGTATGCAAATGTAGCTAAGTGTGAGTTAACTTACTGTAAGTAAGGATCAAATTCTTTGCAGTTTGTTAAGACATGCCGATGAACCTGTAATTTTTCCCGGGGAGAAAGGGTGAAATAATCAAATCCACCAACTGGTCTTCCTATTGGTGGGAACAAACCCCTGTCAGACGTCCCAACATCGGGTCGATCATCCACACGAGGAGGACAATTGAAGACAGTGTCAACACCATCTATGTACCTAGAACAGAATAATAAAACTTCTCCTGCAACGTACGACTCTGCTATTGAGCCTTATGGCCTTGCTCTATTCCGCACGAAAGATTTAAGTTTACCCAAGTATCTAGACAACATACATTAAATGAATAAAATTGGATTAACAATAATGCAAGAAATTAGAATTATGTGTTTTTAATGTTTTACCTTTCGATGGGATACATCCAACGATATTGGACTGGTCCTCCTAACTTTGCTTCCATGACCAAATGTATAGTCAAGTGCACCATGACTGTAAAGAAAGACAGCAGAAATAACATTTCAAGATGGAACAATGTCATAATGATTCGATTTTGAAGTTGATCAAGTTCATTAACATTCAAAAATCTAGAACAAAGTTGTCGGAAGAATGAACAGAACTCAATCAGAACTGCAGATACGCGGGAAGTGTCTTTCTTGTAGCTAACAGTAACAGTTGTTCCATAACGATGTGACAGTCGTGACTTTTTAGTCCTCCGATCTTACGCTGTCTTACGTCAATACATCTAGAGATATTACTGGAATAACCGTCAGGTACAGATACATTCTTAAGTGTTTTCAGAAATACTTCCTTGCCTGCATTTGTCAACGTGAACAATGCAAGTGGATATTTACCGCCATCATCAGGCCACAACTCAGGCCTCACACCAAACTCCTTTAAGTCTTTCCGCGCATTTACGTGATCCTTTGAACGGCCAGAATCATTAAGTAAAGTGTAAATGATGTTATCGTAGACATTTTTCTTAATATGCATGACGTCAAGATTATGACGCAACATATTATTCATCCAATACGGAAGTTTGAAAAATATACTTTTCTTACGCCATTGTTGAGTTCCAGCATCAACCGAACCCTAACCTCGGGTACACCGTTGTTGAGTCCCAACATCAGCTTTCACATTTTTCCCAAAGACAACTTCAATATCATCGACTTGTCTTAAAATGTCAATACCACTCAGTTGCGGAGGAGGGTTTCTTCTTTCCTCTTTTCCATCAAACCTATTGCGGACCAGCCTAAATTTGTGACCCGGAGATAAGAAGCGGCGATGTCCCATAAAACACCACTTCCGACTGTAAGGGAGACGGACTGGAGTAGAGTCAAAGTTACAGTACGGACAGGATAATCTAGTATGAGTATTCCAGCCTGATAAACATCCAAGGCCAGGAAAATCACTGATTGTCCACAAAAGAGCTGCATGCATATTGAACATTTCTTTGCCAAAGGCATCGTACGTCTTAACACCTTCAACCCATAACTCCTTCAGCTCTTCAATTAGTGGCTGTAAAAATACATCTATGTCATTCCACGATACTTTTTTCCTTGGAATTATCATTGACAACATGAATGAACTCTATTTCATAGACATCCAAGGAGGAAGATTGTATGGAATCAATAGAACTGGCCATATACTGTAACTTGTAGATAGGTTTCCAAATGGATTGAAACCATCCGTTGCAAGGCCCAAACGAACATTTCTCTTCCATGCTTCAGAATCCTTTGGATGCCTCATGATGCCGTCAGAAATTTTGTCCTCAGAATGTCATCTCATAAATTCAGCAGTTTTAGAAGACATGAACATCCTCTGCAATCTTGGCTTAACTGAAAAGTATCTAAGAATTTTATTAGGCACCTTTTTCCGCTTCTCCCCTTTTTGTTTCGGTTTCCACCTTGGTGCGGAGCACTTACTACAAGTTTCGCTACTTTCATGCTCACCCCAGTATAACATACAATTATTCTGACATGCATGAATTTTTTGTAGTTCAACCCCAACTTATTAATGACTTTTTTAGCCTCGTAAAGGCGGAATCTTGACATCTGGGAATACATCGACAAGCAACTCAAGTACCATTGACATTGCCTTGTCGCTTAGGCTGCACAAACACTTGATGTGATACAACTTCACCAAAAAAGACAATTTGGAATACTTTTCACACCCTTCATAGAGTGGTTGTTCACCATCTTTCAGTAACTCATAAAAATCTTTGACACTATCATCCATCCTTTCTGCTGACTGTGGAACTGGCATATCCACAGAAGCGATGCTCTCATTTTCGGGGTGAATCTCGAATGCATCACGAACTATGTTCTGCACAGGGTCATCTCGAACTATGGGTTCTGAGACCTCAATTGGCATTATAACATGTCCTACAGCAAGTTCCTCTATAATCATTTCTCTGTGCAAACTCTAAAAATTGTATCTCTCCGGAAATGGTTTGACGATCAAATATTGGCGCACGACCTCGATGAGTTGCCATTTCTTGAATCTACACTTTGGGCATGTGCATATTATTCTACCTTCGACCTTAGAGTTAGCATTTGCGAATTCCAAAAATCTGTCTAAACCATTCAGATATTCTATTGATTGTCGAGGTTTATTGATCCAAGATTTATCCATTTCTGAAATAATTATGAATTTAGATAACAATTAACCTAAATAACTCTTACTCTGAACTAAGATCAAACATGACTATTTTACATGAGAAGGGATTTGCAATTGATTTTGCATAAAACACAACACATATTGAAGAGGTTTAAAATGTTTTACGAGTAAAAATTTTGTAACAAACTTTATGATAATTGGCATTTAATGAAGCACCAAATAAAAAATCTTCGTTATTGGTTCGCTATAAATAAAGAATCCTGATCCCAAGATATATAAGAGAGAATGAGATAAATGATGACATTGACTTACATAATATGAAATAAAACACTTGAAATATCTCTATGAATCCATGAACATAAAATCTAACGACTCAAACAGTGCCATTGATAAAGTTTTTGGTCATGTGTTAATTTTATTCAATTCTCCTAATGTCATTAATTAAAAGGATGAGTTTCATAATCAAATCTCTACGAATCTGAATTTTTTGGAAAGGACAACCACTAGCAGCAAGAAATTGAATTATAATTTTACATCTGCCACTAAGATTTCAATTATAGTATTTACATGGTAAAATTTCTAACGAACTCATATAGGGAATTGAAATTTCAATTCCCTATTTGAAAAATTAAAATCAGTGGCCCATACAAGGGCTATATATTCAAGAATAATTCTACTCAATTATATCTAAGATCTTTTAAAAGGATTATTTTCATTATCGAATTTCTACGAATCTGAATTTTTTGGAAAGGACAGCCACTAGCAGAAAAAAAAAATTGAATTATGATTTTACAGCTGTCGCTAAAATTTCAATTATAGTATTTACATGGTAAAATTTTTAACGAACTAAGCTAAGGAATTGAAATTTCAATTCACTATCTGAAAAAGTAAAAGCCACGGCCCATATAAAGGTCATATATTCAAGAATAATTCTACTCAATTACATCTAAGATATTGTTAGTTCTTTAATAGAGAATCTAGTGTAAGAACAAAGTGCATTAAAAATTATTACACTATTATTTTTCATTAAAATTATGCTATTATATATTTGTTTCTATTTTTTAAATCTAAAAATTTATTTAAATGTGTTTTATTTTTTTAAATCTAGTGTAAGAACAAATGTGTTTTATTAAATTACATTTAATTTTTTTTTAAAAACTACGTGTATTTTTAAATGTGTTTTATTTTTTTAAAACCAATTCCTAATACTAATTTTGTCTATTTACTAACATTTATTATTTTACCTCATCACCTGAATAAATATTTTAATATTTTAGTAACAACTATAATATAATTTGACTATTACTAATTTACGTATATTTTTAAAGTAGTGTCACAATTTTTTTAAAATTGTTTTCAATACTTACTCTGTCTATTTATTAAAATTTATTATTTTATCTAATCAATTACATACTTCAATTAAATTTATATTATTATATATATTTGTTTTTATTTTTAAAACCTATTTGTAATTTTTATTAATTATTTTTTTTAACTATGTGTATTCAATAACTTTTTCATATTATTCTATCAACACCACCTCAAGATCTCTATTCTTTTTTTATAAATCAATTCTAATATTAAATACAAATATTTTACTTCAAAAATAATTCAGCATTATTAAAAAACAATTTCGTCCTACATGTTTTCAACGAACATAATATATTATAATATTAAACATCATAAATATTGCTAGATTAACACAAATTTTAAAATTGATTGATATGTACATCACAATGTCAAATATATTTATAAAAAAATAGTAAGTATATAAAATATCTAATATTATCGCAATCTAACATACAATAATTTGAAATAAATTCATTTCAAATAAAATTAATTAGATTACATACCTTGAAAATGATTCTAAATAAATAACGCACAAAAATCAAAATCCAAGTGTCGTCCCAACGTCAGAAGATCTTCACAAAAGAAAATAAAAAATAATATAAGAAATTATTTTGAACATACAATATATAAAAAATTAATCAAGTACAATTAAAAAGTTAAATGACATACCTTGGGATTAATAAATACAAGTAGCAAAGAAGACCACAGCACAAAAACTCAAAAGTCACAACAAATATTCTCAGCTAGTGTATTATACGAAAATGTATTATGAAAAACATTTGGAATATAAATGAGAAGAGCTACTAAATTTATAGGCGTACGCGTGGTTTAACGACAGTTATAAACCGTCGTTAAACCGAAAAAAAAATCGTCGCTAAATGGGTTTAACGACGGTTTGGAAAGAAACCGTAATTGTGTGAGTAACGACAGTTTTCCTTATAACCATCATTAAACCACGCGAATATCGAGTAACGGTCAGAATTCCGAACGTTGGGAAGTCAACGACAGTTTCTAGGAAATCGTCGTTAAATAACAACGGTTTTATATAAATCCATCGTTATTTAACGACGGTTTTATATCCCCCTCAGAACGACGCAGATCACTACAGTTGCATCCTAACCGTCCGTATTTAACGACGGTTTTCTGTAAACCGTCGTTAATTACCGAACTTTAACGACGGTTAGGAACCCGTCGTTAAAGTTGACTTTAGAGACGATTTTTTGTAACCGTCATTAAATGTCCGTCGTCATCCCCCGCCTTTCTTGTAGTGTCTGAGGCCCTACTTTTCATCTAACTTCCAGTTACTATGACCAAGAAAGTGATCATGCTTTGATATTGATCCTATAATGGATTCAAAGGAAAAGAAGAAGAAAGAAAGAAATGCCATATTACAGATCAGGGAGAGAGAGAGAGAGATGCATACAGAAGTAGGGTTCTTCATCTCCTCCTGTAGACATCCAGGGGCCAAATGAATTCTGAAATGCAGAAGAGGCTCTGAGAATGCATCAACAACGCTTGTATGTTTTATCACCTTTATTTCCTTTACGTTATAAGGAAACTTAACAATCAGAAAAAAGGTTTAGAGAAGTAGAAACGGCATTTACGTTACTTATATTAGCGAAAACAGAAAAAGCTCTAAGTAACTTAAAACCACAAAAAGTTGCATGTGCAGGAGTTTCCGATTCCAAAGAGCTCCTTCAGATATACGCAAAACTTGAATATATGCATGTCGATGTGAAAATATATTTTTCTCCAATATATATATATATATATATATATATATATATATATATATATCAGTCAAAATGGGACCAAGAAACGGAAAGGTTGATTAAGGAGATTCTACGCTATCTTATTTTAATGTATATTGATTGTTTCACTTATACATTTTATTAGAATAAGCTATAACTTCAATTAAATTTTTATATAAATAATAAATTATTTTATTTACTTGAAATATATATATAAATGTACACAGTTCATCAACTCGGGTTGCGAAAGAGGAAATGTGAGCAATTTAGTCATGAGATATGCTTCGATGTTGACAAAAACAAATTGATACAAAAAAAAAAAGATTAAAAATTAGTGGTGAAACAAAAAAAGTATATACATTTTTTAAATATCAGAATATATTTTTAGAGGCTCTGTTTGTTTCATCAGATACATTTTCTGGCATTTTTTCTTGTTTGTTTTGCAAGAAAAGAAAATATTATGAAGAAAAATTTTCTACCAATTTAAATTTTTCTTCAATTTTTTAAAGAAAATTTAAAAAAAAGAGAGAAAACTATTTTCAATTTTTGTTTCAATCCACTGCTATTTTTTTTTTTCGGTTAAAAGTAAGTCTTACATTAAGAGAAACACAATCGAAACTAGCACTACTAACCAAGAAATACATGAGAATATTGCAGAGCACTACAGTTTACAACCGCCTAAATCTAGCCCACACCTCAAATACAAAGCAGGTAGATTTTCTTTTTCTTTTTTTGGATACAAACTTAAAAATCGAACACGACTCATCTTCCCAAACCGCACCCACCTCTTGTCATTTGAGCTAGCCTAAGATGGCAAAGCAGGTAGACGTCAGAATATTAAAATTAAAAGACAACAAGACTCTTAAAAATTACTAAAATTTTAAAAATAAAAATACTCAAACTCAACAGGAAAAATCTGTTAGAGATCAAAACACCATATAGATACATATAAAGAGAAAAAGCACATTTCTCAACTTCTTTTAGAGTTAAACTATTTACTAATCTTTTTTTCTTTTTAGATATTTTTTTTTTGGACAATTCTTTTTAAATATGCTAATACCATCATCATTGCCAATTGTGGTCAGGCTAGGGTCCAAATAAGAATTTTGAATACAAGCTGGGTCTCAACTTGTGCTAAAAAAAATTGTTATTGAGACAAAAATATTTTTTTATTTATAAATGAACTATATCTAAGCCTATACCTATATTCAAACATTACTATTTAGGCAGAAATAATTTTGAAAATTCATATGGAAACACACATTTTTATTTAGCTAAGCTTTAGCCTAAATAAAATTTTTAAAAACAAGTTAAGTTTCAACGTAGTATAACATTTTTATTCAAATCGAAATAAAAATATCTTTAAATGGGCTAAAAAATCTTTATTCGGTTTGTGCTTAGGCTCAAATAAAAAATTTGAAAACAAGAGCTACTCTTCAAGATTGTCATTGGTTTGAAAATGAACTAAACCTAGACCCAAGCATCTATCACTATCTATTTTTTGCCATATTTTTTCATGTAATCAAAATAAAAAAATTTCCTTGAAAAAATTTTCTAATAAGAAAAAAAAAAGAGAAAATTTTGTTATCAAACTATTTTTAAATTTTTTTTGGAAAAAATTTATTTTCCGTCAAAACAAACGAAGCCGAAGGGAAAAATATATAGACAGCCCAACCCATTTGCAACTATCCACCACAAACTTCAAATATGAATTTTAGACCCCTATACAATATGGAGGAAGAAAATAAGTCATTCCATCCACATTCTCATAGATAGATAACGTAATATACATCACTTACTTGTCAAATATTCATTTTCACATGTGACATTGTTTTATTGGCCAAAACCACTCATTTTTCAATATATTATGAAAAAAAATATGAAAATTTTGGAAATAATTTTTAATACATGGGTTAATTAGATTAGTGGACACATGAGGGCGAGTTTGGCTAATAAAATGATACTACATGTGTAAGTCAACACGTGTTAGACATGCAATATTCGGATCTTCGTTATTTATCAAACAGAATACGGATAGAGGGAAGGGTTTGTTTCATGCAATATTTGAAAGTTAACTTATAGTTGCTAGTTGTAAATGTGTCAAAAGGAAATGTCTACACATTTCCCCCCTTTTTTTAACTTGTGTCTTTATTTCTATGTTTGGTTATACATGCTAATCAATGTTATTTACTTCTTAAATTTCTACCTATACCTTTAGATGAGTTTATACTATTACTACTATTTGTGGATAGAAATATAATTCGAAAAGTAAAATAAAAATTGAAAATTTACAAGTATAATTTGTAAATAAATAAAAAATTCATCCATATGATTTTATTCCCTATTCATCCAAATAAGAAGCAATTACGTGTAATTCCCTCTTTATATCTATAACACTACAAAGTTGCAACAAGTAGATGTTTGGTATACTGTAAATCTCAACTTTTTTGGTATCTTGAAATTATGGTATGAGATACATAATCTAAGATACCATGATATTCAAGATTTTCTTGTTTGGTATGACACTAAACATTGTCAACAAAAGGATACGATTGATATTCATAAAATTTAATGAAGTTTTATTTAAAAAAATTACTTAATGAAGGTAAAAGTGCACTAAAAGAGGTGTGATATGAGATTCCGATTAACTTTAAGATTGTATGAGATACTATTCAAAATAGTGTCGATAATGACGTCAGATATTTTGGATACTAGTATATCAAATACAAATATCTTGAATAACACCTAACATTTAGGATATCATAGTTAAGATGATGATATACAGAATATCTCGGGCTCTATTTGTCATCAAGTTTTGGTTAGCTGCTCTTTTCATTGGAATATAAAAGAGGATTGTTCTCTTCATTGGAATATGAAAAAGGGAGATGAAGATTTTGATATTAGGATACGGGACAAATGAAAAGACAAAATATTAAAATTGGTACTTATTCATACAAAAGATGCTATGATATTTTAGGTGCATCAGATACCACCCTAGCCTTTATTATAATGCGATACTATGAGGTACCTTGGATGACATTATGTAATCACGTATAACAACATATCAAATAGAGTCATGCATTTATGTATGGTATTCAAGATACTATAAATGGAATACGAGATAGCAAAATCAAGATCATAATATTTCCAATTTTTTAATCTATTTCATTTCCTTTATTTTCCTACTGCAATCAACAATTAGTATCAAAGTCAACTTCTTATGGGTATGTGGATTCACATCTCAATCTTGAGATTTGAATATTTTTCTCTTCTATGGCTCTACCTGGAGCTCCAAGCTTTTCTGGTGAAAACTATGATTTTTTTTTGTCTGTCAAAATGAAATATTTTCTCATGACTAATGATTTATGAGAGATTGTAGAAAGTGGGTGTGAATATCCTACTCAAGAGGTGCATTTTTCTACTGAGGGGAAGGAGAAAGCCATTAATAATGCAAAAGCTATTTATTTCCAATGGCAAAGGATGCTTGGAAAATTCTAGAAGAAGAATTTCAAGGCACAGTCAAGGTAAAACTTGTCAAACGTCAATTCTTAAGAAGATATTTTGAAAATTTAAAGATGAAAATTTATGAAAGTATCCTAGAATATTCTTCTGGAGTTTTTGAAATTGTTAAACAAATGAAGTTGTATGGTGAAAAAAAATTCCTGAACATTGTGTGGTAGAAGAAATGTTAATTTGCTTGCTTGAAAATTTTGATACTTTTGTTGCTACCATAGAGCAAAGTAGAAATTTATTTGAGTTAACTACAACCAAGTTACTAGGTTCCTTATAAGCTCATGAACAAAGAATTAGTAAAAGAACTGAAAATACACCTAAAGGGGCATTCCAATCACAACATAAACCAACGTCCTCTAATTTCAAAGGGCATGGTAAAAAGCTACCTATTGCATATTGTAACAACTCTATTTATGTAAATGTAACAATTTTTTTTTATATTTGTAAAATTCCATGAAGTTATTACTGCTTTAATTCTAACCACTTAACTCGTAATAATAATCACTTTAACCAAGCATAATTGTTATTAATAGTGATACAATACTGAGTTTTCATACACACCATTATTTTACAAACTACATACCATTATTTTATAAACATTTGTACAAAGATACATATTAGCTCTAATCATCTACGTCGACTACTTCCGGGGACACTGGTGCGGGTGGCGGCACCTCCACCGGAATCTCAGTCACATCTACTATAGATACATCTGATATAACTGGTAGTTGCTCAAGATAGGGCACCTCGATCCAATGTACGGAAATAATAAGTGTCATTGAGAAAATCTGCATAATTATTCTTCTGAACATGATATGGAAATATAGTGAGAATTAAATCCCAGTAGGTTCAACAATAAATCATAATTTACCATTAATATAGTTCATCATGTCATGTCCATCTATATAAACTACAGAAAATATCTTTAGGTCACATGAATGCACTTTATCCATGCACATGAAAATTGTACAATTATAACATGTATGGCATAAATACTATTTTTTAGGATATCATATGATGACTATCAATTTATTCTCATACCAAGCTACCCCGGTCAGGGTGAGTATTTTCTACTCTCCAGCACGGGTTTTTCTCGCTCCGTCCGACATGGCTTACTTTCTCTTTCTTTTCTTATTAACATTATCATAACTGTTGGTAGGGCATCCCCTACTGGTGCACCACACAGATTGCCATGTGACCGTGCTCATTTCTTTTCTTTTCACAATGATAGCCAAAACTATGCTTTCAATAACAAGTATGTTTATCAAAATATAACTATTACCAAAAATCATTGGTAATCATGCCATGAACATAACCATTTCAAATATCACTTTATAAAATATTTTCATGTCAAAATTTCACACTTAAGATGGTAAAAAGTTCATACAATGGCAATGGCTATGGCATATACTAGTCATTTATAAGATTCGTTTTTTTTTTTTAATATTTATTTCATTTCTTTATTTTCTTGATGCAGGTTTTCATCATATCTAATCTTCTCTTACTAATCAGAGTATAACTCTCTCAATTGAACTCCGATCTAAGTGATCTTGGTGTCAATTTCAAGATAAAACAACTATCTAAAACTATTATGTTGAAATGTTTAGCGAAATATTAAGAAATTAAGGTGATATTACTCCCTCAAAGTATATGTTATTTTCTCTCGGATAGGTTCTGACCTGTACCTACTAATCTATACATATCTCCCTCATATGAATTCCAAATTAAGTTATTCTAGTCGATAAAAATCTGTGACACATATATCAATAATTTTTATGTTAACCATTTATTTTAATTCCCTACAGAATGTTCTCAGAACTTAAAACACAAAAGCTATCCTAACATATTCTTCCCTGATTAACCATTTTCTGATCTTTCCTTACTAATCGGACCATATCTACATCATATGGACTCCAAATTGAGTGATTCCAGTTGCTAAAAATCCGTGCGACATATATCTATAATTGTTATGTTAACAAGTTATTTTAATTTCTTATAGAATGGTCCCAGAAATTCAAAACCATAAGCTTTTCTAATAGATTCTTCCCTGATTAACCATTTTCTGAACACTACTTACTAATCGAACCATATCTACCTCATATGGACTCTAAATTGAGTGATTTCAGTTGCTACAAATATGTGAGACATATATCTATAATTGTTATGTTAACAAGTTATTTTAATTCCTTACAGAATGGTCCCAAACATTCAAAAACAGAAGCTACTCTAACAGATTCTTCCCTGATTAACTATTTTCTGAACACTACTTACTAAGCAGACCATATCTACCTCATATGGACTCCAAATTGAGTGATTCTAATTGCTAAAAATCCGTGAGATGTATATCTATAATTGTTATGTTAACAAGGTATTTTAATTCCTTACAGAATGGTCCCAAAAATTCAAAAACAGAAGCTTTCCTAACAGATTCTTCCCTGATTAACCTTTTTCTGAACACTACTTACTAATCAGACTATATCTACCTCATATAGACTCCAAATTGAGTGATTCCAATTGATAAATATCCGTGAGACGTACCTCTATAATTGTTATGTTAACAAGTTATTTTAATTCCTTACAGAATGTTCCCAGAAATTCAAAAACAGCAGCTTTTCTAACAGATTCTTCCCTGATTAACTATTTTCTGAACACTACTTACTAATCAGATCATATCTACCTCATATGGACTCCAAATTGAGTGATTCTAGTTGCTAAAATTCCGTGAGACATGTATCTATAATTGTTATGTTAACAAGTTATTTTAATTCCCTACAGAATGGTCCCAGAAATTCAAAAACAAAAACTAAAATTTTTGCCACCCATAGCCATAACTATGCAGAACTATCTACACCAGCCTAAGTATTCAAACATACATCACATGCAAGAATAATATGTAACATGATAAAGCAACAACCATAACCAATCATCAAAGTTCTTAAGATCAAAATCCCATATAAATGTTACAAATTTCAAAACTTTTCTTCAAAAAGAAATATTGTTAAACCTACCTAAGAATCTCCCTAGCTCACTTAGTGAATTGGTTTTCTTGTTTTCTCTTGAAAGAAGTAGCAAGATTCCTCCATTCCCTTAGCTTTTCTGGCAGCTTAGGTAAGAGAAGGAGGGTGAGTTTTTGAACCTCAAGGATGAAGAAGAAAAATGGATTCAAGTGGAGATTAAGGTAACTTACCTTGAGTACTTAGCCTTCTAAACTTTTCCTTCTTCTTCCTTCCTTTCTTCTCCTATCTTTCTCTCCTTTCCTCACTCTACCTTGCTTCTATTTCTCTCTCTTCCTCACTTGGACGGAATTAAAATGTTGTAGGGGTGGGTTTTGCTTAAATAGACTACCAAATAATACACCTTTCATGATCATGGGTCTACCTTATTACAATTAGGATACACTTTGTTGAATTTTTGGAAAACAAACAACTTATGTTCTTGTCTTCCTTGTCTTCCTCTTCCTTAGTCAGGATATGCATAGGAAAAGGGGATTTGTATTTTGAAAATTATGATGATATGTTCTTAAGATAAGGGACAAGGTCCCTTTGATTTAGGGATTCATTTCCATTTTCTTTTATCTTAAACAAGTATGATAGGTTTGCCTTTTTAGGTGGCAAATTTCTAGCCCTTGAATCTCCATTATTTGGTTGATATTATTTGTGTGGGATAGGAATGTTTTATCCTAATGCCATGTATTAATCATGCCACTTGCCAAAATTATGAATGTAGAATCACACCACTTGCTAAATTTTTGTCTTAATGCCATGTAACCTAATCTTTATTATTATTACATTATTATATCATCACCTAATTTATTTTATTTTATTTTTTCTCTTGGATTTGGGCTTATTCTTACCCATTATGGGCTTATTCCTACCAATTTTCTTTGCTTTGGATAAAATTGTACCTTTCTTGGAGGGCTTGGTCACATTTTCATAATTTTTGGGCTATCGGTCCAATTACTATATCCTAGTCCAAGTCTATGTTTTATTTTTTGCTTAGGTTATCCAATGGGCTTGCTAGAAACTTATGTGAAGTGAAAAAACTCTATATGAAGTGTCCATAGGTGAAAGCCCAATTTATAGGTGGAGATACAAACTTAGTAACTTTTGCTCTTAAATTAAGAAAAATTACCCTAATCCAATCTTCTTGACATTTTAAGACATTTACTTACTTCACAAAAATTTATCTTCCTTGCCTAAGTTCTTTAGCATGCTTATTTCTAATATTTCCTCTTAGGTTTTCTTTCTTTACCTATTCCATTAATATTAGAACATTTCTATACATACACATAAGGTGAAGAATTTCTAAGGATTATATTTCCTTAAATATCTAAAAATTGTCTAATAAATTTTATTTTTTTAATTAAATATTTATGTACCTTTATTAATAAAAGAAAAGAAAAGAGATATGTTACTTTGAATACTTTTGTACTTTTATTAATACATGAAACGAAATTAGAGATGTTACACATATTCTAGAAAAGGGCCTGCACGTTCAAAAGAACAAGACAAAAAGGAGAAGTTTCCTCCATGTGGTATATGTAAAAGCACCAACCATTTAGAAAAAGACTGCTAGTCTAAAGACAAGTCCTAAATGCAATATGATATTGTAAAAGTTTAGCCATAATGAGAAATTTTGAAGGTTGAAGCAATGTCAAGGCTCATATAAAAAAGGTAATGTGTTTGAATGTAAAGAAGACAATGATCATCTCTTTGTAGTAGCAATATCATCTAATGTTGAGAGCGGTCAGGCGTGATTATTGACGGTGATTGCACCAATCATATGACCAACAATGCAAAGCTTTTCAACAAGCTAGATTCCTCTGTCAATGTCTCTATCAGAATGAGCACAAAGTTTATTTCAAATGTCTTACTCATACCTGAACTTGATCAAAATTTGTTGAGTATGCCTTAAATGGTTTCATATGGTTATT
Source organism: Gleditsia sinensis (assembly GCA_037074535.1). Classification (NCBI taxonomy): domain Eukaryota; kingdom Viridiplantae; phylum Streptophyta; class Magnoliopsida; order Fabales; family Fabaceae; genus Gleditsia; species Gleditsia sinensis. The sequence goes on from CM073469.1 coordinate 48,728,351, forward strand.
CACTTGTTTTTGAAATAAAATCATTACACCATTTATGACCTTTCTAGAAAGGAGATTGTTAGAATAGCAATGAAAAAAAAAGTTTCATGTTGAAATGGTAGAATTTTGATGATGCCCTTAAAGCCAAAGTTAATGAAACTTGGCTATGGCACAAAATTTTTGTTCATTATCATTTGAATGCATTGAAATTTTTATATGACAAACCATTAGTGAGGAACTTGTCTCCTATTCACTTATATGATAATGTTTATGAATCTTGTCAACTTGGCAAGCAAAATAGACAACCATTTTCCATTGCTAAGGCAGAGAGAGCTAGAGAAAAATTAGAATTGGTACATATAGACTTATGTGGTCCTATGAGGACACCTTCTTTGAGTCAAACCAAGTATTTCACTTTGATTATTGATTTTTTCATAAGGATGACATGTATATTTTCTTAAATAAAAAGCTAATGTGCTTCATGTCTTTAAAAAAAATTCAAAAATCTAGTTAAGACTCAAAGTGGTTGCAAAATCAAGCACTTAAAATATGATAGAGGTAAAGAATACACCTCCAATGGATTTGAGAAATTTTGTGAAGATGAAGGTGTACAACACCAGCTAACTGTTGACTACTGTCCTAAGCAAAATAGTGTTTTTTGAAAGAAATAATATAACAGTTGTAGAGATGACCAAATGTGTAACATCCTTAAGTTCGTTTCTTTTATTAGTAGATTTACATAAATATTTATGGAAATAAAACTTATTAAACAATTCTTTTTAATATCTAAGAAAATAAAAACCTTAGAAATTCTTCACCATATGTGTATGCATAGAAAATGTTTCTAACATTAATGGAATAGGTAAAGAGAGAAAATTCAATAGGAAAAAATTAGAAATAATATCCTAAAGCGAGGTAAAATTATTGGGTAAGGAAAATAAAATTTTTGGAAGTAAGTAAAGATCTTAAAAGTTTGAGAAGATTGAATTAGGGTAATTTTTCCTAATTCAAAAGGTAGAGTTATTAAATTTAACATCTCCACCTATACATTGGGCCTTCATCTATGGACACTTCATAGAGTTTGATCTTCCACTTCACATGAGTTTCTAGCAAGCCAATTGGATAGTCCAAGCAAGAGAAATAACATAGACTTGGACTAGGATATAGAAGTTAGACAGATAGCCCAAAAATCATTAAAATGTGACCAAACCCTCCATGAGATGTAGAATTTCAGCCAAAGCAAAGAAAATAGACAAGAATGAGCCCAAATCCAAGAGAAAAAAAATAAGAATCATGTGATGAAATAATAGTATAATAAAGATTAGGTCACATGGTATTAAGACAAAAATTCAGTAAGTGGTGTGATAATATCTATATCCTACACTCATAATTTTAGCAAGTGGTGTAATAATACATGCCATTAGGACAAAATATCTATATCCTACATTTATAATTTTAGCAAGTGGTATAATAATACATGGCATTAGGACAAAACATACCTATCCTACACAAATAATTTCAGCCAAGCAAGGGAGATTCAAGGGTTAGAAACTTGCCACTTAGAAAGGCAAACCTATCATACTTGTGTGAGACAAAAAAATGAATCCCTAAATCAAAGGGGCCTTGTCCCTTATCTTAAGAACATTTTATCATGATTTTCAAAATACAAATCTTTTTTTGCTATGCATATCTTGACTAAGGGAGAGGAAGAGAAGAACATGAGTTGTCTTTAAAAAAAGCAATCAAGTACATCTTAATTATGATAAGGTAGACTCATTATCATGAAAGGTGAACCACTTGATAGTTTATTTAAGCAAAACTTACCCTTATAACATTATAATTTTGTCCAAGTGAGGGAGAGAAAAAATAGAAGCAAGGTAGAGTGATGAAAGGAGAGAAAGAGAGGAGAAGAAATGAATGAAGAAGAAGGAGAAGTCTAGAGGACTAAGCACACAAGGTAAGTTAGCTTAATCTCCACTTGAATCAATCTTTTCTCTTCATCCTTAGGGTTCAAAACTCACCCTCCTTCTCTTATTCAAGTTGTTGAAAAAGCTAAGAGAAGGGAGGAATCTTGCCACTTTCTTTAAGAGGAAACAAGAAAAAGAATTCACTAAGTGAGTTAGGGAGATTATTAGGTAGGTTTAACAATATTTTTTAGAAAAACTTTGAAATTAGAAACATTTATACGAAATTTTGATCCTAGAACTTTGTTGAAATTTACTATATTTGTTACCTTGATGATTGGCCATGGATATTGCTATATCATGATACATGTTGATCTTGCATGTGATGTATGTTTGAATACTTAGGTTGGCTTGAAAAGTTCTACATAGGTATGGCTATAGGTAGCAAAATTTTTAGATTTTTGTGCTGCTATTTTGTATATTTAAATTTGGTGAAAAATTGATGGAATATAATTAGATGTTAATTAGGAAGAAAATAGAAGAGGACATAATAAGATGATGAACTAAAACCTTAGAAAAAGGTTTGGTTAGGAAATTGGATTTCGGAGTAACCAAGTTAGCTTCTGTTTTTTAAATTCTGGAAAGAATTAGTTAGGAATTAAAAGAAATAGTTAACATAACAAATATAGATATATGTCTCACAGATTTTTAGTCACTAGAATCACTCTATTTAGAGTCCATATGAGGTAGATATGATCAAATTAGTAAGCAGTGGTCAGAAAATGGTTAATCAGAGAAGAATCTATTAGGAAAGTTTTTGTGTTTGAATTTCTGAAAATATTTTATAGGGAATTAAAATAACTGGTTAACATAAAAAATATAGATATATGTCTCACATAAATTTAGCCACTAGAATCACTCAATTTAGTGTTCATATGAGGGAGATATGGTCAGATTCGTATGTAGAGGTCAAAACCTAGCCGAGAAGAAATAACGTTTAACTTGAGAGGGTAATTTCACCAAAATTACGTAAGATTTCGTTAAAATTTTCAACATAATAGTTTTATAGAATTGTTTTATCTTTAAATTAACGCCAAGATCACCTAAATTAGAGTTAAAATGAGAGAGTTATGCTCTGATTAGTGAGAGAAAGTTAAGCAGGATGAAAACCTACATCAGAGAATAACACAACATAGAGCATGGTCATGTTCCAAGTGATAGTCAGGCCGTGTTCGGTGCTGGAAAGGGTATTCTGAAGCCTAAAGCCTGTTTGTTTTACAGGAAATGGTCAAACCGTGTTACAAAATATGTTTAGGCCGTGTTGAAAGTTGGTAAAGCTTATTTTCAACATTTTTTCTACCCTAAATGAACCTCATTAACTATAGGATAATAATAGAAACCAAATTGAAGAAGAATGTCGTATTAAATTTGTGAGAACATGTGTTAAAAATAATATAAGTAGGAGGAAAGTGACTAGAGGCCAAGCATAAAGAAAATGAAGAGATAAAAATAATATTTAAAAAAGAAGAAGAATCTTATAAATGAAAATAATAAATGACTAGTGTGTCTCATAGCCATTGCCATTGCATGAACTCCTTACTATCTTAAGTGTATAATTGTGACATGAAAATATTTTATAAAGTGATATTTAAAATGATTATGTTCATGTTATGATTACTAATGATTTTTGGTAATGATTACATTTTGGCTATTAATGTGAAAAAAAGAAGAAATGAGTACAGTCACATGGCGGTCCGTGTGGTGCACCAGTAAGGGACGCTCTACCAACAGCTATGATAATGTTAATGAGAAAAGGAAGTGTGCCATGTCGAATGAAGAGAGAAAAATCTGTACCGGAGAGTAGAAAGTACTCACCCTGACCAAGGTAGTTTGATATGAAAAAAAGTTGATAGCCATTATATGATATTCTGAAAATAGTTATTCATGCCATACATGTCATAACTGTAAGATTTTCATGTGTATGGATAAAGTGCATTCATATGACCTAAGGATATTTACTGTAGTTTATACAGATGAACATGACATGATGAACTATATTGATGATAATTATGATTTATTGTTGAACCTACTGAAATTTAATTCTCACTATATTTCCATATCATATTCAATAAACTAATTGTGCAAATTTGTCTATGGCTCTAGATTTTGGTGTACATCGGAACGAGCTACTCTATGTTATACAGATCTTAGAAATTAATAAGATATTTGTAATCGAGTTGACTAAGATTCCGGTAAAGGTACAACCACCCGCACCCGTATCTCTGGAATTGGTCAACATGAATGAATAAGATGTAGATATTTATGTGTTTGATTTTTGTACGTACGTTTTAATTAATGATGTATATGTGAACTCAGTATTGTAGACCTTAAAGCTTGATTATGCTTGTTTAAATTAATTGAATGTTATTTTGAGTTAAGTAATTATAAGTAAAGAGGTAATGACTTCATGGGATTTTTAAAAAAATTTATATATGTTTGTATGTAAAAAAAATGGAGTTGTTACAAAATGTATGTTGTTTGAAAAGAACATGCCCAGGATATTTTAGGTAGAAGCTATTAACACACTTGTTTATTTACAGAGCAGGTTGACTATAAGAGCAATAAAAGATATGACACTATCAGAAGCATTTACATAAACCTTTTATCAATCATTTGAAAGTGTACGATTCTCCTTGATATCTCCATGTTCTAATAAAAAAAAGGCATAAAATAGAAGAAAAGGCATATTTTTGGGCTAAAGTACTCAATCAAAGGGGTATAGAATTTTTAATTTGAAGAATCAAAAAGTTATTGACAATTGTGATATAAAATTTGATGAAGGTACTGTGTGGAATTAAGATGAATCTAATGCTGAACAAACCAATTGTCACCACTCAATACCAAATTTTCAAGCAAAACAACAAGCAGATCATGATGTAAATTCAAGTTATCTAGATTCAAACAATCATGATAACGAGTGATGAGGGATCACCTACACCTCAAGTTCCTACATTTGAAGGTCCTATCACTAGGGCAAGGGCTAAGGAGATCCAACAAAAATTAGACAAGGTGATGACCTTTTTCTTGTCCAAGGAGCCTTCCATGTTAACAGCCTTCTTCGAGCCATCAATCAAGGATTTGTCCATCAAGTCAATGGTGGCCATTGCAGCTCATGAAGACCCTAGGGGTGAAGAGAAGACTCCATGAAGTGATTGGATGTTTTGCTTGTAGTCTTTTCTGTTTTAAGACAATTTCCTTATTTAACTTTTAATATTTCGTTTTTATAAAGGGAGGCTAGCACTAGGACTATAAAAGGCCCTCCTTAGCATGTTTTTAGTAGATTAGACATTTTGTAACTCAGATACTTATTTTCCCTTCTATCAAAAGAGTGCTTTTGAGAGAAGAGAGCTTTGCTGATTGATCTTGCTTAGTTGTTCTTGTGTGTGTCAATCTCCCTAGAGATTGGTGTTCTCAAGCCTCCATAAGCCTCCTCCTTGTGCTTGGCTGCCATGGCAATTGTGTAAGGTTGTACTGGTAGGGTTTCTTCATCATTTGGTTCAGTTCTTGATTCAGAGAACAAGGGTTATTCCATTGTGTGAATTGGTTCTACTTCTATTCCTTTTATTTCTGTTTTCTTCTATTTTCAGATTTAACCTCCATTATTGTCTTCTTTGAGTTCTGTCAAGGTTTGGTGTCTAGATCTAGAGTTTGTGGCTTACCCCACATCAAATTGGTATCAGAGCAAGGTGACACCTTACCGCCACCACATCACCACCAAAGCACTGCCGCTGGTTTGCTTTGTTCATCTGGAGTCTTTGCCATTTCAGTTTTCTGTCATTTTCGTTTTTGAGTCATTTCTGGTCTTTCATTGTTGTGCTTTGCTTGAATTGCTTGTGGTTTTGGATATTTGGACACCTTCCCTCACCTACATCATCGTGAACTACCATAGAACACTTGCTGCAGCCTTGTTCAACCACCAACCACCATTCCTAGCCTTCACCATCCAGAAAAACGTCCATGACTTGCTGCAATAGCCAGATTTGATTTCTAAGGCTGAACATTAGCTGCTCCTTACAAATCAGGCTGCATTCCTTTATTGCATCAACCAGGTTTGACTTCCATGGCTGAGCATTAATTGCTCCTAAAAATCAGGGATTTGTTTTTGTAGCTGTCATAATTACTCCATAAAATAAGGGATATTTGATTTTCAGCTGTTATAATTGCTCCTAAAATCAGGGGATTTGATTTGTAGCTGTTATATTTGTTCCTCAAATCAGGGAGATTTGATTTGCAGCTGTTATACTTGTTCCTTAAAATCAGGAAGATTAAGTCCAATCTGCTATTAGAAGTTATTTTTGAAATTTAAATTGAAATTCCAGGTGTTAATTTCTTATTTCTGATATTCCAAGTTTCATTTCTGTATTTTATTTATTCTTGAGACAAAAAGAAAAAAAAAACGAAAAAAAAAACGAAAAGAAAAGAAAAAGAAATTCAAGTCTCATTTCAGCATTGCATTTGTATTTCATACTATCCTAAGTTGTAATCATTTCATAGAAGTAGTTTGTACTTAGTCATTTCTCAAGTGAAACTCAAAGGGATTGCCAAGAGGCTTCAGATACACCAAGGAGTCCTACAAGCCCTAGCCATACCTTAGCCTTGTCCCACACTTAGCCAGATTTCGAACCTCACCCTTCTAATCTCCATTGGTACAAGTTGAGACAAGTAAGGTACAATTCTTCCTTCTTGAGTTCAAATTGATTGAGTATACTTTGTCTAATTGCATTACCTTCTTGTAATTGTCTTGTTCAATCTTATTTTCTTTCTTTTTCTGAGTCATTTGCTTGTTTAATCCTCTGCCGAACTTATCCTTTCTATAATTCACCATTTCTTGGCGATTGTTGGCTTAGAACACTCTGTTCACGTGGGTTATTTGATCCATACAAGACAATCCATTAAAAAAAAAAGAAAAAAAAAACGTACATCAACAACAATTAGGAGAGAGAGATCAAACACAAGAGTGAAACACTAGTGAGGTGATTTTGATTTCTCTAATCTGACTTGTTTAGGTGTTAGTCTTCTTTTGAACATGTCTAGGTCACCAAGTCCTCCACACTCAAGGAGTTCCTCACCAATACCGCCTGAGATGTTCAACATGCTCAAGACCATGTCGGACAACTTAGCCCACTTGACTGCTCGGATGGCTGTTTTGGAGTCAAGGCCAGCACCACCCGCCCTCGTCCCTCTAGGCACCTATGCTGAGGATGGAGGCCCTTCCAATGTCGCCGCAAGAGCGCCCCTACCAGATCAAAGGAGTGCTTATGATGCAGCTCGAGGCGCACACCAACAAGTCCCTCCAGGCACCGCTTCTCACCTTGGAAGATCAGAAGGCGCTGCCCCACATCATGGCACTCCAGTCCATGCTCACAATGAGCAACTCTCTGTCCATAACTCTCCTTTACATAGACGAAATCATTATGCACCTAATCGTTTTAATACATTTCAGGGTTACCAAGATGAGGAATTGGAGTATGAAGGCTGGCAAGCTGAGCCACCTAGGGGATACCAAGCTAGAAGAGGACGTGAGCCAGAGCAAGATGGCATTGGGAAGATCAAAGTGAAGATCCCAAGTTTTGAAGGCAAGTGTGATCCAGATGCATACATGGAGTGGGAGACCAAGATAGAACAAATCTGGTCATGTCACAACTTTGCTGAGCATAAAAAGGTCCAGTTAGCTGCATTGGAGTTCAATGGCTATGCCCTCATATGGTGGGACAACCTGGTCAAGGAAAGAAGAAGAGTACTTGATCCAGACGTGGCCACATGGGAGCAAATGAAAGCTTTGATGAGGGCTAGATTTGTGCCTCAACATCATACAAGGGATTTAAGGCAAAGATTGGAGAATTTGAGACAAGGGTCAATGAGTGCAGAAGAGACCTACAATGCCATGCAAGTGGCAATGGTGAAAGCTAATGTGATTGAAGATGAAGAGACAACCATGGCCAGGTATCTTAGAATTCTCAATTCATTTCTGGCTAATGAAGTCGACTTGTATCCATACAGCTCTATGACAGAATTGCTACACTTAGCAATCAAAGTAGAAAGAAAGACAAGGGCTAGGAACCAAGGAAACAAGAGCTCAAGTGGAACATCCAACACTTGGAGAAACCAGCAAGGACGTAGCTCTCAATCCTATGGCCGGGAGTCTTCACAAAGAGAGCCATACTTAGAGCAAGTCGGACAGAAAAGAAGTGCACCACCTAGTGCCACACCCTACCCTCCACGAGCCACAACTGGTTCCTCTAATGGATCCAAAGGGAGTACCTCTAACCCTACTCTTAGAACTAGGGACATTGAATGCTTTAAATGTAGAGGAAGAGGTCATATGATGAAGGATTGTCCTAATAGAAAAACGCTCATGATTAACCACTTAGGACAATATGAATCTGAAAGTGACAAAGAAGATAATGAAGAGTGTGTTAATGAGGTGAATGAGCATGAATCTGGTTTTGATAATGAGGATGAGATTGAGTATGAGCATGGAGAGTCTTTAATTTGTAAGAGAACATTGCATGTACAACCTGCCCCTTGTGAGGATAATCAAAGGGAAAACTTGTTTCATACTAGATGCTTAGTTAAGGGAAAGGTGTGCAACATGATAATTGATGGAGGTAGTTGTTGCAACATTGCTAGTACTGAATTGATTTCTAAGTTGCAAATTACTACTTTTCATCACCCTAGGCCTTACAAACTGCATTGGATGAATGATTGTGGAGAATTGAAAGTGAATAAGCAAGTTAAAGTTACTATCACATTAGGTCACTATGAGGATACAATTCTGTGTGATGTTGTTCCTATGCAAGCTTGTCACATCTTGTTAGGAAGACCATGGCAATATGATAGAAGAGTCATGCATGATGGTCACACTAATAAGCATTCCTTTACATTTAATGGCAAGAATGTTGTCTTAAAACCTATGTCTCCTATGCAGATTGCCGAGGCCTATGAAAGGAAGAAGGAAAACGACAAGGAACAAGGAGAGGAGAAGAAGCAAGGCAAGAGCACAACTCGGCAGCAAGTAGGCACCCCCTCAAAGCCAAGCCACGCATTAGCAATACAGCCTTCTAGTGTCTTATTAGCATCCAAAAGTGAGCTACAAGGTGAGTATCTACCCCTAGAAACCACCCTCATGCTTTTGTGCAAGAAACTGGCCATGCTAAGTGAAGAAACTAAGGCTGCCCTACCCCCTCCTATCCAAGCCCTTTTAGAAGAGTTTAAGGATGTATTTCCGGATGAGATACCCCCTGGCCTACCCCCTTTGAGAGGCATAGAGCACCAAATAGATCTTATTCCCGGAGCCACCTTACCAAATAGGCCAGCTTATAGAATGAACCCTAAGGAGAGCCAAGAAATCCAGACCCAAGTGCAAGAGCTCCTAGACAAGGGTTATGTGAGAGAGAGCCTATCTCCTTGTGCCGTGCCAGTCCTACTTGTGCCAAAGAAGGACAACACATGGAGGATGTGTGTTGACTGTAGAGCCATCAACAACATCACCATCAAGTACCGCCATCCAATTCCGAGGCTGGACGACATGTTGGACGAGCTCCATGGTGCCACCATCTTCACAAAGATTGATCTAAGGAGTGGATATCATCAGATTAGGATGAAAGAAGGAGACGAATGGAAGACTGCATTCAAGACCAAGTTTGGTCTCTATGAATGGGTTGTGATGCCATTTGGTTTGACAAATGCTCCTTCTACTTTCATGAGATTGATGAACTATGTTTTGAGGAACTTTATAGGGAAATTTGTTGTAGTATACTTTGATGATATACTCATCTATAGCAGGTCCCTAAAGGAGCATGAAGAACACTTAAGGGAAGTTCTTTCTATCCTTAGAGAAGAGTACTTGTATGCCAATTTGAAAAAGTGTGATTTCTGCACTAATAAAGTCACATTTCTTGGTTTTGTAGTGAGTACACAAGGGCTGCAAGTGGATGAAGAGAAGATAAGAGCCATTCAAGATTGGCCAACTCCAACTTCAATTGGACAAGTGAGGAGTTTTCATGGACTAGCCAGCTTCTATAGGCGCTTTGTCAAGGATTTTAGCACCATTGCTGCACCCTTGACTGAGATCACCAAGAAGCATGCTCCATTCGTGTGGGGAGAGGCACAAGAGAGGGCCTTCAACAATCTGAAGTGGAGGCTCACCAAGGCGCCACTTCTAGTGCTCCCAGATTTTACTCGCCCATTTGAAGTAGAGTGTGACGCTTCTGGAATTGGTATTGGAGGTGTACTCATGCAAGAAGGTAAGCCTATTGCCTTCTTCTCTGAAAAATTGAAAGGTGCATGTCTTAACTACTCTACTTATGACAAAGAGTTGTATGCTTTATATAGAGTGCTTAAGACTTGGCAACATTACTTATGGCCTAGAGAGTTTATTTTGCATACTGATCATGAGTCTTTAAAGCATTTTAGGAGTCAAGATAAACTTGATAGGAGGCATGGTAGATGGATGGAATTCATTGAAACATTTCCATATGTCATTAAGTATAAAAAGGGAAAAGATAATGTTGTTGCTGACGCACTTTCTAGGAGACATGTTTTGTTGACCACATTAGACTCTAAGGTGTTAGGATTCACTTACATTAAAGAGTTATATGCAGATGACATTGATTTTGGTGCTACTTATAAGCATTGTGTGCAGAAAGGTTCCTTAGATAAGTTTTACTTGTTTGAGGGATTTTTGTTCAGAATTGATAAGGTGTGCATTCCTAGATGTTCCTTGAGGACGTTACTTGTCGAGGAAGCCCATAAGGGAGGTTTAATGGGACACTTTGGTAGGGATAAGACATATCATATGCTGCATACACATTTCTTTTGGCCACACATGCTTAGGGACGTAGAACACTTAGTGAAGAGATGTTTAGAGTGCCTAAAAGCCAAGTCTAGAATTAAGCCACATGGTTTGTATACTCCTTTACCTATTCCTACAGCCCCTTGGGAAGATATTAGTATGGATTTCATTGTAGGGTTGCCTAGGACTAAGAAGGGGAGAGATTCTATATTTGTGGTTGTTGATAGATTTTCTAAGATGGCTCATTTTATTGCTTGCCATAAGACTGATGATGCTTCTAATGTAGCTAACTTGTTCTTTAGGGAAATAGTTAGGTTACATGGAGTGCCTAAAACTATTGTGAGTGATAGGGATGTGAAGTTCCTTAGCTATTTTTGGAAAACTCTTTGGGGAAAACTAGGGACTAGATTGTTATTTTCTACTTCTAGTCATCCACAAACTGATGGTCAAACTGAAGTGACCAATAGGACTCTCACAACTATCTTAAGGGCTATCATTAGAAAGAATCTGAAGGCTTGGGAAAATGCATTACCTCATGTAGAATTTGCATATAATAGGGCTGTTCATTCTTCTACTTCTCTAAGTCCTTTTGAGTGTGTTTATGGTTTGAATCCTTTAACCCCACTTGATCTTACGCCGTTGCCTATGAAGGAACGAGCAGATTTCAATGCAGGAAAACATGTGGAGTTCATTCGGGAGATGCATGAAAGAACTAGGGCAAAACTACAACAAAAGGGAGAGTACAATGCTGCCAAGGCAAACCAAGGAAGAAGGAGAGTGATCTTCAAACCGGGGGATCTTGTTTGGGTTCATTTGAGGAAGGAGCGTTTTCCTGAAAAACGCAAGTCCAAGCTTTCACCAAGAGGAGATGGTCCATTCAAGGTTCTGAAAAGAGTTGGAGATAATGCTTATGTGCTGGAGCTGCCCGGGGAGTATGGCGTGAGTGCAACCTTCAATGTTGGAGACCTTACACTTTATGAGGGACATGATGAGGAGCTGGATGATTCGAGGTCGAATCCTTTTCAAGAAGGGGAGGATGATGAGGGATCACCTACACCTCAAGTTCCTACATTTGAAGGTCCTATCACTAGGGCAAGGGCTAAGGAGATCCAACAAAAATTAGACAAGGTGATGACCTTTTTCTTGTCCAAGGAGCCTTCCATGTTAACAGCCTTCTTCGAGCCATCAATCAAGGATTTGTCCATCAAGTCAATGGTGGCCATTGCAGCTCATGAAGACCCTAGGGGTGAAGAGAAGACTCCATGAAGTGATTGGATGTTTTGCTTGTAGTCTTTTCTGTTTTAAGACAATTTCCTTATTTAACTTTTAATATTTCGTTTTTATAAAGGGAGGCTAGCACTAGGACTATAAAAGGCCCTCCTTAGCATGTTTTTAGTAGATTAGACATTTTGTAACTCAGATACTTATTTTCCCTTCTATCAAAAGAGTGCTTTTGAGAGAAGAGAGCTTTGCTGATTGATCTTGCTTAGTTGTTCTTGTGTGTGTCAATCTCCCTAGAGATTGGTGTTCTCAAGCCTCCATAAGCCTCCTCCTTGTGCTTGGCTGCCATGGCAATTGTGTAAGGTTGTACTGGTAGGGTTTCTTCATCATTTGGTTCAGTTCTTGATTCAGAGAACAAGGGTTGTTCCATTGTGTGAATTGGTTCTACTTCTATTCCTTTTATTTCTGTTTTCTTCTATTTTCAGATTTAACCTCCATTATTGTCTTCTTTGAGTTCTGTCAAGGTTTGGTGTCTAGATCTAGAGTTTGTGGCTTACCCCACATCAACGAGCCTTATATCAGTTCACTTAGCTCAAGTCCTTCTTCACTAAGGGATCCATCCTCTTCCTTATCAAAGTCACTAGTGAGGAAAACAAAATCCATTTATGAAATTTATAAACATTGTAGACAATGAATTATGGAACCAAAAAATTTTAAAGAGGCTTCGAAGCATGAAAAGTAAATGTCTGCTATGTAGGAGGAGATAAAATGATTAAGAAAAACGATAGTTTCCATTTGTAGTTGTTTGTTTCTTACTCAAATAAGCTCATAGGAAAAATCTTTTAGGTAGAATTCCTTGTCTATTCCATTCCTTTGTATCTTGCATAGGGTTGAGTGATTATGATCCTTTCCTTTTTTATTCCATTGTCCTTCTTAGTTAGTTAGGATTTTGTTCTTTAAAATCTTCTTAATAGCTTGGACAACTATACCTCTTAATTGAGTATTTAGTAATTAATCAAAGATAGACTTATTTATAAAAGGCAACTTTTTATTTAGATGATAAGGTAGCTATCAATTAGAATCAATTTCATTTAATATGATTTTATCCTTCAAATAGACAGTGGTGTAATTGAAAGGTAACATTACAAGCACTTTCATGCTTGAGGGACTACATTGAAAACCATTATCTATGAGGGGCAAAGTGAAAGTTCACCTATTTATCAAAGGAAAATAGAGTTTTCTATGAAAATAAATGGGTGATGGGAGAAGTTTAAGAAAAGAGCATAGACTGAAGATGAAGAAAAAAGTAAGATTCAAAAGAAAGATAAAGAGAGCCTATTGTTAGAAAAATAAGGAAAAATATCAATAAAAGAGAAATGATAAGAAGGAGGAAGTTGGACAAATGGAGAAGACCCTTTGTTCAACAAAACATGGTGAAGAAAGTTGCATCATAACCTTCAAGGAAGTCAAATAGGATCTTTAGCTTGAAAATAAAAGAAAATCAATTAAGAATGATACCCCAATTGATGTCTCTGGCTATAAGCCCACTGAGGCTAATAAATCATCAAGTTTCATAATATAGGGAAACTAAATAGAAGGAGGAACTTGAGCAAAATGAGGAAACAAACTCGTTGCTTTACACCACTAATAGTAATGCTCAAGGCTCAAACAAGGATGTTGTAAAAACTTTTATTAGCTTCAATCTAAAAATAATTCTAAAGAGGAATATGAAGGGTCAGTTGAGAAGATGACCCTAAATGAGCTTCACCTCAATAAATTAGCAAATGATCACACCTTAGAAGGATTTGCTATAGACATTTTGTCTCTTAAGGCTATAAGTGTTGAGATAAAAAGTGAGATTATTGGATTGTGCAATGAAATGAAGTTAGAATTTTTATAGTTGAAGTAGGAAATGATGGAAATTATGGATCATTTCCAAAATTTGTGCAACGTTACTACCTTTGTGGACCTTCTTAACCCAAAATCCAAAGCTCCATGAAGCCAAGCCACTGTAGAGATTAAAGTGAAGGATGAACTTGCTAATGGAAAAAAACTTCCAGAAGAAAAGGCTAAATAAGGAAAAGAGTAGCCTACTATGGGCCCAATGAAAGCTAAAGAGAGTGTGAAGAAAGCCGCATATGGGCCCCGGAAGCCCTAACCTAATCTTACTATAATCATACCCATCCTTAACACCAATTCTGTATATCCTATTTTCTCTTTTCTTTTTCCATCTTAATGTCATATGGTGCTTATATTTCGGTTATTGCTAAGACAATATCGGATGATGGTTAAACTTATGACTACGTAGGACCTTATTTATTATTTTTGGCTGAATGATCATGTGGCAATATTATCTAAGTTGTGGAATTGATTATGCCTTATTTATTTTATGAGCCCCTATGCCTTGGTGATATCAAAGGGGCAAAAAACTAAGATAGATAAATTGCATGTTATGCTATTGTTTGAAATTGCACTGTTTTAATAATTAATTTTCTATTGAATAGTTAAACTATTAGGCTTGATTAGTTTCTCATAAAGTTGGATTTTATTGAAATGGTAATATTTCTTTATTGTATCACTACAAAAAAGGTTTTTAGCCATAGTTTTTAAGTGTCATTAAACCTCTTAACGATGGTTGCCAAATTCGTCGTTAAATTATCGTCTTAGTGATGGTTTTGGGAATTGTGGGAACATCGTCACTAACTTAGGGCTTAGCAACGGTTTTAGAACTGTTGCTAAATCCTTTTTTTAATTTGTTAATTTTTTATTTGTTAAAAGTATTTCAAAATGGCATACATCCAATCGCAAGTTTCAGAATAAAGATTTGTTTAAATTTAAATAAATATCATTTATTAAGCATAAACCAATATTTATAAAATCACGAATAAACAGTATTACAAAATAAAGATTAAAATCTTTTATTCTTTAATCACTACAATAAATCTCTTTTCTTCTCTTATCCAAAATCTTCTTGCTATAAAGTTTTATTTGCTGATGTTTCAAGTTCACTAAAATGCAAAAATTTAAAGCTCCATTGCTACATGTAAACATAGGATGAACGTGGATATGAAAAAAAAATCACAAGAAAAAATGAATGAAAATGAAATACAAAAATATACCAAAATGTAAAAAAGAAATTTGTTGGTTCACAAGAAAAGGATGAGTAGAAGTGAAGCACTTTGATAAAGAAAAAACATAGACAGAAGAAGCAGTTTGATTGGTTGAGAAGCCAAAAAGCTGAGGGAGAAAGAAAGAAAATGAAGAGAGAAGGTGGAGAAAAGTAAAGTGGGAAAGAAAGGAAAAATGAAGAATGGAAAAAAAATGGCGGAGGAAAGAAAGAAAAAGGAAGTGGAACCGCGTGCATGGGAAAAAAAACGAGATTTAGTGACAGTTTTCTAAAGCATCACTAAAAACTGAGGGCGCGCGAGAAATGATGAGATTTATCGACAGTTTTTTTAAAAAATTTCTCTAATTAGCTATCAGTTTTTGAAAACCGTTGCTAAAAAACTAACAGTGGTATAAAATGTGTAGAAAATAATGATTTTTAATGACGATTTTCTAAAAAACTGTCATTAAATGG
The DNA here is from genome assembly GCA_037074535.1 of Gleditsia sinensis. NCBI lineage: Eukaryota > Viridiplantae > Streptophyta > Magnoliopsida > Fabales > Fabaceae > Gleditsia > Gleditsia sinensis. Next base: position 48,743,889 of record CM073469.1, read on the forward strand.
TGACGATTTATGGAAAACCGTCACTAAGTAACTATGGTTACAAAACAACATTGTTAAATTACTATGTTGTTGTAGTGTATTTTCAATGGTTTATTCTGAAAATCTTTTTCTGGATTAACTTGGAGAAATAAGAAAAATCTATAGAAGTATATGTGTTTGAAAAAACATGCAAAATAGTAGGTCCATAAATCTTAAAGGAGAAAGTTGCAATACTAGTTCATATATTTAAGGGGTTCTTGAAGGAAAAACGGAGCATAGATTAAGGGGAGATTTCTAAACTCTATTATTTCCTTTATCCACATAATTGTTTTACATCTTGAAAACTCTTCTTATAATCTTGTATTGCCATCATCTAAAAGGAGAAGGATTTTGAGCCCAGTTTTGAACTAACCCAACTTAATGATTTAATTAATTAACTTGGTTTTATTAAGTACTTTAAATAAAGCCCTTTTTTATGATGTCTTGAAATATCTAATAACTTGTCACAAGTGAGTTATTTTACCTTTAAATTCATCCTATTTTGGGATTTGTCATTAGGTAAATTATGGGTTTTTAAATTAAACTTCATTAAATTAATATTTTGATGAGAATTGATCCAATTATATCTTTTTATGCAGGTATATGAAGATTAGAAGAGTGAGGAGCAAGATGGACCTAGAAGGGATGAAAAGTTGACACAAAGAACTGAAGTTGCTAATAAACAATTGAGTGTCGCGACACTTGTGTGAAAACCCCTTATATAAGAAGCATTGCAACACTTATATAAGCATTACTATTGCAATTTTTATTTTTAAAAGCCCAATTTAACTCCAATTAGGCATATATATACATATATAATTGACCTAGGGTTACGCCCCAAAGACAAAGAGCATAGACAAATTAGAAAGAGCCCATGAGAGAGGAAAAGTGGCACCCAAATTAAATTTTTGATTCTTGCTCAGGATGATTACTTAGGAAGAGGGATTTGACAAAATTCCTTATATTCTTTCTTTCTTCTCTTGTATTTTGTTTTATATGTTTTCTTTCTTCCATTTGAAATTTTTTAAATTACTTTATGGAGTAGAGTAGTTTAGTTTGATATATTGGTGGTTCCTAGCATGTAGCTAGGTTGAACCCTAATTTACTATTTATCAATTCAATATAGTTTTACTATTTATTCAATTCTATACTTTCATGTTTCAATTTCCTAGCCACCGATGCTTTAGAATGAATATTTTCTTTATAAGAAGGGTTTAGTTAGTCTAGATCTGGATTGAATAGCATATGATTAATTATATTAATTGAATAAGTGAATTAACTCAGTTATATGTGGAATAGATATATCATTACATCCTATATATAATCAGTTAGGGCTTGAGCTTAGTTTCTAAATTTATACACTTGTTATTTGCTTTAAATATGTTAGGAATTACTTGGTATTGAATTAAATTTATTAATTTTGAAATAAACTAGTAAATAATTTAGTGTCCTGATTAATAGAAAATGTATTGAATTAAAAGTTGAATTAAGAGTAACAATATAATGAAATATTAGGCAAAGTTAATTTGCCTAAATTTTCTTTAATTGACATTTTATCTATTTGTTGTGTTTTTGCTACCTATTTATTTTTTATTTTTATCTCAACCATCTTAATACAATCTATCTAGATAAAGTAACTGGATTTATAGCAGTGTTTAAACACTACAGTTGAGTGTCCATCTGAGTTTGGTTCTTTACTCAAACTATTATATTACAACCGTGATACGTACACTTACATAACTGTATAAATTGACAAACAATACCATATCTTGAAAAAAGTTTTAAGCAATGGTTTATGCGCAAGATGAAAAAAGTTAAGCAAAATTTAAATTGCACAAAAAGTGTACCAACTCCTACTTTTAGGAACCTTCTATAATGGCATTATTTGGTTAGGCTTTCTTATGCCATCACTTTTGACTTGCTAAAAGAGAATGGGAATCGGGTTGCAAAATCCTAGAGCAAAGAGAAGTAACTGTGGCAAAAAAATAAATTTCTCCAACAACATCTACAACAAAAAGGACGAAGGAGTAGGCTTACTTGGATAGAAAAATTTATATATATTTCCAAAATTTCTAAAAGCACCTAAGCGAGCTAGGAAAGGAGCATTTGAGGCTGTGTAGAAAGTTCAAAAGCATCTCCAATTGTCTTATTCCACATCTATAAATTCCCATCCAAGTTTGCATTAAAGGGCAAGAAGATAAGTGCATTCAAGAGAGATATTGATTTATTATTCTTTCCCTTTGTATGGGTAATTTTCATTGGTTAATCTATCCTTCTAGAAGTTAATATTTTGGGAGGCTCTTGTGAGCATTTATTCCTTCCTTAGTGTTGTGCTAAGCTCTTGTTGAAAGTTTGTGTTTGAGAATATTTCTAGGTTTTTGAGGAAAAACTTGCGCAGAATTAGGTTGCTTTGGTGAGAGGTTATAAAAAGTTTGTACTTATTTACTTAGAAAGTTTTGTTGAAGTTAATCTTATGAAAATATCTCGGTGGAATAGGTTGCCTTGGTGTGAGGTTGTAAAGTCTTGATTGTCTTCCCTGTATTGTAATTGCATGACACTAATAAAAATTCTCTTTTAGTGCTTGATGAGAGGACGACAACAACTAATCTTTTTTCTATTAGGTGGAGTCGGCTACATGGATCAAACGATGCTACAGTGACCTATTATAAATAAGATCAATAGATAGATTATTAACTATTAAATCTTTATTAATAGTTTCACCTATTATTTTCTTTAACCTCCCTCTACTTTTAACTATCAAACTATTTTCCATCTTATCTACTCTTCTCAATAGGGCTTCTGGAGATCTTCTTCACACACATCCAAACCACCTTAAGCGATATTCTACCATTTTCTCCACAATAGGTGCTACTCTAACTTTCTCTCTAATGCATTCATTTTTAATCATATCTCTTCTGGTGTGTCCACACATCCAACACAACATTCTTATCTCTGTAACATTGAGTTTATCTTCATGTTGTCTTTTAACCACTCAACATTCAATACCATACAATATAGCAAGTCTTATAGCTGTACGGTAGAATTTTTCTTTAACTTTGAGTGGTACTTTTTCTATCACAAATGACACTCGAAGTCTTCCTCCATTTCATCCATCTCACTTGAATCCTATGGTGTACATCCTCCTTTATACGAAAACCATGTGTTTCCAAAGCTTGCCTTCATGATTCTAACTTCATATTTATTTTCTCTTGCGATTCACTAACTAAGACTATATCATCTGCAAAAATCACACAACGAGGTCCCAAATCTTGTATATGTTCAGTAATTGTGTCTAAAATCAAGTTAAAAAGATATGGACTCAAAGAAGACCCTTGATGCAGTCTAATAATTGTGGAAAAATTTTTTGTGTCCCCATTTTGTGTTCACACACAAGTCGTGATCCTATTGTACATGTTTTTAATTGCTCGAATATACGCAATATGTACTCATTTCTTCTCTAAAACCTTCCATAAAATCTCTCTTAGCAATTTGTTATATTCCTTTTGTAGATCAATAAGAACCATATGCAAATCTTTCTACCTCTTTTGATAACTTTCCATCAATCTCCGAGTAAGTAAACTGCTTAATTGACCTTCATAACATGAAACCAAATTAATTTTCTGTGACTTAAGTCTCTTGTCTTAATCTTTACTCAATAATTTTCTCCCATAACTTTATAGTGTGGCTCATGAGCTTAATCCCCCTATAGTTGACCCAGTTCTGTATGTCCTCCTTATTTTTATAGATAGGGATTAAAGTACTTTTTCTCTATTCATTCGACATTTTCTTAGATTTCATTATCATATTAAACAACTTAGTGAGCCATTTTATATCTTTCCTTCATAGACTTTTCCATACCTCAATAGGTATATTATCGGGTCCTATTACTTTGCCATTTTCTATTCTCTTCAAAGCTTTTTCTACTTTAAGCTCATGAATTCTATGATAAAAGGTATAATTATGGTTCTCCTCTGCAACATTTAGTTTGTCAGAGTCACAAGTTAACTCATGTCCTTCATTAAAAAATCCTTGAAAGTAACTCCTCCATCGTGCTTGAATATCTTGCTCCCTTATCGAAATATTATCTTATTCATCTTTAATACATTTCACTTGATTTAGGTCTCTTGTCTTTCTTTTCCTACCATTTGCAAGCCTATAAATTTTTCTTTCCTCATCCTTAATTCCTAAATATTGATATAACCCTTCAAAAGCTCTAAATCTCGCTTCACTCATAACCTTCTTAGCGTCTTTCTTAGCAACTTTATATGTATCCTAAATTTCATTATCTTTACATAAGTGCCACGCCTTATAACACTCTCTATTAACCTTAATCTTATCTTGCACTTTTGTATCCCACCACGAAAATTCTTTACCCTTTAGTCCAATGCCTCTTGATTCTCCAAGTATCTCTCTTGCTATATTCCTGATCCCTTTGGAAATCTCGTTCCATATATCATTTTTATTTTCTTGGACCTCCCAAAGCCCCTCTTCCTCTACTCTTATTTGAAAACTCCTTTGTTGCTCATTCTTTAAAAGCCACCACCTAATTTTGTGAACTGTTTTCTAGCTCTTTCTTTCTACTCTTCTCTTTACTCGTACATCCAAAACTAAAACTTTATGTTGGATAGTCAAGCTCTCTCCAAGTATGACTTTGTAATTTGTGCAAAACTTTATATCTGATTTTCTTACCAAGAAGAAATCTATTTGAGAGGTTGCTTCTCCACTCTTGTACGTGATAAGATGTTCTACTTGCTTCTTAAAGTAAGTGTTTGTTATAGTAAAACTAAAGGCTAAAGAAAAATCCAATATATTTTTACTCTCTTCATTTGCTTCTTCAAACTAAAAACCTCTATGTATACTCTTGTATCCTTTAGATTCACTCTCAACATGTCCATTTAGATCCTTTCCTAGGAAAATCTTTTCTCCTATAAGTATTTCTTGAATCAAACCTTCTAAATCCTTCCAAAAAATTCTCTTATGATGCTCCTCTAATCTAACTTGAGGTGCATATACACTAATCACAATCAAAGTGTCCCGCTCCACTATAAGCTTTAAAGTTATAATCCTATCTCCTAATCTTTTTACATCTACCACATTGTTCCTCCACTCCTTATCATCTATTATACTTACACCATTGCTAGTTCTTGTCTTGCCAGTGTATCAAAGTTTAAAATCTGAAGAATCTAATTCCTTTACCTTTTCTCCTATCCACTTAGTTTCTTGTAACAACATGATGTTTATCTTTCTCCTAATCATGGTATCAACTATTTTCATTGATTTCCTGTAAGTGTGTCTACATTCCAAGTTTCAAAATAGATCCTACCCTTATGAACTAACTTCTTTACTCACACCCTTTCATTAAAGTGTAGGTTCCCTTACTTATTTTTCACTGCACCCGGACGTTGATGAAGTGACCCTTGCTATTTTGACACTGCACTCGAGCTATGCAGCGTGTTGCTTCTAGACAATGACCTCACTATAATACTATCGCTTCGTTTATCTATATTCATGTAACTACGACAAAGTTTTACATTAATTGTCGTATGTCTAATACAACCTTCTTCTTTTATCCAAATTTAAGACCGGCTATATGAATATAGACAAAGTTTGATGAGAGGACATAGAATCTAATTTTTATATCTGAACCTCCATAACCTTAAAGGTCCATGGTTTATCTTTCTGCATTTTTGCTGGCACAACTTTGCTATGATAAGTAGGTTTTCAATTTTTTGTCCATTTTTTTATATGTTTTCATGAAAACCGTGGTCTTATCAAAAAGAAACTTTTGATTTTGCAACTTGCTTATCTGACAAAGTCTTCACTAAACTTTTCTGGGCTAAACAAGCAAGCTCTTTAGTTTTGATATTAAAGAGTTTTCTGAACTTAAAGTTTTGAAGGCATCTATTACTTTTGTCTCTGAAAATGTAATTTAGTTAACAAAAAAATAAATTTATTATTGTGAAAAATTCACAAAAATTCCATCTAATTCAACCCCTGTTCCAAAGGTGATAAAGTCTTGACTAACAAGAGAACCTCAACATTTCTCCAAAAGTTTGTCAGTCACTAACACATGAAGATCAGACTACTCTGTTTTGCTAGAATGATAACAGAGCCTTTCAAACACTTTACAATAAAATAATATATTTTTTTTACTTTTACTTGATTGGGCTGCATGACTCAAGGCAATAAAGTCTTCCAATATCCGGTCTCCGTAGGCTACGTTTGTGGCATCTCTATCATGGCAAGCTTCTCTTCCCTTGACATCCACTTTATAGCATATTCAAAACCCATTAAAGGTTCATAATTCATGAATTATTGAGGGGAGAAGCTCCTACTACCAATAATTGTTATTGGGCTTGGCATAGTTTATTAAAGGGGAGAACCATTTTAAAAGAAGCGAAATGGGAAGTAGGAAATAGGCTAGATATAAGGGTGTTTGAGGGCCCTTGATGATCTAGTATTCTTAATGGGAAAATTACTATTCCATCAAAAAATAGAGATGTGGTTCTGGGTTTGTTTTCTCAACTCAGTAATATTGTAGCTATAACTTTGCATGCTAGCTTGATCGATCAAGTTTCACCAACTAAAATAGTAGATTGCATTTTGCATTTGCCAACCAAGGTTTGCGACAAGCTTTGCTAGGAGGGAAATACGAGGGGTGTGTACACGGTGTAGACACCATCCTTCTTTGTCAATCTTTGTAAACTTCTTTCTTTAGTTTTTTTTTTTTTTTTTTTGGGACTGGCTCAATTTATGTAAACCTTTTTTTTTTTTTTTGAAAAAGCAATCTCTGTAAACTGGTTGGATGGAATTTTGCAACTCTCATTCTTTGGTGTATAATCGGTAGTGATGTACAGGGCCAATTTGGGTGTTTACCCAACCCTAACCCATAAAAAGTCATTACAGATCAAGTCTGCATCCTTGAAATTTTAGCAAGACACATTAAACTTGAATTTTATAAAAGTCTTAACAAAACATATTAAGAATAATTATTATAAATTAATCATGTACAACTAAAAAAAGAGAAAAACATAAACCAAGTAATTATTATTAACCAACAACAATAAGAAAATGACAATATACTTCACCAAAATATAAATTTGACTAGAAAATTCAAAAAAGGAAAGAAGAGTCATTTTAAAAAGAGGTAACAAACATCATAAATCTTCTCTGAAAATTAAAATTTTTATACAAGATTATTTAGCTTGAAATATTACAAAATTAGAGAGTAAGTTGTAAATTTTTTTAAAAATTAATTAGTACTACTTTTTTTCTAGCGAAATTTTTTTAAAAAAAATGAAAAGAACCTCCAAATAAAGAAAGAACATTTTTTAAAGAAAGAAAAAAACTTTTATGAAAAAATAAATTATCCAAAAAAAAACTTAACAAAGAGAACAAAAATGGAGGAAGGGGGCTGTCTATGGGATTGGACATAATATAATATAAATTTGCATATCTATGGGATGTAGATACCCTAATTTGTAGAACTGAATTCACAAACCTGGTAAATATCGCTTTGTTAGCCAAGACCTTAAAATCTTGACCCAATGTTTTTTCAGATGTGTTTGGCAATTTTAGACACGAAATTCAATATTAATGTATCTTTTATATTGATCAAATGTTGACAAACATTTGTAAAAATACAAAAAGATGTTAATGAATTAAATTAATTATTTTATTAATGGAAGATACTATTCATCCAAAAAGTCAATACAGTGGCGTGCATGATGTACGTTTTGCGAGCTAATCGGGTGTTGTGTCTGAAGTTGAAAAATGAGTATTAGCAAGAACGAACGGAATCTTTGACACCATCAAATTTATCTGAATGTTAAATATTAAAATTGGTTCCATGTGACTTATAAGTTCAGTAGCTACAATGTATTCAAATTTTAAAATTAATGATTTTCTTTTCTTTTCTTTTTTGAATAAATTACATTAATTTCTTTGAACATGTATTAGTTATCTCCAGTATTCTTTAAGAAATTATATTAATGTTTTTGAGAAATTTTTCAAGCACCTATAGTGTTTAGTCCTTCATAAATAAAAAAAAGTATTACTGTATTAGAAAATGATTAAAATTTTAAGAAAATAAATCTAATTTAAAAAATTTCCCATTAATTTCTTTTTTTCCATTTTGCTAGTGTATTCAGTAGTGGTCCTCTGTCCAGTTTTTCCTTGTTTATAGACTAAATTTATAGTTTAGTTCTTAAAAAAAATCATTTAATGGAAATTTGTTTGTGAAGTATAGTTAATTTCTTAATTTTTTTTTATTTTAAAACCAAATTATTCCATTAATGGATTAAAAAAAACTAATCTTCTTTATGCATAGTCCTTTCAATGTCATATTAAATAATATATAAAAGTGGGTTGTATAAATTTATACTATCTTATATTTTCTTATACACTAAGAAAAACCCAAAAGATAGTTATTTAATCATTATCAAACATCTTGGCATACTTCTCTCACTTTTTTTTATTATCATTAATTTAGAGCCAAATTTTGTTATTATAATTATCTTTTTTTAATAAATTACTCTCTTTTTTGTTTATTAATACTTTTATTATACAACTATTTTTCATATTATACTAGCATACATAAATTTATTTTAAAAATAAGAGTAAAATATATTAATTTCTCTTATTAATTACTTTTATTATACTATCTTATTTTTCATTAAAAAAATATACACAAAATTCTTTTAAGGGAGCATTTGATATCATGTAAAAAATTTATTCCTATAAATCATATTTTTTAGGAAACAATTTTTTTTAAAATGATGATTACTAAAAATATATAAATTATATTTGATTGATTTTAAATATTTATCTGAAAATCTTCATTTGATTGTAATATAATTTTTTTTTAAAATTTAATACTTTTTTAAAAATATCTTTACACATGTTAAAGTGAGAAAGAGAAAATAAGTGCAAATATTAAAGAGAAAGTGATAAAAAAGAGAACATGATGAGAAAGTGTGTTAAAAGAAAGAAAAAAAAAGAATGAAGACATTATTGTATTTTTACATTTAAAAAAAAAATCTCATGCCATAAAAAACTTTTGATAGGAATTTTTTTTAAAAATTATTCTCAATAATTTATATTTCCTAAAAATTCTATTTTAAAATTTAAAAATCAAACATAAAAATTTAAATTTTGAAAATTTAGTTTCTCAAAAATTTAAAAAAATTCTCTCTATCAAACACTTCCTAAAAATAAAAATAAAAATAAAATATTCTCCTCTTCCTTAATTAATGTTTTCATTATATAGTTTTATCCTCTATTATAAAAGTATATATGAATATTTTTTAAAATAAATAAAATTATATTACAATTTAATTAATATATCTTAAATGTCTTTTATAAAAGAAAAATATACACATAAATAAAATATCACTTTCTCAACTTTTTCTTTTTTCTTTTTCTTAATTTTCAATTAAGTTTTTAAGTCAAAATTTTTTTTATTTTAATAACTTAAACTACTTTAAAATTATTAAGAGAATGAATAATTAGTATTAGAAGATAATGAATTGAAAATAAAATTTAAAAGAATGATTTTTTTTATAAAATGTATTTGAGATATTTAAATTAAATTATAATATATTTTATTCTTTCAAAGATATTTGCGAATATATTTATTATAATAAAAAAAGAGAATAATTTAATAAATGAGAGTAAGAGTACTTTTATATTTTATATTTTTAATTTTTTAAAAAATTTGCATATTTTAAAAATTAAGTTTGTAGGAGAGTTATTTACTGCTTGTTTTTACAATTAAACACGGTTATCACGTCATGGATTAGTTTTAAGTTAACAAAATTTATATTTTAATAATCTAAATTATTTTATAATTATTTTAAGAATAAATTATTAGTATTAAAAGATAATAAATTAAAAATAAAATTTGAGAAAATATTATTTTATTTTATTATTTATTTTTTTTATAAAAAAATATTTGAGATATTTAAATTAAATTATGGTATTTTTTATTTTTAAAAGAGATATGTGTATATATTTATATATTATATTAAAAAATAATTTAATAAATGGGAATAAGAGTAATTTTTTATTTTAATTTTTCTTAAAAAAAATTGTGCATGTTTTTAAAATTAAGTGCCGTGATAAATAATTGCAGGAGAGTAATCTACTGCCCTTTTTTCAATTAATCACGGTTATCACGCCATGGATCGAATGGAAGAGGGCGCCGACGCGGTTCAGCACCCTCTGCCTTGACCCAAAACAATAAGTCCTTCAGAGGCTTCGAAGGATCCAAGTCACCGGAACCTCTTCAGCTTTCCCATCCATCCAGTTCCAGATCCGCCGTATTCACTGCTGGAGTCACCGTAAAGCTGTTGTCTGTGATCATTTAGGTAGTTGATTCTGTTTCAGTTCTCTCTTTTTTTTCCCGCATACTCAGAAGGTATCTCTGGGAGCCTATCCTTAAAAATTGGGGGAAAAAAAAGTGAAAGGAAAGAGGAAAAAAAGAAATATAGATAATGAGTACCCGTTCTTCATCCTTTTCCTTGTGTATAAAATCAATTAATGTAACATCGCAGTGCATTGAAGGGCTTCATTGTATATCTGATATAAAGATTTGCCTAAGAGTTTTTGCCTTTTTTCTGTGGGTCGTTTTAAGTGATATCTGCTGCCCAGCTGCATTTTTTCCCCAAGAATTTCTGAATTCATATCATGGTCTGGAAACTAATTATGATGAGGTTTAGTTAGCTAAGCTCATGTGGACTTTAATTGACAAACAGTTTTGTTTGATCCCCAGGTTCTTTTGGCTGTTTGAAGTATTGATGGGCATAAGCTTGCTTCCATGTTGCGAATCACCAACTAGTAAGAAGCAAGCTGGTCGAGGGTTGTTCATTTGAATAAATAAACAAAGTACATGCTTGTACTTATAAGTGTAAGTGAAGCATGTGGATGAAGAAATTCCCCAAGCGTTACTTGATTGTTATTTTGACTTTCATCTGCACATCAGTTTGTTATATAGAACGGGTTGGCTTTTCGATTGCATACACGGTTGCTTCTGATGCTGCTGGAGTGAGTCAATCTAGCAAAGGTGCAGTACTTTCTACCTTCTATTATGGATATGCCTGTTCACAAGTGCCAGGGGGATGGGCTGCTCAGAAAATAGGGGGTTGGAGGATCCTGCTTCTTTCATTTGTATTATGGTCATTAACTTGTGCGTTGGTTCCACTGGATCCCAATAGAGTTTCTGTGTTGGTGATTGCCCGATTGCTTGTTGGTGTGGCACAAGGGTTCATCTTTCCCTCCATCCACACAGTTCTAGCGCAGTGGGTTCCTCCCCATGAAAGATCTAGATCTGTTTCTCTTACAACTTCCGGGATGTATCTAGGTGCAGCACTAGGAATGCTTTTTCTTCCCAGTCTAGTAAAGTTTAGAGGTCCTCAATCTGTGTTCATTGCTGAGGCAGTATTGGGTGCTTCATGGTCTTTACTTTGGTTCAAATATGCTAGTGATCCACCCTGTCCAGAGCATCCAAAGGCAACTGCCTCTGGTTATGGGGAATTGTTTTTGCCTATTAAAGGAAGTCACAGAAATAAAGTTGAGAATGGAAGAGTTTCAGTCAAAACTGCCAAAATCCCTTGGAAGAAAATTTTTACCAGCTTGCCAGTCTGGGCAATTGTTGTCAATAATTTCACTTTTCATTACGGTTTATATGTGCTGATGAATTGGCTGCCAACATACTTTGAATTGGGCCTTCAACTTAGCCTTCAAGATATGGGTTCTTCTAAAATGATGCCTTATCTGAACATGTTCATATTCTCAAACATTGGTGGTGTTGTTGCTGATTATTTGATCACCAAGAGAATAATGTCTGTGACTAAAACCAGGAAATTCTTGAACACCATAGGATTTGTTGTTGCTTCTCTTGCATTGATTGTAATTCCCATGTTCAGAACTTCTGGTGGTGCTGTCTTCTGTTCTTCTGTTGCTCTTGGTTTCTTGGCACTAGGCAGAGCTGGGTTTGCTGTGAATCACATGGATATTGCGCCAAGATATGCTGGTATAGTAATGGGTGTTTCTAATACTGCAGGTACATTAGCTGGCGTCATTGGAGTTGGCCTGACTGGCAAGCTTCTCGAAGCTGCCAAAACTGCTAATTCAGATCTTTCAAGTCCTGAAAGCTGGAGAGCAGTGTTTTCCATTCCAGGGCTGCTATGCATTTTGAGTTCTTTAATATTCTTGCAATTTTCAACCGGGGAGAGAATTTTTGACTAAGGTAAGCATGTCACTTGATGGTAGCATGGCTCATTAGCTTTGCTTTTTGTGGAGATTTAATTTGTTATTTCTCCAAATTGTATCATTCCTGGATAGGATATACCAAGTTCATAGCCCTGGCCCTAACCCCTAAGCAGCATCGATAGTGTTCTCTCATTTTTGGATGTTGCATTTTTTTCCCCCCTCCAACTTGTATCATTCCTGGATATAGTAAAGGTCATAATCATATTGGAAACCCACGGTTGTCAGGTGTCAGGAAATAATCTGAAGGCAGAGCCACTTTCAAACTTAGCTCCGAAAGCTCCCAGAGATATTTTTATTTTCATTCAAGGACAGTTATTTACTATTCAACATGTTATCTGATTTGCATGTTTTAATGTACTGAATTCAAGTTGCTGAGTTAATTTTCAGAATTTGCCACTAGACAGGTGCAAAAAAATAGTCAAAACTTGAATTGGAAAAAAAGTGAGGTAAAATAGAAAGAAAGAAAGGCGCAAATGTCGAATGAAAAAGTAGTTCGAAGGTAAGATTAAAGACTTATTTGAGGACAGTAATTTTTTTGAGTAAAATTCTATTCCGTTCTTCGAGTGCAATATTAATTTGTTCTCTCAAAAATTGTCATTTACTTTTTAAAGTTCAATTTTGTATCACTTATATTTCTCTGTTTAATTTCTGTTAACAGAGTTATTGATGTTGAATGTTTTTGAGTTATGTGTTTTATAAACAGATGACGTGATACTTTTAACATGTTTTTCTTTTCAATAGTCATTGAACGAAGATTTTTTTAATTAATATGTACACTTACAAGTCATGGAATGGCATCATTTTGATCAATATATATAATGAATCTAGGTGGTTGATTGCATCTTTGGTGATAGAGAAGTATAGTGAGAGTTTCATGTCATTGAAAAAACTTTCATGTATTTAACTTTGTTAGTTATGTTAATAAAAATTCAATGGAGGAATGAAAGTTATACAAAACTAATCTTTGAAATAATAAGTTGAAACAAATCATTCTTCAGAGAGTAGATTGATATTGCACTTATTTTTGAAACAAAAACTTGAAAGCTTACAATCATATTGGAAGTTCAGGAACCCAAATCCCACATTAATAGCTATCAAGAAATAATTTTGGGCAGAGCCCCTTTGACAAGTTTCTGAAAGTTCGCAGGGATACGGTGAATACGCCATTTAAAAAGTTAAGGTATTTCATTTAGTTGCCAATAGTTTGGGTATTTTCATTAAATTAATACTACTGTCAATTAATGAGGACGTTAATACATCATAAGCACCATATCTATCATTCAAGTGTTTTTTTTAGGCGAACCTATCATACAAGTTCTGAATTCAAGTTGCCGAGTTAATTTTCAGAATTTGCCAGCAGAATGTGAGTTACAAAAAAATTCAATCATAACGTAAGGTATATTATAAGGGAAGGAAATCATCACACGGACAAGTTTACGCTCATACAAATAGTCCTTATCCTTACTAATAGGGGTGTAAGCGGGTTGGGTTAGATCGTGTTCATCGACCAATCCAACCCGATCGTACACTCATTGGGTTGCATATTATTCATCTGAAATTGATCAAAAAAAATTGGTGAACCATTCATATTGAGTCATATTTGGGTTGGGTGGGTTGAGTAGGTCGGGCGGATTAAAAAAATAAATGTAATGTAAAAATTGATAGTAAAGGAAACTATAATATTTTGCGAGGAGATTGATATATTTAATATTTAATATAGAGTTAGTATTTGATACATCGGCGATGGATAATTTTTTGTTCACCAGCGGTATTCAAATTATGACACATGACAAAAATAATTTTAAAAACTATTATTCTTACCACGTGTCACGATCTGAACACTGTTGGTGGACAAAAAATTGCCCATCGCCGGTGGACCAAATATTTTTCTTTTAATATATAAAAGTAAGAAAATATGAACATACAAGCACCCTAAAGCAACTATTCATAGGAACACTTTTCACTGTTTCTTCAAGCTTCTTTGTGTCTGTTTCATCATTTCATGGCTTCACATCCAGCAAAACAAATTACTTTTCAGTTGAGAACAAAATTAGCATAAAGTCAATGCTCTCTTAAAACTGGTGTTAAAAGAAAAAAATGGGGACTTAAAAACTACTCAAAGCATTAAAAATAAGACAACAAGTTTACGCTCTTTCTTTTTTGTAGATGCTTTTGCTGTCGTTGCCCTTTCGTCTCCTCCTCTGTCTCTTCACCAATCAAATCCACATCATTATCATCATCATTCTCAGCTGATATAGCATGAATAACATGTAACATTTAGTCAACTATTACAATCGGTACTCTAAAAAAGCATCGAAAACTAGTAGCATAAGTGAGAGACTATATTCATTAAAACATAGTCCAACATAAACTTAACTCCAGTTAAAGTATAAGCAGGCAACATGAATATAAGAACCAATAGATCTCTCCACGATGACACTAAATCCCTCACCAGAAACACCCATGTATACCCAACATAAAGTATACAAAGAAATAGGGACAAGAAATTAGGCCCATGACACTATATATAAATGGCAGAATGAAGGAATAGTATCAAATGCTAGTGTGTCCAGCAACAACACCCAAATAAACCATAATCAGACATGGGATGGGAGCTTACGAATTCTACAATTTAGGGTTACGATTTTTGAACAAAATTTAGGGATGAAGAAGATAAGAACCTTACCTATGTTGGTCACCAGAGATGAAGCTTCGCTCTCGTAGACTGTGAGCTATCGGAGACGTCGGATTATGCGTCAATTCCTAGCACGAGGTGAGAGATGGGTTAGAGAAGAAAAGTCGAGAACGAGAAGTAGGTAAGGAAAATGGGTTGCCTCGAGTGTTTGCAGGTGTGGTAAATGGACAACCTACTTTGGACCTTGCAGCATATGTGTCAGGTCAGTTTTCACAAGTTAATTCAAACCTGAGCTGACCTTTTTAACTCAAATTTTCTCACAATTCCAATCCATTGCAACCCTTTTATTCAATACTATTCATCTGAGAAGCCATTTTTATATTAGGTTTATTCGGTTTATTTCGGATTAATCGGTTTACTTACACCCTTACTTACGAAGGTGTCTCAAGATTCAATGGATGCTCAAATGTTGGATCAAGCAGCTTTGGATAAGGAGGCGCAGAGTAATAGGAGGAACCTTCGTGGTGATAAGGAGAATGCTGGGGTTTGGAGAAACTGTGCTACTTTTACTTTTTCAAACCCCGGAAATGCAGCAATGATTCAGCGCAAAGGTAATTTGAAAAAATTAGCAAGGAGAAGAGCCATTGCAAATAAAACAGAATTGGCTGATACAAATGATATTGGGGAATCACTGAAAGAAGTCAACTTCGATGTAGAGATCCCTGTGGGGCTTCTAAGAGAGGAAGATTGGTGCAGGAATGTTTAGAGGAAAGCCTCTCGCCATTTTTTGAATGTTGTTCTTCTTCATATTTTTTCAGTTAGCTTTGGTTAGGTAGGTTGGTTAGTTTTGTCTAGCTGAATGTGATCTTTGAGTGGTTATCAACCACTCTATTCTCTTTGTAGGGGATCTGTCCTTACTTTCGTTCCTTTGTTGAACGAATGAATTCTCCTTCTCGAAAAAAAAAAAATGGAACGTGTATTATGTTTTTTTTTTTACCATAAATAGAAAGATTACTAGAATTTTTTTTTTTTATTTTTTTTGAGATTTAGGGAGGTACACCACTTTCTTTAAAGAAGCATCAAGCTTCCTAATTAGCCAAATACACACATACGATAACAGAAGGTATATTAAAAAGAGAGAAAAGCACAGATGTCATCTCAAAATAAAAGTTTGTACGGTAGGGAAATAAATTTTTTAAATAAAGTCTAAAAATAAAAGAAATATATCTTAAAATGTAGGTTACATTTAATTTTTACAAATTATAATGTCATTTATTTGTAAAGTCAGTGTAATTGATTGAACTAATTATTTAAATTTTAAATTAATTCCATCGATTCAACTTATTGAACTGTTATTTATGAGGACTTAAAGTATAAGTCACACTGTTATTTAAATTAATGTCGTAAGAAAATAAATCAGATTGAAAAAGTAATTAATTGGTGAAGGGACTAATTTAGTTTAACCCTTAAAACCATTTAATAAAAACTTGGTCAAAGAATTGGTGAACAAAAAAAATTGAAAAGATTGGTCAAAAATAATAAATAAATAAATAAATAAATAAAAGCTATTTGAACGGATTACTTTTTTTTAATTAAAATAAAACCACTTTTAACTACTCTGTTTTTTTTAAAAAAAATTTTTAACGCAAAACAAACATTCTACAAAGCCTTCGCGTGCAAACACACGCCACCCACCTTCTTGCACGTGCGGTTTACTCGTTGTCATGCGCAGCTCGTGTTTGATATCCTATTTAATTTATTGGCATAGAAATTTTGGTGATCTTGGAGTTATAACCTAGGCTTTTAGACTCCTGGGACACATTTTTAAAGTCTTTTTTGGCTAACTCAGCTTAAAAAAGTGTTCTACAACTTTCAACTAATTATTTTATAGATAATATTTATTATAATATATTTTATTCTCTCTTTTATTTTTGTTACACTTGACACATCATATTTTATTTTTATTACTTTGAAAGTTTTTGAATTAAATGAATTATTTAAATTGTTTTATTTTTTTGAATTGAGTGTTGACTTTTATTAAATAGCATTACACTATTTTAATATTTCTATTTTAGAGCTCTTAAATATCTCAAAACAAGCTCAATTATTTTTACTCTCCATCACATTGTGAAAGCATGAACTGAATTGGTATCAAAACTTTGTACAAGTTTAAAATTGCCATCTTGGTGTTGGCTATCAAAATTTGGATTTTGGATACATATATGGAACTAATAATTTACTATTGGTCATCTAAGGTCAAAATTTGATTGAAAATGTTATTAAAATGTTATAAGCTTATAGTTTTAAGAAAATGTATTTGGAAATTTTTGAATTTATACTATAAAGTGAAAAACTTTATTGAAAATATGATTTGACTAAAATGGAAAATTCTTCACCTATTAGCTAGAAATATTATTTTGGTTCAATGGGTTTGGCATATGGTGTGGCTTCTGGATTAATGTTTGGTGAATTATTTTATAGACTTAGTATATATTTGATTGATGGAATGAATAAACAAGAATGTTTTGTTTTTCTTAAATGTAAATTTACTTTTCATTTACTATTTTTTGTTGAGAGGAGTTTAGTCAAAAATACTGTTAGTTAGCAATGGTAGATGCTAGTCTTGGTGTACTTTGAAACTGCAACTAGTAGAGATAGTAGATAGTAGTGAAAGACTATGATTCTCGCCTACATTGAGCATGGATGATGGTAAACAATTGATAAGTGAATTGAGTGTCCTTAGTCTTGCTTTTTATTAGTTTTTAAGTGAAACTTAATTTTGCGTTGTATTGTAGGATGGAAGAAAGTGGGAAAATGAAGAACAAGTGGAGAAATTTGAGAAAAAGATCGAAAATTATGTAAAGAGACAAATAAAAGGCCTAGCGTCATGATGGTGGCTTTTCATCGTCGTGATACTAATGAATCCAAGAACCCAAAAGAAAGGTTTAGAAGGCTAGTGCTGTGACACTAATGCGATAAGCGGCTAAACATTTTAAACTGAATTAAAGGAGTTTGAGTTGGATTTTAAGTTTGATGGGCCGAATCATTGCTAAATTAACCCTAGGGTTTTGAGAGACTTTTTCAAGCATAAGCAAACAACCAAGGGACGAATCAAAGCACTTTATACTTCTTCACACAAGACACTTAACTTTAAAGATATGAGTTTCATCTTCTTCATCTTTTCTTTTTTATTTTGTTTTGAGTTTTATTATGGCCCTATGCTACTAATTCCTTTTATTAGTTAGGAATATTGAAACCTCAAAGTAGAATGTCATTGTGAGATTAGATGTCAGTCTTCATTAATTCAATTCTATATTTAGGTATTGAATTGTTCATTTGTGATTATTTTCATGGTTTTCTTGTTTGATTTCTGGAAAGGACCCTCTAAATAAGAGTAATCAATAGAAAATTAGATATTAAATATGGAATCGTTTAATCTCTCTAATTTGTGAAGCAACTAGGGTTTAATAATTTGCTGCATCAAAAGTTATTAAATCTTGGAAAGAATATTCATCTAGATTAAGTTCAACTGCTTGTGTTTGAATTGTTTAGTTCATTGATCTTTCTAAATCTTTATGCAATTGCTAGAATAAATCTTAGGTGCTTGAATAAGATTGTTTAATAATTAGGGTTATTTAAATTTCTTATTTATACTTAATTACACTAAAGGAAAGATTAGATTTAAATCAAACTGATGTGAACCCCTGATATGAACCTCACCAAGAGTAGTGAGACCCGGAATTAATATGGGATCCGTTTAGAAGGATCGTATTCTAATCAGATTTATAACAAAAATAAATTAAAAATAAAATGACCTTGACCCGTTATCTATAAAGAGATAAGAACCAAAGGTATAAGAAATATCGCAGACGCCACACTCAAGAAAGAGGAAGAAGATTGTGAGTGATAAGTCTTACTTGAACGCCACAAGATAAATCTTGATAAGTTCAGAAAAGTTTTTTAAAGAACCAAAGAGAAAATACTCTCAATAATATAAATGATAATTTGAATTGTTCATGAGCATACATACCTATTTATAGGCCAATTACCTAAACTAAGAAGAAAAACTAAATAGGAAACTCCTATAGGACAAGGAAAAAATACAAATAGGAAACTCTTATAGAAACTATGAAATAAGAAACTTTCCTAGTCAAATAAATAAAATACTAAAAGTAAATAAATCAGAAAAAAAACGTAGCCTAAATTGGGCCATTAAATAAATCCATTATTTTGGGCCGATATTCAGTTTTTAGCCTTCAATCTTCTTGCACTTTAAGCCCATATTCAGATTGGCTTGTCTTGACCTATATTCAAGTGGGCTTTAATGATATGGACCAGTTTTGCGCTCTTCTTTTGAATTGATGCAAGTATCTCCTTGTTGGGCTTCTAAAATTAGACCATTAAATTTTTCTTTGAATCTTTTAGCCCGAGCTCTTATGACAGGTCCACTTGGAACTTTCAGCAGGTTTGCATTCCATTTCCATTCGCTAGCCATGCTCACATCATTCCCCTCCTCTTGAAAATGATTTGTCCTCAAATCAGCACCTACATAAAAAAAAGTTAAATCAATTACTTTGAAACACACACTAACATTATCATTACTTGGAAGATCTAGCCTGTAGGCATTGATATTGATTCTTTCAATCACTTGAAATAAACCATATCCTCTTCGAAGTAGTTTCAAATGCCTTTGAGGTACAATCATTTCCTTTATCATATGCAACCAAACCCAATCTCCAGGATCAAATATAATTCTTTTGTGTCCCTTTTTAGGTTTATTGACATATTGTTCAATTTTTTTCTCAATGTCTTGCCTTGCCTTCTTATACATCTGCTTAACAAAATCAACTTTCTTCTTTTCATCTAAGTTAACACAATCATCTATCGATAAAGGAATTAAATCCAAAGGAGTTAATGGATCTAAACCATGCACAATTTCGAAATGTGAAAACTTTGTTGCAAAATGCACACTCTTATTATATACAAACTTGACATGTTTCAAAAACAAATTAGACTCAATACTGGGCATGCCATGCAATCTCACAATTTTCTTGAAAAACAAATTAGCAATATGTGATACATCATCAATTTTATGACATGGTATGATATGTGTCATTTTAGAAAATTTGACAACAACCGCATATATAGAATCTCTACCCCATTTTGACCTAGGTAAACTCAACACAAAATCTGTAGATAAGTCAATCCAAAGTTCACTAGGTAGATGCAAAGAAGTATATAATCCATTAGGCTTCATCTTACACTTAACTTGCCTACAAGTGACAATCTCCTCATATATTTGTTTCACATCATGTTTCATATGCAAAACATCTAAAGTCTTAGATATGTCAAAATTCCTCATCAAACCACCTCCTTGTGCTTCCTTAACAAGCAAGTCATGTAATGAATATTTAAGCATAAACAATTTGTTTTCTCTAAACAGAAATTCATTATGCTCAAATAACTTATCAAATGCCACTTTCTCATATGCATTGAGAACATTATCCTGCAAAATAGAAAATTCAATATTTGGTAAGTAATAGTTAAGCTCATTAATACAATCATTGGCAAAATTGAAAACAAAACATTTTTTTCTCACACTTTCTTTTGCATAAAAATTCATTTGTTTTCTCTTGACTTTTCTTTCGATGACCCAATTGGTTCTTGTAATTTTTCCATCAATTTTCTCAGCCTCTCTTTCATTTTCTCTCTTAACTTTCTCGGCCTCTATCTCTTTTTCTTCCATAATTTTCTCAATCTCTATCTCTTTTTCTCTCTTAATTTTCTCGGCGTCTCTCTCTTTTTCTCTCTTAATTTTCTCAGCCTCTCTCTCTTTTTCTATCATACTTTTTTTGTCCACTATCTCTTTTTCTCTCATAATTTTCTCAACATCTCTCTCTTTTTCTCTCTTAATTCTTTCATTCATTTTCTTTTCTTCACTCTCTTTCTTTTGTAACCCCACATGATCAACACAGTAGTCTTTAACACTTTTGGACCTTTGAGTGGAGCATTGCAACTTCTTAATTAAGTCTCTATGGTAGTGACTTGGAATGAATTACTTTCTCATAACTGCTTTCATCTCCTCCCACGTCTCAATGGGTCTTTCTCTATTTCATCTCCTGCTTAAAATCAATTGATCCCACCAAATAATAGCATAATCAGTAAATCCCATGATAGCCAACTTTACCATTTTTAACTCAGAATAGTTGTGATAACCAAACAACAACTCCATCCTTCTCTCCCAATTTAGATAAACTTCGGGGTCATTTTTACCTTGAAACGACAGAACCTTCATCTTAAAACTACTCAAGTTATTATTTTCCCAATTCCTAACTTCTCTAAACCTCCCACCATATCTTTTACTCAAATCTCTGTCAACTTCATCAAAATCATCTCTATAATACTCTCTACTTTCAAAATTTACTTTCCTCGATTGAACTATTTCTCTCCTATGCATATTGGGTGTATTTTGAGAATTTTCTACCCGATCTAAATGTTCATGAACTTGTTCTATCTCCTCTTTCAAAACTCGCCTCATCTTACTCACTAAAGTTTCCATCATCATCTTTGGATCCACCATTCTCGACACGCCTTTGAAAATATTTTTGTCCTTGTGTTACATGATTTTTCTGCAAAACAATGTTAGAGTAAAATAAATTCTCACAACACTAGCTTACGTGTTTCTCTCAAGATTAATGGTACTCACACTCGTGTTTACTCAAATTTTGGCTTTTACCCTCCTATAAGCTCACACTCTCTTGCCTTTTTCCTCTCTTAGTCCCCTCTTTCAGTTCTTTATTGAACTCAAACAAACTCACACAAAAAATTTCTTGCAACAATCGAAACTCAACTAATAGAGTACAAAGAGCAAAGGAAGAAAAAAAAACAAACAGAATTTTAAGAAGCAAAGGAAGAAAAACAAACAAAATTTTAAGAAGAAAAGGAAACAAAGGAATAGAACTTTAAAAAAAATAAAGACAAGATAATAAGTTGAATAAGAAAAATCACACCACGAAGCAACTAGAATAGAAAGAAATCAATGACTAGAGAAAAGGAAACAATTGAGATAGCAAAAATAACTAAAAATAAGAAAACCAAATATCAAAGCAAGAAAAAAAAATTGATGCAATTAGAATTACTAAATCACTTTTTTTTAAGATCAGAATCCAAAATCTAGGTGGAACTTAAATTCCAACAACAATTGGTTCTTTTTTTTTTTGAATTTCCTCTTCTTCTTTTTTTTTTTTTCAGAATTCTGCACTTCTTTTTTTTTCTTTCTTTTTTTTCAATTCCGATTTTTTTTTTCGAATTTTTTTTTTCAGAATATGCACTTGAACTAAGAACACTAAAAATAAAATGAAAATTAGAAGATAAGAAGAACGAAGAACACAAAAAAAAATACGAGATAGTAAGATGGAATAAAAAGAAGAAAACAAATATGATAGATCAAACCTGATTTAGAACTTAGGCTCTGATACCAAATGATGTGAACCCCTGATACGAACGTCACCAAGAGTAGTGAAACCCGGAATCAATATGGGATCCACTTAGAAGGATCGTATTCTAATCAGATTTATAACAAAAATAAATTAAAAATAAAATGACTTTGACCCGTTATCTATAAAGAGATAAAAACCAAAGGTATAAGAAATATCGCAGACGCCACACTCAAGAAAGAGGAAGAAGATTGTGAGTGATAAGTCTTGCTTGAATGCCACAAGATAAATCTTGATAAGTTCAGAAAAGTTCTTTAAAGAATCAAAGAGAAAATACTCTCAATAATATAAATGATAATCTGAATTGTTCATGAGCATACATACCTATTTATAGGCCAATTACCTAAACTAAGAAGAAAAACTAAATAGGAAACTCCTATAGGACAAAGAAAAAATACAAATAGGAAACTCTTATAGAAACTATGAAATTAGAAACTTTCCTAGTCAAATAAATAAAATACTAAAAGTAAATAAATCAGAAAAAAAAAACGTAGCCTAAATTAGGCCATTAAATAAATCCATTATTTTGGGCCGATATTCAGTTTTTAGCCTTCAATCTTCTTGCACTTTAAGCCCATATTCAGATTGACTTGTCTTGACCTATATTCAAGTGGGCTTTAATGATATGGACCAGTTTTACGATCTTCTTTTGAATTGATGCAGGTATCTCCTTGTTGGACTTCTAAAATTAGACCATTAAATTTTTCTTTGAATCTTTTAGCCCAAGCTCTTATGACAGGTCCACTTGGAACTTCCAGCAGGTCTGCATTTCATTTCCATTCGCTAGCCGTGCTCACATCACAAACGATGAATATTTGAATTGAATTGAATATGTTTATTAATGATTAGTGGAATACTTTGATTGTGGAAGTAGAAAAAACTAATGCATTATCATCTTGATTTACATCTTTTACAGCATTCTACATCTCTGCTCATTTGATTTCTTAACTAATTTCATGTTTAATTTTCTGTAACAATCAATCCCTTATATTTCACAAAGTTATTAGTATTTAATTAACACTTTTTATGGGATCGACTCTTACTCTTGTCACAACATTATTTATGATGGAGATCAAAGTGCTGTCAAACCTATTCCAAACCGTTCCGAAAATCGTTTGCAAGGGATAGGCGGTCCAATGACTAAAAGTAAGGCAAAGTAGGCCAAAGAATTTTTATTAGGCTTGATCTTGGATGTGCAGGTTAAGAGGAAGTTGTTGGGTCAAACCAAGACATCAAGTGTGTCACACTTTATAACCTTGAGGATGGCATTAAAGAGGGTAGCGTAGAGTATAATCTTGAGGCCAAATAGATGGATATTTTTGGAGGCCAAATAGAATTTGTTGGATCTTGAAAAAACTAGTTCAAATATGCATGGACTAAAGATGTATTATAGGCTATATGTTATATGCTTTATTTTAGGATATTATTAGTATTTAATGTAATTTATGCCCATTCTTTAAGCTGGCTAAATATTAGTTTAATTATGATTTTATTTTGTTAGTTTAGTTGAGCTAAACAACTAGTGTTGTTTGAGCCATATAGGACATATTCTATTGAAAGTCCAACTAGGAGTTTTAAGGGTTTCCTACTAGTTTTAGGATTGATTGACTATATAAGGATTTTTTATGTTCTTGTAGGTAAGAGATTTTTTATGATGAATAATAATTGAGTTTTCTCCAAAGGATGAGCTTCCTTAGTTCTTAGACAAAGAACTGAATCTGATCTTATCGAAACAACTCGTGGCGATCAAAACATCCATTAAATTTTTAAGACGATCCTTGCTTCCACCAAACACTTCGTTTCTTGGCATAAGAAAATCCATTATTTGGTATCAGAGCTTTGACTCCTTGAAATTTCTTGGGTTTGATAAGGAAGAAGGGAAAGATTCAAATGGTGAAGGATTCGGGTCAAGAAAAGAAAGGAGGATAGCTCCTAAGCTTGACAGTGGCTTGGGAAGCATCAAAATGACTATTCCTACATTCCAACGTAAAAGTGACCCTAAACTTTACTTAAAGTGGGAGAAAAAGGTGGAATATGTGTTTGAGTGTCATGCCTATACTGAATAGAAAAAGGTGAAGCTAGTTGTTGTGGAGTTTATTAACTATGCTAGTATTTGGTGAGATCAATTAGCAATTAATAGGCAGAGAAGTGGTGAGTGTAATATCCCTAATTTTGTTTCATTTATTAATAAATGTACATAAATATTTAATGTAACATCGGTAATTTTGTTTCTTTTATTAATAAAGGTACAAAAGTAATTAATTAAGGAAATAAAATTTATTTGACAATTTTTAGATATTTAAGAAATATAATCCATAGAAATTCTTCCTCT
The DNA here is from genome assembly GCA_037074535.1 of Gleditsia sinensis. Classification (NCBI taxonomy): domain Eukaryota; kingdom Viridiplantae; phylum Streptophyta; class Magnoliopsida; order Fabales; family Fabaceae; genus Gleditsia; species Gleditsia sinensis. The sequence continues at coordinate 48,768,640 of CM073469.1, forward strand.
AATGTGTATGCATAGAAAATGTTTTTAACATTAAGGAAATAGGTATAGAGAGAAAACTTAATAGAAAAAATTAGAAATAACATACTAAAGAGAGGCGAAATTCTTGGGTAAGGAAGATAAATTTTTGTGAAGTAAGTAAATGTCTTAAAATTTCAAGAAGAATGGATTAGGGTAATTTTTCTTAATTCAAGAGTTAGAGTTATTAAGTTTCACATCTCCACCTATAAATTGGGATTTCACCTATAGTTACTTCATATAGAGTTTTTCCACTTCACATGAATTTCTAACAAGCCAATTGGATAGCCCAAACAAGAAATAAAACAAAGACTTGGACTAGGATATAAAAGTTGGACTGATAGCCCAAAAATTATGAAAATATGACCAAACCCTTCATGAAAGGTAGAATTTCAGCCAAAGCAAAAGAAATGGATAAGAATGAACCCAAATCTAAGAAGGAAAAATAAGAATCATGTGAAAAAATAGTAGTGTAATAATAATCAAAATTAGATCACATGACATTAAGACAAAATATCTATATCCTACATTCATAATTTCAATAAATAGGTAATAATACATGGCTTTAGGACAAAATATCTATATCCTATATTCATAATTTCAACAAATGGGTAATAATACATAGCATTATGACAAAATATCCTTATTCTACACAAATAATTTCAGCCAAGTAAGGGAAATTCAAGGGTTGAAGATTTGTCACCTAAAAAGGAAAACCTATCATATTTGATTAAGACAAAAGAAAAAATAAATGAATCTCTAAATCAAAGGGACCTTGTTCCTTGTCTTAAGAACATTTTAACATGATTTTCAAAATACAAATCTCCTTTTGCTATGCATATCTTGACTAAGGGAGAGGAAAATAAAAACACGAGTTGTTTTTCCAAAAAAAAAAAACAACCAAGTGCATCCTAATTGTGATAAAGTAGACCCATGGTTATGAAAAGTGAACCACATGATAGTTTATTTAAGCAAAACCCACCCTTATAACATGATAATTTCATCCAAGTGAGGGAGAGGAAAAACATAATCAAGGTAGAGAAAGAGAGGAGAAGAGAGGAAGAAAGATGAAGGAGAAGTCTAGAGGACTAAGTACTCAAGGTAAGTTAGCTTAATCTCCACTTGAATCTATCTTTCTTCTTCATTCTTGGGGTTCAAAAACTCACCCTCCTTCTCTTATTTAAGCTGCTAGAAAAGCTAAAAGAAGGAAGGAATCTTGCTACTTCCTTCAAGAGGAAACAAGAAAAAGAATTCACTAAGTGAGTTAGAGAGATCTTTAGGTAGGTTTAACAATATTTATTTTTAGAAAAGCTTTGAAATTAGAAACATTTGTATAGAATTTTGATCCTAGAACTTTGATGAAATTTACTATATTTGTTACCTGGATGATTGGCTATGGATGTTGCTATATCATGTTAGTATGTTTGAATACTTAGGTTGGTGTGAAAAATTCTGAATAGGTATGGCTATGTGTGACAAAATTTTAAGAATTTTATGCTGCTATTTTGTATATTTAAATGTGGTGAAAATTGATGAAATATGATTAGATGTAAATTAAGAAGAAAATGGAAGAGGACAAAATGAAATGATGAATTAAAACCTTAGAAAAGGTTAGGTTAGGAAACTGGATTTCGGAGTAACCAAGGAAGCTTCTATTTTTCAAATTCTAGGAAGAATTAGTTAGTAATTAAAAGAAATGGTTAATATGAAAAATATAGATATATGTCTCACAGATTTTTAGCCACTGGAATCACTCAATTTGGAGTCCATATGACATAAATATGATATGGTCAGACTAGTAAGCAGTGGTCAGAAAATGGTTAACCATGAAAGAATCTGTCAGGAAAGTTTATGTGTTTGAATTTCTAGAAAAATTATGTAGGGAATTAAAATAATTGGTTAACACATAAAATATAGATATATGTCTAACGAAAATTAAATCATTGGAATCACTCAATTTGGAGTTCATATGAGGGAGATATGGTCAGATTAGTAAGTAAATGTCAGAACATACCTAAGAAGAAATAACGTTTAACTTGAGGGAGTAATATCACCAAGATTCCTTAAGATTTCACTAACATATTCAACATAATAGTTTTAGATAATTGTTTTATCTTCAAATGGACACCAAGATCACCTAATTCAGAGTTAAAATAAGGGAGTTATACTCTGATTAATGAGAGAAGGTCAGACAAGGCGAAAACCTGCAACCGAGAATAAGACAACATAGAGTATGGCCATGTTCCAAGGTACAGCCAGACCGTGTTCTATGCTAAAAAGGGAATTTTGAAGCATAAGGTATGGATGTTTTTACAAGAAATGGCCAAATCGTGTTATAGGATACGTTTAGGCCATGTTGGAAGTTGGTAAAGCTTATTTTCAACATTTTTCTATCCTAAATGAAACTCTAACTATAGGATATAAATAGAAACCAAATTGAAGAAAAATGCCATATTAAATTTGTGAAAACATGTGGTGGAAATAATATAAGTAGGAAGAAAGTGACTAGAGGCAAAGTATAAAGAAAATGAAGAGATAAAAATAATATTTAAAAAGAAGAAGAATCTTATAAATAAAAATAATAAATGACTAGTGTATGCCATAGCCATTTCCATTGCATGAACTCCTTACCATCTTAAGTGTGTAATTTTGACATGAAAATATTTTATAAAGTGATATTTAAAACGTTTATGTTCATGCCATGATTACCAATAATTTTTTATAATAATTATATTTTGATTAAAAGTTATGGCATGTGAGTATAATGAACATACTTGTTATTGAAATCATATTTTTGGCTATTAATGAGAAAAGAAAAGAAATAAGCACGGTCACATGGCGGTCTGTGTGGTGCACCAGTAGGGGATGCCCTACCAACGGCTATGGTTATGTCAATGAGAAAAGAAAGATAAAGTGTGACATGTCGGACGGTGCGAGAAAAGCTCGTATCGGAGAGTAGAAAGTACTTACCTTGACTAGGGTAGCTTGATATAAAAATAAGTTGATAGTCATTATATGGTAATATGAAAATAGTTATTCATGCCATACATGTCATTACTGTATGATTTTCATGTGCATTCATGTGACCTAAGATATTTGCTATAACTTATACAGATGAACATGACATGATGATCTCTATGGATGATAATTATGATTTATTGTTGAACATACTGGGATTTAATTCTCACTATATTTCCATATCATTCTCAAAAAACTAGTTTTGCAGATTTTTCTTTGGCTTTGGCTCTTAGTGTACGTTGAATTGAGTTACTTTATGTTAGAAAAATTCCAAAAATTAATAAGGTGTTTATGGTCGAGTTGGCTAAGATCCCGGTGAAGGTGCAACCACCCCCACCCGTATTTCTGGAACTAGTCAATATGGATGAATAAGACATAGACATATATGTGTTTGGTTTGTGTACAAATGTTGTTAATTAATGATGTGTAAACCTTAATTATATTTGGTTAAATTAATTGAATGTTATTATGAGTTAAATAAAGGTAATGATTTCATGGGACTTTAAAAATTTATATATATGTATATATGTAAAAACAAAATGGAGTAGTTATAGTGAGAGGCCTATTCAATCATGGGAAGATATGAAGGTTGTGATAAGAAAATGGTTTGTTCTTAGCCATTACTATAGAGACTTGTTTAAAAAATTACAAAATAGATCTATGAGTGTAGAGGATTACTTCAATGAGATGGAGATGGCCATGATGAAAGCTAATATTGAGGAGGATAAGGAGGCTACAATGGCAATATTTATAGACGGTTTAAAGAAAGAAATTACAGATGTAGTGGATATGCACCATTATATGGATTTAGAGGATTTACAGCATAAATCAATTAAAGTTGAGAAGCAATTAAAGGTTAGAGCATCTTCTAAATTTGACTTCATTCTTAAAACTCTATGGAAGCTGAATTGGCAAGATAACCATAAGGCTACTACTAGGTCGAAAAAAGAGGGCAAGGGGAGGAATTCAATTACAGCCCCTAATCCCAAGGCCAGGGATGATACTTCTATTTCCTCTAAAGCATGAGATACAAAATGTTTTAGATGTCACGGGTTTGGGTATATCGCATCATAGTGTCCTAACAAGAGAGCCATTATTCTTCTTGATGATGGAGACATGAAGAGTGAGTATTCTAGTGATGATAAGATGCCACCATTGGAGGATTCTAATTATATTGAGATTGGTGAACCAGTGCATGGAGAAGTATTGGTTACTTGACGTGCTCTTAATATGCAACCTATTGATGATGTTGATTGTCACAACCTCATAACATTTTTTACTATATTACTGACGAGATCCAATTTCTTAATGAATTTGTATATCAATAATATCATTATTAGAATTTGACCCCTAATTATTCTGAAAGAAAAATTCATAAAATGAAACAGCAACTATGGCACATACTTTTATATATAATAGTAGTTTCAGGGTGGCAACATCGCCATTACATTAACATCACTTCCCAGGAAGATGTATATATATATATATATATAGTAACTAGGTACTAACAAAAATAGACTATTACCTTATCACTATTCAAAAAATATCTTTCTTGGTTAAACTAACACAAAATATTTAATTACTACCCAAAATTACCCTAATCATTCGGTTCACTCGGTGCTACTGGCGGTGGTAGGGGTCCTACCGCAATAAACTCAGCCAAATGAGCCACATAGAGTTTTTGAACAATTGAAATATGGCCTAGGTATGGTAACTCCACCCAATGGACCACAAAACTAATGTCATAATGAAAATAGACATGTTGATCTACTAATCTGAACATGATAAGAAACCATAATAATGAAAATAAAAATTCTTAGTAGCTTTTATAGTAATTATGATGCATACATAATCTCAATATCTTATCATGTCCAGCTGTATAAACTACATAAGCTATTAGCCATAATAATATGTTGATGTGCATATAACATTTGATACATTTAGTACTAACAGTTTTTCTTAGCAATAATTGTATATACCAGCCCATCATATACACATATGTATCACCAGTTTATTAGTAACAAATAATCTCTTTCTTGGCTAATTTTACTAATTTTGAAACAGTGTGAGCTCCAACTTACAATCACAAAGTCAATTGAGCAGTCGGCTCATTCCTGAATGTAGCTACAACACATCATCCAAGCATGACATATGATATATATATATATATATATATATATATATATATATATATATATATATATATATATATTCAATCTGTGAATAAGGCGTCCCCTATTTTAGTACCAGGACGGAGGCCATAAGACTATCTTAGGTCACCTTGTTACAACAAGGGTCATTCCACTTTTCTAAATCCTTTCTTTTTAGTTCATAAAATTAGCCAAGTTCAGACATAAAATTTTCTTCAACCATTAATGCATCATGATATATAATTACATACTTACTTTTAACATACTCATCATTATCTAAAATTATACTTATGCATATTTCAATAAATTCAAACAAATATTATGAAATTCTAGGCAAAGTATAAATTCTTTACTCATAGTATCATGTTTAATTTATGAACTTATATACATGTGTGTGTATGCTTAGCTAAAAATTCATATTTTTCCTACAAATATCCAACCTTAAACACTGCCTACTTGTGTTCCAGAACAAGGTCATACTTGAAAAATTTATAAAAACTCTTAAAATCGCTCAAACTAGCCTAGAACATGGCCTAGCCATGTTCTAAGACACAGTTGTGCTTGAAAATACTTCAAGTGTGCTCCAAAATAGCTCCAAACACAACTTGCCCGTGCTAATGCAACATGTAACATGGCTAGGCCATGTTTAAAGACCATCTCTTACTCATTGGACCATCTCTTTCTCATATGGACTTCGATTGAGATAATTCTAAATCCTATGGAAATTTAAAACATGGGGCTACAACTTTTATGTTTATCACATTGAAAAAATCTAAAAAACACAGGGCCTCATAGGGACTGTAATTTTTGCATTTTAATACCCACGGAGGGATGTGACCTCTTCTCACTTATTAGGATATAACTTCCTCATATGAAATTTAGTTAAGGTGATTTCAAAGGATATGAAAACTTAAGACACAGGGATAAAATTTTTATGTTGAACACTTTTTCAAATTCGTCCTAAATCCTAGCTCTCAGAACCATCTATTTGATTTTTGAAATAAAAACAACCACAAATTCAAACCATCCCATTTCATCCATAACCAAAGCCACATCAGAAAAATCCCTAGTCATTTCTTATGTGAATATGCATATCCTTCCATATAACTAACTTTAATCATCTCACACCAAACATCTTGTGAAGGAAAATATAAAACAAAGATCATAAAAACCAGAATCAACAGAAAGTTTCCATTTTCATGATAAAAAAACCACTTTCTCTTCCTCTTAAACAATTACTTCTACTCTCTGATTCCACCACTTCTTTCTTCTTTATCTTCTCCTTCTTCTTACACTTATGCTTCTTCTTTTCTGCTTTTGCATTTTTTGCTGCTGACGTGTTTTTTGCTACTACCTATGCTTATTTTCCTTATGATTTCTTGCACTAAAATATCCTCATCTGTTGCCATTAATGCCCATATGAGCTGCCCACTCTATATCTTAATATCCCTGCTCGAGGTGTCCCTAATTATGTAGGTTTCATAAGTGCCTTGGGTGATATTTGTTTTTCCTTCTTCTTGATGCTACGTGTTCCTTCTTCCTTTATTATTTCATTATTTTTTTAATTTTTTTTCAAGGCTGTGTTTTCCTTAATGCATCATATATGTATGGAGATTCTTCTAATACCTATATATAGATATATATATTAGCACTTCTATGATATATATATATATATATATATATATATATATAATACCTTTTATTTATTGGCTATTTATTTTTCATTCAATTTCTAATACTACTAAAATTTCCCTTTTATTTATTTTGTCACCTCTTACTTTCCTATTTAAATTTCTATAGTATAATATTTTATTTATGCTAACAATCAAATATTATCTAAATTTTATTAGGATATTACATTGATGATGAAAAGCGTGAGCACATCTTCCAACTAGGTGCCATGTGAATAACAAGGTATGTAACTTAATTATTGACAGTGGGAGTTGTACCAATGTAGCTAGTACCTTGATGGTTGATAAATTGGGTTGATCTACATTGAAACATCTTTAGCCCATATAGGCTAAGATGTTTGAATGATATGGGAGATATATGGGTGACAAATTAGGTTTAGGTATATTTCTCTATTAGTAACTACAAAGATGGGGTGCTTTGTGATATAGTATTAATGCATGCAGGACACTTACTGTTGGAATGTTCATTCATGGCAATTTGATAGAAGGGTCAATTATGATGGCTACAAGAATCGATATACATTGGCCATGCATAATCGAAGATTATAAAAGAGTGTAAATTGAGAGGCTTTTGCTGATCAATTGAGGATTATAAAAGAGTGTAAATTGAGAGAAATAAAAGAAAAATAGAATAAAGAGAGTAAGGCCAAAATTGAAAGTGAGAGAAAAAAGAGAGAGGTTAAGACATGTGAGTAGAAAAAGAGAGTCGTGAGCCAAAGAAAGAGAAAGATAAAAGAGTGAGTGCTTTTGCACTAAAAAGTGAGGTAAAGAGTACTTTGGTGTGCAAATCGAACCTTCTTGTGCTTATGTACAAAGATATTTATTTTACTAACACTCCTAACCTTTCTTTGCATAGTATGGTTGTCTTTGATACAGGAATTCATTAATGTTTTTCCTAAGGAGATTCCACATACACTACCACCTTTAAGAGGCATTGAGCACCAGATAGACTTTGCTCCTAGATCATCTATCCCTAACTGACTTACCTATCGAGCTAATCCTAAGGAGACGAAGGAAATTCATAGGCAAGTAGATGAGCTAGTTCAGTAGGGATTCGTGAGGGAGAGTCTTAGTCTATGTTCAATACCTGTTATTCTTATGCTTAAGAAAGATGTGACTTGGCGCATGTGCGTAGATTGCAGAGCCATCAAACACTGTAAAGTATAGGCATCCAATTTCTAGATTAAATGACATGCTTGATGAGTTGTATGGTTCTAATGTTTTTACTACTAAAATTGATTTAAAGAATGGCTACTATCAAATTCGCATGAAATAGAGAAATGAGTGAAAAACTGCTTTTAAAATTAAATATGGTTTATATGAGTGATTAATAATACCCTTTGAGTTGAACAATGCACCCAGTACCTTTATAAGGTTAATGAATCATGTTTGTTTTTGATGTGGTTTGATGATATTTTAGTATATAGCAAAGACCTTGATGAACATGTATTGCATTTGTGTGCTATTTTTGATGTGCTTATAAAGCATAAATTGTATACTAACGTGAAAAAGTACACGTTCTGTTCTAATTTTGTGGTGTTCCTTGGTTTTGTTGTTAATTCTCATGGCATTAGTGTTGATGAGCACAAGGTTAAGGCAATCTGAGATTGGCCTACACTTAGGAATGCTAATGAAGTTGAATTTCCATGGTTTAGCAAGTTTCTATAAACGGTTTGTAAAGAATTTTAGTACTATTGTTGCACCCCTAAATGAACTTATTAAAAAGAATGTTGTCTTTAAATGGGATGATATGCATGAGAAGTCTTTTAAAATTTTAAAGGATTTTTTGACTAATGCACCGTTGTTGTCATTACCTAACTTTGATAAAGTTTTTGAAATTGAATGTGATGCTTCTGGAGTTAGTATAGGTGCTGTTTTGATACAGGATTCTAAACTGATTACATACTTTAGTGAGAAGCTAAAGTGGACAACACTGAACTATCTTACTTATGATAAGTGCAATATCCCTAATTTTGTTTCATGAATTAATAAAAATACAAAAGTATTCAAAGTAACATCCCTAATTTCGTTTCTTTTTAGGGTACATAAATATTTAATTAAGGAGATAAAATTTATTAGACAATTTTTAGATATATAAAGAAATATAATCCTTAGAAATTCTTCATCTTACGTGTATGCATAGAAATGTTCTAACATTAATGGAATTGGTAAAGAGAGAAAATCTAAGAGGAAAAATTAGAAATAATATACTAAAGAAAGGTGAAATTCTTGGGAAAAGAAGATAAATTTTTGGAAACAAGTAAAGGTCTTAAAATTTCAAGAAAACATTGGATTAGGGTAATTTTTCCTAATTCAAGAAACTAGAGTTACTACGTTTAACATATTCACCCATACATTAGGTTTTCACCTATGGACACTTCATATAGAGTTTTTCCACTTCACATAAGTTTCTAGCAAGCCCATTGGATAACCTAAACAAAAATAAAAAATAAAACATAGACTTGGACTAAGATATAGAAATTGGACCGATAGCCCAAAAATTATGAAAATATGTCCAAACCCTCTAAGAAAGGTAGAATTTTATCCAAAGTAAAGGAAATGGGTAGGAATAAGCTCAAATCCAAGAGGAAAAATAAATTAAATTAATCCATGTGATAATATAATAAAGATTAGGTTACATGGCTTTAAGACAAAAATTTAACAAGTGATATGATAATACAAGGCTTTAGGACAAAACATCTATATCCTACACTTATCATTTTAGCAAGTGGTATGATAATACAAGGCTTTAGGACAAAAAATCTTTATTCTACACTCATAATTTTAGCAAGTGGTATGATAATACATGACATTAGGAAAAAACATTCATATCCCACACAAATAATTTCAACCAAATAATGGAGATTCAAGGGCTAGAAATTTGCCACCTAAAAAGGCAAACCTATCATAATTGATTAAGACAAAAGAAAAAGGAAATGAATCCCTAAATCAAAGGAACCTTGTCCCTTATCTTAAGAACATATTATCATAATTTTCAAAATACAAATCTCCTTTTCCTATGCATATCTTGACTAAGGAAGAGGAAGACAAGAACATGAGTTGTTTGTTTTTCCAAAAATTCAACCAAGTGTATCCTAATTGTGATAAGGTAGACCCATGATCATGAAAGGTGAATTATTTGGTGGTCTATTTAAGCAAAACCCACCCCTATAACATTGGAATTTTCGTCCAAGTGAGGGAGATGAAAAATAGAAGCAAGGTAGAGTGAGGAAAGGAGAGGAAGAAAGGAAGAAAGAAGAAGGAGAGGTCTAGAGGACTATGTGCTCAAGGTAAGTTTAACAATATTTCTTTTTGAAGAAAAGATTTGAAACTTGCAATATTTATATGAGATTTTGATCTTAAAACTTTGATGTTTGGTCATGGATGTTACTATATCATGTTACATAATATGTATGTTTGAATACTTATACTGGTGTAGATAGTTCTGCATAGGTATGGCTATGGGTGGAAACATTTTAAACTTTTGTTTTTAAAATTCTGGGAAGAATGGGTAAGGAATTAAAACAAATGATTAACATGAAAAATATAGATCTATGTCTCATGAATTTTTAACCACTGGAATCACTCAATTTGGAATCCATATGAGGTAGATATAGGCCGATTAGTAAGCAGTGGTCAAAAAATGGTTAATCAGGGAAGAATATGTTAGGTTAGCTTTTGTGTTTTAATTTCTGAAAACATTCTGCAGGGAATTAAAATAAATGGTTAACATAAGAATTATAGATATATGTGTCACGGATTTTTAGCCACTGGAATTACTCAATTTGCAGTCCATATGAGGTAGATATAGTACAATTAGTAAGCAGTTGTCAGAAAATGGTTAATCAGGGAAGAATATGTTAGGTTAGCTTCTGTGTTTTAATTTCTGAAAACATTCTACAGG